>OY744524.1:114652096-114934596 GCA_963556195.1 Sepiola atlantica | reverse complement strand
TGTTTAAAGTGGCTTACTACGTTGCTTTTCGTCATCGACGTCCATGTGAGACCCACTTAGGAGCATTTTGGATGACTGACTAAATAATATCTAACTATATATATATTTGTATAATTGGGCAGCATTCCCTCCCTTATACATGTTTGATTAAACAGGAGTGTCAACTTCTGCTTATTCAGCTTTTGATCCGTTTTTCTAGTCTTCGTACGACGGATATGTTATAATCCAAGGAGTGTAAAAAATCTTCGTATTTTGTGCGAACGTTTTCGACCGACATCGGTCGTCGTCAGGCGGTTACAAAATGAAATAAATTGGTGAATCTATCAAGAGGGCGCTTTTTAAAATTATTTCAACAGCACTTCAATACACCTTCACCCCCCTCATAACGGGAATGGTTGATATTTGGTTTATTAATGCGTATAAACAATGCTTCCATTATGGGGAGGCGAACACTGCAACCCAAAACCGCCAGAATGGATGTGTTATTTGTTAAAATGTTCCTAAATTCGTTCTTTGGGATGCCATGCTTTATAAGATGTTGGTATATGGAGCTTTGAGGGGAGGTATATATATATATATATATATATATATATATATATGTATATATATATATATAAACACGCACACACAAATACCTACAATCTCACAGAATATATAATAGAAATATATAGATTAAATTCTCTTAAATATTGAAAAAAATAATTTATGTTGTAAGTTTAGATTTATTTTTAAAGTAAAAATTCTGTCAGTAAAATTTATTCAATAAATACATAATTCTAACATTTAACAATATTATTAGATTTAAGTTAAAACGTTCAATTGTATACACATTATAAAGTTAATGTAAACATTTACTCAAAAAAAACTTTTAACTGCCAAATTTAGATTTTAATATACACCTGCTTTTTTTTAAAATTAAATTTTCAGAGACCGGTATAATTAGAAATCTACTATTTTTCCTTAAGAACAAAGATATTGTGAGAATATTTTTTTTAATGTTTGACTTTGAATTCAGAATTGACAATAATCTACAGAAATACGAATATATAATGAACATTCTTGTCGAATATGCTGTCCTATCTAATTTTCAATTATTATTTCAATGGTTAAACATTCTTTATTGACTCTTTTAGTAACCAGTGTTTTGGGTATATTATGATGAGTAATTTAAATTGGTAAGAGCCAACTTATAAAAAGAGTTTTTGATTAAGTGTGTGTGTGCGAGCGTATGTATTGCTGACATATTTAAAAAAAAAATTTTTTTTTGGTTATCTATTTTATTTTTTTAAATTCCTTTTCACATGCTCTCTGACTAATACCAGAAAATGTCACATGGAAATAATGTAATATCAAACATTTTCATGGATTCCAGTCTGGTTAGTCGACACATAAACTATAAATAAAACTTGTATTGTTGATTTACTGAATGCGTGAACAAATTGTGTTTGTTCACAGAAAATAATTCCTCTACAAAAATATCAACCGGCTTGTTACTTGTTTTTGATATTTAAAAAAATCAATAATAAGCACACAATTACTAGCTGAGTACCCATCTACGCTAGTGTTTTTTTAATTTTCCTTTTTTGCACATTAACTCAACTAGAAAAATGTTTTTAGCCTTAACTGTAATAAAAAGAAATATCTTCAATCTCAGTGGAAAACTTTGTCGGCTTGCCTAGTATTTAATCATTCTTCTGCGACTCCATACACACTGATCATTCACCTGTGCGTCATGAGTAAGTTATTTGAATGTATGATAAATCAAGAAGTCATCACTTATCTAAGCAAGAGCAATCTACTTAGTGACAAGCAGTATAGATTTCATCCTACAAGATTAACTGCTGATGTGCTGACTGTAATAAAGCATAGGATCAATGAATCTCTTGATGGGGGCCTTTGTTTCTAGAGCAATATTCTCAACATATTGAAGGCCTTTTGATAAGGTCTGCTACAGAGGATTGCTTCACAAACTTGCTAGCTGTGGAATATCTGGCAATGTTTTCTCAACCATCAAATCTTTTCTTTCTAATAAGTCTATAAAAGTGGTTGTTGATGGGCAGAAGTCTAAAGCACAGTGTTAATACCAGCATATCTAAGGATCTATTCTGGACCCAACCCTCTTCCTGATCTTCATTTTACGGATCTTTCAAATCATATTTTGAAATCATTTGTTGACATCTATGCAGATGGCACATTTGTCTATAGCGACACTTTGAAGAGCATTGGTGATCAAGATTTTGCTGATTCTCTCCTGATCTGGAGCACATGGTGCAATGAGAAAAAAAATTTGTTTTGTTACTTTTAACATTTTCTACAACCAAGCTTCTCTCCTTTCACCACCAACACTCTGATCTTTATTTTGCCTCAGTTGCAATTAATGACTCTCCTCTTGAGGAAGCCCCTTGTTTTGCTGTAACACATTATGAATATATCGGGGTCAGAACATCTGCGATCCATAATAAAGAACCAGCTTTTAAAATAATTCAAGAAATGTGAATTTTGTGAATGAGGAGTTTATCATCACTTGTAATATTGTTTCTCTTCAGACTGTTGCCCCCCCCCCCTGTTGATACTTATATTTATCCCAATTTTAACCAATGCTTATTCAGATGTATTGTTTATTTACACTGATGGTTTTGCTCGTATTTAAATAGGATTATTGTTCCTTATTTGTATATGGTGATGCTTCTTAACACATCACTCAATAAGTCCCAATCTTAACTAATAAAATCAATAACTATTAAGTAAAATTCGACTTTATTCATTCAGCATAGTTTCATTCTAGGGTGATACAATGATTCTAACGTTTATCTAACAATCCGATGCCTTTTTTTGTAGAACAATTTGTCTTTGGCCTGAAAATACACCTTAGTTTCCAATATCACTTATCGAACCAAAGCTCTTTCCCTGGAGCATTCTTTTGAGGTCTGCAAATAGCCAGTAGTTGCTGGAGCCCAGATCTGGAGAATAAGGGGGGTGGAAGCAATTCGAAATGTAATTCATATAGTTTTGCCATTGTTGTGATTGACTTGTGACACGGTGCATTGTCTTGGTGAAAAAGCACTTTTTATTCATTTGTGACCGTATGTTCACTATTGATGGTTCTTCCTTTCTCAAGGTGATCAATGAACAAAATATCTTGTGCATCTCAAAATGCGGAGGCTAAAACCTTGCCTGCTGATGTTTGCATCTTTAGTCGTTTGAGGCTTCTTTCACCTGCTGCTGTCCACTCAACTGACTGCCGATTTGACTCTAGAGTGGTGGATCCATGTTTCATCCTTTTTCACATATTGTCACCTTTTTGTTGTGTTGAAACAGTTGCAAACAATGCTCTGAATCGTCGATGTGTTGTTGATTTTGATTGACCTTGAGCAAATGGCACTCACTTTAAACACAGCTTCCTCTTTGACAAATGTTCATACACTGTCTTCTGATATCTTCAATTCCTCTGCTACCTCACGCGACTTCAATTTGTAATCAGCCAAAACAAGCCATCGTGAATTTTTTTATGCTTTCCAGGGCAACTGCAAAATTTGGGTGACCTGAGCATTGAGCCCCATTTGCGTCTGTACGACCGCGTTTAAATCTTTTTTTTACTACGGAGCGGAGTCCGAATAACACTTATCAAGCTATTGCTTTACTTGAACAGTATTTTTTCCCATCAGAAAACAATGCCTTATCAGCACACGAACTTCAAATTTTTCCATTGTTTTGAAAATTTGCAACAGTGGCTTCACTTAAATAACTGTAATTTGTAAACTCAAAATCTAATTGGGCGCAAATTTTGACACGTGTTATATTTGAAGGTTAGTACTTTATAAACATCATATGTCAGGACTGCGACTTATTGAGTTATGTTTTATGTACGGTTCATCAGATTTAAGTATGATGTAATAAACATCAATGTACATACATAATTGACAACAATGAACATCATTTTAAGTGAAAACTGCATCTGAAGAAGGTCTCCAGGAACTTCAGCCGAAACATAGAAGAATTATCAGAGTTGAGGCAATAGTTAAAAACAATATAAGTAAAACAAAGTATGAAGTCATCTTTTATTTTTCTTTAACGTTTTTTTTTTTTTATGTCCGACATTTGTATGAAGTGTGATGATGATGATGTATGGAAGTGAAATCTGGCCAGTGAGGGTTGAGGATATGTGTTGCATGGACTAGAGAAATGATATGAGAATGATACGATGGATATGTAATGTGAGGCTTAGATCTAATGATCTCGGAGGAAGTTTAGATCTGGACAGTATGTGTGTAGAACAGATTTTGTTGATTTGGTCACATTGAAAGAATGGATGAGAGTTCTTGAGTTAAATGTAGAACAGTTGAGGTGGCAGGGGGTATCAAGGGAAACATGGTAGAAAGTAATAAGAATGGGTTTGAGAAAGAAGGATAAATAAATACCTGGCTGGAGATAGATTAGTTTGGAAGTCAATTTCTAAAAACCGTCCATCACATGTCAGCATGTAAAACAGACGTTAAACCGATGATGATGATGTAAATTTCCTCTTTTTCTTTTTCTGATCGTCCTTTTACGTTCAGGTCTCTTGACAAAGATTCTTACGACCACATCGCTGCCACCTATTATCTTATGGCTGAGCGTAGACTGAAAGCAAATCAAAACGAAGCAACTTCATCAAGTTCTGCAGCCTATGCCTACCACTTCCGCAAGAACTCGGCCTCTGCTGATGGAAAGCCGCATCTAGAGCCCCTCGCTCTGTCTCCACGGTAAGTTTTGAACTCATTTCACCATTTTCTTTTTTTCTTAATGATCATGTATGTTTTTTTTACTTATGTATATATTTTTTTACTTATGTATATAATCATTTTCTTTTGTTTATATTTATAGATTTTTTTCTATTTTGAGATTGTTGATTTTGTTATATTTCTAATTTTATATGACCAAAGTTTCTTTTCTATATTTTCAAAAGGGTTCATCAATACCTTTCCCTATAGCCTTAACCCAAACCGTAACCCATTTCCCAGCCCGATTACTAAAGAACTGATACAAAACTTTTTACTTTTTTTTGGTATGTGTCAGGATTATTGATCAGTAAAATTCTGACTACATTTCTTTTCTTTGTTTTTTTTTAATTTTTAATTTTATTTTGCTTAATGTCTTTTATACTTTTTTAATTATCAATGTAAATCTCAATGTAGGTATTGAAGAGAATTCATGATTGACAATAAATTATTTAATTTATTGAATGAACGTACAATCTCTAATTCGTGTATTTAAAGTTTTTACATTTTGTATGGAATATTTACTTCACAAATTCTTCAATTTTTATAAATTGAAAATTGATATAAAATATTCATTTCACATAAATATTTTATTGCATCTCAAAATCTAATTGTACATATTTATTATACTTGCTTGGTTATCTCTTTTAATCAATAATCTTATTTCAACTAAAAAAATAAAAAATCTTTCAAGACATTTAATATTAATATACAGATCAAATTTCTATCAGATATATATCCCAATAAATCTGTTAAGTAGATTAAATTTAATTGAATATTTTAAAAGATTAGAAAACATTGGCATAAACTGATTTAAAATGCATATGCAATTAATTTTGTGTAATTTTTAATTGGGGTGGAGTTAGATGTGAATCAGTCAAATGATTAAAAAAAAAAACATTTGGTAATCGTTACTGTTAACGATATAAATTATTTTAAAGGAAATACTGTTTGGAAATTAATCAAAACCAATTTATTTTGCTTTACTTATTCTTTTGTGCTCTATTTGCATTAAAAAAATAATATTTAAAAAAAAGTTAAAAGCAATTTACTTTACCATCAATAGTGACTGAGTAAAGTAATCAGCGTTCGGCCATTTTGAATATTGCATTATTTTACCATTTCTATTACCAGTATATATTTTTCAATATAAGCTTCCTTCACTGCACTTTGGTCTCTGACATTTCACAAGATTTTAATCCAATACTGCACACAATTCGGATCAGAATTCAACAAACATGAACTGCATTAGACTAGAGACTTATTGATTGCTGTGTCCTTAGATTCTTGTATTGTATCTTCTAGTGAAGATTAGTGTCAAGCATACACCGACAAAATTGAAGATGCAGTCAGTTCTTCACGTGGACAACTGTCTGGGTAAAAAAAAAAGAAGCTTTTTAGAGCAATATCATAGAAAACAGGTTTATCTATTATTTAAAATAGGGGTGGCATGTAATGGGTGAAAATTTCAGATTCATGCGAGTAGTATTTTTTTGTGTTCATTTATACATAAATAACACTAAACAATCAAACATTTTGAAAATTTTGCAAAATTCAGAAGGTGCAGGCCACTAGTTTTTGGCTATTTTACATTAATGAAAACCCTTTCACAGCCTGAAAATGGTCCTAAATTAAAGTACTATATCAGATTTAACCATCTATATCCATTCATAGCTTTTGAGGATGTTTTAGGACCTGCAATGTCGCATGAAACCACTTTTTCACCGAAAAATGATGGATTTTGAGTCCCATGGAGCCCTAACGGCTATTTTTGGCCTGCACCTTCTGAATTTGCAAAATTTTCAAAATGGTTGATTGTTTAGTGTTATTTATGTATAAATGAACACAAAAAAATACTACTCGCATGAATCTGAAATTTTTACCCATTACGTCCCACCCCTATTTAAAAGAATTGAAAATGGAAAACTGTTGTGAATTAGCTGATCAGCCCCGCAAGATGAACTGGTCTAAGACCATTTAAACATCCCTCTTTTTTACTGAGCGAGTGAAGTTAACCATTAAATGTTAATCTTCTTCTTCTGTGTTTCCAACTGTCTACCATATTTAGTCTCCGGAATAAACCTCTTACTTTCTATATGTCTGTCAACCTTTCCTATTTTACAACACAATATTTGTCGATGAGAATGAGATGCAATTATACATTAATTTAGTCACCCATCAAAATCCAGCCCGTTGGTCTAAAAGATACCAAGCGTGACCACTTTTTAGCCAATAGTCTAAAAAGAATAGATACACTCGATATTCAATGGGCTGGATTTTCAGTGTTTCTGTAAAACTGCAGGTATCGATGGATGACTGAATTAATGTATAGTGTTATTTGAAATAAAACATTTATATATGTATATAAATTTGACTGTAAATAGATATAAACTGTACAAGGTTTGTCAAGAAAATCCTAACATAACTTTGTTTAATAAAAAGGCATAAGCGTTAAGCCATGTCATGTTTTATACAGATTTTGTTTAAACACTTGTAGAGTTTACATTTATTTACAGTCAAACTGATGTCCTCATTTTACTTGTCACCATAATGTTTCAGTCGCAGTATTCTTTGATGGAAATTTATAAAGCTTTTTTGTCCATAGAAAAATGATAGCATAATATTGATAATCAAGAGAAAGAAGAATTGGATAAAAAAGTCAGCGGAAAAGAGTTTGATCCTGTTGAAATCAAGTGAATTTGATGAGTCATCTCAGAGGTAATTGTCTGATTACAGGGGAGAACTTTCTTTATTTCATCAAACATTTGGTCCATCTGGTACCATTTTAAAATGAATGATTTGCTTCCAACATTCAGCAAAACATTAGGTATAAACTTTTTAAAAATCTTCCTGATTTTGCCACACATTCTATGGAAAACCCCTCACAATTCAGTCATTGTTTCTGATTTGTTGGTAAACCTATTTCTAACGAAGTGTCTCTTTAAATTTGAGGAACAAACGTCTTCATCCGATGAATGTTAAAGAGACTTTCTAAATATCCTTTCAACACTTGTCACGTTTCATGATAATTCAGAGGAACTTTGTAAATGTTTTCTTTAAGCTGATGGCTAAAACTATTTCCATTGTAACTTTTAGATACTCCTTTTTTTTTTCTTTTAAAAATGTCTGAATACAGTTGACCCGATTCTAATCTGACTAGAGTTTTAAAAGCATCATAGTCAACAACTGATAGACCTTCTCTTAGAATAAATATCGGGAAGAGATTTAATTTCTTTTCACTTGGCAAATTCGTGAGCAACTGTAATGGTTATCAAATCCCAAAAATATAATCTCATCTACCATCTACTAGCTGTAACAAAAGATACAGTTTATTAATAATATTAAAAAAGATTTGATCTGATCTTCTGTAATATATATATATATATATATATATATATATAATGTGTGTGTGATGGTGGGTTAAACTTAGAAACTAATTAACTGATCATTATGAATTTTTAAAGATATCTTCTAGGCATAGCAGTGGGTAATGTGGGCTATATTTAATTAAATTCAGTTTTATGTACATATAAATTCAATATTGGCCAGTTTTTTGTGCAATTTGGAATGTAGATAGAAGACATTATAGGAAGTCTAATGAATTATGTTTAGGAACAAAATGGCAGTACTTCCTCCCCTCTCCCTTTGAAAATAAATGTATCCATAAAAGTTACTCCTTAGTCATTACTCTTCTGTTGCATGTGATGTTAGCCTTGCCCCTCTATCGTGCGATAATCCTGATATGATAATGATAATAATACAGCCAGACAGTCTTTTGATGTGTCTCCATAAAGTGAACAAAAGTTTATAAAATCAACAACAAAAAACATTAAATTAACTTCTTTATACATACTATGTTACTTATTCATATTGAGTGTAAGTCAACCAGAAAATCTTAATATCTACTTCTCTCACTCCACCCTTTCTTTTTATCCCCCTCTCTTCCCCCCCCCCCATCTCTCTTTCTCTCTGCATCATTTCTTTTCAGTTGAATTGGTCCTTTGACTTTTCAATAAAAATAAAAATGTTCATCTTTCAAGAAAACAGTTTTTAATCATATTTTAATAATTTTTAGATGTTTTGGCTTCAATGGAATTGATTCCTGTTACAGGTAAATTTCCATGGTTTTTGTTTTTGCTATCATAATCCACACCACACTGTTCCTACTACTTGGTTCATTGCACTCTTTCTTTCATCATAATTTGATACTTTTCATATAGATTCAACTTGGTGAGTTGGTTTATTTACCAAGTTTAATTTAATAACTCCAAGGATTCAAGAACAACTCCAAAATCAATCAGATTAGTTAACCTTTGAAATATGAACTAAACATGGATGCAGATCTGAGTTTTATTTTAATGATTTTAATTTTTATAAAGCCAAACAAATATTTTAATTTTGTCTTGATCGAAATCTGCACTTATAATAATTTCTGCATGTGAGTATGATTTTCTCTATATGTTCAAAATAGTCATTTAAAAATATATTCTTTGCTAAAAATGATTTTGCACTATTTTAAAGTCTTTATGCATTTAACTTAAATATTTTCAAAAGGAATATCATAAATTTACACATGATGAAAATATTTTTTTTAATTTGGATAAGCAAAAGTATATTTTCAAATTTATTGCTTTAAAACAGAATTTGTTTTTGTATCAATGTACATCTACTTGATTTTATATAAAAAGATTATAAAGATTCTTGTGAACTTTTTTCTTTTAGCAGACACTAATTGACTTGGACATTTTGATTACCTATGGCATAAATACAATTTACCTATTACCTATGGCATAAACACAATTTACCTATTACCTATGGCATAAACACAATTTACCTATTACCTATGGCATAAACACAATTTACCTATTACCTATGGCATAAACACAATTTACCTATTACCTATGGCATAAACACAATTTACCTATTACCTATGGCATAAACACAATTTACCTATTACCTATGGCATAAACACAATTTACCTATTACCTATGGCATAAACACAATTTACCTATTACCTATGGCATAAACACAATTTACCTATTACCTATGGCATAAACACAATTTACCTATTACCTATGGCATAAACACAATTTACCTATTACCTATGGCATAAACACAATTTACCTATTACCTATGGCATAAACACAATTTACCTATTACCTATGGCAATATGTTAATTATTTTTTGAGATGAGGATCGATAATTTGTATTGTTTGTACTATTATTTTCATCTTGGATGTTAGTCTCACAAAGTTTCAACTGATCTAACCTCCGACCTTCTTCAGGTGTATCTTGTTGAACTCGGGAATCTTTCTGTTGGACAGTACGAATAATACTAAGAATACAATTAGGAATTACTTAAGACTTCTACCTGGTAATGGCTAATGGAACGAGAACAGCTCTGTTCGAAATTCCATACAGATTCCCATGTTCGACAAGACACACCTGAAGAAGGATGGATGTTACATTGACCGAAATGTTGTGCAAATAACATCCAAGATGAGAACAGTAGTCCGAATAGTACAAATGTTCATTATTGTTTCTCAGTTAAAATGGAAAAGCAAAAGACCTAAGAGTCAATGTTTCACCCAACTATTGCGTGGGCTTTTCTCTCTTGAAAAAGCCCACACAACAGTTGGGCGAAACATTGAGTTTTAGGTTTTCTGCTTTTCCATTTTAACTCATACTGTCGGATTTATTTTATCCTTTTATTGTTTCTATACCAAACCATTTTGAGGTCTCTCAAAGAATTGTATGTAAATGCCTTTCTAGAAAATACTGCTTATATCCGTATCAAATTTTGAGAAATTATGACTTAAAGGAGTAAACAATAAGATCATCTTGAGAACCTCAAGTTTCTTGGCTGTTGTAAGAACCTTGCTTTCTTGGTCTCACAGATCATTGATGTGAACTCTAAAGGCAATCACAGTTCGTATAGTGCTCACCTGCTCACAAATCTTTATTATTGGATTATAGGGTATCAAGAAGGTAGAATATGTGGTCTGCATGTATATACCTGTATCAACTATCAAGTCATAGGGATTACAAACCCTTTTTATCTTGTAAATAATGAAGATATATTAAGTTTTCACATTGTGAGGGGTGACCATAAAAAAAAAAAAAATTTAAAAAAAAACCAAAAAAAAAACCAACAACAACAACAAAAATTCAATGACAAATTTATATATATATTTGATGAACAGATTTATATAAAACATATTTCCTTTATATTCATAAAATCCTTTATGGTCTACAAGGTACAGACATTTTTGGTTTCTTTGATATTATTGTTGCCAATTTGTACAGAAATACATTATTCTCAAGCTTTCTATTATATTGTCCAGCTCCAAGGCCAGGGTTGAAGATATTTTGGTTCTTTTCAGGAAATTCTTAAACATTAAACTATATTTTATTTACTTAACTAAATGGAGTTCCAATTCCTTAACTAGGAGTTGCTTCTAGGGATGTTAGTGACCCTATTTATTAGAACCCTAGATTATGTGTAGATTCACTAAAATTTTGACAGTCACTGAATTTAACTTAAATCTTAAAATCTCTTCTGGTTAAGCTAACCAATCAACTGCTTATTTTTCCAATAGGGTTCTAAGTAACCCTAAGGAACTACCTGAGCTCTGACAATGTGAGAAGATAGATAAAAACAAACTTTATAAATTAAATTTGGAAATGTTTACTTAGATATATATGTAGATTTTTATTTTTCCCTAAAATATCAGTGAATTTTTTTAAATATGTATGAATATCTATTGTTTTAAAACTTAATTGTTTAAGATTAAAAAAACGATGAATTGATCAATATCAGAAGATATTAAATATACTCACCAAAGTAATTACATATTAAGTTCATACAAAAAATATATATCATTCTGATCAAAAAGTAAAATTTTTAATCTAATTTGTTGACTGAAACTTGCTGGTAAACCTAGGGTTTATATTCTTGCTGATCAATCAGCTGGTCAGCTGTTGTAATATCTTTTCTATTATAACTTGATATTTTACTGTTAATTTTGAATTTGTGTTGGCTTAAAGCTTTCTTCGACATAAGCATTTGCGTATTTAAAAATAATTTACTTTTCAATATTTTCATATCCAAATGTAAAACTTCTTGATTTGGTGCAGTCATTCCAGTGTTAGACATTTGTCAGTCATTTTAACTCTTTGATAAATAACTTGAAACGTCTCTTCCATGATTTGGTTCCATATTTCATTTAGAATTTTATTTTATTTTCAATTACATCCTTGGATAAAATTTGATCAAAGTCATCAACTCTTTTTCTTTAAGACAATAGTTCAAAATAATGAATTTTCTAAGTTTCAACGTTAAAAAAAAAACGTTTAAAAATGTCAATTTCTTTTCATTTTATTTAAAAAGATAAAGAAATGTAAAATTTTTTTCTATGAATGTTTTCACCCGAACAACAGCTGTGCAAGTGAAACCTTTAATAGAAACAGTAAAAGCCCCATCCCCTCCCCAAGAATGGTTCAGTCTTAAAAAATTTGAAATGGGAAAAAATCAAAACAACAAAAACTAATTGTTAAAGACAACTTTCAATAACCAATGCTTCTCTTTTGTTGCTTGCGTCATTACTGCTGCTCTTGCCTCCTCCACTTTATTATTATTATTTTTGTTTTAATTAAAAATGTTTATTCTTTCAATTGCTGCTATTGCTGTCTTCAGTTCCTCACCTTCAAAATTCCCCACCTCCATTGGACATTATCATTTCCTTTTTCAAACTTCATTATAAAACAATAAATGCTTTATTGATGATTGCTTCTCTTAGTTATCACCCTATTATTCCCCATGACAAACTACCCACTACCTTTTCCTTTCCTTCTGAATTTTCTGAATTCTTCTAATTTAAATAATTAACTTTTTCTTTGAATGAAAATTTTATGGATAAAATTTATCACATACACACACTATTTCTTTAAAGTATTTCAAAATGTTTTTATATTTTAAGAAATCAATTTTAGATTCTTAATATTTTTATTTTGAAATGTTTAAAAAATCTTGACGTTTTTTTTTTTCGTTTTTTTTGTTTTTTTCATAACAAAAATGGTGGTTATTCTTGACACTCATCTCACAATAAAAAAGGTGCCTCATGTAAAAAACAAAAAAAACTGGTTAAATTTTTGGCATGGATGCTGACTCCAATAAATTCTTAGAATCTTGGTGCATTTCTATAACAAACAACAAGTTTTAATTTTACTTATGGGTTTTCAGGACATATTTCTGTTGGCATTAGATCACAGCGACACGAAAACTACTACAGACATTATTTTAGCATGTAGCTGTTTTGTGAATCTATTTTTTGTAGATTTTGTTAAAATTCAACTCTACAATTTTATTTCCAAAATTCCATAAGTTATTTTAAAATTATTTCTATGTTAATACATAGAAATAATTTTAAAATAACTTATTTGAAACTTAATCATTTTGACGAGCATTTTTTTTCCCAAATAAAAGTAACTCTGAAAAATAATCTTCATGAAGCAACCAATCAGCAAAATAACAGATTTTTTTTACTGCAGTCTAACAAAGATGATTTCTAATGTTAAATTTATTTTCTATTGTTAATATAAGATATTAAACAAAACTATTTTGTTTTCACATAAAAACGGAAGATCATTTGCTTAAATAGTGGATAGATTAAGGTTAGATAAATCATTTGCATAAAAATTGTCAAATGTAAAAGAAAAAACATTTCTCAAAAAAATACAGGCAATTCTATAATATTCAAATATTCTTTAAAAGACGATGCAAAACTGTATACCATTAGAAAGACAAGCAAAAAAATTGAAGAATCAGACGGTATCGAAGTTCTGCCACATCCACCCTGTAGTTCAGACATTGCTCCATCTAACTATGGACTATTTCGATCAATGCAGCACTTTATGAAGAGCTGCTGATTTGAGTCTTTTGCTGAAATTAAAAAAACTTGTCAAGAATTTTTCCATTCAAAGCCAAAGCATTGCTACTTTGGTCAAATCTGAATATTAGAAGAATGTTATAGACAATGATGGTCTTAAATTTGAAGAATAGTTGTTTAATATTTTTTTTAAATTCTTGCATAATAATTCATTATTTTAACACTGAGGACAAACTTGTTCCTCAACCTCATATAATCCCCATAATATTGTCAAAAATAACTAGATTTCTCCTTGATATCCCATAAAACTTACAATTTAAATACATAACAGCTGCACACAATTATATGCACATGGATGCATTTTTTGCATTGGTTTTCTTCAAACTACTGTCTTCAACGTTGCTATTTATTTTGTTAACTATGTTTTGGCCGATATGCCCTTCATCTTCAGGTTTACTGTTCATCCATGCTAACGTCATCTCCCGTATTCATCTGTCGATTGTCTACACTAATATTTCCTATTAAAATCTAATGAAATTGTTACATTGGAGTTAAGTATTACATTTTGAACAGTTGTGTGTGAAGTGCCTGATTCCTGATGCAACATTCACAGCAGGAACTCGCTTTGCTATCACAATGAAAAAAAAAAAAGAAGTTCCTGTCTTCTTTTGTGTACATAATGTCAGGCGGAATCTTAACAAACAACTTCTTTGCAAGGGCTTCTTGTCTATGGAACACATTGTTGCGGGATTGCTTCCCGCAGATTACAACAGGGTCATCTTCAAATCCAATGTCAACAGATTCCTGCCATAAACCGTCCACACGAGTAATCAAACAGTTCATTCCATTGATTATCCTCAATCCTCTCGGGGGATTCATCTTTCAACTAGCAACCATTCCATCTTATTCACCTTTATCCTTGAGTAATCTCCAGCCTTGATAAGTGGTGACCCGTTAGTACAACGGGATATAAGAGTCAGATATTTCCTTAGATGGAGTGCTGCTGTCACATCTGGGGAGGTGCTGCTCAGCGCTCTTTCCTGCCTTGACAGAGTACAAAATAAACTTCACAATCTAGTGGGGAAATGATCTCTTCTCTTACTTACATCCCCTTTCTCACATAAGAGACATTGCTAGTCTCTCTCTACTCTGTTGTTATTTTTAACAGAAAAAAGAATTTCCTTTCTTCCTCTGTGTGCCTAGTGTCATGTGGAATTTCCATGGAAAGTGTTTGGTTGCAAGTGATTCTCGTCTGTGGGACACATTTCCACAGGACTGCTTTCCTGCAGGTTACATAGTCATTTTCAAACCCAATGTCAATAAATATGTCATAAACCGTCCCCATAAGTAATCAAACTTCATTCCATTAATCATATTCAATACTCCCATAATATTCTTCATCTTTCAACTGACAATCTCCTCAACACTTATCCTCAAATGGGTCTTGACCTTGATAAGTGGTCAGCCAAAAAAAAAAAAAAAGGTTGTGAACTTTCTTTTATAAAACTAGCAACAATGTTGACAATAATCGGAAGAGAAAAAAAACTAAAAATAACTCATCTCCCAAATGCACACACAAATATATGTTTATTCTGAACCCCCCCCTCATAGTTCCCTTTAAAATGTATAATGTTTTTGCACCCTTAAAAAAAAAAAGAAGCTCCAACATATTTGTTTAGAATTATAAATCTTTTTAAACCAATGTTTCTTGAACCATCTTTATATTTTATCAACGCATGCTATCTTCATCTCTCAATACATAAACACTCCCTTTCTAGGAAGTGAACCCCCTGCCAAAAGATTCTTCTGCTCGGAGGCAACAGCAGAGTAAAACAGGGAAATGTTGTCTTCTTGGTTGCAGGCTTGCATGCTGCACTCTTTAGTCTGTAGTCTATGCCATATTATTAATAAATTTAGAAAGGAATGTACCGAAATTTATTTCTATCACTTGCTTAAATATCTTTACAAATCAACTTCTCGTCTGCTAACATAAAACGCCTCCTTCAATCTGTATGGTCTCTCCTTTGCTTCTACCTAGACTTAATCACTGAAACTAAACGTATCTCGTTCAGATGTTTTGCTTGCACTCACATATTCATAACCTAATAATAAAACTTTGTTTATAACAAATTCAAATTATCAATCTGCATCTCAAAAATTCCAAAATATAAATTTTACTATAATATAAAAATTATTCCAAAATATAATAATTTTTATAATAATATTATAAACATTATTCCAAAATATAATAATTTTTATAATAATATTATAAAAATTATTCCAAAATATAATAATTTTTATAATAATATTATAAACATTATTCCAAAATATAATAATTTTTATAATAATATTATAAAAATTATTCCAAAATATAATAATTTTTATAATAATATTATAAAAATTATTCCAAAATATAATAATTTTTATAATAATATTATAAAAATTATTCCAAAATATAATAATTTTTATAATAATATTATCAAAATTATTCCAAAATATAATACTTTTTATAATAATATTATAAAAATTATTCCAAAATATAATAAATTTTATAATAATATTATAAAAATTATTCCAAAATATAATAATTTTTATAATAATATTATAAAAATTATTCCAAAATATAATAATTTTTATAATAATATTATAAAAATTATTCCAAAATATAATAAATTTTATAATAATATTATAAAAATTATTCCAAAATATAATAATTTTTATAATAATATTATAAAAATTATTCCAAAATATAATAATTTTATAATAATATTATAAAAATTATTATATTTTGGAATTTTTGAGATGCAGATTAATGATTTGGATTATTTAGACTACTGTTCTCATCTTCAATCGTATTCGCACAACGTTTCGGTCGATGTAATCTCCGACTGCAAGGACCCGTGGCGCAACAGGTAGAAGTGCTAAGTAATAATCAGTTCTAAGTGACAGTCTTCTGGTGGTTGTAGGTTCAATCCTCAGTGTGGGCGATACTAAGAATACAATTATGAATTACTTAAGACTTCTACCCAGTCATGGTTGACGGAACATTGAATAAATAAAAGGTTCCGTTTGAAGTTGCGTACAGATCCCAAGTTCGAGAAGACACACTTGAAGATGGTCTGAAGTTACCTCGACCGAAACGTTATCTGAATAACATCCAAGATGAGAACAATAGTCTGAATGATCCAAATGATCCAAATTATTATAACAATTATTATATCGATTATTAGAACAATTCAATCGCTAAGTAGTAGTAATGCTATTAAATTTGTGTTTAAGATTTTAAAATAATAATTTCTATTTTAACTTATAATAAATTTTTTAAATTATTAATAACATTTTAAAAGTTAATACAGAAGTTTTAAAATTATGAGCTTCCAATAGGAGAGCGATTATTCGGAAATTCTTCTGTGAAAATTCTAATCAAATCTTTTAGTTTAAAAATGGTTTTTGCTTCACTAATTCCAAAATTAGTGAAGCAAAAACCATTTTTAAACTAAAATTTCAGTTGTGTAACTTCCAATAGGAGAGCGATTATTCGGAAATTCTTCTGTGAAAATTCTAATCAACTCTTGTTTGGAATTAGTGAAGCAAAAACCATTTTTGAACTAAAATTTCAGTTGTGTAATAAACTGAGGTTTCCTTCTATCCCAGAATGCAACAAAACATCTCTAGCCGACATCCTGTCTGGAGTCCTGTTCTGTCGACATGTCGCAAATTTCTTTGTGGATATTCCATCTCTCAGCTTCTTTTTCTTCTTTCATTCTTGTAGCTGTAATAATGAAAGGGATTCAAAAACAACAAATAAGCCATTGTTTGCGTCTGGGATCTAGTTTGTACTTTTTATAGCAATGTAAATTAGCTGTAATTTCTTGAGCTATCTCCGAAGGGATTGTGGACCTCAAAAAAAGACGTCTGATCACTTTGGTGTTATAAAGTCAAAAGACAGAATTTATCTTGCTTCTCTCCCACGACGCAATATCCTGTTACATATTCATAATTCTAGTCTGTTAATTTCTAATGGAATTTTCCACTACTTTAATCTTATGATTACTCTAGCCTCATGTAGAAAACTACTGTTCTTAACATTATTTTTCACACCTGTCTTTAATCTAGCTATAGTTGGAGCAAATTAATTGTCAAACTCAGACTAAAAAAGAAAAATGTAATCACAGAATCTTGAAACATGCCTGTCTTCTTTGAAATCGAAAATGCTATAAATAATATTTAGTATAAATTATAAATTTTTACTATTCTAAGATTTCTCAGGCCCAAGTCGAAGTCTGACTTTTGAAAATTTCAAAAATCAAAATCAAGTGTTTGGGCTCTGTAAAATGTATAAAGATTTCAATTTTGAGGTTATAAATTTTAAGAAAAAAAAAGAAGAAATTATCATTTTAGTTTAATTACGGTTACTTTTTGTTTATACATTTTAATGAACTTCAAATATTTTGGCAAGAACGAAATTATATTTTCTCTCTGATACTCTTACTCTTGGCAGATGCTCCAAGAGTTATCTGCTCATATCAGGGGGAACCTCCTCCATTGCACCACTGGTGAAGAAGTCAATATCACTCTTTAGTGCCTGAGGTGCCCCATTAGAGGGAGAAATAAAGAGATTACAATTTTTGTCTTCATCCATGTATAAATGTATGGGCCCCTTTACAATTAACGCAACATTGTGTCATGTTGGCTTTACTCTAAGGTAAATAACGGTGTTCTTCACTCAGCAAAATAAATGAATATAACAAAATCCAAAATATGAAAAAATATTTAATGGAAAATAATTCCAAGGAAACAAAAATATAAAAACTAATTCTTCATTTTTAGATCATTCTTTACATATATTTTTGCCTTTTCACTAAGTATTAAGTCATAGATAAAAAAGAATCCTTATTAGACAAACTTGTATTATTTTACTTTATTTGAAATGTTTCTCAACCTGAATCAATTGTTATTTACAGAAGTTAAAAATAAATAATTCCATTTATTTAAATTTCCTACTACAATAAGTTATTTGATGCTGAATTAGTTCTGAGAGATTCATATTCAGGGGTTTATCGTTATGATTGGAAAATACATCTTCCTGTATTGCTTCATTGCTTGTTTCAGATTTTTCAATATCTGTAAGCCGGCCTTGTTTTGATTGGAAACAGTCTTTCACCAAACAAAAACAAAAAACTGCTGTTATTAAATGATACTTTTGGACTTTTGTGTCTTAGATTTGAAACCGATTTCATATCAAATATTTCTAATTATGTTTTTAAACATTCTTATCTAGATAAATATAACAATTATTCAAAACAAATTTACAACAATAATAAGAATGTTATGAGTGCAGAGATTAAAGTATGCACACATATCTATACATTTAACATATAAAGTTATCTTGTGAGATTTTTAAAGTTAGACTCAAATGGCAAATAAAACTTTGCTTTTGGCTAGACAATTTTAATTTGTTATTGTTGTACCATGTTATTGGCAATATAATAACATATTTAGCTACAATTTATTTTAAAAATTACTTTGTCTAGTTTAAAAATGTGAAAACAAATAAAAAATTAAAAACTAAAATGATTTCACCATCACTATATCCTGAGCAATACCGGGTAGATATAGCTAGTATATCATAAATGTATAATCTATAAAAGAATATTAAAAGCATACAACATTTTATTCTCTAGATTAATTTAATTTCATCTTTATAAATAGATTATAGATTTATAAATATATGAGTGCATACTTTTAATCTCTCTTCTCATGACATTCTTTTGAACACTCTCCTAGATAAACCATGTCTATTATTCCTGGATGAAATACGTTTTGATTTTTAAGAAAAACAAATGTAATATTACTATCAGGGTTTACTTATTGACTTGCAAAACAATCTTGGTAATTAGCAAATATAATTTGAGTTGTTTCATTTTCCTTTTTCCTTTAGCATTTTATATATATATATATATATATATATATATATATATATATATATATATATATATATATATATATATATAATAATCCACAGGATAGTAATCCAAAGAATTCCAACCGGGCTTATAAAAAGTGCTCAATATCAAATAGAGCTTTTATATATAATTATTTTTATTTACACAGATGTGTACAAAATCTGCGACACTGGCATGTCGATGTTATCGATCAACAGCTGTTATAAACTCAGATCTCATCAGGCAGAGTTAAAATTGGATCTTAACCTTAGATCATATTTGGAAAGAATCTTTCCAAATATATATATATATATATATATATATATATATATGATATTAAATATCCATATATTCTTTCTTAAATTGCATGTCTCAGTTTATTTTCAAATTAAAAAATTCAAATTCAATCTAATATGAAATATTAAATACTGATGAAGATGGTGGTAGTTTAAAATTTAAATATAAAATATACTTCTCTGAATATTTGCTCCTTATGTCAACTAAATAAATTTTAAATGTTATAATATTAGTTGTCATATATATATATATATATATATATGTTAAAAATAGACTATCACTTAGCTTTAAAGCAAAGTACTGAATACGTTCGTTGAACCCTCTCAGTAAGTCTTCTGTCTGCTGCCCGCTTCTAGACACATATGAGTGACTGCTTATGGAATCTTTGCTGACTCTGTGTGTGAAACAGTGGTTTCAGCGACGGAGTCTGCACCCCGGGGTGCACTGGAATGCATCGGGGAGATCAGGCCCTACGTAGAAACAAGTGGAGATCTAAGAACTAGTACATATTTTTGACTGTCCAAGCCTTGGCCGAGGAACGGCGCCAGCCTGGCGGGAGAGAGCGTGTAAGTGCCTGTGGCAATTATCCCGATACAATAGATGAGTAAAGCCACAAGGAACTGGGATCTGATAACGAATCTGGTACGAATTTGGTCAAGAGTCTTTTAGATACTGATGGATGTCAACTCGTTGGGTGGTCGCGCGAGCCCCCTAGAGAAAGAAAGGGAATAAGTCTTTTGCGATAACAGGAAAGAAGAAGGGGCCAAAATGAGAATTGTAATTACCCGTGTAGTGTTGTCCCAGGCGAACGGGGGATGGGGGGGGGGGGCGTGGGGGAGAGAGAGAGAGAGAAGGAGGGGGTGTGATGGTGTGCCTCCTTGGGAAAGGAAAGGGTTTTTTTTGTGTTGAGTGAACGATGAGTTAGATTCGGGATTTCGTTTTGGACGGACGTGTTTTGAGACACGAGCCGGCCAGGCGAGAGCGTCGCGCGAACGATCGTTCTCGTCTTGGCATGGCATGGCCCATAGCATTCCCCCCACCGTTTTGAGTAGACAAGTTATATCTCGATTAAGGATTTGCAGTCGTAAAGAGATTCACACACGCACACAGAGAGAAGGAAGACGGGATAGTTAGTAAAAAAGCCATTATCGCAAAACAGACTTTGGGTTAAAGTTAAAAACCCACCGTTCATTTTTGTTAAATAATTATTGTTATGAAAAGACCTAACCGTTTGTTGAGTTATTCTGTTGTCGATTTGTACTGTTCGCGCGACATTGATTCCGCAGCGGACCAGCGAGGCAAACATCCCGATTAGGGGAGATTCGAGCCATCTTTCTTTTTACAGCCGCTACTGACGATCACTGGCCAGAAAAGGTGTTCCCGGTCTGGAAGGATTGTGGAGCGCCGAGGAACACCCGCCATATTGGCGCCGCGACCGGGATATCGAACACCTGTGCGCGAGTGGCCGACTACGATACCCACGGGGCGAAGAAGAGTAAGAGGCGTGGGGTCTATGTTATATGTGAACTAGGTTCGCACCTTCCGACTGTCTGAAATTGTCACTTCCTACACTGATGAAAGCAATAAGCTTGAAATGCTAGGGTCTGTAGGTAATAAATATTTTAATATTTATTCATAAATATTGTTCTATATATATATATATATATATATATATTATAACTCGGTTAAATACAGAATTTATGACATTACAAATATTATATTTGTTGATTTTGAATTTTTGCAGCATACAAAATATTGATTACATCATAAGTTTTGTATTCCATTGAGTTATAATATATGAGCTCTGTTGGATTTAAAGTCCTAATCATTGAGCTAAATTTCACCTGCAGTGTTCATTGTATCATAGAGATTTAGAATGCTTTATTTTTTTAATAAAAATATAAATATAATTGAGGTAAGTTATTTGTCTCACTATGATACAACTAATTAAAAATATTTGAACTTGATTTTCTGTAATATTATATATATATATATATATTTATAATGCATATATATATTTTCAGGAATTGCATAGCAGTTTTAAGCTTTGGTAAAGCAGTTGTTTTTATACACACACGTACATCATATTTTTTGATAAAATTGATCCTTTTGTAGTTGAGTGAAGAATTCCTGTTGCTAATAGTCTTCTGTTGACTGATACACAAGTTGGTGTGGAGAGATAGCAATCACTTGAACACATGTCAAACCTATCTGCTTAATTGCATTTCTTCCCAATTATTTTTTTCATTTCAGCTTTCGTGAGTTTCTAACCCAGAAATTCAGCATTTATCGAAAGGTTTTTGCCCCGTTTTTTAGTCGCAGAAAGAAAAGCAAATCATGGTAATTATAAAGGTTAACTAGCTACTCCCCAAAAAGCTCAACTCTAGCAAAATACTCTCTCTTTCTGAAACTACACTGTTGTTAAAGGAGTCTACGCTGTTAAATACCGAAAATAAGTTTGGTTCCATCATTTTCATGACTATAGATGCATAGTATTTCCCAACCAATATTCTCACCAATATGCTCCTTCACCTTCTTCAGGTCTATTGTTTATTAACGCTGATATTTTCCTGAATTTACAATTGATTTGAGTCATTTTTTTTTTGTCTATTATGTACATTGATGCTTCTTATGTACTTCAATCGATAAACTGGCTATTTTTACGTTAATCTTTAAATACATAAAGAATAGTCATGTATAACGCAACATAAACAGTCATGTAAGTGTGACATGAAGTTTCTTATAAACTGTTTCTTTTCAATGTTATTTTAGTATTTTTAAATAAATAGCAACAGTTCGAAGAAAAAACGATGCAAATAACTCCTCTTCCCAAAAATTCAGATAAAGATATATAATATATATCCTTTTTTTTTTGTGCATCACTTTCCCTTAAAACATTCACCCATTTAAATATTCTCTCATAACATCGTGTAATTTGTTAAAAATGGACATAAAATTCTCTACATCGCATTTAATCGATCATTTCCAATGAATCATTGTGATTTGTCATTAAATAACCGAAAAAGGGTTGGTATGCCATTAACCAGATAAACCAGGCAATTGAGACATTTTCGAAAAAAATATATTTCAAATTAAAAACTTAGTTTGAATTATCCTTGGATTAATGTTAGATTTCAGTTTTGAATTGTATTGTTTGTTTTCTTTCTTTCCATTCTTTAAGGGAACAGTTTGAAATTTTATATAATTTTCTTTTCATTAATTTCTGATAAATTAGTTCAAGTTCTAGTTCAATATATTTTACTGTGTATAAATCCTCTTGAGAAAATGGATATTGTTAAAAACTTTTCTATTGTTCAGATTTCTAAAGTGAATATAAATTTAGAAAGTAAATGAACAAAATGGTAGTAAGATAGGTAGAAACAAATATTGTTGAACTTAGTTTCAATCAATCTTTGCAATTTTATTTCAATTCCATGTTTAGATGATATTCTGCTTCTAACCTCACCAATTAAAGTCTATTATGACCGAAGATTATTCATATAACACTATTATGACTAATTATTACCAATTAAAGTCTATTATGACTGAAGATTATTCATATAACACTATTATGACTAATTATTACCAATTAAAGTCTATTATGACTGAAGATTATTCATATAACACGCATGATGCACATATCTTATTAAAACATGTTATTGCAACAAAGTAAAAAAAAAATTTCTAAAATGCTTTCACACATGATGATTTTTCTAGGTGATTTTTCTCTCCTTTACATGACATAGATTTATTTTAAAATACAGTTATACTGCATCTTATATTTAGCTATACAACCCATTTTAGAACGGGTCGTTTTTCTCCTTCTCTCTTTAATAATCTATATTAGTGTAGATAGACAGCATTCGTTTTTTTTTTTTTTTCAAGCATATTTAATTGAAAAAGATAGGCATTCTGTTTCTATTTGATCTGTTGACCATTCTAACAAACCTATGCAAGTCGGAGAGTAAGCTAAATAAAATTTTGTCAAAAGACAATCTTGAAGATTGAAATTTTAAGAAAATTCAAGATAACATGATTTGTAGACATTTTGTATTTACTTTACACTCTGACTTTGTGGAAGTTTATTAGGATTTTGGAAGAACGATAAACAGACTAAAAAGATCAAGAATGTATATCTTATCCAACGATATATCTATCGATATAGATAATTGCTTTTCATACTAACCATTGTTATTTTCTCTGTAATTAGTAACAAAACTGTTGAGCTAACTATTTGCTATTATAAAGTTTCTCAAAGCTTCCTGTGCTATCATTTATATTTGCTCTTGCGGCTTTAAATATTTGAGCTGTTGTTCAAATCATCATATTTTCTTAAAAATGTTATTTTGTGCTATGATGTCAATTGTTATCTTTGTTATCAATGTATTGCTCTTTATTCTCTAGTATTGTTACTCTTTCTGTTTGAAATACTTATATCAGAAACTAACATTTGGTTTATAGACATAAGGATCCAACAAAATTGTTAAAATCAATAAGGAAAAGAGTTGATCTAAATTATATATTTCACTGATATGTTTAACCTTTCAGCTTGTTCAAGGTCTGACTTTGACTCCTAGGATTCCAAAAATTTTGATTCTGATTGCTAGAATTCTAAAAGTTTCCAATTCCGACTGCTAGGATTCCAAGAATTCCAATTCCGACTGTTAGGATTCCAAAAAATTTCCAATTCCGACTGCTAGGATTCCAAAAAATTCCAATTCCGACTGCTAGGATTCCAAGAATTCCAATTCCGACTGCTAGGATTCCAAGAAATTCCAATTCCGACTGCTAGGATTCCAAGAAATTCCAATTCCGACTGCTAGGATTCCAAGAAATTCCAATTCCGACTGCTAGGATTCCAAGAAATTCCAATTCCGACTGCTAGGATTCCAAAAATTCCAATTCCGACTGCTAGGATTTTAAAATATCCGACTCTGACTCCATATTTTAAAATCTACCAACTGTCTGCTGATTCTTCGGATATTAAAAGATCCGTCTCTGGTTCTTAGCATTCTCACGAGTCAACTCCTCCAAAACACCCGATTCCTGATGGTAACATTCAATTAATCTCACTTGAAGCAGCTGTGAAGCTAAAACATGTTAGTAGAATAAATTATATTCTCTCTACATTTTATCGGATTCCCACCCAGGATCGTGTGGGTGGAGAGAATAACATCACGTATTACAGTGTAGTAAGAAATGTCCTTTAATCTATTTCTTCCAAATCAGTTCATATATTTTGTTTTCACTTAGAAGTAAGTTTAAAATCTTCATCAAAACAGTTTGGTCGCTTTAAATTATCTAAATTATGACAGGGGCGTTTATTTCACTTTATCTTTTAGTACTAATAACCAAAGACGAGATTGAAGTACATCTAGGTTACCCAAATTTGATGTGCTCATTCCTCTACAGAGCTATGATCAAAACCTAATATTTGTAGAGTCTCAGAATTTGTCTAGAATTTTCATAAAATGAGTCAATATTTCGTTGCACTGGATTTTGAAAAAATGTAAAATTTGTTTCTTTAATATTATACACAAAACCTGTTGCAATATATTTATATGCATAGATTAAGACAAACGTTGTTGGATAACAGAATGTATCTGCTTAATAAGTCTTTTTTTTTTTTTGGCTTTTTTACCTTTTTTCGATTTTTGGTCCATCAAGTATTTTTGTTAAATTGTTGTATGTAGGATCCATAGGTTTTATGTTCCATTCTTTGCGAGTACTTTCGATTGATTCATTCAGTCATCTTCAGGTTGGGTATTAGTCTTGTGTGTTCATATCTGCTTAGTTTGTTGAACAGTGAGGTAATGTATTGCTTATACATCGTGACCCGAATGTAAAAAGAGTAAAACTTCTTGAAGCACTGTCTATAAAAATTAGACATCCTACAATCAACAATATCAATTACGAAACTAGCCACAATATAAAGTGCCTAGCTTAGTAATTAATTTCAACAAATCCTTAGCTGACAAAAAAAAATTACTTTTAACTTTTTGATTTTTAATTTGTCACGCGTTTCGTCTTACACCGTTTGACAAACTCAGCAGATATGAACACACAAGACGAATACCCTACCTGAAGACGATTGAATGAATAAACCAAAACTATTTGCAAAGAACGGATCCTACATACGACAGTTTGACAAAAATACTCGATGGACCGACCAAAAGATCGATAAAATAAAGAAAAGACTTAAGCAGATACATTCTGGGTTGTTCAATAACATTTGTCTTAATGAAAATATGCTGCCTAAATACACACACGCACAATGTGTGTGTGGTTTGTTTTGCTTACATCGACAACCCGAGTTTTTGTCTATGACCTCCTCAGAGACGCTATTTTATTAAACTAAAACCTTTGCCAGAAGAACAGAGGAACAGCACTTAGGAGGAGGTCATGCACAACGAAACCATGTTTTATCGATTTAAGCTGAACAAATCATATACATATATCAGCTCTACTAAAAACCAACTTAGTATTGAGCACTTTCAGAATGGATATATTCCGATTTATTACACTGTAAAAAGCCTAAACAAATCCTCTATATGTATATATACTAAATCTCTGCATCTTTTCATTTGAATAAATATATTAGAAAAAATAGGACGTTTTAACAAACTTTACATAATAAAAGTAAATTGGTTTTGAATCAATTTTGCTAATGGGAATTAAAATGTGTGTGTATTCATTTTGTTAAAAATAACAAAAAACATCTTATATGTCAGTTAAAAAAATTTTAATATTTTATACTTAAAATGGATTTTCTTTCTAATAATCATATTATTAATAATGCTATTATTATTATTATTGCTTGTGTTTTTCTTATGATTTTTTATTCACTATAAATGTGTCACTATTGCATGAATAAAGCAATATTTATTATATGATTGTTTAAAAAAACATTAATTTGGCACGATTTTACACCAATACACAAACATTTAAATCAACTTTTATAGAAATATTTTCTTGCTTTTCAGTTTTACATATATATTTGATTTCTTTTTTCTTTCTTCAAATCTGTCAAAACTTGCTTTATTTTCAGTTATTTTCTCTAATCTTTGGTCAGAATTATCTCCCGTGGCAATCTTTAATTTTTTATTACGCTCTCTCTTTTGTCCAAGCACACAAACACACACCAACAGGTGTGTCAGAATCTTTTAAAACATTATCAGGGTCTCATAATTGTCTTATTGACTCTATATAAAGCCTGGTTAAAAAGGTTTTAATCATTCTGAAATAACCTGTATTTCTGTTACATACACACATTTCATTTTTGTTTTTATTAGTTAAATATAAATTTTGTCAATTTTTATTTCTGATTTTGTCAATTTTTATTTCTGATTTTGTCAATTTTTATTTATTTGATGCTTTTAAGTATTTTCTTTGTTTTCTTTTTCCTGTTTTAATTTTTTATGTTTTTATTAACTTAAACTGAGTAAATCTTTAGCTGTTTGTTTTCCTTATGAACTTTTTAAAGCAAACCAGTTGTCGCGAAGAAGACGAAAACTGCCCCTCTAGAGATTGGCCATGGAAACAGTCTACCACAGGGTATGATTGGCCGCTCAGCTTCTGATGCCAGCACCCCGTACTTCAAGAGTCTAACAACAAGCATGACCCTTGACCGGAAAACAAATGCAAAGAGAAACCCTGGTGTTTCATTTCCAAAAGGGTCCAATTTAGCCCCTGCCATGACTACACCAAATTTTGCCACTTCTATCAGTCTCTCTGAAGCTACGTCCGACATTTTGCAGTTAAATGAGAAAGCAAAGAAAACCTCGAAACTGTCTAGAATAGCCCTCCTCAGTTCATTCTTCGAGAAGAAGGTCGCAGCTGAAAAGGAGTCCACGGAAGAAAAACCAAAGCAGAAGAAGCAGACCTTCCTGAAGAAGTTCACGAGCGGGTATACGATTTTGCACGTTTTGAATGGGCATCCTTCGTTTGGAGTTCGTTGTGATGAGGATAATAATTGTAAACTTTTCCAACTTTGATGTTTTACAAAAAAAAATCCCACACTAGTTTTGTTTTTCCCCCCTCCCCCTTGAGCGTCAGTTGAAAATTATGCTGTATTTTGGTCTTGGCTTTTTTAGATTTAGAATCGTTTCTAGAGTTCAACAGTCTGTTGTTTTTTTTTTGCCACTAACCATTTTAAGTGACTATCAAATTTAATAACAACAATGAAATTGTTAACCAACTATTCCATACTTGTATTAAAAGTATAAATTTCAAATATTGAAACTTAATTTTACTAAGTTCGTTATAACATAATAGTTAAATTAATTGCAAGGAAAGAACTTATTTCTAATTATAATAATTACTAGCAAATATATGCATTCTTTGGGAATAACTAATTAATTCTTCTTGTAGAAGATACCATATAGTTTTTAATGCTAGTTTCATAGAAATTTAAGTATGAGAAATACAAAGCATTGTTTATTTCCTTTGTTTTTTGCAGTGGTTTTTAGCCAAGATACTGCACCTAACAAATCTATTTTTTAGTAAGAATTTTGTTTTTAAGATATTTTCATAGCAAAGTCTTAGATGGCGTTATTACAAATACTTTTATTTTTTTAATTTTTAACGAGAAAATGTTAGAGATTATTAATTTTCATTAAATTCGCTTATGTTTTTTTAGTATAAATAAATTGCAAAATTTAAGAATCTTTTTTTTAAATTTCATTAAACTTATATGAAAGAGTTTTATTTATATGTAGTTAAATGTTAAAGTAAATAAAATATAAAAATATATTTAGTTTTGTTAGCTTTATTAAATTTAATTAAGTATAAAATTTTTAAAAAAGAATGGATATTTAGAAAACAGTTTTTTAAAATAATATAAAACTTATGAAAACAATGTTGAACTTATTAAAGTTAAATAACTACAACAGTACACACACACACACACACACACACACACACACATATATATATATATATATATATATATATATATATATATATATATGACTGGTGTTATTTAATGCCATCTTCTTTTGAAATGACAATTTTGGTTGCTGACAAACCTCCTACCAAATCGCCATTATAGTATACTTTATTCATCTATATTTATCTAATTTAAAAAATTAATTCAAAGTTTTACTGCTGGGATTATTATTATTCTAATATATAAAATTATGTCTGCCGGATTTTAACAGTTGAACCTAAATAGCATTTAAGTTGACAAATCAAACTTTTATTCTAACTAGCCAATTTTCATTTGTTATTGTTGTACCATGTTATTGGCAATAAACTAATATGCTTCACTACAATTTATTTTTTAAAAAGTACATATTCTGGTTTGACAGTTTACTAATATGGAGACATTCTTAAATAAACACTTAAAAAGAAAAATCAGCTAAGGGAAATAACTCTTATTCTTTTAGTAAGAGTTAGCGTTCTTTATTTGCTTTTTTTTAGCTTAGATACTGAAGGCGTGATTATAGAACATAAAAATATTTACAGAACAAATTTGACCATAATGGATCCGAGCAATATCTGGTCAGTACAGTTAATATTATAATAAACTAATTCTTTAGTTGTTGCACTTGTAGTAAAAGTTATGTTGATTTAGTAAAAAGATATAAGTTTAATCGATGATAAATTAACTAAGTAATAGCTGCTTGAAAGAAATGTTAAAATAACCCTCAATTCGTTGCTAATTCAAATGGCTATAAGTAAATACTGTATTTCCTGCCACGTACGATGCCAAGATTAACGGGGGATTTTTTTGTCGGAGATGGATCTTTAGGTGTGTCACACTCTAGTTTAGGCAAACTCTAGGACATCTTTCATCTTGTGCAGACCTATCTCCGCATCGTAATATGCAGCCATTTTCTTTTTAGGCAGGAAAAAAAGTGCATCTTATGATGGCAGGAAATATAGTATTTGACAATTTATTCAACATCCGAGTTGGAAATCCTGAATTGACTTTGTATTGTGAATTTGACTCTTGCTGTTTGGATGCAAATTCCTTGGCTTGTTGCTACTACTACTACTACTACTATTATTACTGCTACTACTACTACCACTACTTTTGCAAGTTGTTCACAATTTCTTGTAGTAAGCAGTGATGGTTCTGGTTCGTCTCCAGATCCTCACCTCTTCACCATTATTGGATTCTCATCCGTTTGCTGCAAAATGACAACAACAACAACAATGATAGGAGAAAGTAATGGTGATCATCTACTAAATGTGATAACAGTAACATTCATAATGGTCGGCCCCTATTCGACCTCTTGTCCCCTTCATGTTGCTTATTAAAATTTGCCCCCTCCTTTCTACTTCTGTTCTTGTTTGTTATTGTTGTGGTTCACGTTATTTTGGTGGTTGTCCGAAGACTAATATTTTTAAAAACTTTTATAAACCATTTTACCTTTCGTTTCTTGTTTTCCTTTTTTTTTTTCCAGTTTTTTTTTTATTACCCGATTGGAATTGTTTTTTGTTGTTCAGTATTTTTTGTTTTGTTGTTCTTATTTTAATTTTTATTTTTGCTGACTAACACAAAATATATCAAACATATTCTTTTCCAGCTTTTTTTTTTTCATAATTTTTTTTTGGGATCATGCAGATGCTAATCAACTGAAAAAATACTACTTCAAAGTTTTAGTAGAAAATAACTTTATATATATATATATATATATATATATATATATATATATAATTCAATGAATTTATTACTGAAATAAAATAAATTATATTGATCTTCCTATTAGGCAGGTTTATGTGAAGATAAACTTATTTCAGTACAAATATTTTTTTTCTCAGGTTGAAACAAATGGCCATGTAAAGTCAGTTTCATTATTGTGCAGGTTTTTTTTTTACATTTTGAAATGAACAAACAATTGTTGTCCGTTATAAATTTTCTGTCTTTCATTTGAAATACTGTCTGATGACCGAATTTATAGGAGGGGGGGGGGGGGGGAGGGACAGACATAAGATTTGAAAATATCAATCTTATAAACTGAACTCTTACTATAAAAAAAGTCTTAGACATTTTTGCTTTTACTTCCATTAACTTTCGACCGATCCTAGTTTGTCTCTTCATCTCTTGCTGGCAATAGATATATAACTCTACAAGAGATATATAACTGTACAAGAGATATATAACTGTACAATCTAGACGAATAAATGCAAAAGTTTGAGCCCATTTCTCACGCTAACAATCAAAACGCCATATTTGAAGTTAACCCAACTTTACGTGATAGAAGCACCCGATCTTTTTTATCTACTGCTTATGTATATGCAATCTAAAGACATTTTATTAACTATTCTCTGTTATTGTTTTTTTTTTTTATTCAATGACTTTTGATTTTAATATAACAAATAATTCTGTTTAGAATGTTTTTTTATTTTGTGGAAAAATGTTTAGCAATTGTGTGTTGAAATGTTCCTTTCCGGCCTTTTCTTTAGGGAGACTGATTTGATTTTCAATAAGTTGCCTTCGATTTCTAAACTGTAAGTTAAAACAAAGACATCCACACACACACACACCCACACACACACACACACACACACACACACACACACACACACACACACTATTGCCCAAGTAAATCGATTTCTTTTCCTTTCTTTACAGTCATGTTTAAAAGATAAATAAATTTGTATAGAAATTATCCAAATGTTAATTAACTGTCTATGAATAAATGTGAAAGCTTGTGTTTACAATAAAGTTATGAATGAACTATTTATTATGAAAAATAGTTGTTCCAAGTTGCCAACTTTGCAAAGCAATAACCAGCTGGTGAAGCCAGTTGTAGAATAAGAATTTGGGAAATGTTTACGGTCACTTTTTTAATAAGTTTTTTAATTAGGCTTCTTTAAATATGAAAATGAATGCATTAAGAACTTGAATCAATTTCTTTATTATTTACTTTTAAAATAATGCATTTATAAACTACCTACAATTATTTTTCCTTAGCAATTTTAGTTTTACCCCTATCAACATAAGAGCACCAGAAAATGCCTTTGACAGTGGAAAGCTGCATCTTCAGCTAACCACTCCGTCTTTTTGTTTTGCTAAGCAGTTAAAGGCTTCCAAGCCATTAGGGTGCATATCAGACTGTGGTGAAGCTTGTGGCTGAACCAGCAGAGGTGATTTCTGATGATGTTTTCTGTGATTAGAGAAATGTTGTCCTCTAGTGAACAAGTGTTTCTCACATGTTGAAGTCGTTGAATTCTAAGCAAGTGATGATCAAGCATTCAAACTGCCCAGGTTTCACACATACACAAAAAGGTTGACATTATTAGTGATTTTAGTTTATTGTTGGATATCGCTTTTTGGCTACAGGTAATGTAGTAGGCAATCAAAAACATTTTGGGCCGTTGGAGGTGAAGTGGATTCCAGATATTTGAAAACTCACCCTATTTAAAGACAATTTGTAAGGTACAATTTGTAAGGTACAATTTGTAAGGTACAATTTGTTAGTTTCGAAATATCAAATAGTAAATTATTTTTTAATTACGATAAATGTTTTCTATTTCTTTTTAAATGAAATCATTCATGTTTGCTATATTAAGCAATAAAAATGTATAATAACTTTGAAATTTTAGAATCAGTTAATATGACGCGAGATTTTGTTAAACAAATGAAATATTTATTAAATTATTTTTTTTTTAAATCCTAATTTTCGGTTTTAAAAACCTTATTCATGGTACAGACAATATTTTCCTTTTTTTTTTCTTTTCTTTTTTTTCATAGTCAAGGTCTTACGGCCTGGCCGAAGATCGATCTCCAGGTGTTATGAAGATACTGTTTTTTTTGTGTGTCCGATCTGTAGTGTAGCGCACTGAAACGCGTTTGTACGATAATGAGATTTAAATTTTACTACAGCTTAGAAGCGCTGTTGAAACGATAACTGTGAAATTTTAAAAACAGTTAACATGACGCTGTAGTAAAATTTAAATCTCATTAAAAATGTATAATGTTTCAAATTTTTTAACTATCGAAAGACTGATACGATGCAATGGAAGAAACATTTACTTCTATTTCTGTATATACACATTTATTTATACATTTATTGATTATGCGACCCCCTTCCAGTCACCCCGTTAGTCATTGATTCTTGTTGGAGATACATGCAATGCACATTCTTCAGCTCTTTTCTGTGTTATAAGATCAAGAATGGCAGCGAGTCATTGAACACAAACAAGAGCCAAAGAAAATTCAAACCTGTTATAGTATGACAGTTGGTTATATACAGAACTTTGATACAATTGTAAAAAAATAAACACAACTTTCCCGACATTGTGTAAATGACATAAGAGATTCTATTTGGTTTTTTATCAGAGTCAACGCTAAAAGTTTCTTCTCGCTAATAATTTGACTAAATTATCTTCTTTTTTTTTTTTTTTTTTTTTGCTGCAAAAGTCAGTTTTGGGAGAAGTAAATCGGGTCTAAGGCAAAGCTCAGGTGTGTCTGTCGCAGCTTTTTCCTTCTTTCAATCTCTTTGTTTTGAGTTCGAGTTTATATCGAGATCAGCTCTTCTGTCGTGTCATAAACCTGTCCCCATCACTCAACTTGTATTCATTGGCTTTCGTAATTCTCCAATTATAATTTTGGAGAATTTGTTCAATCCCCCTCATAATGAGTTCTTCTCGGCTTTCTCTATTCTTTGGATTTCAACACGGCTCTTTTCCGATAGATTATTCTAGCTGTCCATCAGAGCTTCCCCTTCTCGATTCTTGTCTGAAGGACCTTTCTCCCCTTCAGCTAAACACATATTTCTAAAGTTTAAAGAATCATAGAAAATAAATTCATACTAACTTCACTCTTTTTGAATCTCTGGTAATTCAGGCTTGTTAATCGCTTCCTAATGAAAAGAAAAATGGCATTAACCTTTGTTTTAATTCTTGTCAATTCACCATTTGTTAAACATGGCTAATAATGCCATTGTCTAGTATTTTTTGTTTGGACAATTGGCTATCCCCCTCTTATCCAATCAATGCACTCCAGCAACTAAACTTGATCCATCGCTAACTTTACAAAAAAAAATGGCAATGGCATTTAATTTTTATCATTCCCTTGTTTCAACTATAATTACTTCTCTGACCTGTATAAGTATCTAATGACAATTTTAACTCGGGTACTTTCTCTCCGGATTCAAAGAACAAACAAACATATGGGTTTCTTCTATTTTCTTAATCTTTTGACAAACCCAAATAAATCATGCTGACATTTTTCATTTCTTGATCCTCCCATATATGCTAGGTGAAATAGGAAAATGGCATCTCCCACTTTAGGCGTTAGTTTATAGATCAAAGAGATTCTGTGCTCTTTTTAGTATCTCGAGACGATCCCCTCTCCCCAAATTCTTTTTTCTGTTCTTATACTTTTCTCTTAAGCATAATTCAAGTTATTAATTTTGGTTATTTTTACTTTGACCAACCTCACACATTGTCAGAATTTATATATATATATATATATATATATATATATATATATATATATATATATATATATATATATATTAATCAAAGTTCAAATATATTGATAAAATGAGCATAAAACCAATATTTTTCAAAAGTGCTCAATAACGATGAGAGAATTTATAAAATAAAATAAACATTGGTACAGTCGATGTCAATTAATCCACGTTTCAACGATCTTACGTCTTGCCAAGAACTGTTGATAAAGTGAAAACCTGCATTTAAGTTGTCATCAGAAAATCCTGATGCAGAGAAAAGAAAGGGAAATCCAAGGTCATGAGTCAATTAAATAACTCGGTCAGGCATGCTTACAGGCTGCTGTCAAGCATCCTACCCCCTCTCCCTCTCTCTCTCTCTCTCTGTATATATAGATATCTATATCTGTATATATAGATATCTATATCTGTATATATAGATATCTATATCTGTATATATAGATATCTATATCTGTATATATAGATATCTGTATATATAGATATCTGTATATATATAGATATCTATATCTGTAAATAGATATCTATATCTGTAAATAGATATATATATATAGATATCTAAATAGATATATATATATAGATATATCTAAATAGATATCTAAATAGATATATATATATAGATATATCTAAATAGATATCTAAATAGATATATATATATAGATATATCTAAATAGATATATATATATATAGATAGATAGCTAAATAGATATATATATATAGATAGCTAAATAGATATATATATATAGATATCTAAATAGATATATATATATAGATATCTAAATAGATATATATATATAGATATCTAAATAGATATATATATATAGATATCTAAATAGATATATATATATAGATATCTAAATAGATATATATATATAGATATCTAAATAGATATATATATATATAGATATCTAAATAGATATATATATAGATATCTAAATAGATATATATATATATAGATATCTAAATAGATATATATAGATAGATATCTAAATAGATATATATATATAGATATCTAAATAGATATATATATATATAGATATATCTATATAGATATATCTAAATAGATATATCTAGATAGATATATCTAGATAGATATATCTAAATAGATATATAGATATAGATATATCTAAATAGATATATAGATATATCTAAATAGATATATAGATATATCTAAATAGATATATATATATAGATATATCTAAATAGATATATATAAATCTATATACAGAGATATATATATATAGATCTATACAGAGATATATAAATATTTTATGCCTGACCGAGTTATATAGATATATCTATATATATTACTCACTGAAGTAATGTTTTCTGTATGCCAACTCAACTGGAAATATTTTTTTTACTTTAAACTATAAAAACATTTGAAAATTAATTTTTATTTTTAATCAGTAAATGTTTTATCAGAATCAAACCAGTATAATTCACTATTTAATATTAAAGCACGCAAAAAATGTTTACATTTTATTTTACTTACACTACAGGCTGAAACCCAGCATATATCAGCAGCAGAGGTGGTACGTATTTAAGTTTTTTTTATATATAACCATTATTATTAGAGTATATTTTATTTCACATCAGTTTACTTGTTTCTCGGCCTTTTGGCAGGGATCAAAGTGTAGTATCTGTTCCGATGGATACTACACCCTATAGACCGGTATCATCTTGGCCTTTGGGGCTTGATTTACGCCGGTCTATGGGCTTGTCCTGTGCAGTTCTAGGAGGTTCACCCTGCCAAGATTTTCCTCCCCTCTTTGGGGAGGAGCAAGTTTATTGCTTACTGCCTGAGGCGCCGCTACAGGCATTTTTTGTAGGCCAGAGTGCTCACCTTCTCGGGCGCTGACTTTTCAAATCCCACTTTCCCGACCTTGTGTCACATCTTACCTTGTGGGAGGTAGATAAATAAATACTTCTGAAAATACTTATTCCGGAAATAAAAATTCTTAGTGAAGATTTTCTTCCCTTACTCACCAAATATTCTTATACATTAAAGGGAAGTAATCATGTCATGAGTTATTATCCTTGACTTCTGCAAAATCAGGCTGTTTCAAAAAATAATTTGCTTACCAAATTTATGTTAAAAATATTACTTTCCATTTCTTCCTAAACAAGTCATTTTTCGTTGACTCCCGGGCAATGCCGAGTAGGTACAACTAGCACAAACTAAAACCACTTTCATTCTCTTTCTCGGATATCAAACAATCCTACGAATAGAAATGCAATCTATTTTGGGGAGAAACTCTTTGTCTAAGATTGTATTATCAAAATTTACCATTCTATCTTTCAAGTCCTTCAATTTTTTTTTTAATTCAATATAAACTTTTTTCTTTTAAGTCGTTAAAAATACTTTCTAATATTAGTGAGATTGTAAAACGAGTTATTTTCCTGAAATATTAACTGAAGCATTTTGTTCTCAAGCACCTTAGTTCCATTCTCTATGATGAACGACGTAGTATTGATTATTTGTCAAATTGAAGCCATCTAAAACTGTGAGGGTGAGGGGGCTCTCATTCTAAAAAAAAAATATAGCTTTTTTTTATTTAAAGAAATTTAAAATAAACTTTACAAAAAGGAACATCTGCTTCTGATTGTTTTGTTTCTATTCCTGTTTTAAACTCTAAATCAAATCCAACTTAGAATTAAGTCACCCTCACTCGTGTTGAGATTTACTTTTTTTCTTCAAATTCTGTTCACTTTCATTCGTTTGTTTTCAGCAAAAAGAAAGAAGAAAACCACACATCTATTTTGCATTTCTTTCATCAGTGTCTTTTAAATTCGATCCATTGTATTCAGTATATTTAGACTGATTTTTAAATTAGATTCTAAAGTTTCAGTGATTGATTATTCGGTAAAATGTTTTGTGCTGTCTTCGTTAAACTCGTTTGAATTTTTAAAAAGTTTTTAAAGAATAATTGTTCACAAAGAAAAACTTCACCCACAATTTTCAGGTTCATTGTTTTTCAAATGTATATTCTTACCATTTGTCAGTAAATCAATACAATGAGATTCCACTACAAAATAGCAGACATAAAATAAATATATGGGTTAACCTACCATAAAAAAAAAATGGACAAACAAATATAGGTCAAACAAATCTATAAACCATATAGAAAAATACTTGCCCAAAATGAATAAGTAAAATATTTTATGAACATACAATAAAAATTACAGTTACAAAGAAAATAAATAAAAAATAATAGAGGAAAAAATGTAATTGTAGAATACAAAATAAATATCCTATGAATAGATTTTATACAGAAAAAATATGAAATGAAAATAAATCATTATCATATTCGGTTTTAACGTCCATTTTACATGCTAGCATGTGTCGGACGGCTTTAGGAAATTGACTTCCAAACTAACCTATCTTAATACTCTAATTCTATTAGAAAATACCAAAGATAAAATGATATATATTGATATATACCACGGGTTTGAGTTGCTCAAACTGATATATCTCTGCAATATCCAAAATATTAATCAGCGGATTCAATGAAAAAAAAATTCTCGTTATTCTGTCCCTGAATTCATTTGAGTAATAAGACAACCGATAAATAAGCCGCTAAAGAACGACACTGACACGAGGGGTTATATAAAAATTTAATTTTTTTACTGGAATGATAAATATACAAAAAACAAATATGAGATATTAATTTGGGATGCGTTCGTAGTATCTAATATTATTTAGCATCGTCTAGCAAAAAACGGTCGATTACATATCAAAGGCGGAATAAGGTATTACTTATCTCTGGTGACACAAGCATACATTTAGGATAATAATATATCTACAAAATCAAAATGGTCGCTGTTCATATGTACTTTGGCACAATCGTTGAATGTTATATTCCAGGAAGACATAATCCCAATATGAAAGGGTAGAATATTCTTTAGTTCTGGAATTCAAAATGGCTGCCTTTAAGGTTTTTGGTATGCACGTAGAAAGGTATCGTAACTCTGAAAAAGATAGGGTTTGGGTTTTTTTGTTTGTTGTAATCCAATAATGTCAGAGAATTTGACACAATTTCAAAATGATATATTTCTTCAGTCTTTTCAAAAAGACTTTGTGGTTTTCAGTAAAAAAATATCTTCCCTAGACTTGTAGACTTTTGTTAAATAACTTCAAATGTAATATTTTTCTGGAAAACCTAACTGGAAACTCTCTTATTATTCCTATATCGGAAATTAGTTTATTTTCTGCACATGCGCAAAGTAAAATGATGTCATTGTGCATCGCAGATAGGAAGTCCATGGTTGTATGCGGACATGTCCTTTGTTTCAAGTCATCAGGTGTGGGCATTTACCTTGACCCCCCAATTAACCCGGCTGGTGTACCTTCTGTTCACTCCCGCTTTTCTTGTATGCGATGACTTAATGTTTTGTAGACATCCTGTTATCAAACACAAAGTTCTTTCTTTTTGCCGTCTGGGACAGAGAAAAGGCATGGGGGAGGGGATGTCTGATCTTTGCTAAGATTTAAGATGTTTTGCTTCTTGGCTATGTATTTTAGAAGGATAAAAATAGGTTTTAAGTTTGAGATTTTAGTATTTATTTGAAAGTTATGATTTTAATAAAATATATGCTGGTTGGGACACTGTCTGGTGGAAATTCCTCATTGAGATGTCTATGGCCAGATTATTTGGTTCTTGCCAATGATTAAGCATTTAAATATTTGTAGGTAAAATATATATCGGTTTTTATTTATTTAGGATACATGCTTCAGGCAGAGAAAGAGAAAGAGGTTTACTTGTTTTTTTTTTATCTATTTACTTTTTTCAACCTACATAATTTTGCACTTAGTCGTTCACTGGCTTGTTAAAAAAAACACCAGTTTAAAAACTTCACTAATATAACTATGCCATTACATGATTTCCTTCTTCTGGTTGGGCTTTTTGCCCACGCATTCTCATGCATCTCACTTTTAAACTGTGACTATCCAAGTGGAGATGATCATCATAGGGGGGGGGGGGGGCGAAATGAGTCACACGCTTTGCCGACCATATCCTTGTCTACAGTGGTGAATGAATGCCTCCATGATGGCAGCCTTCAGAGAATCGACCGTATTATGGTTTTGGCCTCAACCAAGTCTCAGAAGAAATAGTCAAGGGGGTTGCAGTCGGGTGAGGAGGGCAGCCACAAGTTCAGCGACCAGTACTGAAGAACATTGTTGATCAGTCATGTCTGGGTCATTTTGGCCTTGTGTACAGGAGAAGAATCCTGCTGGACGATGTAGGGGCGTTCGGCTGCGATCTTATCCATCACGGGCTTCGCCACACTCCTCAGCACCTCCTGGTATTTCGTTTACTTTTTGTCAACTGTCGAATTTTGCTGTAACACCCTGTACTGTCTAGTATCAGGTTGGTCTGCCTCAAAGAACATCCATAGTGAAACATAGTCTTATATTATATATCATATTTTCTTGTGTATAATATGTGAAATTATCACCACAAATAAATGGTGCAAAAGTAGGGTAGTGTTTTCAGAAATGTTTACTCAACTTAAACTCTTATTTATAATAGCAAGATTACAATAGATAAGAAAACACAAAGTAGACAAGTGTTGATAACAATTGTTTACAAAATATATTTGATATGTAAACAATGTTTTTTTTTAAATTGGCTTAATTGAACAACTTTTATCTTAAACACAGAAAATCTATCAATATTTTTTGTCATAGTTAATTAATATAGCAAAATATAATAAAATCATATATAACTGAAAAGTATGTTTAGCTAACACCTTTAAATAACTCAGTATGACACGAAAGTAATAAAAAAAAAAATTGTTTTGAAACTAAAATTAGGAAAAGGAATACCCAAGTTTAAATTTTAAAAAAATATAAATATTTTAGTGAAATATATGAACAATATTGAGATTTTAATGGATAATATGGTACACCTTTGTGAAAGAAAAAGAAAGATGACTGCACTACAGGTTCGTATTTGAACAAGATGTTATTTTTAACTGTTTTACCTTCAGAAACACAGAAAAAATTGTCACTGAATAGTGTCAGCTAATTATTTATTATTTGTAAATGAGTTACTACTTTATGTCTGTTATAAATCTAGATTGGTTTAAGAGGAATAGAACATTGTTCAATTGAACCATTGTGGAGTTCTTTTGAAAAAAAAAAGCTTTAGTATTTGTAATTTGAAACGGTTTTAGAAACCAGTAAAATGCAGAGACTTTTTTTTAAAAATAAACATTATTTATTTAAAATTCAAATTTTCGATTCACACAGGAATCTTCATCAGGATAATAGGCAATATTTTTTTTTCTTATTTTTTTTCTTATTTTTTTTTTGTTTTTAAACGACATGGTGTCGCTTGATCTTGTGCTTTAGTTGTTAACGAAGCTCGTTGTGTAATAATGTTCTCAAGTGGGGTGCCCTGGTCGCACGTTATAAGTATTAGTAAAATATTTCCACTGTATAGAATGCATTTTAATTTGTAATTTGAAACGGTTTTAGAAACCAGTAAAATGCAGAGACTTTTTTTTAGAAATAAACATTATTTATTTAAAATGCAAATTTTCGATTCACACAGGAATCCTCACAATATTTTTTGTCTTTTTCTTTTGATCTGTTGAGAGTTTATATAATTGATCAGAAAGTTTTATCTGTAAAAATTGATAAGAATTTGTTTTTAAATTTTGTTGGAATGATGTGTGGTTGTTATATAGTGATTTACACAGCTTAATTTGACCTGGGATGTGATCACAAAGGTTTAACATCTGGTGAGTTTATCCAACCAGTCTATAGGATGTATCTTTGTTAGAATATTCTATATTTACTAAGCTTTGCTTTATCAGGTAAAAAAACCAAAACATAGTGATGAAGTAAAGATCAAGTTTATTAGCAACACTTAACAAGACTTAATAACCTTGTGTTATGAAACTTCATTTCTTATTGACCTTATTGGCTTTCTTTCTGAATATCTTGGCTGCCATTTTTGTCTGGCATTTATTTATACCCTTCTCCTTACTCTCTCTCTCTCTCTCTCTCTCTCTCTCTCTCTCTCTCTCTCTCTCTCTCTCTCTCTCTCTCAAGCAGTTTGCTGCCAAGTGCAATAAAAATCAGGATTTTTTATTCGTTTATTTTATTCACAGACAAATTATCTGTCTGCAAAATCAATGATTTCTTTTGATTTTTACTTATCTTTCTTCTTGCCACCTGTTTTGTTATTGTATTAAAAAAGTTGAACTTATTATTCCTCCTCCCTTCTTTCTAATTCTATTGGGGTTTCTGTATTTTTTTAGGGGCGGGGGTCTACCCCTCCCCCCCTTTTTCTTTCAATTTTTATTCTTACCGTGCATATGTTTATTAGATTTGTTGGAATGATCTCCTGATTTTGAACTCCGATAAGTCATTGCTATCGACTTTTTGAATTTTACTCATCGGTTTCATATGATTTGCACAATTTATTCTATTGTTTAGTAGCAATTTTATTGGCTTTCGTGAAAGGCAAAATAATCTTTACTGATTCCTTGCTCATAAATAAGACAAAACACGAACAATATTCATTTCATTTTGATCCCAAATCTATTAATTCAAATGAAACTTTGTTAATCCAAAATAAAACTGTATTTTTTAATTCCATTATTGATAGCATAGATCAGCTTATGTCTGGCATTTCTTATCAGATGCCATTTTTGAACATTGTAACTTTTATTCTGGAAAAGTCATGATTGTGGCTTTGTAAAATAGCATTAAATTTTTTTTTTTTTTAATTTTAAGTTTTATTTAATCACAAATAAAAAAAATAAGAAACAAATATATTACACTGAGCCATTCGGTGAAAAAGTAAACTATAAGATTAATAATTCAATAAATAATTGATAAATCCCTTATTCGTCACTTGGACATTGTTTAGTTCAATATATTATTTATAATTGTCTTTTTTTTTTAGGTACATTTGTAATCATACAAAACTTCAGATTTGTTAAAAATTTCTGCTTCCTTTTTATTCTTCACGAATAAAAGACTTCGCTACGAACTTGTTGCTATATTAGTAATAGTTCACCTCTTCTTTTCTTCAAGATATGCCCTCTCTGCATTTATTCAGAATAAACATTAAACTACATTTTTTTTTTTTGATCGGATGACAACTGTTAATAATAGTGTCCATCTTTTAAAGACATTTTTCAGAATAATTGGCACATTTGTTTGTCTATTACTGAAACTCTGATAAGCTTGCTTGCTTGTTTGCATACTGAATGTATTGGATAGGAAGAAGGGCAAATGAGATGAAAAGTGGTGGGAGGAAGGGAATAGGGAGAGGAGAATGTATTAAACACAAAAGCCTCACAAGCTGAATGTTGTGAGTTCAATCACTGTGCAGGTAAATAAATGTACTTTTAAGATATCTATTTACCTTAAGTCAGTTCAGGTCAGTATACAGTAATGTACAATGTATCAATGTTGACCGAATGAGTCATGGGTTGTCTAGTTGATTCTAATACTGAAGGGTGATTCGTTTTTGTCAAGTTGTTTTTAAAGACAACAAAGGAATGAAACTTTTCTTTATGTAATCTAATTCTTCATTGCTTTATTGCATTTTATTTTGTGTAGCCAACATTTTATCCGCTTGCGAATAAGATCTTTAAAAATGATAACCATACTAATGTGAGTCTTTATTCAATTGTTTAAGGGGTTCTGATGACAATCACAAATGATTCTGTTTTCAAAGGTCTCCACATTCAGTCGGTCGACTACAGCAAATCACCACAGTTGCCATTTTTTTTTTTTTTCCTACACATTGTGTTTGGATGCTCTTATTCATTGGTCCATATCTTATTTGCACCTTCTAAACCAGGCTTTACCTTCTCCTCAATGAAAAGGATCCCCAAATGCAATTTTTCGCAACTATCAAGAAATTCATGCTTTAGTTTTGTCCCAAATCAATCAAAAGTTGTGATCCATGTTTGTCTATATTATTCAAGTATTAGCGATGACAGGGAGAGACAACTCATGCCTTATTTGTTTCTGAATATTTTAATTTTTAGCTTCTGGTTTCTGAATTTATTCAGTATCCTGGTGAAGTAATTTCTTTTGTATTTTTATAATTTTATAAAAATGTCTTCTTGGTTAGAAATGAACACAAATCTTAAAGCATTTTCTCACCGTCTTATTTTTTTCTCCAATTGTCTTTTCAATTTTTCATTCGTTGTTCCTCTTTTTTCTTTCTTCCATTCTTTTGTTTTATCTAATGATTTTTCTATAATAATTTTGTGTAGGATGGAAGGATTGCATGTTAAGTGATCTCTTCTTTATTATCATAATAATTACTCATTGATTTGCTTGTTTTCTCTTCTTGTAAAGCCTTGTATATCCTGTGCTTACAAACATAACGTGTTTAAAGAGTTTAAATTAATATTCATATGTTCAGAAATCAATTCATCTCTACCAATATTACATACTGCGTATTTAGATCTTGACTATTTAGATAAAAAAGAAGTAACAGAATTAAAAAAAAAAAAAAACATCTTTACATAATGGTGATGTTATTATATTTAGCTTTTGTTTCTGTCATTCTTTTTATTTTTGCAAATTTTTGCAGATAAAAGTGCTTTCGTTTCAATGATTATGTGTATTTTCATTTTCTTAATTTCTTTTTTTTCGTTTTTTTTTTTCACATTTAGAAAACTTTATTACATCTAATCACTTCTCTCAATCATTTTGCAGAACTGTCATGATAGAAAATGTTTTATTTCATAGTTGTCATAGGAGGGAAGTGACATGATTTGCATAACAAAAACTGATACGGACAACAGAATCGGCATGCCGAGTTCAGGTCAGATTGAATCTATTGAATACACTTAAATCTTAATAATTAGGAAATTCCTCTATCAGTGAAATAGAAGTGCATCTTCAGTTAATCATTTACAATGGGTATTGTGTTTTTATAATGATTAACCCAGAAAGGGTTGATATGCTGTAATATGGAAAAACTAAACAAAGTCTTTTTTGATTACCTACATATCTTCAGTAGAAAGTTGCCTGTATAAAACTGATATTGAAGGACAACAAATAGAATTGTTGATATGATGCAATTTGACTAATGTGCTCTATGGAATGGTCATGCCAGGTTCAAATCCCATCAGATCTACTGCATGCAAATAAGAAAAGTATTGACCACATTTTTTCTCTTCAGCTATTGGTCAAATAGTAGTTTCTCAATAATGAATTATTTGCCATACGTATTGTTTTGCGTTTGTCACAGCTATTGTCCAGAGTAGGTTGATCTGCTCATATTGTGGGAAGTTCTTGGGTGATTCCATGATATGGACCCTAGTCCTATATCAACTTGCAGTTTTTTAAAGTTGAGTCACTAGGGTATCATGACAAGTTGACTCACTCCAAAATCTATGTATAATGCCCACAGATGCAATGATAGGAAATGTCAAAACAGATGAATCAGTATTCTTATCAAGGTGTTTATCATATGAAATTAAGAAGGAAAATGTTGGAAACTTTTTCTAGGAACTTTTCATCATTTTTTTCCTGGTTTTTCATGTATCTCAAGTCTCTTAAGAATTGGCCTCTCTTCTTCCATCCTATGAAGTTCAGAATTTTCTGAACCCCTGCACAGATGTGCATACATCTTTGCGCCATTAACCATCATCATCATCATCATCATCATCATCAACTATCCCCCGCCCTAATTTTAAATACACATAAAGCATCTATGACACGCGTGTTTCTTCATCAGCATATATAAAAAAAGAGATCCGAAAAATACCTGAACGTCCAAATTTTCTGTAAATTTTTTTAGGAATCCAGCGTGGAAAACGAAAGGCTGTCTTAAAAAACATGGAAGCTTTAACGGCGAAATCCCTGAAGATGATAGTGTACAGAGAGCTTGAAGTATTTTACGCCTTGTGGAGTGGACTTGTCCTGTTTGTGAGTGTTACCCCGCACATAGCCCTGCTTGTTGATTTTTAGCCTGTCATTCTTGTGAGTCTCTTTTTGTTAAATCATTGCCCCCCGCCCCCTTCTGTGTGTCCAGTTTAATTTTATTCTCTTCTGTTCGTTTTTTTATTCTTTCGATTCCAATTCACTGATTCTGTTCTCATGGTTTGGTGACTAAATTCAATAATTCTTGGTTTCTTTCTTTTTTCATGAAACTTTCCTATTTTTTTTCTCATGTTTTCCTTTTCATATTTTATCTCTTTTCAAAAGTTCATATAATTTCTCCTCTTCGTTTTGTTTATTTCGAATTTCAAAATTTCAATAATGCTTTGAACTTCCTTCTTCCACTTAAAAAAAAGTTGGCTTTTCAATTGTGTCTAAATAAAGCATTATATGTAAGTGCATTCATTATTAACAACAGTTTTATTATTACGCCAGTCGTTAAACATATCTGAAAAAGACAAGCTTAGAAAAATATGATGTCTGTTAAGAAGCCGCACTTCAAATACTCGATTATTAAAAAGGATATTGTGGGGAAACAATCTCTTGTAAAATTTTCCAATCTCTGAAATTTCTTTACCACAGACATCTGTTTCCAGTCTTGTCTTTATATTCTTACTTTTGTCTCATTTTCATAGTCGTAAAACTTGTTACCTTCTTAAACAATTACTAGAACCAGTTTCCTGAGATAGACATCATCTGTCTCGATTCTAGTACAGCTTGGATCATCAGTTTATTTAAAGCCCATTAATAAATCACTTTCGTCATAAAGACAGACCTTTTTTGTGTCCGTTGTTGCAATATCATATCACATATCTCTAAGCCAATTTTGAACAGAGCTGTTGAGTGAGTAAAAATTGGTTGGCTGACTATTTTTTAGTCAGTTGACAAATTGTCACTGACTCCATAGGAAAATACTTGATAAAAAAAAAAAGTGATATACCATGAAAAATACCCTAAGCAAGAAAAATATGAATATTTTTTTTTTTAAAAGATGACCGCCACTGAATTACAAAGATTTTTCATCATGTGGCACTTTTTTTTTTCTTTAAGTTTTTAGATTTTATTCATTTAAAAAAAAAAGTTGAATTTCCAGAACATTAAAAAACATGTTCAAGCTCCTTAAAACAAAAACAATCTAAATATATAAATTATTACTAATGGAAGAAAATTTCTTTGGTGGTCAGAGTCGAACCTTTTAAATATTACCGGAGTTTAGCATTTGTACTACTGACTCCACAGCTCTGATTTTGAGTTATATTTTAAGATTCCTGTCTTGAAATAAAGTTCTTATATTCAAAGAAAGGCTGGCTGCATTTTTAGTTAAAGTATATATATATATATATTTAGAAAGAAAATTATGCAAATGTATTAATGTCTCATCCCACCCAAAATTGCACTGACTGGAAGTGATGTTTGTATTCCCATACTGCTCGATATCACAGAAAATGATAGCCTTTTATTTAAGTCTATTTTTAAATACCTTTAAAACATCACAGTTATGGGGAAATGACCCTTACCAGTCTTTGCATTTACATCCGGGTCATAATAATTATTTCAGTATTTATTTATATAATCTTGTATGTCTATCTAAATGCATCAATTATATTACGATTAAACTGACCATCCATGTTTTATCATTTTTAAGGAGTATACCTGTCTTTATTATTATATACTAACATCAACAATCATGCATACAGAACATTATTTTTAGAACAAATAACAGCATATTAAATAACAGTTTTTTCCAGTCACAGTCTTGTTTTATAACAATCTGTCCAAAAGTACCCGCATTATAAACATTTAAATGAAAAAAACAAACGATTTTAGCCATTTTCAACGTGATGTTAATCAACAGATATATTTAAGTATTCACTTTCTCGTCTACCATTTTCGTTTATATTTATCTTCCGTCTCCCCCTCCCCACCCCTCTCTCATTTTCATCTTATTCATCTTTTTCATCTTTATCACTTGTAATGTGAATGGTGCTTGGCTCTCATCTTTCCATATGTTTCCATGTGCTTAAAAACTTTATACAATTTTTTACCTTTTCTTATACATTTTAATTTTAAAAAAATAACATTTTTTTGTGGTTGGCCTGATTGTCTTTTATTGGCCAGTTTGATGGCTATGATCTTTTTCTTTCTTTTTTTTTGTTTTTTTTTTTGTTTATGTATTATATAAAGGTGTTGTATTTCCATCTATCTGTGTGTCCGGCTAAAACTTAGAAACTACAAAGGTACACTTACAAACCTTACATGTTATGATTGAGTATGACCCTGAGATTTTTATGGTAAAAGAAAATTACATATTAATAGTTGTTGCTTGTGATCACTAGGGACCAAATTAGTTCATAAGGGGCCAGGGAAAAGAAGAAAAAAACCTTGATTCTTACTGGTAAAATGTTCAAAAGAGAACACTGAAACTAGGTCAAACAATGAGTCAGCTTCTGATGACTTTATCTTTTTATTTATTTCTTTTTTTTTTCTATCAGTTATCAAAGTTTCTGCATAAATGAGAGAGAGAGAGAGAGAGAGAGAGAGAGAGAGAGAGAGAGAGAGAGAGAGAGAGAGAGAGGCAGGCAGTCAAAAGGAAGAGTATGTAAAAAAATTAATCTGACTGAGGATGTAGAGAGAGACTTTGTTTTAACTATTCTGTTTTCTGATGCAATACCCCGAGTAATGCCGGGTCACCCTGCTAGTATAACATGCTTTCTATTCACCTGTACGAGAGTTTGATTATTTATAATGTCTGTGTACATGCCTTCTTTCTTCTTTCTTTACAAAAAAATGCAATGCTATTATTTTCAGTGAATAGTGCCTTTTATCATTTGGACCATAGCTGAGGGTAGAGTAGTCGTCTGACTTTACCTTCATTCTAATATTTAAGCAATTTAATATGGATTCATATTTTATTCATCAATAGTAATTCGCAAAAATTAACTCGAAATGCCAAAATGTAAGTTGGCAGCTGAAGTTTATAGACGTGTACATAGTCTTCATCATTTAATGACAGGCGCTTGCTATTATGGGAATTGTGCAATTTATAGTTTTATTATATGAAAAGTCTTATTTATTTTGAATATAACAACAGCTATACATTTTTATTTTTGTTATGTTTTTCCAGTCTTCATTTTTTGTATTGTCAAAAAAAAAATCGTAAAGTGGAAGACCCCATCTATTAATCACCATGCATTGGTACATGGACATTCTAAGAATATTATGAATTCTAAGAATATTATGAATTATAAGAATATTATGAATTATAAGAATATTATGAATTATAAGAATATTATAAATTTAAAGTGGCCATAAAGTCTGGGCACATAGGTAAAAAAAAAAGAAATCAGTTAGGATTTACTTGCATCCTACTGTAGCAAGATGTGCCACAAGACCATAAGATGGGGAAGCCAGCTCCCCTGAGAGGACACTCTAGTCAGGTGCAAAAAAAACACCCGTCAGCATTTCCCCCCAGTAGAAGTGCCTCAAGCGATCGGAAATAAGTCAACCTCCTCCTCACAAGCGAAAAGGTAATGCCTTGGAGGGTGCATCTCCTATGATCGAACTGGACCATATCTCATTCCGACTAATAACGGTCTAATGGTTCAAGTCAGCCCCTAGGTTGCCAGAATGATGTCAAGGCAGATATAACAACTGGCAAATATCTAATTATCCTATGTGTCCAGACTTTACGGACATCCTATATAAAATCATTTTTGTTTTTTACCCATGATGCATCAGCTGGTTTAAATATTTCTTGTAAAATAGCGTTCATTCTCTTAGTTGATGGTTGATTTGTAAAAATATTGCCAGACATATACATCTCTCCCATCTTTGAAAAAAATGTATAATTTTCTTTTTGCGTCTTCAAAATACTGTCAATTATTCATCAAATCTTCATATAAAAACATTACTCGTTCAATTTTTAGAAGTGTTTAGTTTTCTATATGCATTTACCATAAAATGGTCCCCCCCCATATTTGATTTTTCTACTGTTCTTTAGCCAAAATAATTCTGTTTACAAATATCGTGTGTATATCCGCCAAAGTATTTCCTGCTAGTTTTTGAGAACATAATTTTTCTATCTCCACTTTATAATAAAGATCAATGTGTATTTGTATATTTTTATATAAATAAATATCTATCTATCATGTCACACAAAAGTTAGTGAGTAAAAAATGTGCCCTTTTCTAGGCGTCAGAATAAGCCATTTCAGGTGGTGAGGGGAAGCAAGAAAATAAATAGCAAGTCAGACAATCTCCCTTGTCTGAAATGAATTTGGAATGAAATCTTCCACTCTAAATAAAAAGTCAATGTTAGATTTTTTTTTTCTTTAAGTTATGAAAAATGATAATTTATCTATGAAAAATTAAATTACTGACATAATTTTATGATGTTATATGAGTATTAGTGTGAACACTGGCGAAGCATATTTTCTTTTCTGCTGTCATTGTTGACTGAAGATGTAGTAATTTCATGTTTTCTGTTGTGGCTGTTTCAAATCATTTGAGAAAAATGTATATTTTAGTTTTTCTTCTTTTTTTTAAATTTAATTTCCATTTTTGTTTGTTTTGTTTGTTGTCTTCTTTGCTGGACTATCCATGATGTCGTGCCTCCTCTTTGGTCTTATTGCTTCTAGTCTGTGCTCATTTTTGTCTGCAATTTGCTCTGCCATGCGACAGCATTTCAGTACGTTGTGCTGTCAAAAGTGTCGATACGTTAATATTCTTCCGTAATTTCTTTGAAAACGATACAATATGTTATTTATATGCTCAATAGCAAAGTCATACATCGTTCAGATTTTCGTCCTCTTTCTTTCCTTTTTCTTGTGTTTGTGTTTTGTACCTATGTCTTCCAGTTACCCACCCAGCCCTTTAAGTTCCATTTCCTTTCTCTTAGCCGGATTTTTTTACCTCGCTGTTGGTATGGTAACAGGATTGATTACCTCCCTTTCTACTACACTATGCTCATTTCGCTTTCAATTCTTTCCCCATCCCTCTCTGTTCTTTCTCTTTCTTATTGTTTTTCTTCTCTCTGACTTTCTTGCGGCCGTTTACCAGAGGTGTTGTTATAAGGATTTTTTCCGTGGTAACGAAAATAGTTTTATGTTCGTACCATAAAAATCTTAATTGTTATACGAGTGGGGAAGGGATATTTGTTGTCATCCATTTCTCGTTTGTCGTGTTCCAGGGTTGAACATCTTCACGTGTTGACTCTTTCCTTGGGACATATGCGGCTGTTTACCAGAGGTGTTGTTATAAGATATTTTTTCCGTGGTATCAAAATTACTATCAAATATTATAGTTTTATGTTAATATTAAAACAAGGGTTGAAGATCTTCACTGTTCACTCTTTCCTTGGGACATGTAGCTGAAATATGTTCTTGAAGATCTATATTTTATTCATGTTAACTAAATGGATATCTATTTTCCTTAACTAAGAGTTATTTCTAGCTGGATCATCCGTCATTCTCTATCCAGACTTTAGATTACACATTTCCTCACTTGTCACATGATTCAACTAACCAATCAAATAACTACGCTCATACAAGGTCACAAATAACCTCAACGGTCATCACTCGTCAGTCATCACTGATGACTCGGTGCACCTGGCAAAACATATCTACACTTAACTTCAAAAGCATAGTACTCTAAGTAATATGTAACACATCTATGCCATTGATAAGTGCTTCTATTCATCATATTTCAGGTAGGGTTTCAATAGACATCCACACTCACGTGATAGACAACTATTAAAGCATTCTTACTCTGAAGAAGGGACTTAGAGAACCCTTTTTAGATGTGTCCTCATGTCTTTGAGATGCTTTTTTTGTTGTTATACGGTCAAACTTTATGAAATTTGTTGTATCAAAGTTTACAATAGCCTTGAATATGTGCCTAAAATTTTGATTGACTCAGCAGTTTTGAAGTTATTTAAGAAATCTTATGTTCTTTGATCTGTCACAATTAAGGTTGAAATAGCATTTTCATAGTTTAAGAAATATACTTGTTTATAGTCTTGTTAGAACTCTTATTGTACCCAGAATAAAAATGTTTGATTACTGCACATTTTTCTCTCCAAATACTAAGTAAGCAACTCGGATTTGTTGTTTAGAAAAAATGCGATATTATAATAGGGAGGAAAAAAAAACAAAACAGAATTCTTTATATACTTGCTACATTAACCGCATCAACAAGCAAATTTATGTAACACTTTATAAAATATCAAAGTGCATTTATTACCAGAATAGTGAACAACCCGTAACTTTCACTTATGCACGCCTACAAAAATATTTCAACAACATCCAATGATATAAGAACAAAACATTCAAACACTTTATAAATACAAAATCAGCAGCGTGATAAACAATATAGTCTAAACCTTGATGTAGCCTACCATGTTTACTTAGATATTTAAAACATGCTAACACCTCACTTCTGATGCACAATAACATTAATAATATATCAATTACTTATGTAATCGAATAAATTAATGTTTAAAAAGTTTGTTTAGGTATAGACTATATAGGGCAGGGGCGGGCAACCTCTGGCCCGCGGGCCACATCCGGCCCGTGAAGGCTTAGCGTCCGGCCCGCCACCCTGCTATGCTTTATTATTGCAATCCGACCCACGGACCTCCCAGTAAAACTCATATCGTTTTGTGACATAGACGTAAAAGTAGGTTTCAATTAAGATTTACAGTAGGATAAAAATGTATAAACATCAGCGAGCGATGATGCATGTATATTTCATTTTTCTTTAACTATTAATTTCAAATCCTTGGCCGAAAAAGAGAAAGAGAGAAAGAGAGAGGCAAAGAGGAAATGTGAGACGAGGAAAGAGCATAAAACATAGAACTTATGTGAGATGTGTCAAAACGAATGCTGGATCAACTTGCTACTTCCCCCGTCATTATTTTTTATGATTCCAAAATGGCTCTTCGTCGGCGCCTTTTATAACATCACATACAGAAGTCTCCTGAGAAAAAAATATCAGATTTGTAGAGTGTTCAATGCAATTTTTCTACAATTTATTCATGTAAACAAAATATAGTAATTCTGAGATTTCGTTTTTCACTCCGGTCTGCAATCTCCTTCCAAAAGTCTAATCTGGCCGTCACTCTGAAAAGGTTGGCCGCCCCTGATATAGGGGAAACTCTAGATCAAAGTTAAGGCAAGGTTAAGCCGAGAAACCAGATAATATTTGCAATTTCAAATATATTTGCTGTAATAAATGACCCCCACCTTTTTTATTTATTTTTTTTTTTTTTAGATGAAAAATTAGTGTATAAAGTATATTTCGGAAGCTGGTTATTTGAAAGTTCCATTATAAAAGTAAAAAAAGAGCCATTGAAGAAACTTTATAAGGTGTCAAGTGTTTGTTCATTATAAAAATGTATTAAACTTTTTTTATTTATTCTTTTAACCTTTATGTAGCATGAACTTCATGCGATAAAAATTGCCGATTTGGTTGATTTGATTCAATTTTCGTTAATACTGGATGTAAATCTGAATAAATCTGTTATTTTATTCAATTGTACGGATTTATATCCAATCAGATTAAATTTATCAACCTCACTCAGTGAGTAGGCAAGAATGTGATTCTGAATATTTCTGTTTTTATACTTTGTTTTTCTATTGAAACTTCAAAAAAAATTTAAATGTTTTGGATTTTGATTTAAAAAAAATAAAAATAAAAATAATAAAAATATAAATTATATTTGTTCTCATTGAAATCTTTAAATTTTCCCTCCTATCAACTGACAAATCTTTATTTACAGGGTATTTTACTGTTATATATATTGAATTGAAGTGAGATGTTATATATTTGTTTTTCCATGATCTGACATAACACTGCAGTTCAAACAAACCATGAAATCACAGACTGGAAGCCATAGAATCAAGTTTACCTTCCTTTTGGGCTCTTCAGGATTCCTAACTCAAGTCATTGACTTTGTGGAAAACAAATATGTATGTGTGTGTGTGTGTGTGTATATATATATATATATATATATATATATATATACACACACACACACAGATTATTGAAAAACTATTTGATTGTTAATTTACTATATATTTCTTTACTAATTACCCTGAGATGATGTTGTTTATTGATGTTTTCTTATCATTATGTCTGCTATTTTCACGAGCAGGCAAGTTTTTCTTTTAACCTTTGTCTTGCAAATCATTTTTGAACAATTGCAAATGTTGTCTTTTTCATTGTTTATTCTTTTATTGAAGCTACTAATTTCTCTAACTTTAATAACACAATTGACTAAAACCTTTTATTGTTTTGTTTTTTACTGTTAGTGAATCCAAATGTGTTGCTATTACATCATAAAGGCAAATATATAAGAATGTAGAAAGAAATTCTCTTCAATAATTTATTAATCATATTAGAAATATTTTCGATGAATTTAAACTTACCTTAAATCAATGAGATATCTTTTTTTTAAATATATGAAGTCTTTTTTTTTTTTTTATATTTGAATTATGTCCATCTCCATTTCAGAAGCATTAGTTATTGGATAAAACTATATTGCCATTTACTTAATGTTGTCCTTCTTCTGCCCCGAGAGAGGGGGGACAAAGAATGATAAGTTTATAGTGGAGAAATTGTTACACAATCTCCAACTGCACTTCTCTGGACCTAGCATTTCTTAAGTCTAGTGGCAAGGAGAAATTCAAGATAGCCAAAAGCAATGCTGGGGTAAGCAGTGGAGATATAACTAATATTGAAAAAGTTCTTATTATCTCATAAACTGACTTGGGATTTATTTTTTTTAATGATATTAAAAAAAAAGTGATCTTTGTAGAAAAAACAATTTGACATAATGGTTAGTGTTTGCTAAGAGAAGACCGAGGTTCAATCCTCGATCGAGTCATACCAAAGAGTAAGGAGTAAGTTGAGCAATCCAGGGAAAGTGATGCCCTCCATCTCTGTATGCTAGCCAATGAAAAGAGAGCATTTGGGTCACCCTTGACTGCAGTCAAACCATTTATTTTATTTATTAAATAAGAATTAATAAAAAAAAGAAAAGAAAAAAAAACTCAACCCTTTCCATAGAATTGGCTGACTTCTCCTTTCAACAAAAGATGCTGGTGGCTTTTACAGCAATTCTGCATGGAAATTCTCCATTTCTATGTATCTGAAATCAAAGAAGCACTGCATTAAATTAGATTAGATTAAAATAAACACCTCTGATTATTTAAAGATGGAATCCATAGTATCCAGCCAAAATATTTTAAATATCCCCTTTATTCTACCATCAGAATTAAAATGTTAGCTTCCTTATGAAATAAAACAATTTTAAAGAATAAGTTAATTACTTTTTCGAAAACTGTTCCGGATTTTTAAAAAATTGAATGGCACAAAGTTAAATGCAAATCGAAAAAAAAAGAAGATTTCTCTGTGATTGCTTAACATGAAGAGTTTAAAAAAAAAAAATATTTACAATATGATAGGATTTCTGCAGATTTTATCAATTGGTCTATTATGAGACCAGCATTAAAATTCAAGGTATTCAATCTTCATCAGATGTAAATGAGTCATGCGGACTTTCCTCAATAGAGAATGGAGTTCCTTGCTTGGTTGTTTTTTACCATCGATCATATTGTGAAAATGTATTTAAAACTTTTGATTGCATCAATGTTTAAAAAAAAAACAACAGCAAAACAGCAGTATTTTTTTTTCTTTAATTGTCCTACCCATGTTTCAAATGCTGACAACAGAGTCTGTTGCAACAGGTTTTCAATCTATTTGGATCATGTATTAAACTATATTATCCATCTTGAAATTGTTGACAACAGTTGTGATAAAAAATGACACAGGTGGTTTCTAAAACATGCAATTAGAAAAATAATTAAAATGTGTCTGTTATTCTGCTGAGTTTGTTTTCCAAAAGCAAACATCAATGCTGTCAAAATTATAAATACACTCTATCTACAATATGAGACATGATATTTAAAACAATTTTTTTTTTTCACTAACAATTTTGTCTATTAAAAAGAAACCGTGAACCTCCACCACGTTAACCAATCAACTGGCTTTATTTCCATTCATAACAAACAAGAAATTGGGAGAAGAAAATAAAAATGGAAGAGCAAAAAAAAAAAGAAAAAGTAGATGGTGTTGTCATGTCTTAATATTTTCTTATTCTTACGTTTCAATTTCTGTTTGACTTGTTTGAATTTTAGATGATTTTCTTAATAGCAACACTTTACATTTTTTGTGTTATTCTTTGTTCCCAGCAACATGTGGCATAGAATCCAGGGCCAATTCCGACAGTGAGTTTATTATTTGTCCACTGGCTAAACTAACTGGATATGTGTTTTTTTTTTCTTCTTTTTGATATGGTCTAGATATTTTTCTGGTCATTGTCTATCTCTTTTGCTGTATTTTTCCTTTTTTCTGTCTATCAGTGCAATGTAACAGTTCTATGAGGAAAGCTTATTTCTCATTCCTGCTTCATTTCATCATTTCCTGTGTTTTTTACTCCAGTGACTAAAACAATGGGGAGTTGGGGAAGAGGGGGGAGGGCTAAGCGTGCAATTATGAAGGAAGTTATTTCTTATTGTTACACGGGTTTGATTAAAATTGAAACCCAAAATAGAAATCTAATTCTTCATCAGCGTTTGTCATTTTGTTTATAAATAAAATCTGCTAATAAATCTAGATATGTAATTGGAAAAGATTTTCAAAGAATAACAATCAACATATGAATTGTCTCTACTCATCTATGTTGGCTAAGATCAAATTGTAGTATCTGTTCCGATGGATACTGCACCCCATAGACTGGTATTGTCTTGGCCTTCGGGGCTTGATTTATGCCGGTCTATGGGTCTGTCCTGTGCAGTTCTAGGAGGTCCACCCTCCCAGGCTTCGCTTCCCCTCTTTGAGGAGGAGTAAGTTTATTGCTTACTGTCTGAGGCGCCCCTACCGGGAAATGCCGACGGAACTGCCCAGGCAATTTTTAATGGCCAGAGTGCTCACCTCTCGGGCGCTGGCTTTTCAAACCTCACTTTCCCGACCCGACTTTGGGTCACATCTTACTTGTGGGAGTAGGATAAAACTGGCCTTGTGCCTAACTCCTGGAGAGGAGTAAATAAATACTCATCTATGTCACACGCACTATAAATTGGTTTGAAGGAAAATGCTTTACTAATATTCCCATTTTTTCCGCTCCCTTCAAGATTTGAACCCACAACACACACTCTGCAAGCCTAAGCTAATATCATTAGACAAACTCGGGCAAACTTTGAACAGATACAGATCTAATATGTAAGTTATTTGAGTCGTAGGTGTATTAAAAGTTGAAATGGATGACTAACTAAAATAATAGATGCCCAAGTGATATAATAAATAAATATATATTTTTTTATTTTAATTAAAGTCTAAAAATAAAGCTGCTTTGGTTGACATACAGTTGACTTTTTCTTCAATTTTTACTTAAATAAGAATGTTGGATAGAACCCTTTATGTAAGCCACGGGGGTAGCTTGCTCTTGTTCTGTCAGCCATGACCGGGTAGAAGTCTTAAGTAATTCGTAATTGTATTCTTAGTATCGCCCGTACTGAGGATTGAACCTTCAACCTCCAGAAGACTGTCACTTAAAACTGATTATAACTTATCACTTTTATCCATTGTGCCATGGATTCTTGCAGACAATTCTAGTAACAGGAGTCAAATTATCAATCCTAATCTAAAAAAATTCCGAAACATAGTCTCTATTTTTATTCTGTTTTTTTTTATAAATTTTTGATCATACACGTTACTGAATTGTCATTTTTAGTAGTACAAATAGTCAAATTAAGACGTTTTGTGTCGTTTATTGGATCTTTTTTAATATAGTCAGCAGATAAATCTAATTTTGTCTCTATTGTATGATTATTTTAAATTGCAAAACAAATACTTTTAGAAAATATTAAATTTTACCTGGAAATATTTCTATGGTGGAACATGAAATATATCAGAAAGTTTTCCTACGTACATGCACGTCTATTTTATCATATTTCACATGTTTAGGAGTCTGACGTTTTCTGACAGCCTGCAACCCCAGTTTTGAAGCTTGGCAGTGTTGAGGATTGATTCCAGTCAGATTCTATTGTTGGAGATTCTTGTTGAGGGTTGCATCCATGTTTTTTGGGGTCATCCAATTTTCCTCTGATTATCTGCCGCAAGTTTCTGCATTTTCTCATCCAAGAATCACTCTTCAACATGGCCAAACCAACGTAACTGACTGACAAGCTTTGGTATATTCAGCCTCACTAACAGGGTATCAGAGCTGATATGCCGGGTATGATCCAACCTGACATTACATGTCAATCTGATCATTGCTGTCATTACGCTGAAGAGAGGCAAGTGAAGATCCAACACTCATGCCCACACAGCATCCCACTCTCAACTTTGAATTTGTAAAAATTACTAATAGAATTCTTTTTTTGTTTAGTAAGCATTGATTTTTTTATTAGAATATTTGTCTAAAAACTAATTTTTGTAAACAAAAACTACATCAACCACACCCAAATTTGGACATGTTTGTCACCTTACATTTGATATTGTCTCTAATTAAGCATGAATTTTATTTGGAAATAATTTTCTAAGTATTCAATCTATATTTATTTAAAATCAGTTGTTGTTTTCTTTAAAATGTAACTGAATTCAGTGTGCAATATTCTGTTTGTAACTTTCCCATATGGGAACATGCCCTTATCCCAAGAAGGATATCAACTTCCAACTCAAATGGAATTTAATAGTGTATGGTAAAAGGCTAGCAAACATGTATTAAGACAAGTTATGTTTTAACATATTTTATTACATTTTTGTGTGTATTTAATTTTAGAATGAACTTAATTGAAATAGAATTAATAAAAAACTGAATAAAATATTTTTTAAAAATCTAGCAATGAACAAATGAAAACTGTCGTCTCTTAAAACAATTCTTTGAGTATATTTGTTTGACTTTAGGCCAAATGTCATTCCGTGAAGTAATAATACTGTAAAGAAATAAACAAAAATAAAATTGAGTACACAGAAATAATTAACTCCGTTATATGCACACTACTTTCACTATGGAGTATGTTTGTGCATGTATCAATGAACCATATATTTCTATATCTCCATGATTCCAGAATCAAATCGAAGGTAACTATATATAGATTATACAATAATAGTCTAATAGTAAATATGAAAGTAGGTATATTTAATTTATGTTTAAATTTGTGGTCACTGGGGTATTGACTCTTTCCACTTGACCATCTTCTTTCAATACAGCATGGCTTCATCTTTGCTACCTCTCTTTTCTCACTTGACATCACATTTGATATTGTCTGCTAAAAGCAACCTTTCTCTTCTTTATCCTTCCTTCAACTTCTGCAAGTTTATTCTTTCTCAACTACAACTGCTTCCAACGCTATCCCCATCTTCATCATTAATTGCACACATTTACCTTTGTCGTCTCTTTTCCATCTAACACGGCACCCTCGCAGACATCATGCATGGCAAGATTGTTTTCTAAGCGCTATTCTTTTCCAAGCAATCTTCTCTCTACTCATGTTGCTCTAAGTTCATCAAGTGCTGCCTTCTCTCTCTCTCTCTCTCTCTCTCTCTCTCTCTCTCTCTCTCTGAATTCTTGCTGACTTATTCAATCTTTGTTCTGTGTATTGCATCTCAGAAGCACTTCTCTCACTTTCTTTTTTTAATACATCTCTTCAGAAACTTGTTGGTCTAAACTAACTTTGGCACAAGGTCAGATTCATAGAGCACCCAGTAAAGAATGAACTCGTTTTGCAATGGCAGCAAACTAACCCTCATTCTCTCCCAGATCATCTTCTATTTTGTTTATTCATGCAGAGAGATTTCTGATACTTACAAACCAGTCAGTAAAATTGAATGAGTTGCATCGATGTCCATACAAATCAGTTTGATTATTATATTAAGACTTGTTTGCACTTCTGTCAATCCAGCTGACAAGGTAACAGTGACTATACTTGCTTTTGACTTTCAAGTTTTTCTTTTAAAAGAGCCTTTATATGAGGATATACGATAAGAGTTACACTATGAATTGGCTACTCTGGTGCCCCCTCGACGTAAATTTACTAGACCAATTCGACAATCAACTAAATCCCGTCCATTCACTGTGGAGGTCCCCAGATGCCGGAGATCTTTCTACTCAAATAGCTTGTTTCCTCATGCTGCTGGCCTCTGAAACTCCCTCCCTGCCCCCTGTTTCCCCGACAGTACTGACATGCAGAAATTTAAAACTAATGTAAACAGACATGTAGCTGCGCAGATCCCAATTTAGGCCCCCCCCCCCCCAAACCGTCTCCCTTTTTTTTTTCTCAGTAGCCCCTTACGTCTACAGTGGCGGTCTGCCTTATTTAGGGTGAACTATGTTATATATATATATATATATATATATATATATATATATATATATATAATCCACAGACAACCGTTTCGTTGTTTCATGACTCATCAGTGTAGCTAGATGCAGCAAGCACATAAACCAGAGATTCGAATCTCGAGCAGAAGTCACTACTAATTGTGACAGTCTGACACTCTACCCTCTGTGCCAACAAGCTAGTTGCTATTAATGGAAGAAATTATATCACTTTAAATGAATTTTTAATTCATTTGTTCACCTTTTATGATATTAATGTGTGTGTGTGTGTATATATAAGTATATTTTTTCAGAATAGCAGGTATGTTAAATAACTTCTTCAATATACAAATTGTTTTTTTTTTGCAAATTGCCTGAAAACACTATTGCATGAAAAAAACATAAGTCGCTTTGAACAAAAGGAATTTGTTTTTGTTGAAGTTGTTCAACTAATGTGTTGCTATCTTCTCTGATGTAACTTTAATAGTTCAGCTATTTCACAGTATTCTGATGTTTCTTTAATAAGTTGTTAGTTAAAAAATAGCTCTTCAGAGAAACTATATATATATATATATATATATAACTTTTCTGATTTATCTGCATATAAAGGCAATTTTAAATTGTGTACTGCTCAAAATCTTTTCAGTTTTTCTTTCGTTTTTCGTCCTGATAAAGTTTGACTAAATACTTGGCTTACTCATGCCGGCTATATGATATTTAACTCATATTATTTCAACAGTTCTAAGACAATTGAATTTGTTATGGAGAGGTCAATTTGTTTGCATTCTGTATATGATAATTGAGGTTTTAGTCTTTAGATCTTCAGTATTTGACTCAACGGTCATGTGGTAGGTTACGGGTTAGTATTAACCTTGGTTTTGTTAAATCGATAATAAATTTGTTTTCCATCCTGGATTCTGTAGCATTATCAGTTTTGTAAATAATTATTTTTCTCTGTAAGTACGCATAAGTAAGGCAGTATCGAAAAGTTCCTGGACTAAATTTAAGTTCTAATTATGTGACAGCTTTTTTTTTTTAAACAATTTTTATATGTGATATGACAATTGTTTTCTGCCAAGGTTGGAGATTTATCAAATTGGTTAATCTTGAAACTTGTATACACCACTCAAAAACTTGTGTTCAGCATATTGTTTTGTGTTTTCAACCTGACGATAGACTTTGTTGCCTCACGTGAAATTTTTCAGCCATTGGAAAGATTAGAACCAATCCAATATTACAAAACTTTGAATAATAATTGAATGCATATCGATAAAACAAAACCATGTCTAGCATGGAAAGGAATAGAAATGAATAACATGTAAGTTTCTGAGTTTACCGGTTTCTTGGCAGTGCGAGCCCAAAGATTTGTTCATCCTGGGAGCTGGAGACAGGCATGTTCACTCTTCCAGGCCATGTTCCAAACTTAATTTAGGGAGGAATTATTATGTGACCACAATTAATACCAAAATGCTTAACTATAAAAAGAGGGGGGGGGGGACTGTTGAAAACATGAGAAATGGGAAAAGGAGAAATTTTGCTTCGCCTAATTTGATCTTGGTCAGAAGCTGTGACTAGTTGCACTTGATCTGTGGGCCAGCGATTCATGACTGTTCTCTTATCTGTCTTTTGTCTTACCAGATATTTAGGCCCCAAGCTTTTGGTCAACCCTATGAGTGAGGTGTGGGCAAGGGTGGTAGTAGTCCTTATTACAAAAGTATTCAGTAAGCTGAGTGTTAATAATGCGTTAGTTGTGCATCCATTTCTATTGGATGTTCCAATAATAACACATACAGTCCAGGAACTTTCTAGTATCACATTATATATGAATATATTGAAATGAATACGCTTCCTTTTTTCATAACCAAGTTTTATCCGTTATTATTTTTAGGGGTCTTCTAGAATTGGTTTCTCCTAAAATTGAGTGCATGACTTCATGAAAGTGGATAATATTGTTGCTTTTACAGCACGTCTTTGCTACGTGCGTGTGAGTACATACAGAGGTCAATGTGTTTCTCCTATTGGTTATAAATAGTTTTGTTTATGACCTTCAGATTGCGTACAGTTCACATGTTTACGATTGGTGTTCTGTTTTAAAATGTTCTATTGTGTCTTATTTGTTTTGTTTTTTGTTTATTTTTACTGATTCTTTAAAAATAAAAACATGCAATATTTCCAGCTTTGAACCTTATTTTTCTCGTCCACTTTAATATCCACTGCTTTTTTTTACCTTCTCAATGTGCATGTTCTTTCACAGCTAAATGTCTCATAACTTAACCCATTGTACCTGATCACTGTCATCATTATGAAAAAAAGGATTTTAGCCTCCCTCTAATTTTTAAGACATTTTTTTAATGATGAATACTTAACTCCCAAGTTAGACAAAGTCAGTTTAATGTGTTCGATGGCACAATGGGTTAATGTAACTGTGTACGATTACGCATGAAGAACTATGTATATGCTCATGATCGCTCTATCTGCTTTCAATGATCATGGGCATATATGCAGTCTATTGGATATCTGAGGGGATTTTTATTGCCTTTTTTCTTGTTATATTCTCGGTTTTCTTTTTAACATTGAACATATGTGTCGATATCTTTGTATTCTGGTTAAATCAATATTTCGCTTTACAATGTTATAAACATGTCTTTCTATAATATGTATTTTATAAATGAGTATGTTGCTTATGAATAAAGAAAGAAAGAAGATACTGGTTTGAAAAAGGCAAACCATGGCATAAGGCCACAATCGTGGAACATCCAACAAGAAAAAAGAAAACCATACGCAATGTTTTTGCAAGGAATTGCCCTCAACAAATCTTGGTTCTACAAGATAGAGCTGATAGTTTATAATTTTCATTGTCGAATAAATCTTTTATTTTTTGTACGGTAAAATAAGGTTCCATTTTTCTCAAAATCACATTTTGAAAGGGTTAAAACCAACTGAACCCCTTATAAAATTTACAACTACAAAGTAGATCTTAAATTAGAAAGTCGAAAAGGTAGAGAAAAAAATTTTCTGATTAAAATAACAATATAATAACAGAAAAATATAAATACAGATAGTAATTTGTGGTTTAACCAATTTCGAAAATTAAATACTGTATAAGTCTCAACATCCGGTCAGCTAAAGGAGTCAAGTAGTCCTTAGTGAAACAATGAAACTCTTCACCTTTTTACTTTCTAATTTACTTTATAGTAGTAGATTTTGTAACGAGTTTATTTGGTGCTAAGTCTTTCAAAATGCGACTTGGAGAAACCCCTAAAACGAAACACATTGTATCGACAGACACTCATGTTTATAACTCGTTTTTTACTTCTTCTCTTGAAGTAAGTCTTAATCTAATCAAATGATTTTGAAAACTTCTGACGAAATGGGAATCTGTTGGTACAAGATCTGGAGAATATTTTTTTAGATCTTTGATCTTTTGTGCAATGTGAGATCTATCTACATCTTACACTGTACAAAATAAGATCTAGAAATATCTGGTTGTGAAATTATGCATTACTTACCATATTCTGCAGACCTCACACCAACCACTTACCATATTCTGCGGACCGCACACCAACAACTTACCATATTCTGCAGACCTCACACCAACCACTTACCATATTCTGCGGACTGCACACCGACAACTTACCATATTCTGCAGACCTCACACCAACAACTTACCATATTCTGCAGACCTCACACCAACCACTTACGATATTCTGTAGACCTCACACCAACCACTTACGATATTCTGCAGACCTCACACCAACAACTTACCATTTCTTTAGAAGTTTTCAAAATGATTTAAGTGGATTATGACTTACTTCAAAATAAGCAGTCAGAAATTCTTTAAGTTTTGAACTGAAAAAGTAATTTCATGATCATGGCTTTCAAAAGTTTATTGACGGCTGGAAAAGGGTAGTAGAGAAGAATTGGACTTAATTAAATAAAGATGATATTGCGGCTTTATTGCACCTTTAATTCAGATTTTTCTTTTAATAAGCAATGAATCCTTCTTCTTTTATAAAGATTTTGTCAGTCCTTCTATCAATCACAATTTTTTCAAACGTAATAAATATATTACAGAATGCTTTAAACCATTACATTTAATGTTCTTTTAACCCCAGAATAATGCTTGCTCGGCACTATTTCAAAACACCTTATTATCACTTAAAATCATTACATTCAAGGTTCTTCTTATATAAATAGAGATTTTGTCTGTCCATCCATCCGTCAGTCTCAACATAATAAATACATTGCAAAATTTATCTCGTTTCGAAATATCAGATCTTAACTACTTTTAGAAATAGAAAATATTGCATTAATAGTAAATAATAAATTCTCGACAAATAAAGTGGATGCCATGACTGGAAATCGAAACCGAAACCTTGAGATCTTCAGTCTGAGGTTCTACCAACTGACCTATTTAGACTTTCTTATGAATAGAGCTGAAAACATTACCATAACAAGATAATTATAGCTTTGGTGTGATGTCATAGATTCATGATTTATGTCATATTTCAAAACATGAATTCAAACATAAGCGATAATAAAAATAAAAAAAATAAATGAATGGGTAAACAGTATTAATAGCGTTGGAAATTGTTTTAATAGTCCAAAACAATTTATTTTGCTTTAATTACGTATTGTATGTAGTTCTTTCACAATTGTATAATCCTCCCAGCCTAGCAAAACTATGTGATCGGAGGAGGTAATGTCTGGGAGCATATATTTGCTAGTTATCCAAATTTACTTATTTGCTGAATTTATTTTGTCCATTTGTTCACAGCACTTTAAAGTATCAATAGAGAACTTTTTAACTAAATTTGCTTTTTTTCATTTGTTGATTTGATTAAAATCACTCATTTCTTTTAAATCTTTTTATGGAGTGCGGCTTTTTTAACTCCAAGTCTTAGGAAATATTTCTTCACTTCACTTTCCTATTTGAAAGATGTATCGAACTAGATTTTAAGAATTACTCTATAAGTTGTTTCTTGTTTGTTTTTATTTTATCTTTTAGGTAAAGTTTATTTTGCAAATTGTTTAATTAACATTTTAACGAATTTGGTGAATGCAATTTCCTGTTTTTCATCAACACAAAAAATATATGTAATCATTGAAGGTTCAAGAATTTGGGAGCCATAACCTTATTCCAGGTCATTTAAAGGTTTAAAATTCACTTTTCTTTCCATTATCTCAGCTAAATGTAGAAATAAAAATGATTATTTCAGGATGATCTCACTAATTTCTTGATAAATTTCATAGAAAATGAAAATCATTGTCTAAATTTTCAATAAAATCTTGTTGTTTTTTTTTTAATTAGATTATTTATGATTGTTTTTTTCTTCTTTCAGTTAAGACGGATATCTTATGTTTTGTAACATTTGTTCGCTAAATAATTTGAACCCTGCATGATTACTAATTATTGCAAATATTTAAAAAAAATCTTTCTATAAAATTCTTGTGCTTAAAATATTTTGAGTTTTTAACCCTTTTTTTTTATTATTATTTTTTTTTATTATTATTATTTAAAAAAAATTTTTGTTACTATTTGACTGCCAGTTCTTGTATTTATTCTCTTTTGTTTTGATGGAATTTTTTGACTTTTTATTTCAGGAATCAACTGCTTTGAAATTATTTATACATTTCATTATTTTGACCTTGAATTTTATGTTTGAAATCTTGTGTTCTAAAACTTCTTGAATTTCTTTAGAAAAATCTTCCAAAATCAGTCTTAATTCCAATAAAATAATCTATTGTCATTTTATTCTCATTAAAATTTTATCGGCAAAATGTTGCTATTCTGATTCACTAGGATTTATGATCATGAAGAAATTTATAAAATATTTTCAAGTGATGGCTGTCTTTATTAAGTCTTTCATCGGGAATGGGAATGATGGTGATTTCAAATCTAATTCCTTCATCCATTTTATATTTGCTTCATTTCCTCTTGGAAATGATTGCTTCACCATTTTCAGATAGATTTTATTATAACGTTGTTTCTGCATCTTTATCTTCCAAAAATCATTTCTTACATGAGAGATTATGCAATATTAATGTATATAAAATGCATTTTACAAAAGAAAGAAAAAATATGAAGAAAATCTATTGTGGATATAGTAAGTGTTAGCAATGAAATGTATCAAGATCAAGATCATCCCCGACTGTATGGCGCCCGCAACCTCTTATTCTAAGTAAAAATATGACATTTTTAGTAAGCTGTCAATGATTTCTAAGACACATGCATGAGTTCTGGTTTACATAAAAAACTACAAGATAATAACAGAAAGATGAAATAACGTTGTTTCTGCATCTTTATCTTTAAGTGTAAAAATTTGGGAATTTCTTTGCTTTTGTACATTTAGTGTATATGAATTTTCATCTTAACCCTATTAAGGGCATATGATTTCAGTATGCTGGCATTTTTCATGGAATATTATAGGTCTTCATATATTAATTATAAATAAAAGACGGTATTGATTTACAATCATGTATCTTTCCTCCAAACAACTCTTGATTGCTTTTACTAATATAGATTTGTTAATGTTCTGCGTGTATGCGTACACACACATTTAGTATGAAGCTCTATATATTGAACACTATTGACACAAATACTGAAAAATATCTCCCCAAAAACATACATACAGGGCTTTACACGCTCCACTACTTTTGGAGCTGCTCCCGCTCCTGCTCCAACGCCCAAAATTGGAGCTGGCTCCTCTCACGCTCCCCATTTTCAAAAAGGAGCCGCTCCTGCTCCAACTCCTATAAAAAAGGAGCGGCTCTTTTTCAGCGCTCCATAATAAAAATATACCTTCTTTCATAAACGTTCTATTCTGCCAATGAGTGGTAGAAGGATAGGGGTGGGCGTCAAAGGATCTTGTCAATATGGGTTGAGATGTCACTTTAAGTGTAAGACCGTAAGATAATATTTGGCAAAATCTCACTAATATTTTGAGAGTTATAGGAGAACATGTCGGACGAAGTATAGGATTATACGTAAATTTTCGTTTCCTGAGAACAAGAAAACAATTTTGCTTTTTTAAATACATTGAAATTTTCTAAGAATTTAAAGCCAGTTTAGATGACTTTCTACTCGATAGTTTATAAATTCCTTTCAAGTTTTGCACACACACGAAGTAATTGATGTTTTGTCAATTAAAATGGCTGACTTGTTTACGAAGAAATCTAAATGAATTATGATGGATTTAATCTCGTAACTTGATTACGAACCGGCTTGAAATAATAACATTATTTAGACAACGATTTTTTACATGAGGAGAATGGGGTGGTGGTGCTTTGTTAACTATTCTGTACTTTCACGTAACAATTTAATAAACAGAAGATTGAATTTAACTTGAAAATTTTATGTAAAAAATAACCCGGTCCAAACCTTTAATTTCGTAACGTAATTACGAACCGGATTGAAATAACATTATTAAGAAAGCCATTCTTAACATGGGGCTTTGTTAACTATTCTGTACTTTCACCTAACAATTTAATAAACAAAAGATATCGGAAAAATGTAATTTAACTTGAAAATCTCATCTAAAAAATAGCCCGGGTCGTAAACTGCACAAGTACCAACAAATAATATAAAAAATATTCTTCACTGGGGAGGGGGTAGCCCCGTATTTACAAGTATATCTCCTGTAAAAACGGTTCTAAAATCTATTTCCAATCGATATTTATTCGATAATTGCCGAATTTTCCTACTTGGCCAAAATGGCCGAGTTTTCCATTGACGAATTTTCCATTGCCGAGTTTTCCTTAATTGTGTATTATACATATATACTTCTATCCAGTCAAGCAGACTATCTAGTCTAAGAGAAAAAAAACAACATAACTTTCACTAATACACTTAGGAACGGTATGAATCCACATATATCCTCCCCAAAGTTATATGAATTAAATAGTAGGATAGACTGTACTCTGAAACCTTGATTGGGCAACTTACCTCCCCTATCTAGAGTGCTAATTTTCAGAGTTTTTATTCAACAGAAAGATAGCAGTGTACTATTTAAAAGGGCCTTAGTAATTATCTCAGGTCAGCTAGTAAACATTTTGAATTCTCTCTCGCCCCCTCCCGACCTGCACTCAGATGGTGTCAAAATCGTTCGTACCCCTAACTCAAATGTATTTCAACTTTCTTTAATCTTTCCAAAGAAATAGAACGCTCAAGTCACTGACTGCAATAAAAACTTTAATGACGCCTTTGATCTGTCTCATCGCTTGATAGCTAGTCGACAGGGTTGGGGGTAACGAATAAAACAATAAAAAAGATTGTTAAAAACATTACAATTAAATCGTCTTCCACCTGAGCCCCCTCCCTCTCTCTACCAGAGATATAATTTTAAAAAATAATTCAGAGTAAACTCTGAGATTTTCTTTACTTTTCCTTTATATTGCTGAATAAAAAATTAATTTAAAAAAAAAATCAAATAATTTTGGAGCGCGGAGCGATAAAACTACCGCTCTTTAGTCCCAAATGGAGTTGCTCCCGCTCAACTCCCGCTGAATATAAAATGAGCCCTCCTCTCCTTCGCTCCAGCAAAAAGGAGCGTGCTCCTGGAGTGCGCTCCTTTTTGGAGCGCTCCGTAAAGCCCTGCATGCATACATACATACATACATACATACATACATACATATATATATATATGTTTTTACTTTTGTTCCCCCAATCAAAGTACATTGCAACTAACGCATAAGGGGCTACTGTGATATAAGTCAAATTCTTTTTAGGGGCAGCCTTGGTGAGGAGCTGGACAGTAAGATGCTTGTTCACATCACACTTAAACTTCTGCATGTTTGTACGGTCGGGAAAACAGGGAGCAGGGAGAGAATTTCAAAGAACAGCAGTATGAGGAAAGAAGCTATCGGAGTAGAAAATCTTCTGACATCTAGAGATCTCTACAGTGAAGGGGTGGGATTTTGCTGCTAGTCGGGTGGGTTGTGAGTATTTACCTTGGGGTGTTACAAGTTTAAAGAGTTTGTTGGAATACATTCCGTGAACTTACTTGTAAAACAGGCACGTGGATGCAACTCTGCGATGATGCGACAGGAGCTTGATAGACAGTGCAGAACCTATTAGGTTAAAATTCGTTTATGTACTTTGTCCAAGAGGGAGGGGCTAGTGTTTAGTGTTCCAGCTCAGATATGGCAACAATACTCCATACACGGGTGAATGGCAGCTCTATGAAAATATAGGATACTGGCAAATGTAAGAAGTTCTCTAGCCTGGTAAAGGGAGCCAACCTTCTTTGCAGCAGACTTGGCAATATCTTCTATTTACTTATTCCAACTCGTGTTGCCTGAGAATGTCAGTTCAAGGAGTTAGAAGGTTGGACTCTCAGGAATCGCCATCGGCCATGACAATCGATGGTTGGAAAGGTTTCTTGCAGTTGTTTATGGAGAGGAGCTTCGTCTTGGTAGCATTAAATGTGACCATCCATTTTTGGCCCCATTCTGCTACAGACTGGAGGTCATCTTCTAAAGATTCAGCCTTTACGTTGCATTAGTTGGAATTTCATATGCCATCATGTTGGGAATAGAGCCTGGTGTCATTGGCAAATCTTAGACACAATTGTATTGGGAGGTTGTTATAAAAATCAGAAATAATATAGGTCCGAGCACTGAGACACACTTGCATTAATGTGATGTTGTTTAGATGTACGGCTATTGAGAACTATCTAGATCTTCTTTTTAGCTAAGAAAGATCTGATTATATTAAACATTCTCCAAGTAATACCATACGAGTTAATTTTCCTGAGAAGACCTTCATGCCAGACTTTGTCAAATGCTTTGGCGATATCAAGTTGTTATATAGTCGTTTATTAAAATCAGTTCTTTTTAAATCAATCGTCACTTTTGTATACTGACGCCCAGAGCTGTCGTCATCATCGTAGTAGTGTGTTGCATTTTGTCACCATCATCATCGTCTAGTGTGCTCCCTTTTGCCATTGTAATCATCGTCATCATCTAGTGTCTTATCAAACTTTTCATGCAGAGAGGAAAAAAGCGAGCCCAACGGAGAATTTAAACTGGGTTTTTATTTGGGAAAGATTTTCTCGTCATATGAATAAGTCACATATTCATTAAATTTGAGAGAGAGAGGCCAAATTGTTAACTTAATTCTACTTAGTTACGGGGATAGGAAGGAAGGGCCATACCAGTCGCTATCAACTCTTTTTAGGAATTAAATTCCCATTTTCCTTTCTTTTTTTTTTAATTACATCTCGATTTTGCATCTGTGCACCACGTTTCCAAAAAACGGACTGGCTATAACTTTCTTTTCTCATTCCCACGATATTGTAACGTCATTACTTCAAGGGGGGACACTGAACCTATCACAACACACCTGTTTGACTGTTCCCTGATCTCTAACCTGAGTTAAGGCTTGTTTATATTTTTAGCTTGAGAGCTAATTTGTTTCCCAGATTTTTGTATCAAGGTTTTAGAGTGGTCCACCTAGATCTAAATCCATACTAGCTGATGTAATCGTTCTTTACATACATACATCCATTATGTAACAAAGTGCTACTACCCTAGTTTCATTTGCCTTATCCAGTGTTTGGTATATGTGTTCAGAGATGACTATTAGGATATCGGCAGTAGAACAAAATGGCCTAAATCCACACTGTTGGTCAGATAGCTCAGTATTTTCTAGATGCTGAACTATCGCAAGATTGATTAAGGATTCAAAGATTTTAGCAAAGAGTGGAGACTTATGGGGCAATAATTTTGCGGGTCAGTTCTTGCTCCAAAGTTCTTGAAAACGTGTACCACAGAGGCAATTTTCCAGCTATTAGGGAAGCAAGATTCTGCAAGGAATTTATTATAGTGTTTGGATGATGCCAGCTCAGAAGAACATTTCTTTATAATTATAGCAGGTATAAGATCTGGTCCGCATTCTTTGGGGGTGTCAAGGTTTTTTATGATAGCCAGGACACGAAAGGGGTGACGATCAGATCATCTAGCGCTGTTTTTGTCGACAGTAGGAAATTGAGGATGGGTTGGTTATTGGAGTCCAAGGTAGGGTTTGGGGCAAACTGCTGGGCAAGTAGGTTAGCCTTATCTTGCCGTGGAAGCGACTTTATGGTGGTTGGATAAAGGGGGAATTATTGATTACTCATTGTCCATCATGCTATTATAGATTTTCCAGAAATTGCAGTTTCTGTGACATTACTTGCTCTGCACACTGTTCAGCAGGGAGAAAAAAAGGTTTACTCCAAGGTGCATCTCTGATGAGATTTCTGGGGGATTTCCAATCAGCACATTGGTAGTATCTGGTTGTCTTAGGGAACAACACTTCTGTTTTGGGTCGGGAGTTTATGGTAATATCAATCATTATTACCAGGTGATCAGCATTTCTGAGTGGGCTATGGGCATCTGTCACACAATGGACAGTGTTGTCAGGAACAGGTCGAGAAGTGAAGTTTGCTCGTCCTCATGATCTGGGAGGTGGATCGGGAAGGTGACAATTTGTGTGAGGGGGTGAGCAATTGAGGAGCTACGCATGTTATTATCAGGTGGATCTGTGAAGGGTTAGAAGCCGAATCAAATGCTGTGGAGAACATTAAAGTCCCCAAACACATGGATTTGAATGCTCTGATCCGAGGAAAGTGCTGTGTTGATACTATCAGAGACATAGTCAATAAGGGTACAGTCCTGGGTCAAAGAGGAACGATAGAGAAAATATAGAAAACTATGTTGTATGGTAAGTCTAAAACACATGGAGGCTTGATCTTTGGATTCTAGGTTATGTTCTCTAGTTAAGGGAAGGGTGTTACGGGTATAGACTCTGAGCCTGTGCATGTGTTTATCTGAGTCTTTACTGCATAGTGGGAGGTACCTGGACATATCAAAATAATTTGGGATTGAAAAGTTTAGGTTAGTTTCACGTAGTGCTTGGATATTTGGGGGTTTTATTTGGAGGAATGATTCTACATCGTCATGGTTCTAAAATTAAAAAAAAAAAAGAATAGTTAACTAATGAAATGCCCATTTGCAAATCAATATGCAAATTCGTTAACCATACAACTTAGATCGCATATACCTAACCAGTCAGAAAAATAGGTTACTTCTGTTGTGTGAATTTGAATAGTCTTTTAATCTCATTGTTAGTACAAAAAAATGTCACGACTATATATATATATATATATATATATATATATATATATATATATATGTGTTTATACATGTTTTTATGAGAAACTTGACATATATTTTCTTGTTGAAATTATTGCTGAGTTGATTTTCAAATATGATAAAAAATCAAAATGAGAATAAAATTGTGGTTTATTTATGAAACATTAAAAATTCTTTAAAAAAAATTACATCCACTTTTTTTGCATCAATAATTTTTCCTCTAAATAAATCAGAGATGCTTTTGTCAAAATATAATTTATCATATAAGGAAAATAAAGGAAAGAATAGGACACTTACATATATACTATATGAATGGATGTTGTACTATTGTCAGTGTTTTTTGTATTTATTTGCATCTAAAAGTCTTCAAAAATATTAAGTGGGGGATATATGTCAATATATGTTTTGGAAAATCAATGTAATAATGTGTATATTTTATAAAAAAGCATTCGTGAATCTACTGATTCATAAATGCTCTCTCTCTCAAATCCATTGTTATTTTCAAGTTGATAATATTTCATTATTATCAACTAATCTACATGCATGAATTTGTGGCATCATTAGTGTTTTGAATTTTTTATTCATTAGTAAATGAAAACTATTTGACTCCTGTTTTTCATTTTATCAAAGTTGAATTTAATTTTAAGTAATTTTAGTTCATTTACAAATATATTAGAATTGCTTTTGTATTTTCTTTCGACTTTTTATATTAAAATTATAATGGGCTTATATAAAAAAATATATTCTACACTTTTAGCAAGATTTATATTTAATGAAAGTATGAAAACGTTGAATAATGTTATTCTGATGATTTTAAATGTTTATCCATTTAATTCAAAACAATTATTTTAACAATATGCATTGTTTGCTGTTACTCTGTGAGCGAATAACGGACCTAATTTGAAAATAAAAGATTATAAGCAGAAACATTTTTTTAATAAACACTACAGAAATATCAGTCTTTACTGTTTGAGCATTTGTACTTAAATAATTGCTATAAAACTTGTAGCACCAAATTTTAGATATTAAACCACTTGTATGTCAACAAATTGTTTTTTTGGCAATTAAGTGTTAAAAATTAACCTCTTTTTCCTCGAGTTAATAAAAAACTGTTTATTATTTTACAAGAATGAAACTAATTACGTTTGTATACGTTTTTCTCCGCAGTATCCAAATCAAAGATGATGATGAAAGCAGCATCAAACACAGCATCGTGCAAACGCTTGTGTCTCCACCAGGACCATTACCGTCCACATCGTCTCGCACTCCTGCCAGTCCAGCTAGGAGCAGCTTTAGCCGAAAGTACAGCCTCATCTCTGAAGAATCGGCTGAAGAAGAAGGTGTCTGTGAGGAGATTGACTTTAAAAGTGTTCGTTCTGCAGAAAACTTGGCGAATTGCAACAAACGAGCTTCATCTGTTGAGCACATGTTTTCTTTGGACACCTCGGCTGTCCGCCGGCCCCTTCATTCTGTGGCTAGCTCCCCACAGCTTCTCAATCAGATCTCGGAAGAACGTGAATCAGACGAAGAGGAAGACATTCCTCTTGCGGTGCTGCCAACTTCTTTGTCGTCATCCACTTCCTCCAAAGTGACCTCGAGGAATATTTATGGCTGTCGTGCCAATATGGCTTCGCCTGAACTTCTACATAAATATGAACAGCACAAGAAGCGGCGTGCCACTGGTCAACGGGGCACAAGTTGCAGCAGCTCTGATGCCAGTGACACGGACGATACAGACAGCATTGCTCGAAAGGAGAAGTTGAAGCACAAGTTTGCAACCCGACGTGACAGCAGTGACCATTCAAGCGACAACGATGGACCAGGTGGAGTTGGTGGGAATTCTGGGGGTAGTCGCTCCGTAGGACAAGGTGGCAGCACTGGAGACAAAAGTCAGAATAATAAGTCAAACGACAACAACCAGCAAGATAATAAATCCTCCGGCAACAAAGATAATAAAGGTTCTAGCGGGAAAAGTTCAAAGGGGAACGATCCGAAAAACAATGAAAGTTACAATCATGACTGTGACAGCAGTGGAGACAGCAATCAGCCCCAGGACGTGCTTGCCAACTCCAATTCTGGTTGTAGTTCCCGACTGAGCGGAATCAGCATCAATAGCTGCGAGATGAAAATCTCCAATTCTTTGGTGTCGTCCAACAACAGCTTCTCAAAGCTGTGCATTGAAGACCATCTGTGCTCAGAGCAGCTGGACTGCAAGCGAGCGAAACAAGGGGCCCCTAATGACTTGGATGTGAATTATCTAAATGAACTCAATGCTCAGATCTGGGAGGTGAAATCCCGTGCGAACAATGAGTCTAAAGAAACCTCCAAGACTCCATTGCCGGAGGATGTGTTGTCAATATGCTCGGCAGATTGTAGTCTGCACATTCGAAAAGGCAAGCGATTTGGTCGCCGCATCAAAACTGACATCAACCGAAATGGCCTGAAACCTGGCTTTTGCAAGATGACTGGCTCGTCCAAGTCTAGCAATTCGGTCAAGGTAGAAACCAAATGCTGTTCACTTGTCTAACGGTGTTGTTGTTACTATTACTATGATAATATTGACTCTTTAAGTAATATTAAAAAAAACAAAAACTTCCACTTCAACACCTAACTTTGTATTTGGAGCAGTGGCTTGTGTTTTATTTTTTATTATTGGTAATTGCCCCTCCCCACCCTACCCTCTTAAAGAATCCTACCATTTCAGCTTCCCACCCTCCCTGTGTCTATTTTGACACCACCACCACCATCATACTTGTCATCCCCATCATCTTCATCGCTTATTGAAGCTTGGTAGAAGAAGACAAAAAAGGAAAAAATGTTTTATTCTTTCGATCTCTCTCTCTCTCTCTCTCTCTCTCTCTCTCTATATATATATATATATATATATATATATATATATATATATATATATATAATCCCTCTCTCCTTACATTCTTCCTTTCTCTAATTTCTCTTCCATTTTTTTGAATAGCTGAAGTTCAAAATCTGCTGTGACAAACCAACAAAAGATTTATTTTTTTGAATTAAAAGAAATCTTTAATGAAAACAATTTTAAATATTAAAATTGACATCTCCCTTCCTTCTTCTTTTTCACCCGCTAACCCTCTCTTTATCTCTTATCCCTTCTTTTTATCTCTCTCTCTCTCTCTCCATCTCTTATCCTCTCTTTCTTTCTCCCCCCCTCCCGCCTATTATCTACAGTTTTGAGATTCTCATTGAAATATCTTTTACCATGACTCAACATTCGAAGAAACAGATTCATTCTTTGACCCTTACAGTTTTATTCTTACCTCTTCCCCCCTACACACACACACACTCTGCCCTTCCCCCAGTTTTTATCTGTAGGGTCATGGGTCATTGGTATGTCAATTGCACTAATTGTGATTGCTTTCAGAACAATAATAACACTATTTAAATGTTTTTTTCACTGTTAAATAGAACCTTTTAAAAGCAATTCATAAGTCGCCCCCGCCCCCATTTCCCTATTTTTGAAGACGTAACACTTTGCTTATATTCTTTTGATTTCCAATAAACCCTTTAAAACTAAGGAAAGTTGGGGAACAATTTAACAAATTTCAGTAAAGTTGTCTTGTTAGAATTGAGTTTTCTATTTATTGTTTTAGCCTCTTCCCTACCTCCTCCTCCTCCTCCTCCTCCTCCTCTTCCCTATTACTCAGTTTCTGCGTCATCAACATTCATACTTTCTGGGTAGTTTCTGTTTTGTTTTATTGATAATAAATATTATCATCTTTTGTTGGACATTCTTTAATGTGACTATTATTATTACAGTTCCATCTGGAACTCGGTTTTAATGTGTCTCGTTTATTTAAAAAACAAATAACTGCTTATTTGTAAATACATAACCATACATGATTATATATATATATATATATATATATATATATACTTTATAGATTAATAAATATCTAACCTATTTTACTTAGTGAAACGTTCTGAAAGTAGACACATTGTATTTAATTGAAAAGCTGTTATACATATTTATGTATACATTTATATTTACTCTGTAAACCACCTGAAAACCAAATGCATTTTATACAATGTTATATACACGGTGGGTATACACTGATAACTGCAAGAATTAGTTGTGTCTTACTTGTGCGGTTTTCATTTGCGCATATGCAACTAGGATATGATTTATGTATAAAGAAAAACTCAAAACTATAACGAAAATGATGAGTAATCTCTTTTAGATTTAGAACTAAAATCAAGATGGAAAAGGGAACCGTTTATTTAGAAAATGACAGTCATAATATATAGAAGATAAAAATTAGAAATAACATTCGTAATGAATAAACAAATAAGCCATCAATTTAAAGTTTTTAGAAAAGCAAGAGAAAAAATTAATAAAACAGGACAACAGAAAAGGGCATACTGCAGAGTTAACATGTGGAAGTCAAAAAAACTGAATGATAACAAATAGTGAATTTGAGTCCAATCTCAGAGATTAGACAATCTGAAGATGGTGCGCATGAAACCATGGTAACAGTATTAAAAAAGCACTTATCTTTTATGTAATATATATATATATATATATATATATATAATATGATAATTTTTATTTATACAGACATGTACAAAATCTGTGACACTGGCATGTCGATGTTATTGATCAACAGCTGTTATAAACCGAGATCTCATCAGGCAGAGTTAGAATCCGATCTTAACCTTAGATCATATTTGAAAAGAAAAGGAAATTTAAAATTTGGAAAGTCACGTGGTTAGATTTGAGACCGTTGAGAATCGAATATGAAATGAAATGGAGTAAAATAAAATATAAGATAGAATATAAAAATATAAATTATAAATTCATTGAGGATAGAGAAAAGAAAGGAGAAGAGGAAGTGGGTGGGAGAGTGGGGAAGAGAGAGAAAATGATATATATATATATATATATATATATATATATATATATATTGCAAGCATGAAGGGAAGACGAATTCTATCGTTCATGATTAAAAGTTAATCAAGAGGAAAAAAATAATAATAATGCCAGCCGACTGGTTTCGCCATCTCTTAACAAAGGCTGTATCGAGGGATTTAAAAAAAAAAACAAGGGATTTAAACAAAAAAAGAACGGGCTGAAAAGAGAGAGTACAGAAAATAAAATAGCGTTATGTTATATGTACAATGGAGGATGAATCTTAGAGACTGATCACATCTAGTCCCAATAGATATTCCCTTTGTTTACAAAGGGAGGGACGTTTAAGACGAACGTGGATCGTCTCCAAGATTTTTAAACGTCCCTCCCTTTGTAAGCAAAGGGAATGTCTAGTGGGACTAGATGTGATCAGTCTCTAAGATTCATCCTCCATATAACATAACGCTATTTTATTTTCTGTACTCTCTCTTTTCACCCCGTTTTTTTTTTTTTAAATCCCTCGATACAGCCTTTGTTAAGAGAGGGCGAAACCAGTCGGCTGGCATTATTTTTATTTTTTTTTACTTTTTTTTTTTTCGTCTTGATTAACTTTTAATCGTGAACGATAGAATTCGTTTTCCCTTCATGCTTGCAATAATAAAGTTTTGTACTCCCAAAAAAATCATGAAATATATATATATATATATATATATATATATATATATATATATATATATATATACATATATAATTAGTCTTCCTTTTAAATAGAATGTATCTATTTTTAGAATCTTTGATTAATATATGTATATCTTTCCCCAAAATTTAATCTTTTTAATTTTTTGTTGAACTTATTTTATACCCCTCCCCCCTTTAAAATGTTAAAGTCTGTTTGAGAAGAATCTATGAGGATATGGGGGAGATTCTACTCTTCTTTCTTTCCACACAATTTAATAAACTGATCTTCACCTTGACCCCAGCCCCCTTTTTGTATCCAACTTATAAAATCTATTTTGCTTCGTTACAAAATGATTCTTCGATAATGAATTTCAAGCTCATGTTGAGTTGCAATTAGATTCACTGTACACTTTTTATTTATTTTTTGCGTTTTTAAAATTATTTAATTTTTCGAACTATTTAATTTCCTTAATTGTTTGTCTTGAACTTCAAATCCTTATTTGATAACTTCAGATCATGAAAAAAAAAACAACATTGTAAATCTTTATTTACACATTTTATAATAATGAAGAGAATAATTTGGATCAAATTTGAAAAGAAGAAATGGAATTTATATATATTTTTGCAATATGTCTATTGTATAGTATATACAACTTTCAAACGTTTTGGATGACTGTTTTTGTCATGCATGCATGCACATGCAGATAATGTCTATTGTGATGATTTAAAGATGTATGTGTGCATATTAGACCTAGAAACAGACAAAAGAACAAGTTTACACAAATATTTCCTAGATACGTAACAATACGTAAGATAAATTTATAAGCGTAAGTTAATAATAAAAAAAAATGTGACACCAAAACATGAATGTAGCAAATAGAAACGTGGTATGCATCATGTATTTGTATCTACCTTTACATAAATCGATCGAAAAGATATATCCATTAATCAGTGATTTGATGGAAAAAATACCTTTTGCGACAGAAGCCTTGTACAAACGAGCAGAAATATGGAAGCATTTTGTAGACAATAAAAGGTCTACAGTTTTATTTTAATAATTAAAAGTAAGCAAGTTTTACGTTTTAACAGAATAAAAGAATAATGGAAGCAAAAATAAATTGTACTTTTTAAATCTTTTAAATGAATCAATAAATGCACGTGTAGCAATTTATTGATATTTGATGATAGTAACGTTTATTTTGAGTTGCAGTTTTTTTGTTTTTTGTTTTTTTTGCGTCAATGTCATTGTTCCGATTTACTTGCCTCTTCACCAGGGCAGATTTAGACGCAAGTTCGGACAAATCTAGCTCCCTAAAAAGGGGCACTCTGGATTTGGACAAAAATAAAAATTGCTTCAGTTTAGAAGGATTTCTCCTTCACTGACCGACGACAGAAAAGGTGAAGTGTAGTATCTATCAGAACAGGTATTACGCTTTGATCTTAGCCAAAAGGCTTTATTTACTTCCTTCCCACAGCCGGAAGATGTAACACATAGCTGGAAGGTGGGAGAAGAAAGCTAGTGCTCCAGCAGAAGAGACAAACTGGCATCTAAAAATAGCCTGGGGTGCCCTGTCAGCATTCCCCAGTAGGGCCGCCTCAGGCAATTGGCAATAAACCAACCCCTTCCTAAAGAGGGAAGGCAATGCCTGGGAGTGTGTACCTTCTCGAGCTACCCAAGACATATACCAGTCTGACAGATAAAGGCCACCGAAATGGCCACTCTCTGTGAGACTGATTGTCGAGAACGTATTCTCGACTGGTATTTAGGCAAAACAATCATTAGTTGACTTTCACTCCTAAATCATTTTGGAATCTGCTCTTAGGCTGCACGACAATAGATGCTTTTTTTGTTATCAAATGCAACTTGTATCCATATAAATTTCGGCAGAGCAAAGTTAATTCTAATGTCATTATCTTTTTGTGGCGTGGCATATTTTGACAAGCAGAACTGCCCAACATTGCCCATGTGTTATATATATAAAAATAATACCAGTGTTGAAAGACAACTATCTAAGCTAACATAGGTATCTTGTCAGATTTTCAAAGTAAGACCCAAATAGGATGTAAGCTGACAAGTCAAACTTTACTTCTGACTAGCCAATTTTCATTTGTAATTATTGTACTGTGTTATTGACAAAAATAATAACATACTTAGTTACAATTTAATTATAAAATTACTTAGTCCGGCCCAGATGACTGCTAATATGAAGCATTTTTAAATAATCACCTAAAAAGCAAAACCAGCAAGGTGGATAGCTCATTTTAAATTGAAGAATATGATAGGAATTGTCTACCTTTAAATTTGAGTTAACAAATAAAACTATAAAACTAAAATAACTTCACTGCACAACGCCGATAGGTGCAACTAGTATCTAATATTAGAGAGATTAGCAGTTATTTGAACTTACAATATTACACAAAATGATGATTTCTTTACATGGCAGAAGATTAATAGCATCATTAATTTTAAATAAACATATCTAGGATGTAAAGCAATGTTATCTCCCTCTCTCTCCCCTTCATATATATATATATATATATATATATATATATGGGTTTGTCGTTCAAATTTCAAAGTATTGCAGGGTTAGTTAATAAAATTGAAATATAAGCCATATTAGCAATACAAGATTAATTTATTTATTTTTTTTTTTTTTTTTTACATTAATCCTATTGATTACAGAATAAAATTCCTTCTTCAGGGGTGACCAGTATTGAGTCATTTTTTTTTTTTTTTTTTTAATAAATTAATCTTGTATTGCTAATATGGCTTATATTTCAATTTTATTAAATATATATATAAACTTGGATGTAAAATTTTTATTTCACCAAAAGTCCGATAGAAATGCATTCTCTTTTTATCGATGCAACTTGAAGCAGATCTGAAATTGTTATTTAAAATTTTTTAAAAACAAATAAAAATTGAAAAATTATCAGATAAAACTAAAGTATTTTTTCTTCCGAATTTAGCAATGCTAAGCAGATAATCATCGCAATAAGTAAACATTTCGTTTTCTTCTTCTTTCCACTTCCTCATTTGATCCTAACAAAGGCATTAAAAAAAAACATTGTTTTGAACCTGAAATGCTGGGGGGGGGGGGGGTCTCAGCCCCGGTAAATTAGCCAGGTGCTAATGTACTAATTAGTCAGGCTGAGATATGGGTTTAAAAACAGATGTGATATTTCTTTGTTTCCTCCTCCCCCTCCCTCCCTCCCTCCCATCACTCCCACATTTCTCCAATCTTGGATGACAAAATGTTGTTTTCTTTTCTTTTCTTCTTGTTCTTCTAACACCTTCTTCTGACCAGTAAACAAACAAACAAAAAGTAAGAACTGCATAATTTTGGTCAGCAAATGAAAAACTTTCAAGTCCATCATCCTGTGTTACATTGACCATATAATAATAATACGGCTGTGTACTTGTTGTGGTTATTGATTTTAGTGCCTCTGTGTATGCATGGGTGTGCATGTGTGAATCCTTACATCTTTTCAATTTATTGTCTTAGTGAAGACATTTTTTTTTTTTTTAATCTTTGTAATTTTTTTTCTTTTGTTGAACTTGGCCACTTATAAAAAAATTGCACTTAATAAAATTTGACAGCATTGATAAATGAAAAATCAATTTGTAAAATTTTCATCAGCTGGAACAGATTTTTTTTTTTTTTTTGTGCAGTTTATGAGTTAGATGTAAAATCCAATTCCACTTCAAATGGATTCAAGAAAAAATGTCATTGTTTTAACATTTTTCTGATCTGCAACAAAATTTGACAATTGTTTTTCTGATTTCTAAAAAGATTATTAAATCTGAAAAGGTTTCAACAAATATATTTTCTAAATTGGAGGTCAGGAAGGGGACGGAGGTAAACCTTTTTTTTTTTCTTTTTACTATTATTATTTAGACATGTTATATAAGCACCAAGTATTTTGTTTAGTTCAGTAGTAAAACCATTCTGTTAAAAGGCCTAGTGTTTTTGTAAAAGCAATTGTTAGTGTGGACCCCTACCATAATAACCCTTATTTCAAACCAGGATAAAAAATAAATTGTTGAGGATACATTCTCAACAATCAGTCTGGCAGTCGTTTTATGGGCTGTCGAGCTGAGGTACGGTTCTGTGTAATCCTAGGAGGTCCATCCTCCTAGGATTTATCTTCTCTGAGAAAGGGTTAGTTTATTGCTAATCGCCTGAGCTGCCCCTACCGGGTAATGCCAACAGGGCTACTCAGGCATTCTCTGAGAGAAGATCGATATTCTTTTCTTCACAAAAATTAGCTATACCCAGACAGTAGATATGTGTTGTTTTTGAATATTTATATAATTAAAAACATTGACAATAAAAATTAGCTATGCCCAGACAGTAGATATGTGTTGTTTTTGAATATTTACATAATTAAAAACATTGACAATAAAAATTAGCTATGCCCAGACAGTAGATATGTGTTTTTGAATATTTACATAATTAAAAACATTGACAATAAAAAATGTAATAAACTAATATAAGGTAGTGTATTTTATTTGTACACAATGTTCATAAAGTCTGGGCATATAGAATAATTGAATATTCGTCAGTTGTCTTACCAGCCTTGGTATCATTCTGGCAACCTAGGGGCTGACTTGAACCATCAGACCCTTCTTTGTCGGAATGAGAATGGTTCAGCTCGGTCCTAGAAGGTGTCCCCTTTTGAAAAGAGTGGGTTTATTGTCTATTGCATCAGGCGCTCTTACCGGGGAATGATGACAGGTCCATGCTCAGCTATTTTTGTTCCCTCTCGAGGGAGCTGGCTTTCCCTACCAAATCTTTCTGAAGTGGGAAACAAATAAATCCCAACTGATTTCTGTTTTTACATATGTGTCCAGACTTTACGGACACTCTGTACGTTAGACTAAAAAGATTTGTTTACATATATCAAATATTCTTACTTTTCCTTTAGGATACTAAATTCCAATGACCATTCCTTTCTTCATTTTTCAAAAAATCCATATAACTTTACTGTCTGTTTCGTACATACATGAACAACTATATATATATAATATATATATATATAATTTTCGATTTTTCATACATGCAACTCTTCAGATGTCGAAAGATCGTGTTCAGAAACATAAAAAAATAAAGACAAAAAAATAACACTCCCATTAAAATAGGATGCATAGAAATACAGTTCCTATAAAAGATGGCATTTAACTACGATTAAAGAAACCCACATTCATTGGAACTGTGTTTTTACGTATCCTATTTCAATGTGAGTGTATTTTTTATCTTTGTTTTTTTTATGCTTCTGGGCACGATCTTTGGACTTCTTAAGAGTTGCATCTATGAAAAATCCAAGATATATATCTATATTCGGTTGTTCATGTGTGTTTGAAACGGACTGTATAGTTATATGGATTTTTTTTTAAATGAATAAAGGGATGGTCATTGGAATTTAGCATCCTATTGTTTATTTATATATGCTCTGTTGTTAAAAGGTATATTGTCACTGCCCCCTTTTATCCTGGTTGACAGTTAATAAAATCTAAAAAAAAATTTAAAAAATAAATTTTGTATGATCTTGTTCCGAACCGACCCAATTTACTATTATTATTTAATTTGTTTTGTTTTCTGTGAGTGTACATGTTGGAATATGAGACTGAGAACATTTGGCAGGATACACTAAGCGAAGCGGAGTTGGAATTTTTGTGTCTCTCTCTACTCAGGGCGATGGCTAAAAGAGATTCTGTCGGCATGTTTGCACATGTCCACTTCATAATGCTGGCCATATTCACACAAAAGAAAGAAAAAGAAAATACACATTTGAAAGATTTGAACTGAGCTAAACAAAATGTGTGACTAATTTTTAAATATTTTTTCTATTTGATTTAGTAATGATTGCATGCTGTGGAAGTATTTTTTTTTTTCATCATATCCTGGTGAATATTTATTTTGTACAAATATAAAAGTTGAAATCTTCCATTAAAAAAGACATATGTATAAAACAATTATATTGGTAATAATAAAAAAAAATTATAAGAGTGACTCGAGTATCGAAAATGGTATGTTTATAATAGGATTTAGTATCTACTTTTTATACATTTTCACTCTTGTAAACTGAAAGGCTTCAATTTTTTTTTTTCATTCCCTTAGTGACCTTATTTGGCAGCCTCTGCCAGTTGCTGTCATCATCCTCATAATAATAATAATAATAATACAACCACCAACTGTACAATAAATAATATCCAACAGGTTGCTTGCGTTATGAACTGTATTTTTTTTCTTCCCTGAAATCTTTTACTAAAACAAAATGGCTCCTCCTAACTCCCCAACATGGCTAACTAACGACTTGAGTTTTATTTATTTATTTTGTTTTGTTCTTGTTGCTTGTTTTTTTTGTTTTTTTTTTTTGTTTTTTTTACCTAATGGGTATTGAGAAAGAGTTTAAAAAAAGAAAGTGTTTTTTTCTCCCACAGGACAGTAGGTATGATACATAAATATAGGTAAGTATAAAATGCAGTTTAACAGGCGATTTACTGCTTATTGCGATATAGTCTTAAAAGCTTTATTTGCAGTCAGTATATTTGAGTATTAATGGTCAACATTATTGAAAGAGAAGAAGCATTATTTATCTGCAGTTCATCTCCAAGAAAAACTGGCTTTGAATTCCTATATGTATTCTGACAAGAGCCGAACTTATTTGAACATATTTTAAAGAATTTAAAATATCTTAAATCTACTGAATATACATTCATATAGCTTTGCTCTCTCTCTCTTTTTGTGCCAGTATTACTTTTAAAATGGCACTGCTATCTTTCCATTGTATTTAAGGATAATATATGAAATGTGGTACTTTATAGCTTTGCCTAAAAAAAGGGGTCAACCTATTTTAAGATATTTGACTTGCATCTCTAGAAGTGAAACATTAAAAGCAGACTATTTTCATGCGATAGATAACAACTATGTTGATATTCTTCAAGGGTTAAATACAAAATGTTTTCAACACTCTAAGCTTTTTAAATGGATGACTATATTTTCAAAACAAAATAAGATTCGTTTCTTGTGATCACTTGTGCGTTTGTCTTTTGATTCAATAATTGCAAAACCTAATTTCGATTTGCTCTCGTCATGATGCAGACTAAAAACCATTTGAATCTGTTGTGATAGAAACGTAAAGTTGAACGAACTAATAATTCTGCTTATCAGTCCATTTTCATTACTAATCACACAAAAGATCTCTTATTTCTATGGGGGTCAGAGTGGTATAATAGATATCAGCACAGACTATGGGATCGTTTTAACTGAATTCAAAACTGTCTGATTTATTCCCTGGTTCCTTTGTTCCAGCTCGTTTGACTCGTTGGTCTAGTGGTCTTCATCAATTCGCTGTTCTGATACCTTGTTATAATACAGCTTCCTATTCCAGTAACTTTTTTCCAAGAACTGCAGGCCTGTGGAACTCTCTTCTTGCTGACTGTCTTCCTCCTACCTACAGCCTTGGTCTTTTCAAGACTAATGTCAATAGGCCTCTCCTGTCTTTGCAATAATCATCTTTCGTTCTTTTTTAGCTCCTTACATCAAGTGGCTTCATGCCTTGTTCCATAATTTTTTTTATTTTTTAAATCTAGTAATGTCTCTTGCATTCAATTACACTGTAATATCAGTGGGGAAAGTTATGAACCTCATTACTCCAATTATGGGATAAATATTTCAATTATATTAATGATCAAAAAAAAATAAATTCATATTCTTAGAATCAAATTAAATGAGTTATTTTAGACAGGCATTGTTCCATATACTTTGAGAAAGTGGTCTATTATGTACACGAAGCTAAGAAAAAAACAAAGATATGAGTGATGATACAAGTATCTAACATATTGAATAATTACTATTAATTTGGTGATGAAAGTTTATGTAAAAGATTAAAAAATATATCTGTTATCAACAATGCTGTATGTAACCAGTTTGCAATATTAACCAATCATATCTGAGAAAGCATATAATGGGCAGGTTTGCAGAATTGTGCCTTGATATTTATTTATTTTTTTCTAATGGAATATCGTCTGCCTCAGTTTTTTTTTGTTTTTTTTAATTGAATCCAAGTTACTACAATGTTAAAACAAGTTTCAAATCTTTTGCGACATCTATTTAAACTGTTATTTTGTGATCAATCTTTTGGTCATTTATTGCATATAAAAGTGGCATCCAATGAATACTATTCCCCATCACATGGTCAATGGGACAAGAACAACCGACCAAATGTTTATCCACTTTTATAATTTAAAGAATATGACACTAACCACATAGAAATGTTTGCTTGAATATATTTTGATTGCTCACCTTAGAGATTGACTATTTATTTTCAAAACCAAGGTTCATCCTCATAATAGTGATGGGGTGATAATGTGTACATATTCTTTAGCAAAAAAGACTTTCCTTAGAAACTATAATTTCTTTTTTTTACTCTACGGTTTCGAAGTGAGCATAGCAGGACATAATTGTCTGTTTTACAATTAGAAAACAAATCTTTGTGCCCTTTCAAAAGCAAAGCAAAAAAAAAAGATGTTTTTTAATTTAGAAACGAATTTCTGTATTTTTAAAACTTTTTTTTTTCATAATAAGATACAAAAGGTTATTTAAAATGGGAAAAAGGGGTCTATCTTTAATTCTTTAAGAGAATATGCAATATGTAAATTGTATCTATTCTCATTTTAAAGTTTTGTTACACAATCTTTTGTGATCATCTTAAAACTCTCAGGATATCATGCATGTCTGTTTGCCATGTTGGATTTCATCCTCATGGCTAGAAACTGCATTTTCATGATAACATGAAGATAATTCAAACTTCTGATTTATCTTATTCTTTTCCTAGCCAGGTAAGAATATTCACACTTCACGCCTGGATCCTTATATTAGGGTTCTCTCATGGTGACTGGGTCTAAACGACCATCCAGGATGACCCACTTTATCTCTACTTAACCAGCATTCCCCTCCCCCCAAAATGTGACCACCTCTCTCCACCAATCAAAATGTAACACTTTCAGAATCAGAGTTAAGTTCTCTTTTCAAACTTGAAATAAAAAAGAATTATTTTATGCTCTTACTTTTCAATATTTCTGAAAGTTTTAAAAGAAATAAACTTAAAATTATTTGTTGCTCAGACACTACAAATTTCGATAGGGTGCATTGTTGGCCTAATGCATACCATCACATCCTATGGAATCGGCATGCAGTTCAAATCTTATCAGCAGTGTTCAATAACACACTCATACTGTTTGAAAAGATTTGAATCTTCAACTATATGTAAAATATTAGTCACTTATGTTCAATTAATTATTTTACTTTTCTATAACATTTAATACTAGAGACCTTCATGTGTACATGAGGTTTAGATAAGACTAGGCTTAAAGTATTGCCTCATTTGACATAATGATTAGAGTGTTCGCTAATGGGCTGGGAGATCAGGGTTCAATTCTTGGTCGAATCATACCAAAGACTACAAAAATGGTCATTAATGTTTTCTTGTTAAACACTCAGCATTATAAGGTGTGGAACAATCTAGAAAAAGGAATGACGCCCTCCCCTACATTTCAGTTTAGTAGCCAATGAAAAGAGGGCCTTCGAGTCGCCCTCGACTAGTCGATTCATTTATTTATTTAAGCTTAAAGAAAAATTCACGTGTCTACTTATGAAAGCACTAACTTTCAGCTGTTGTCTTTATCTGTCATAGAAAATATAAACATGGATGAACTTTAAATGAAAAAGAGTAAATATTAAATTCTTCTATACTTGGTCGTCAAGAATTTGCTGTTTTATTTTTAAGTTGTATAAATCTTTCTTAAATAATTGACGTGTTTCCGAACTTTAAAAAAAAAGAAGCCTCCTATTTTCTTCCTATTTCCATTTCAAAAGTTGGAATCCATAAATAAAAATCAATGAATGTGAAGATGGTAAGGATGTGGAGGGGGTGAATAGGTCATCAACTAACTTTTCCCTCTTAATTCAAATAAGGGAGTAAGGTAAGAAATACATCATGTAAAATAAAACAAAAAAAAAACAATGAGGTTGCTGAGCAGCCCAACCACATTCAAAACAACTGGTGTCATATTTTTCCCTTGTGCAGAGGCAAAATAGATCTATAACAATACGGGTCTCTTAAAAATTTGATTGTAGAATTTCAATGAAAGTTATTGTAGTGTCACAAAGCTGTCGGCTCGTGGGTCAGGGACTACTGGTTGGGAAATATGATGTTGAAACCTGAAACATTCCGTGTTAGGAAAACAATGCTACCCAACGCACTATCCAAGTGTATTCTAATAACATTTCTAATCACCAATAAACAACACATAAATGTTAGTTATTTATTGTGGACATTTGTTTTAACAGCAAAGTGTCATAAAATCCCTTTCATTAAGTGTATGGCATAAATATTTATAAAAAACTTCACATTTGAATACGAAACATTAGATACAGATTCCCATTGGTTAATGTTTGGATTGTTTGTTTTTTTGCCAAAACTCAAATGTACTTATTGCAAATGATGCAGAAAGATTTACTTTAACATATGAACAAAGACTCAGCTATTTTGAAAACAGCCAAGTTTATAATAAAGATAATCCCAGCGTTTTTTGGGGTTTTTTGGGGTTTTTTTTTCCTTTTTCTTCATCTTACAAATTAAATTGCAATATAAAAAAAAAAATTTTTTTTAAAATATGAAAGAGAAAATTTTTATCTATTTCTCCTTAAGATACCGGTTCTTTATCAAAAACAAAATTGCACTATTTTCCTAAATCTTTTCCAATATTTTAAAACAAGAGTCTTATTAGTTGCATTCAAAACTGATACTTATATTCCTACTATAATAACCGTTCGGTTTATATTTTCTATTCAAGGGAGAAATTCCAAACCTTAATATTCTGTGAATCCATTACACTTGGCGTGTACTGTTCTCTAAAACTGAAATCTCTCCATACACACCCGTTATTTTTTTTCTACCAAGTTGACTTACTACGAGTACAAAGATCTGTGTAAATGCTTGCATGATGCAACATCACCATAAAGAAACGGGTTTCCATTCTTTCTCATAAGTTCTGAACTGTCATGTCAAGTATGCTGGTTGAGTGCAGTAGCTGTGAATGATGACATTTCTGGTTCCTACAAATAGGACAAAAAGAGAGGGAAAATAAAATCACTTTAAGCAATAATGAAATGAAAACCTCCAGAAATGCTTATCATTGTTGTATCCGCTAACTAACCAACCATGACTTTTCACACCGGCTTCTAGAAGAAAGTTTTAGATCGAGATTCATTTCCATATGTATTGGCAGGCAAATCGTCTTATTTGGTTTCTAATATCTAAATATTTATATTATACCTACTGGAATTTATTTAGAAATGGTATGAAAGAGCGGACTATGAAATAATCTACTAACTACGATAAGAACATAATGGCTGATTCGTGGAGTTGCAAACATGGTTAGAAACATATTTTTTAAGTTAATATTTTGGTGAAGAGATGAAAAAATTAACTGTAAAATCTTGGCTGACCCCTGTTTTATCTCCACGCTCTCTCTTTCTCTCTACCCACCATTTTTTTTTTTTTTTTTTTTTTTTTTGCTCTACATTTTCTGTAGACTAAATTCCCCTTTGTGTGTGTGAGGAAGTATTTTGATAAGAGCTGGTCTTTTACCATTTTAACTTCCCCCCCCCTTTTGCATGTCAGTCCCCTCCACACACACACGGGCACTCATAATACTTCCCTCATTCTGTGTGAACTCTGATGTTTCACTTAAAGCTGCTACTGTTAGGCACGTGAGACTTTCGTCCGATCAACAATAACCCATTGTACCTTAAGAAGTGTCGTCAGGTGCAAACAAAGCAGAATGATTGGCTTTCAGCAAATCAGTTGTTAGGACACTGTCATTTCTTGATGGGCTTCAATGCAAAATTGTTTATAAAACCGGATCTTTTCTTATTTATTACACCAGCACTTTTTTGGTACAACGGATTCCAGTTGAAGTGGACATTGTTTAAAAATCCTCTTTAAATTATTTTTTTTTTGTTTTTTGTTTTTCCACATTTTTTTTTTTCTTTAAATGTTGAAAAAATAACCACCAGTTGAATGTGTTTTTCTGGCTGCTGGCAGCTTTTTAAGATATGTTTTCCTTAAATTATTAATGTTGGTGTGTTTAGATCCAGTCTGTATTTTTTAACTTTTTTTTTTACCCTCTTTCACTCTTTTTGTACATTTATACAATTCAAAAACTCGTTTCTCCAATGAAAGAAACCTGTGCTGGCCATCTTTCATAGCGCAGAATCTTGCTTCTTTCTTTAAAATGTGTTTTAATCATTCCTTGGTGGTCCTTTATAATTTCTCATTAATAGATACAAAAATGTGTGGATATTGGTTTTTACAATTTACAATGGAAGCTACAAAAGCTAAACGATTCTGTTGCTTGCGGATGCAAATGGACGATTTGCAGCCCCAAAAATCACATTTTAATTTCACGATTAAAAAATATAAGTTTGCAAATGTTTTCACATTCTTGTTTCTTTACTTTTTTTTTTCTTCTTTGTTTTTTTATAACATTCTGAAATTAAAGTTTTTAAAACCAAATCTGAAAACCCATTTTTCAGACGATAACCTATTGATTTATAAGTAGTTGTTGGTGTATATATATATATATATATAAGTATAATCCTAATCCTTAAGATCATTTTATAAGGATCTCTTAATATACATGTGCCATTTATCAATGTTTTTTATACAATACTATGAAATGAATATCGTTTTTCAGCACGAATATCGACACGTCTACATACACACAGCAGGCCATTTTTAGTTACATTGACATCGGACTATTCACAAAGAGGCATAGGATTTAGTTGTACATTTTATGAGTTCTTATGTAGCAGGTATCCAAAAGATACTTTAAAAACTAGTACCAGCTACATACATAATGGTTAAATACTTGTCGCCGAAAGAGTTAATAAGAATCAATCAGTCATTTTATCATCGTATTTCCCTTCGTCAGGAATTTGGCATTTTTTTTACACAACCTGCCATCCCAGTCTTCGAGCTTGGGAGTTTCGAGGATTGATTCCACAGTCTAAGGTTCTTTGTTTATGGTTTGCATCCAAGTTTTCTTGGGTCGTCCCACTTTCCTCCGGCATTACACCTCAAGATCTCTCTGCATTTTCTTATCCAATAGTCGCTCCTCTAAACATGGCGAAACCAACATAGCCGACTGTCATCAAGCTTTGATCTCTTCAGCCTTGCCAACAGGGTATCAGAACTGAGAGGTTAGGTCTGATCTGACATTTCATATCTATCTGATTATTATTCTGTCATTATGCTGAAGATGGGTGAATGAGGACTGGGTTGGGCCCCAGCATCACCTCCATACAGCATCATGCACCTAACACAGTTGTTATATACCTCTACCCCTCATGTTAGTGAAAGGAATGTTAGAATTGTCAACAGTTTGCGGAACTTACTAAATGCTAAACTTGCAACCACTTCCACCACTCAACATATCCCCAAGATAACAAGAGGAGTTCACCACTTCAAGAGGGGCGTCGTCCAACTTCATCTCGGTGCAAGGTTGGCAGTAAAATTCTATACCTAGTGTTGGGGTCTGTCTGGGGCGAAGGTTTCTGGACTTTTTGTGCACTCATAATGCACATAGACTGCATTGTATGACATTGGATCCCACTACTTTGCTGCACACGGTGATGGATAATGATGTGGATTGACAGTCTGGGTGTGCCAAGTTCGAATCCAGCCGATTCTATAACAGCACTTTCACTTATGGATGTTCTGAACCTTCATGTGGTCCCTCATGTGGTCCTTCCTGTAAGTTCCTGATTCTAGAAAATATTGGGAAAACCAATGTGAATAACATGAATCAAGTTGATCAAAAATCTTGTATTTTAATCTTGATTCGTACAAATTTACGTTACGAGGTCAGCGTATCATAAGACTATGATAATGATGCACTAAGTAAGGATTTGTTTCTTGTTTGAAAAAATTAACTCACCAATTATTTCACAAGAAATGATCTTGTCTCAATTATTATAAAAAAGGGTTAAAAATATTAGGATTTATTTAACTACCAGTTTTTTTTTTTACTTTAACATCCTGGTTTCACTTCTTTTGTAGATTTATACAATTCAAGACCTCATCTCCACTGACATTTCTTTTGTACAATTCAAGACCTCATCTCCACTGACATTTCTTTTGTACAATTCAAGACCCCTTTCTCCACTGACATTTCTTTTGTACAATTCAAGACCCCTTTCTCCACTGACATTTCTTTTGTACAATTCAAGACCCCTTTCTCCACTGACATTTCTTTTGTACAATTCAAGACCCCTTTCTCCACTGACATTTCTTTTGTACAATTCAAGACCCCTTTCTCCACTGACATTTCTTTTGTACAATTCAAGACCCCTTTCTCCACTGACATTTCTTTTGTACAATTCAAGACCCCTTTCTCCACTGACATTTCTTTTGTACAATTCAAGACCCCTTTCTCCACTGACATTTCTTTTGTACAATTCAAGACCCCTTTCTCCACTGACATTTCTTTTGTACAATTCAAGACCCCTTTCTCCACTGACATTTCTTTTGTACAATTCAAAATTGATTTTCTCTGCTGGATACCTTCTGCTTCTTGCAGGTACCAACGTTAAGCTATTTTCTTTTAACTTGTCAACTGACATACGGAGGATGTAGTCAAGGCAAATTATAAATAGATAGGGAGCTATAGTATCACCCTGAAGAACACCTGCAGTAACCTAAAAAAAAAATACTGTCTCCATCAGACGATCGCACCATAGACTGAGTTCTGCTGTACAAGATCATTGTTGCATCTCATCCGGAATATGTTAAAATAATTTTCTTCATCTCCCCTCTGTATCGAATCGAAAGCCTTCGAGAAATCCACAAACAAGAAGATTGCCTTCAGATTTCTTTCTTGTATGCCCTCCATAATCCTCCGAACCGTTAAGATTTGCGCAGATGTTGATCTATTTTTCCTAAAGCCATTTTGATTTCGTCTAAGGACTTTCTCAATTTCAGGTCGGATTCGGATTAACAACATGGCATTGTATATTTTGGCAGAAATGGCAGTTAGAACTATTCCTCGGTAGTTTGAAGCAATACCCAGGTCTCCTTTTTGGGGGGAAATAGGAGTATGCACCCTTTGTCCATTTATCTATGCACTGTTGATGATATACAGCGTTACAGAATTCAAGCTGGATGCCATTTAATTTCCCTGTTTTCCAGACTTCGGGAGGAATTTCGTTCAATCCAACTGCTTTACTATTTTTTAATGTTCGTAGAACTGTTTCGAGCTCATCTATGGTAAAGTTCACAGTTTTAATTTTGAGTTGTCCATCGATGATTTTTTCAATCGACAGGGAATTGACTGTTGGTACTTTTCCCAGAAGATTGCTGAAGTGATTTTTCCATAGTGTAAGCCTTTCTTTCTCACTTGAAGCTTTAAGCTTCGATTTTGTAGAGCTTTTTCTTCCGCTCACTTCATTTACCGTTTTCCATGCCACTGCCGATTGTCTATTTTCCAGTGTAGACCGGATCAGATCAATCTTTCTTTCGACATATACCTCTTGCTCTTTTTGATAGGTGTTCATAAAGTCTGTTGGGGCTTTTAACAATTTAAATTAATTGCAGATTGATTGCTTTTCTTTAGTTTTGAGGTCTGTTTTAGAACAAGTTGCTCAAATGTGTTGTTTGCAGAGGTTGCCATTTCTTGAAGTAAACTGAATCTGTTTCTCAGTGTGATGGCATATTGGTTGCAGATATTTGGGTCTGACAATCTTGACCATTCGTATCTTTTTAGACTATTTTTTTCTTTTCTTTTTTTCTGAGACTAAGACAGATCTTAACGTATACTATACTATGGTCTGAAGAGACAGTGTCAAATGTATCATATGCTACACAGTCGATGGCACTTCTCCATTTTTTGTTGATTCATATATAATCCGATTGAACCTTTGCACCGTTTGGATATGTAAATATCTAGTGTTCAGACACATGAGACCATTTTCAGTTATGAACTAGTGAAAGAGCTCATCATTTCTGTTTGTAACATCATGTTTACAACTACCAATGACAAAGAAACGATATTAGATTGGTTTCATTTGATATATTCAAATCAAGTCAAATTTATTGGTAAAAAATAGTAAAGTGCAACAAGCCATCTAAAAGGACAGATGTGTACATCTATATACTGTCTGAATGTTTTATGGAGTATTGTTGCCACATCTGGGCTGGTGCATCATCTACTAGTCTCTCCCTCCTTGGCAAGGTCCAAAAAATTTTAGTAGCCATTTTTTTCACCATTATTTTGTTTGCCAAGTCCTTCCATTTTTGACAAAACACATGCGCATGCAACATGGCGTCACTTTTGTAATTGTACCTGTAAGATTTCATCACAGTCCTTATTTACTTGCCTTTCCATGAGGGCAGAGTTAGACACAAGGTCGGTTTTTAATGCGAGGAAAATCCCAGCTCCTCCATAAAGAGGAACTCTGGATTGAGGCAAAAATTAAAACTGCCTCAGTCTAGAAGGATTTCTTTTTCACTGACCGATAACAGAACAAAAGAAGAGATACTACACTTTGCTCCTAGCCAAAAAGACAACGTAGTCACATAATAGCAAAATTATATAAATCGCTATATTTATAAAGTTTGGCCATTTAGTGCACTAACAGTGAGATCAAAACACCAAATGCATATTCACAATAGCTTTAAAATATGTGTATGTGATCGACGTTATCAGATTAACTAATTTGCATATTGCTTTGCAAAAGGACATCTCAATAGTTAACTATTCGTTTTTATCTTATTTCAATTCAACGATTGTTTTCATTTTTCTATAATGCATAATTTTATTCACGAATATTTTGATATCGTGGATCAAGGCTTAGCATTTTCTGTGAAAAGTGTCTTTCCGGTCAATTTACTTGTTGGGGGGGTGGGGGTGCAATTAATGGTTTCTTTAATTTTCCCGGGCAATACCGAAACACGAGTCCAACTAGTGAATCATAAAAGCAGAAGACATCTATACAAACCAGTCAATGAGAAGCCTCCTTTAACCAAAAACATTTAACTCAGAAGTCAAACTGGAAACAGAAGTCAAACTGAGTCGATTATCTAACTATTAAGAAAGTAAGAAACTTTTTATATTTTTGATTGTAATTTAAAAATCTCGCTTCTGATCTGAAGCATTTAGTGCAATGGGGGAAAAGTGGATTCTTAACTTTAATACATCCAAAACCAAGCTTCACTCCTTTAACCACTAATGCTTGAATCCTCGTTTTGCCTATGTTCAAATGAATCGTTCTCTCTCTTTGAGGAAGTCACTTGCTTTGACAAGCTCCTAGAACTGACTTTCGCCCCAGACCTGAAATAAAACTTACATCAACTCCGTTGCTGCTAAAGTCACTGGAAAATTAGTTGGGTCATTCTATTGCTCCCAAAATTAGTTGGATCATTCTATTGCTCCCAAAATTAGTGTGGTCATTCTATTGCTCCCAAAAGTAGTGTGGTCATTCTATTGCTCCCAAAATTAGTGTGGTCATTCTATTGCTCCCAAAATTAGTTGGGTCATTCTATTGCTCCCAAAATTAGTTGGGTCATTCTATTGCTCCCAAAATTAGTTTGGTCATTCTATTGCTCCCAAAATTAGTGTGGTCATTCTATTTCTCCCAAAATTAGTTGGGTCATTCTATTTCTCCCAAAATTAGTTGGGTCATTCTATTGCTCCCAAAATTAGTTGGGTCATTCTATTGCTCCCAAAATTAGTTGGGTCATTCTTTTGCTCCCAAAATTAGTTGGGTCATTCTATTGCTCCCAAAATTAGTTGGGTCAGTCTATTGCTCCCAAAATTAGTTGGGTCATTCTATTGCTCCCAAAATTAGTGTGGTCATTCTATTGCTCCCAAAATTAGTTGGGTCATTCTATTGCTCCCAAAAGTAGTTGGGTCATTCTATTGCTCCCAAAATTAGTGTGGTCATTCTATTGCTCCCAAAAGTACCTGACTCCTGTTGCAATCCTCTACCTGTGTATAAGAGTCAGATCGGCCCAAGATGGGGAAGTACTGCTGCCACATCTGGGGAGGTGCCGCACAGATCACTCTTTCTCACCTTGACAGAGTACAAAATCGACTTTGTACTCTTGTGGAAGATGATCTTTTCTCTTCCCTGCAGCCGCTTTCTTACAGAAGAGACATTATTAGTCTTTTCCTATTTATAGGTATTTCCATGGTAGGCGCTCAACTGAACTTCAAGCACTGCACCCTCCCCTCCCGCAAAGTTATTGACTTCCTGACTAAAAATGCACCAAACATTGATGTTTTATTGTTTTCTTTTCATCTTTGCAAAACTCAATCATGTTCTGCAAACTCCAATTTCCTTTCACTCAACCAAACACCATAGATAAATACTTAAACATAAAAATGACTTGAAGCATAAAAACTTTCACCAAAAATGACCGGATTCAGCATTAAATGACCTGAAAAGGGTTGATATGCCATAAAACAAAACAACCAAACCAAACACCATGAATGAATACTTGAACATATCGTGGAGACTTTTACCAGGGTGACCAGATTCAGCATTTAATAGCCTGAAAAGGATTGACGTGCCATAAAACAAAACAACCAAACCAAACCTCATGAATAGATACTTGAACATATAAAGAACTTGAAGCATGAGAACTTTTGCCAAAATGACCCGATTCGGCATTAAATAACCCGAAAATGGTTAATATGCCGTAGTACAAAACAACTAAACCAACCACCAAAAATATTAAAATACATAAACATTTTAAAACAATGATATTAAAATACATAAACATATTTTTTAAAAATATATTAAAACCCTAACCCTAAACATTTAAAAAATGATATTAAAATACATAAACATTTAAAAACAATGATATTAAAATACATAAACATTTAAAAAGTAATGTGTTGGGATTAAATGACCCACAAGAGGTTGGTATGCCATAAAACAAACCAAACAAACCAAACCTTCCCGAAAACCTTCACAGCAAAAATTCCTATTTTTACCAAAGAACCTCCTTTTCTAAAATCGAACGGTACTTCCATGAACAGAGTTTCTTTCCAAGAACTTATCACATTTGGAACACGTTACCGCGGGAATAGTTCCCTACTGACTATGGTCGTTTTCAAGTCCAATGCAAACAAATATCTTTCATGTCGTCCTGTGAATTAATCATAGTTCTCACTCCTTTCATAGTACAGTTCCATCGTCCAACTTAAAAATCTCACTAACCCTTATCCTCGAGTGGCTTTTGGCTTTGGTAAGTTGTGAACGATTAGTACATAAATATGTATGTATATATTTATTTTACTATTTCATAGATATATACGCTTATATTATAAAAAAAGATTACAACATTTTTAAATAAAGCGACAACTAATATTTGTTATAAAGCGGCCCCGTAAAAATCAAACTTTGTTCATTCATTTGATCATTTTCAATCCTCTCATAATATTGTTCATAATTAAACTGAAAATCCAACCATCTTGTTAACCATTCCTCAACTGGCTTTTGGCCTTGATAAGTGGTGACTCGTTAGTAAACAAAAATAGAATATTATGTATATATTTTCAGTATTTGCTTCAATAGTGCTCGATACAACATGAGTAGAGCTTAGTAATAGTATAAAAATATACTTATGACAAGTAAGCTACACAAAAACATTTGTATGGAATGTACAACAAAAATAAATATATTGACTAAGGAGGAAAAATATGCCTAAAGGCAAAAGCGTTTTTTTTGGCTCAGACAAGAAATTCAGAGCTACATAAATCATGACAGACACATACTGTGCATTAGTTCAAGAAACATTAGTCATAATACATCATCTCTCTTTCTCTCTCTCTCTCTCTCTCTCTCTCTCTCTCTCTCTCTCTATATATATATATATATATATATATATATATATATATATATATAAGTGTTAGAAACTAACTAATATAATAACTGTAAAAAATAAATTGACTTACATGAGTGATTTTCCACTGGAAGACTTGAGACTATAAGTTTTTTTTTTTTTTTTTTTTTTTTTTTTTTTATATAGTTTTAATGGTTGATAAACTTCCGAGACTATATATATATATATATATATATATATATATATATATATATGGGAAATGAAAAAGGAAAAACCCAGAGATATTTTTTTATATATTCATCAACGTTTCGTCTTTATTTGTAAGACTTCCTCAGGATGATAATTTTAAGAAAAATGTCATACAAGTACATCGAAATATTGGGTTGACATGATGGGTTGATGAGAAAAAGTAGTAGCCGTGGCTACTGAGAGCGCTGGACCAAAGTTACTACTACTTTTTCTCATCAACCCATCATGTCAACCCAATATTTCGATGTACTTGCAAGAAAATGTGACGTACGGGAATAATAAGTATACTAAAGATGTATGTTGGCATGAGAACAAATTCTGTGAATCTTGCAGAATTAAGGGTCATAAATGGTCTGCTTGCTGCAAGAAAAAGAAAAAGAATTTTGAAAAAGTAAACGAACTCCAGAACAGTGAAAGAAAATCCAGATTTAATTTTGAGCTTCAACTTCTCTAGCGTTTAATCTTATAAATAGAAACTGGCTGTAAATCTCGATATTCTTCGAGCTAAATGTTAAAAATATATGGAAAAATGGGTAGCCTTAACATGTTAGAAAAAAAAAAGTTCGAACAACCCTCGACATACAAGCCCCCCCCCCCTTTCAAAAGCTCCCTTCACCATTCCTCAGATATACACGATATGATTTTGTTGAAAGGGTCATTTGCAAAGTAGCCCGACTTCAATTAATGCCATCCACATGGCGGCCATAATGAAATACTTCTCAAAGTTCTCAGTTGAGTTTTCTGTTCTTTTACTATCTTAAATGTATTTGGCATTTTTACTAATTTCAAACAATGCTACCAAACTTACTAGTATTTACCCTGTTTGACTTAAATGTGTTTACTTATTGATATATACTGTCCTATTGCCTGTCTATTGAGTTCCCACTGAAGAAATTCTTCAACTCTCATGCTGGCCTGAAGTTTTGCCTCTCTTTCTTATTTCTCTTATTTGTACTTACTTTCTGTTCCCTCTTTAGTATACAATGAACTTATTCTATCTACATATGTACATACATATACATATATAGATGTATTTTGTTGTTGTTTTTTTAACCTGCGGGGCCTAGGAAATACCCAACTAGTACACGGGCGCAGGCTATTTTTACCCTTCTTGGAGTGTTGGACCTGTAAGACCTTGTAAGGCCATCCATCTAAGAGAAGTAAATCTCTGACAATAAAACCTTGCTACCAACTACTTACACCGTGGCAGCAAAGGGATGGAGGCCTCCTTAGTCCTGATCGACAACCTTCCTAGAGTTGGAATCTCAAACAAAATATCCGGTTTGCAAACCTACAATTGCTTAAGGAGTAGATAGGTTCTGCCTATCACCGGCCCTTGCACTCCTTCTCTGTCTATTAGCCAGGCGCAGAGGTACCAGCGCTAGGACGCCTCTAAACACTCAGTGCCTAGCCTTGTTTCCTTACTAGGACAATGAACGCCGTTCTCTTTCTCTCTATTTGGGCAACTTGGGGAAAGTTTTTTCGTTACTAAGTCTTACATGACCAGTCTGGGTCTCTCTTGTTCCGACAGGTTGAGGGTACAGGTTAGACAGCTTGTCTGGCTGCTGTTTCCGACTGATAGGAAGGAGCCCAAACTCTTGGGTAGCGCCAAGAACGGCTGCTCCATCATCAGTTGCATAATACCGTGGGTAGTTATGTACCATGTTGCGCATGGAAAGGGACCCTGCAATTATCTCCGGTGGGCTTTCCTGAGGTCACAACCCCCATGGACCAGGTCGTGACTAAGGGACTGGTTGTGTGAGCTTATTGGCACCTAACAAGCACCCACCTTGGCCAACCTACTCTATGATCAAAACAAACATGTCATTAAAAAAAACCAAAAAAACCTAAACCAGACACCCAACAAAAACACTTTCGCCTCCGCCCTTGAGGCTCGCATTCACAAATATCTGGGGACTTAGAACCAACATCAACGACGCAGAAACCTTTCTCCTGACAAACTCCCCGGATATCCTAGCTCTAAGTGAAACTAACCTTCAATCCTCAATCTCCTCTCACCACTTTGACATGACTGACTACCTCCCACTCTACCGCAAAGACTCTGACAAACATATGCACGGGCTAGGAGTTTATGTTCGAAACACCCTCCTCCTGACTAGAGAACATAGGTTAGAATCAGATGACCAAGACTACATGTGCTTTAGATTGACTTTACATCACAGCGGCAGTTACCTATATTTCTTATACCGTTCCCCTTTGACCCAGGACTGTACTCTGCTAAACTCTGTCTCTGAAAGCATAGATAGAGCACTCTTAATTGACTCGAATGCCCAAATACATATATTTGAGGATTTTAATGCCCACCACCGCGACTGGTTAGGATTCTCCAGTCTTACTGACGCAGCCGGCAACTCTACGTATAATTTCTCCTTAGCTCACTCCCTCTCCCAGACTGTCGATTTTCCGACCCACATCCCCGATCGAGTAGATCAACAAGCCTCACTTCTAGACCTTTTCTTGACCTCAATGCCCGAAGCTTGTGTGACGAAAGCTCACAGCCCACTCGGGAATGCTGATCACATTGTGCTAATGATACATATCACCCTACAAAGTCGCCCAAAAGCTGATGAACCGTTGCTCGAAACAACGATATACTACGAGCAGGTTGATTTTGAGTCAATCAGAGATCACATCAGTGACGCCCCGTGGAGGGAAACCTTCTCACTCCCTGCCGACCAGTGTGCAAATGAATTAACTGAATGGGTCAAAGCAGGCATTGAAGCCTATGCCCCCATGAGAAAATTCTTTAGCAAGCCCCACTCTCCCCAATGGTTCACCTCGGAATGTGCAGCTGCCATTGCTGAGAGGCAACAAGCATTCCGTAAATTCGGCCGCCATAAGTCAGCTACTAATAGACATAAATTTATAGAGTCAAGAAATAATTGCAAGGCCGTGATAGGTGAAGCAAAGAGAAGGTTTAATGAGTTAACCAAAAAACGCATTCAGTCACAGAAACTAGGCACTCGTGATTTCTGGAAAATCTACAATAGTGTAGTGAACAATGGTCAATCAACAATTCCTCCACTATCAACCCACAATGATGTCGTTTGCACGCCCACTGATAAGGCCAAACTACTTGCCCAGCATTTCGCTTCTAACTCCACTTTGGACTCGGATAACCACCCCCTCCCCAAATTCCCTTTGCGGACCAAAGCCACACTTGGTCAGAGACATAATAAAAAATAAAAAACCTTGACACCTCCAAAGCTTGTGGGCCTGATCTTATACCAGTAATAGTAATAAAGAAATGCTCTGATGAACTGGCCTCTGTCCTCTCCAAACTCTACAATAAATGTCTAGCTGAATCTTACTTCCCCGATAGCTGGAAAATTGCCTCTGTGGTACCAGTCTACAAGAATTCTGAGAATAGAACCGATCCTCTGAACTACTGCCCAATCAGCCTACTGCCGATCTTTGCTAAAATCTTTGAATCCTTAATCAATCTGGCGATAGTACGGCATTTAGTTAATGCTAAACTTCTATCTGACCGGCAGTATGGATTTAGACAAGCACGATCTACTGCAGACATCCTAACGGTCATCTCTGAACGCATGTATCATATTCTCGACAAGGCAGGAGAAGCTAGGGCAGTAGCGCTTGATATATCCAAGGTCTTTGACAAGGTATGGCACAAAGGGCTTCTACTGAAAATACGCTCATATGGTATTACTGGGCAATTACTTAATATAATTAGATCCTTCCTAACCAAAAGAAAAATCCAGGTTGTCCTCGATGGCCGTTCATCTAAGTAACATGACATAAATGCTGGTGTACCCCAGGGATCTATCCTTGGACCCTTGTTGTTCCTGATCTATATAAACGATCTCCCTGATGACATAGAGTCTGAGATTGGTTTATTTGCTGACGACACTACACTTTACTCTCGCCATGTTGGCAAAACAGACGCGATCATATCCGAGGCAATGGCCGAATCCTTAGAAAATGACCTCCAGGCTGTAGTGTATTGGAGTCATAAACGGTTGGTAACTTTTAATGCCGTAAAGACAAAGCTCCTTTCCTTCAATAACTACAAGTAACCGCTCCAACCACCGATCGTCATGGCAAATAACACCCTACCTGAGAGTTCATCATTCAAACTCCTCGGCCTAACCTTCACAGGTAACAAGAATTGGAACAAATACATTGAAGACATTGCCAAGGGTGCCGCAAAGAAGGTTGGCTCCCTCTACCGTGCTAGTAAACTCCTCACACCTGACATTATCCTGTATCTCTACAAAGTCACCATCCGCCCATGCCTGGAGTATTGTTGCGACATCTGGGCTGGTGCATCATCTACTAGTCTCTCCCTCCTTTACAAGGTCCAAAAAAGAGTCGCCAACCTAATAGGTCTCTCACTGTCAACTAAGCTCCAGTCCCTGCCCCATCGCTACAAGGTAGCATCCTTGTGCCTGTTTTACAAATACTTCAATGGATTATGCTCCGATGAATTAGCTGCTCTGCTGCCCTTTAGTCGTAAGTTCACTAGACCAACTCGACAATCAACTAAATCTCATTCATTCACTGTGGAGGTCCCCAGATGCCGGAGAGCCTTCTACTCAAATAGCTTCTTTCCTCGTGCTGCTGGCCTCTGGAACTCCCTCCCTGCCCCATGTTTCCCCGACGGTACTAATAGGCAGAAATTTAAAACTAATGTAAACAGACATCTCGCTGCGCAGATCCCAATTTAGGCTGACCCCCCCCCCCCCAACCTTTTCCCTCTTCTTTCTTCTCAGTAGCCCCTTACGTCTACAGTGGCAGCCTGCCTTGCCTGGGGTGAACTATGTTAAAAAAAAAAAAGTTGCAAAACTACAATCGTTTCTTGGGTTGGCCCAATATTATGCGATTTACATTCCAAATATGTACGATTTAAGAGCCCCCCTTAACGAATTATTAAGGAAAAACAAAAAATGGATAGATTGCGAGACGGCTTTCCAGAAAATAAAAAAAAAGTCTACTCTCAGATCTAACCATAGCTCATTATGATCCTGTGAAAGAAATCATCCTTGCGACTTATGCTAGTGAATACGGAGTGAGTGCTGCACTGCTACACAAATATCTACTAAACCGATTGCGCACGCTTCAAGGACTCTTCTACCAGTTGCTAAAAATTATAGTCAGATTGAGAAAGAGGCATTATTGATTGTGTTCAGAGTTAAAATATACTATCGCTTTTTACATGGTAAATCATTTATACTTCAAACAGACCATAAACCGTTAGTAACTATATTTGGATCAAAAAAGGCATTCCTACCCACACTGCTAACCGTTTACAGAGATGGGGTGTAACCCTACTGAACTATTATATTACAACTAGCGGGGCTACCCGGCGTTGCTCGGGGTCATAAAAACATTTAATTGAAGAAAAATCGCGTGTGTAACATCTTTATATTCAAACTTCTATTTCTCTCCCTCTCTCTATAGCCGTCTCTTTATCTTTCTACTTTTCTCTTCCCTGGTCGCCCCATTTCACCGTTATTTTCTAATTTTGCATTTTGCGAAACTGTTTCTTCCCCACCATTTTATCCTACGTTTCCCAGGGCAATAGTATGACACATTTCTATAAAAAGTAGCACCTCTATCTGCGCCTTCTATATAGGTACTTATCTCCGCCCCAGTGTTCATACTATATATGTATCTATCGCCACCCCGGTGCGCATACTATATACGTACCTATCGCCGCCCCAGTGCACATAATATATACATACCTATCGCCGCCCCGGTGCAGATACTATATTAGTACCTATCGCCGCCCCGGTGTGAATGCTAAATACGTATCTATTGCCGCCCCGGTCTGCATACTGCATAAGTACCTATCGCTGACCCAATGCAAATACTAAATATGTACATATCGCCGCCCTGGTGTGAATGCTAAATACGTACCTATCGCCGACTCGGTGCGAATGCTAAATACGTACCTATTGCCACCCCGGTGCGAATGCTAAATACGTACCTATTGCCACCCCGGTGCGAATGCTAAATACATACCTATCGCCGCTCCGGTGCCCATTCTATATATGTACCTATCGCTGCCCCGGTGCGCGTGCTATATACGTACCAATCTCCGCCTCGGAGCGCATGCTAAATACATACCTATCACCGCCCCGGTGCGCATGCTATATACATATATATTGCCGCCCATGTCCACACATTATCGCCACCCCTCAATGTTAAATACGTACCTAGCGCTGCCCCGGTGCGAATGCTAAATACGTACCTATCACCGCCCCGGTGTGAATGCTAAATACATACTTATCGCCACCCCGATGTGAATGCTAAATACGTACCTATTGCCACCCCTATGCACTACTATATACGTACCTATTGCCACCCCAGTGCACATACTATATATATACTTATCGCCGGCCTGGTGCGCATACTATATTCATACCTATCGCTGCCCTGGTGCGCATACTATATTCATACCTATCACCACCCTGGTGTGCATACTATATACTTACCTATCTCTGCAAGGGTGCACATACTGTATATGTACCTATCTCCAGCCCAGTTCGCATACCTAAGAACTCATATTAATGCGCCCCTGTCGTGTCAGAAAAACAAAATAGTGTTTATTCATGTATTGTCACTATCATAAATATAAATATTAAGAAAAATTTTTGACCTCCCCCAAAAAAAATCTTTTCCCCCCCCATACATAGAAATATTTTTAGTTCAAAAAAAGAAAAAAAAAAAAGAAAAAATTTAACCACCCCCGAAAATTTTTTTTCATCCTCCCTCATCAATATAAATATTTTTAATGAAAAAGAAAAAAAAATTTTGAACACTCCCCATCAAAAAAATTTTTTTTTTACTTTCCCCATACATAGAAATATTTTTAGTTTAAAAAAGAAAAAAAAAAATTCCCCCCCAATTTTTTTTTTTTACCCTTCCCCATACATAGAAATATTTTAAGTTAAAGAAAGGGAAAAAAATTTCCGAGGTGCCTCGGTCATATCAAAGAACCATACTGCAGAAGCCTCCGGGTCCTATATTGTAGAAGCACCCCCGGTGTTGGGTCCTATACTGTAGAAGCGCCCCTGGCCCCTATACTGCAGAAGCACCAATGGTCCCTATTCTTCATAAGCCTCCAGGTCCTATATTGTAGAAGCAACCCCGGTGCTGGGTCCTATATTGTAGAAGCACCACTGGTTCCTATACTGGAGAAGCACCCATGGTCCCTATTCTGCAGAAGCCTCCGGGTCCTAAATTGTAGAAGCACTCCTGGTGCTGGGTCCTATACTGTAGAAGCACCCCTGGTCCGTATACTTGAGAAGCACCCATGGTCCCTATTCTGCAGAAGCCTCTATGTTCTATATTGTAGAAGCACCCCCGGAGCTGGGTCCTATACTGTATAAGCACCCCTGGTCCCTATACTGGAGAAGCACCCCTGGTCCCTATTCTGCAGAAGCCTCCGGGTTCTATATGGTAGAAGTACCCCCTGTTCTGGGTCCTATACTGTAGACGTGTGAACAGGACCCCACACGATCCTTCCTGGTGACGGCACCATTATAAAATATGGTACCCAACACTCTTTGCCCCGTGGGTATCATCGTCGGCCACTCACGCACAGGTGTTTGATATCCCGGTCGCGGTGCCGAGTAAAACAGATACCTCACTCTGATCCGGTGTCACTGAACCACTTGTAACATAGGTGGTCCACTCGTGTCTTTATCTCTGTACTCACACGTCTGGTCCTCGGCGCAGGAATCCTTCTAGACTGTGAACACCCTCTTTGGCGATGATCGTCAATAGTGGCTGAAAAAAAAGAATAATGTGTCGAATTCCTCCGGTCGGATGAATGACGATTTCGTGATTCTGTGAAGGCAAAGTTACACAGCGGAACAATTCAACAATAGGAACAATCTAACAACATCGGTTTCTTTTTGTATCCATTAATTATTAACGAGATAACAACTGTTTCTAAAACGGCGAATTAAAGTCTGCTTTTCGATAATGCCTTTGTTTACTAACTATCTCGTCTGTGTGGGTGTATACATTCACGATGGCAAGTCCTTAAGTAAGTTGTAACTTAATCTATGTTTGGAGAAACGGTGGTGGGGAATACCACGGGCAATGTCATCCAAACGAGGGGCCTTTCGCGCGATCCCCCGCTTGCCGGTCGCCCGAGTCTGAGCTCAGGCTAACACAACCGTCCAGGCCGAATCCCAATTTCTAACTGATCGTCTACTCCACACAAAAACATTTTCTTTTCCCAAAGAGGCATATTGTAACACCCTCTCTTTCTCTCTGTGTCTTTCCTCCTCTTTCAGAATCGGGGCGGGGTGAGATATACTGATTTACTCTCTCTCTCTTTCTCTCTCTCTCCCATCCACTTCTCTGTGTCTTTCCTCCTCTTTCGGGGTTGGCAGAGGTCGAGTGGTGGCCCCTGTCAACGATTCAAATAAACAGAGTTTTCTGTTTTTAGCTTTCATTGCTTATCCTGACAAAAACGATTTTTTGCCTTCTTTGTCTTTATCAAAAGGGTTCTCGACCTCCCAAGAGCTGAGCTGTTATCAGCCTAGGCGTAGTTAAGGGATCATTACCAAATTCCGAGGCGGTATCTGGCATGCGACTCCTTGGGGGGGGGGGATAATTACAACTGACAACCAACACACTTTTTCCAGACATTTCGTCACCAACTCTGGCCAATGTTTGGACAGTCAGAAATATGTACTAACCTCAGATCTCTACCTATTTCTACAGCATCCTCGCTAAGATGCACACTAGTGTGCTAAGGTGCACGATCTCCGTCGGTCATAATCGTTGTTTCACAGACGCACCCCTGGTCCCTATACTGGAGAAGCATTTATATTTGTAAGGACCGCTATACTTTTAAAGGACCAACATTCCTGAAGGAGACCGTCATACTTTAGAAGCACCTATCTTTCTTCATTCAGGATATTCTTCATCATTTTCAACCCTCTCATGATATTCTTCATCATTTTCAATCCCCTCATGATATTCGTCATCATTTTCAACCCTCTCATGATATTCTTCATCATTTTCAATCCTCTCATGATATTCTTCATCATTTTCAATCCCCTCATGATATTCTTCATCATTTTCAATCCCCTCATGATATTCTTCATTTTCAATCCCCTCATGATATTCTTCATCATTTTCAATCCTCTAATTATATTCATCATTTTCAATCCCCTCATGATATTCGTCATCATGGATATGTATCATGTATCATGGATATGTATCATTGATATGTATCATGGATATGTATCATGGATATGTATCATTACCATGGATATGTATCATGGATATATAGATGTATCATGGATATGTATCATTGATATGCATCATGTATCATGGATATGTATCATGGATATGTAGCATGTATCATGGATATGTATCATGGATATGTATCATGTATCATGGATATGTATCATGGATATGTATCATGGATCTTGGATATGTATCATGGATATGTATTATGGATATTTATCATGAATATGTATCATGTATCATAGATATTTATCATGTATCATAGATATGTGTTATGTATCATAGATATGTATCTGTATCATAGATATGTATCATGTATATGTATCATGGCTATGTATCATGTATCATGGATATGTATAATGTATCATGGATATGTATCATGTATCATGAATATGTATTATAGATATGTATCATGTATCTTGGATATGCATTATGGATATGTATCAGGGATATGTATCATGTATCGTAGATATGTATATGTATCATGTATGTATCATGTATATCGTAGATATGTATCATGTATCATAGATATGTATCATGTATCATTTAATAGATATGTATCATGCATCATGTAGCATAGATATGTATCATGTATCATGGATGTGTATCATGTATCATTGATATGTATCATGGATATGTATCATGTATATGTATCATAGCTATGTATCATGGATATGTATCATGTATCATGAATATTATCATGTATCATAGATATGTATCATGTATCATGGATGTGTAACATGGATATCTATCATGTATCATGGATATGTATCATGGATATGTATCATGTATCATAGATATTAATCATGTCTCATGGATATGTATCATGTATCATGGATATGTATCATAGTATCATGTATATGTATCATAGATATGTATCATGGATATGTATCATGGATATGTATCATGTAACATGTATATGTATCATGGATATGTATCATGTATCATGTATATGTATCATGTATATGTATCATGTATCATGGGTATGTATTATGTATATGTATCATGTATCATAGATATGTGTTATGTATCATAGATATGTATCATGTATTATGTATCATAGATATGTATCATGGATATGTATCATGGATATGTATCATGGATATGTAACCTTAATGCTAACTCCCCCTCCCCCAAATTTGGCCTGAGGCGCCACACCGTGAATGCCGACACCCCTTCCCCCAAATTTTGCCTTAGGCGCTCACACCGGCGAATGCCGACACTCACCTCTCCCCAAATTATGCCTGAGGCGCTCACACCGGCGAATGCCCCCCCCCCTTAATTTGGCCTGAAAGGAGGAGGTAATGCCTGGAAGGATTATATCATGATAACAGAACGGCCATAGTGAAGAAGGGAGGGGGAAGGAATATTACCGGCACTCCCTTACTCTGACATCATTTCTGGTTTATCGTGACTTGGCATTATTTTTCAAATTATACATGATAGCATTGATTTCTTCTCAAATTAGTATCAATAACGTTGAAAATCGAGGAAAAAGCCATTCCCCCCAATTGGAGAAAAGTGCTCAGTCAACCGCGGAAGAGTCAATATTACACGTGCCTGTGCTGGCCTGTCGGAATGATGTCACCCGTGTGACCGTTTGTTGGGTACCTGTGGAGGAGAAGCTTTACATACATACATGCATACATAGATACAGACAGGTGGGATTTATATAATAGACTAGCAGGGCTACCCGGCTTTGCTCGGGGTCATAAAATATAAAATAGAAGAAAAATCGCGTGTGTAACTTCTTTATGTTCAAACTTCTATTTCTCTCCCTCTCTCTATAGCTGTCTCTTTATCTTTCTACCTGTCTCTTCCCTGGTCGCCCCATTTCACCGCTACTTACTCATTTTGCCTTTTGTGAAAGCTGTTTCTTCTCCACCATTCCTCTTACATTGCCCAGAGCAAAAGTATGACATATTTCTATAAAATTAGCACCTCTGTCTGCGCCTTCTATATAGGTACATATCTCCGCTCTGGTGTGCATACTATATAGGTACATATCTCCGCCCTGGTGTTCATACTAAATGCGTACCTATCGCCGCCCTGATGTGCATACTACATAAGTACCTGTTGCCGTCCCGGTATGCATACTACATAAGTACCTATCGCTGCCCCGGTGCGAATGTTAAATACATACCTATCGCCGCCCCGGTGCGAATGCTAAATATGTATCTATCGCAGCCCCGGTGCGCATTCTATATACATACTTATTGCTGCCCCTGTGCACATGCTATATATGTACCTATCACTACCCCTATGCACTACTATACACGTACCGATTGCTACCCCTGTGCACATACTATATATATATACCTATCGCCGCCCCGGTGCGCATAATATATTGTACCTATCGCCGCCACTGTGTGCATACTATATACTTACCTATCTCTGCAAGGGTGCACATACTATATATGTACCTATCTCCAGCCCAGTTCGCATACCTAAGAACTAATATTAATGTGCCCCTGTCATGTAAAAAAAAAAATAGTGTTTGCTCATGTTTTGTCACTATCTTAAAAAAATAACTCATATTAATGCGCCCCTGCCACCCCCAACCGCCCCCAACAATTTTTTACTCTCCACAACCCTCAGAAATATTTTTTTTAAATTTGGACCCCCCCCCAAAAGATTTCCCTGCCCCGCCCTGCCCCGCCCTGCCCCGCCCTGCCCCGCCCTGCCCCGCCCCGAATTTTTCCCCCTCTATCACAACCGCCAAAAAAATGGTTTTAATCTCCCCCAACCCTGAGAAATATTTTAAGTAAAAAAAAAAAAAAATTTGGCCTGACCCCTTAAAAAGTCTCACCTGACCTCTGAGATTTTCCCCGACCCCCTCATCTCTCCAACCTCACCCCCCCCCCCAATTTTTTTTTACTATCCTTCAACCCTGAGAAATATTTTAAGTTAAAAAAATAATAATAATTTGGCCCGACCCCCTAAAAAGTTTGGCACGACCCCTACAATTTTCCTTGACCCCGAATCTCTCCATCCCCCGCCCAATTTTTTTTTACTCTCCCCCAACCCTGAGAAATATTTTAAGTTCAAAAAAAAAAAAATTGGCCAGACCCCTACAATTTTCCCAAACCCCAAATCTCTCCAGCCTCCCCCCATTTTTTTTTACTCTCCCCCAACCCTGAGAAATATTTTAATTTCAAAAAAAAAAAAAAAAATTGGCCTGACCCCTAAAATTTTCCCCGACTACCCAATCCAGAGCACTACTTAAATCACTTTTACTGATCCACCTCCTTTTCATCTGCAAAATAGTCCAAAGAGAAACGTAGATGGCGTTAAGATATCATTCGAACTTATCACTACAGTAGGTCTATCTAGGATATTGAGCACTTTTCTCCCGGATAACGCCGAGTATTTAGAAAATCAAGAAGAAGCACCAACTGTCCTATACCGCAGAAGCACCCCCCAGTTGCTATACCACAGAAGCCTCGTGGTCCTATACCGCATTAGCACTCCCGGTTGCTATACTGCAGAAGCCTCGTGGCCCTATACCACAGAAGCACCCCCGGTCTAATACCGCAGAAGCACCCCCGGTTGCTATACTGCAGAAGCCTTGTGGTCCTATACAGCAGGAGAACCCCCCGGTTGGTATACCGCAGAAGCCTCATAGCCCTATACCGCCGAAACACCCCCGCCCCGATTGCTATACTGCAGAAGCACCCTCGGTTTCTATACTGCAGAAGCCTTGTGGTCCTATACAGCAGAAGCACCCCCCGGTTACTATACCGCACGAAGCCTCGTGGTCCTATACCGCATTAGCACTCCCGGTTGCTATACCGCAGAAGCCTTGTGGCACTATACCGCAGAAGCACCCCCTGGTTACTATACTGCAGAAGCCTCGTGGTCCTATACCGCATCAGCACTCCCGGTTGCTATACTGCAGAAGCCTCGTGGCCCTATACTGCAAAAGCCCCCCCCCACTCACGGGTGCCATACCGTAGACGCCTCAGGATCCTATACCGCAGAAGAACCCCCCTGGGTGCCATACTGAAGAAGCCTCAGGTTTCTATACCACAGAAGCACCCCCCTGGGTGCCATACAGCAGAAGCCTCAGTTTCCTATACCGCAGAAGACCCCCCCGGGTCCCACATCCCAGAAGACTCAGGTTCCTATACCGCAGAAGCACCACCCGGGTGCTATACCGCAGAAGCACCCCCCCGGGAGCTATACCGCAGAAGCACCCCCCCCCCGGGAGCTATACCGCAGAAGCACCCCCCCCCCCCGGGAGCTATACCGCAGAAGTACCTCCGGGTACCATACCACAGAAGCCTCAGGTTCCTATACCGCAGAAGCACCCCCCTGGTGCCATACCATAGAAGCCTCAGATTCCTATACTGCAGAAGCCTCAGGTTCCTATACCCGCAGAAGCATCCCTTGGTTGCTATAACGCAGAAGCACCCCCTCCCCACTGTTGCTATACCGCAGAAGCATCCCCGGTCCTATTACGACGAAGAATCCCCCGGTTGCTATACCGCAGAAGCACCCCCTGGTTGCTATACCGCAGAAGCACCCCCACTAGTTTCAATACCGCAGAAGCACCCCCCCATCCCCCGGGTGCTATACCTCAGAAGTCTCAGGTTGCTATACCGCAGAAGTCCTATACCGCAGAAGCACCCCCCGGGTACCATAGTGCGGAAGCCTAAGGTTCCTATTCCGCAGAAGCAACCCCCCCCCCGGTTGCTATACTGCAGAAGCCTCGTGGTCTTATATTGCAGAATCACCCTAAGGTTGCTATACCGCAGAAGAACCCCCCCCCCCCCGTGCCATACCGTAGAAGCAACCCATTGGGTGCCATACAGCAGAATCCTCAGGTTCCTATACCGCAGAGGCAACGTCCCCCGTCCCCCAGGAGCAATACCACAGAAGCCTTAGGTTGCTATACTGCAGAAGCCTCGTGGTCCTATACCGCAAAAGCACCTTCCTGGTTGCTATACCGCAGAAGCCTTGTGATTCTATACCGCAGAAGCACCCCCGATTACTATACCGCAGAAGCACCCCCTACAGTCTTGTAGTCCTATACCACAGAAGCACTCCCCCCCCCCCCGGTTCCTATGGCGCAGAAGCCTCGTGGTCTTATACCGCAGAAGGTCCCCCTGGTGCCATACCACAGAACCTTAGGTTCCTATACCGTAGAAGCACCCCACAGGTGCCATACCGCAGAAGCCTAAGGTCCCTATACCGCAGAAGCACCCCTCGGGTGCCATACCGCAGAAGCCTCAGGTTCCTATACTGCAGAAGCACCCCCCACACTAGGTGCCATACCGCAGAAGTCTCAGGTTGCTATAGCACAGAAGCCTCGTTGTCCTATACCGCAGAAGCACCCCGGATGCCATAACGCAGAAGCACCCCCCTAGGTGCCATATCGCACAGGGATCCTATACTGCAGAAGAACCCCCCCCCCCCAGGTGCCACATCCCAGAAGCCTCAGGTTCCTATACCGCAGAAGCCTCAGGTTTCTATACCGCAGAAGCACCCCCATGGGTGCCATACCGCAGAAGCCTCAGATTACTATACCACAGAAGCCTTGAGGTCCTATACCGCAGAAGCCCTCCCCCGACCCCAGGTGCTATACCGCAGAAGCCTCATGGTCCTATACCGCAGTAGCACCCCCGCCGGGTGCAATACAGCAGAAGCATCCCCCGGGTACCATACCGCAGAAGCCTCATGGTTCCTGTACCGCAGAAGCACCCCCCTGGTGCTATACCGCAGAAGCCTCAGGTCCCTATACCGCAGAAGCACCCCCCTCCTCCCGGGTACCATACCGCAAAAGCCTCAGGTTCCTATACCGCAGAAGTACCCCCCTGGCTGCTATACTGCAGAAGCCTTGTGGTCCTATATTGCAGAATCACCCTCCGGTTGCTATACCGCAGAAGAACTCCCCCTGGTTGCTATAACGCAGAAGCCTCATGGTCCTATACCGCAGAAGCACCCCATGGTTGCTATAGCGCAGAAGCACCCCCAGTTGCTATACCGCAGAAGCCTCGTGATCCTATACCGCAGAAGCCTCAGATTCCTGTACCGCAGAAGCACCCCCCTGGTGCCATACCGCAGAAACCTCAGGTCCCTATACCGCAGAAGCACCCCCCCCTCCCGGGTACCATACCGCAAAAGCCTCAGGTTCCTATACCTCAGAAGCATCCCTTGGTTGCTATAACGCAGAAGCACCCCCTCCCCCCTGTTGCTATACCGCAGAAGCATCCCCGGTCCTATTACGACGAAGAACCCCCCGGTTGCTATACCACAGAAGCACCCCCTGGTTGCTATACCGCAGAAGCACCCCCACCAGTTTCTATACCGCAGAAGCACCCCCCCATCCCCCGGGTGCTATACCTCAGAAGTCTCAGGTTGCTATACCGCAGAAGTCCTATACCGCAGAAGCACCCCCCGGGTACCATAGTGCGGAAGCCTAAGGTTCCTATTCCGCAGAAGCAACCCCCCCCCCGGTTGCTATACTGCAGAAGCCTCGTGGTCTTATATTGCAGAATCACCCTAAGGTTGCTATACCGCAGAAGAACTCCCCCGGTTGCTATACAGCAGAAGCACCCCCTGGTTGCTATAACGCAGAAGCCTCATGGTCCTATACCGCAGAAGCACCCCATGGTTGCTATAGCGCAGAAGCACCCCCAGTTGCTATACCGCAGAAGCCTCGTGATCCTATACCGCAGAAGCCTCAGGTTCCTGTACCGCAGAAGCACCCCCCTGGTGCCATACCGCAGAAACCTCAGGTCCCTATACCGCAGAAGCCCCCCCCCCTCCCGGGTACCATACCGCAAAAGCCTCAGGTTCCTATACCTCAGAAGCACCCCCCCTGCTGCTATACTGCAGAAGCTTCGTGGTCCTATATTGCAGAATCACCATCCGGTTGCTATACCGCAGAAGCACTCCCCCGGTTGCTATACTGCAGAAACACACTCCCGGTTGCTATACCGCAGAATCACCCCCTGGTTGCTATACCGCAGAAGCCTCATGGTCCTATACCGCAGAAGCACCCCATGATTGCTATACCGCAGAAGCCGCGTGATCCTATACCGCAGAAGTGTCATACCGCAGAAGTCTCAGGTTCCTATACCGCAGAAGCCCCCCACCCTAGTTGCTATACCGCAGAAGCCCTGTGGTCCTATACCACAGAAGCACCCCCGGTCCAATACCGCAGAAGCACCCCCCGCTGCCATACCGCAGAAGCACCCCACGGGTGCCATACCGCAGAAGCCTCAGGTTCCTATACCCCAGAAGCCCCTCCTGGTTGCTATCCATCCCCCCTCCTTCCCAATTTAGCCTGAGGCGGTAACATCGCCGAATTAAGGAGAAGCTTTACATAATACATACATACATACAGACAGACAGGTGGGATTAATATAATAGATGGAATACATCGCATCCAAAAAGCATAGGCATGCCAATGGACTGTCAAGATAAATCCCCAAAAATGAAGAAATTTTAGAAGAGACGGTTATAGCAGCACTAAAAGAGGAAAAAGAAATCTCAGATCTGTTGTTAAACACTATCAGAGAATTACCTGTAACATTGGAACAAACAAAAAAGGAAGCCGAAAAAGATGATTTTATATTAAAAATAAATGACGAGACGAGATTGAATGAAAGAAAGAAAAGATTTCACCTTTCTCAATATGTGAGAACCCTTTAATGTATGCAGATAGAATTCTAATACCTCAATCTCTACGTAAAGTTATGCTTAAAGAATTTCATACCGGTCATCCTGGCATGTCCCGGATGAAATCTCTCATGCAATGCTATGTATACTGGCCAGGAATGGACAAGGAAGAAAGTTTTGTAAAACTATGCTGAGGTGGTCAATTGGCTGCAAGGGCTCCTCTGGTCAAAACGAATCCTTGGCCAAAAACGGATTTGCTGTGGACACATCTACATATAGACTATGCTAGACCGATTAACGTTATTACTTGATCTTGGTGGACTCTTTCTCGAAATGGCCTGAGGTATTCCAGTGCAAGCACCCTACATCTAGGAACACCATCAGTGCATTAGATGAAATTCTCAGTCGTTTTGGAGTCCCCCACACACTGGTCAGTGACACTGGTACGGCGTTCAGAGGAAAGGAATTTAAGGATTTCTGAACTTCCTTGAACATTGAACATATTACTACACCAGTATATCATCCTAGATCGAACGGTCAAGCCGAAAAATTTATTGACACTTTTAAGCATGCCTTACAAAAAAACAAATGTATGGACACGGAAGAAAAAACTATCAAGAAATATTGAGCAATTTATAGGGTGACTCCTAATGGAACAACGACTTGAAGTTGTCCCCTGCAGAAGGAAAATATGATCGGTTTTCGATAGATTGATATCCTTTCCGAAGAAAAAAGTTGCTAAAAAGGAAAAAGATGTAAACATAAGATACTCACTAAGAGATAAAGTATATTTCAAAAATTTCCAAGGTGGAAAAAGTTATTGGATGGATGGTATAATTCAGAAAATGATTGGCAAAGTGGTCTACACCATCAAAAGTAAAAAATTTGTGTGTAAAAGACACATTAACCAAATTAGATCACGATATGCTGAAAATAATGATAAAAGCAAGGAAGAAGTCCCAATGGAGATTCTATGTGATGCTTTTGACATGCCATTACCCAATATTGTACACGAATCTATGTATAGATCTACTGGAACAGCTTTACAAGCCGAACAAAATTTGTCTTCGCCCCAAACTGGAAAGGATCCAATTCCATTAGTTCGAAATAAAAGAAAGAGCACACGTGAAAGAAAACTAGTGGAGCGCTTCAGCCCGGATCCTAAAAAGAAGAAATATTAGAAGCAGAAATCTCAAGGGAGACTTTCAGCTTTGGGGGAGGTGTTGTGCTGGGATACTGGACTCCCCTCACTCACGAATAAGTGAACTAGTCTGTATAATATATATACTACGAACAGTAGTATGCGTATTCGAGTGTATTATGTTAACTTATTGGATTCCGGTAGTGCTATTGTTTTGTACAAGATATACGTTTTAATAAACCATCCTCTTTTAAAGACCTTAAACTCTTGTTATTTTTATTATAACTTCTGACCAAGTTATATCATGTCTTATTTCCAAATCTTCCATCCACAGTACTTTCTGATGCATCCTTTAATATATGAGGTGGTTGGTTACGTTTTTTCCACTTTCCGGCAAAAAGTGTCATTTTTAGGAATTTGTCAAATTAGGCCTGCAGTACATGAAATTTTATCAAAGTATTATGGGGAATTCACTGAAACTATATTCAATGCAAAAAGAGGTGAAAAATTGAGTTTTGGATACCTCACTATGAATTACATAATCGCAATTAGTGGATCGATGCACTTTGATAAGATTTAATGTTTCATTAATCTAACCTTTCTAAATACATTAAAAATGCCCCAAATGGATTTGATTTGACTTGAGGAAAAACATAAAACAGTATGTAAGACTAATTGACCACATTGATGGTACCTTTCCCATAAATCCTCTTTAAAATAAGGTTGCCATGTATGAAGTAAAACAATGCTCAATATAATCCTAATAATAAAGAAAAAATATCAAACAACTTGAAAGAAGTCTGTTCACTTTTTCCTATTACAGTTGGTGCATCACTGATAATTCTTTTCTTTTTAGCTACTTCTAAAGAATAATGTAGGCTCTTAGTTAATGCAGTGTTTGCAGTGAAAGAAGATCAGAAGAAAATGTTTTTCAAAAATAAACTAACTCAGGTCAAATTTACTAAGCTGAGCGTAGTGTCTTTTAGTTGTATTAATTTTAACTAATTAGCCAGATGCATCTGATGGATAGATAGATTGACACAAGAATAAGAGCATACAGAAAGAGAAGAACTGATTATTTTCGTGATAAGAATTTTAATGAAAACCTGTTATAGTTAAAACTCCCTCTCTCGTTTACTTGTTGAGACAGCATTTTGAGGAAATTCTCTGCATATTACAGCAACCAGGATTTGCATGTTTGAATCTTTGTGCAATGTTCGCTTTGGAATCCACTTAGGACATACTTCAGACGTTGAACGCCATATCGCACAGATACTTCCTCTTGTTCTGGAACAGCTGTGGAATTTTCAGGGTTCAGTACATAACGTGCTATTTCATCTGATCATGATGTTGCTTTGATGGCGTTGCACCGCATGTTTTGAGTCAAGGGTTTTGCCTTAGACCCATCTTCAATTGCAACAAGGATAGTTTTAGCAAATACTCGACTGCAGTTGGTGGCTTCAGATGAGGCTGTGATATCGCCATGTTCATCCGACTTCAAACAAGCTTTCTTTGCAACATCAATTAAAAAAGTAAAACCTTGGATGTGTTGTGCACTGATAGTATTGTGTTGCTGTAAAATGGTTTGACTGATTTCCATTGTTATTTATAAAACTGTTGATGTCTTTGGTAGATATTCAGTTGGTAAATTCCAGGATTTCAGTATTGTTGACCAATAGGATTTCAGTATTGTTTGACCAATAGGATTTCAGTATCGTTTGACCAATAGGATTTCAGTATTGTTTGACCAATAGGATTTTCAACCAGCTTTCCAAGCCAATACTTCAGAATGTTGGCTTGGGAATTTCCATTGGAGAGATAATAGAATACTCTTGGCTGAAGGAGGTCTCTTAGATATCTCAACTGACGTACAGTCATATTTTCACAGTCAGTCAAATCTGTTTCCTGTGGAAACTGGAACTGAGTTAGTTAGAAAAGCTTTGAGCACATGACGAAACACTTTATGCTATCAATTGGAGATGTAAGAAGCATGCTATCAAGTGTCTTTCGAAGGCTGTAAATTCTGGACTTCTTCGATCCATCTTTTTCAGCAAATTCGTAAATTGGGTCTTCAAGGTCATCATTATCATCATTGTGAGCAATACCATCATCGTCAACAACGTCATCTTCATCATGGTCGACCTCGTTTGGAGTTGTTTGATGATGGTGTAGATGGTGTTGTAGGTGTTATATCACTGGTTGATGAAGCACCACTTGTAGGGTCGGGGTTCATACCCCCCCCCCCATGTATTCTGACAGCTGCAGTGTGATATCACCGTTACTCGTCCTCATCAAGATTGCTGTATTCAATGGTGAATGAGCCTTTCAGGCGAATCGTAAATTTTTTCTTCTAAGGAGACATTTTTATTTATGGCCCTGAAAACGATGATATTGACAGTTATTAGATGAATTGGTTGATGTCACTGCGATGCTTCAAATGCATTGGCATCTGATGACGTCAAATTGAAGAGTAAGGATTATAGGGTATTGAGTGTCAAAATGGTTTAAAATATGTCAAAATTAGCCTTTACTGCTGACAGCTGTGTAAGTTTCTGCTAGTCTTCCACTGTAGAAAGATGCATAAAAGTCTAAACTGAGTAGACAAGATAGAAAGGTATAATTTCACGGAAATGTACCAATAACGTCAAAATGGCTACAAAATGGCCAAAATTGGCTCCAATTAAGCTGCATTATTAATTAATTAATTAAGTCCACCTCAATATACTTAATTGGCACTGATTAGACTCATTTGTGACATTGGTATCTGTTGAGATTGAATAGGACTGTCAATTCCTAAAAGGAAGAACAGCTATTGATTTGGTAGTCAAACAATCTTTTCTTCATACCTTTTAATTTTTTTACAAAACGCATGATTTTTTTCTACGAAACACAGAATTTTTTTTTACACATCGAAAAAAAATGTTTAAAAAATCCCAATACTAATAATTATTTAAATGTTTAAACCTTTTTTTAAAAAACATTCTTAACTGAGATATTCTCTGTTTAGTTTTACTTTTGTTTAATTTAACGAAGAGGATCTATTTATAGAAAATAAATTTCGTTTCTTTACGTTCTAATATATTTCAGTTAACACAACCGATAATTGGCCCTAGTGACCCCAGATGAAATTGATGGAAAATTGCAATGGTGTCTTTGGATTCCTTGAAAGATTTAACCCCTATTGAAACCTATTTGAATGTTCTGTTTACATATCGATTTTTATAACGCAAACAATCAAACATTGACTTTTATATATATACAAAGAAAAAATATATATGTGTGAAATTTGTAACAAAAAATAAATATATTGCCTGGGAATAAATATACCTAAAAGCACCTCTGTTCGTATCCGTATTTACTGATGAACACATTCAACACAATGAATACGTAAATCATGACAGGCCCAGAAACATCTTATGCCGAGTTGAAAAAACATCAGTTCATCATAATTCATTATATATATATATATATATATATGTGTGTGTGTGTGTGTGTGTGTGTGTGTGTGTGTGTGTGTGTGTGTGTGTTGTTAGGTAGCATTCGTTCATTGGGCATATTCCATTGACTGATAAACATTCTGTGTATATTAGATCATTCTTTCCAGAGTGGAAGGTAAATAAAAAAAAGAATTCCAAAAGGGGTGATCTTTTTTGGTATGCATATGAAATATGTACAAGGGGCGTATACACCCCAGGTATGTGCACTTATTATGTCTGACTGCATATGTGCAGCTGTCATGTTGTATATTATTTACCTCCCCTGCAGGAGGTTAGACACAAGGTCAGGTGTGGTTTTGAGAAGCCAGCACATTAGGATAAGTGCACTCTGGCCTACAAAAAATGCCCATCGGCATTCCCCGGTAGGGGCGCCACAGGCGATCAGCAATAAACCCCTTCTCAGGGAGGAGGTAAAGCCTAGGAGTGCTGACCTCCTAGGACTGAACAGAAAAGAAGTGCGACAGTAACAAAGCCATTGTCGGACTGATATGTATCATAATTCAATGAGTATTGATTTACTCCTCTCCAGGAGTTAGGCACAAGGCCAGTTTTTATCTTACTCCCACAAGTAAGATGTGACCCAAGGTCGGGTCGGGAAAGTGGGGTTTAAAAATTGCCTGGGCAGCCCCGTCAGTATTCCCCGGTAGAGGCGCCTCAGGCAGTAAGCAATCCTCCCCAAAGAGGGGAAGCAAAGCCTGGGAAGGTGGACCTCCCAGAACTGCACAGGACAGACCCATTGACCGGCGTAAATCAGGACCCGAAGGCCAAGACAACACCAGTATGGGGTGCAGTATCCATCGGAACAGATACTACACTTTGATCTTAGCCAAAAGGCCTGTGTTCATTTCTCGAAATGTTTCATCCGCTTCACTGAAACATGATATTATTCTTTTAAAAATAATGAAATGCGATGATAAATAAATATATGTTTTAATGTAAGTATTTGTGGCTGATCACATGTGAATCTGATCAGAAACAATCAGTGTTTAGAAAAGTATGAAAGTGTAACTCTAGAAAATGACCTTTTTTAAAATTGAAACACTCTTTTTCGCTTTTAGAAGGGATGTCAGGCCTACATTATAATGTGACAGTGTTAGCGTTAGGGTTAGGATTAGGGTTATAATGTGACAGGGTTAGGGTTATAATGTGACAATGTTAGGGTTATAATGTGACAGGGTTAAGGTTATAATGTGACAATGTTAGGGTTAGGGTTATAATGTGACAGTGTTAGGGTTATAATGTGACAGGGTTAGGGTTATAATGTGACAGGGTTAGGGTTATAATGTGACAGTGTTAGGGTTAGGGTTATAATGTGACAGTGTTAGGGTTATAATGTGACAGGGTTAGGGTTATAATGTGACAGTGTTAGGGTTAGGGTTATAATGTGACAGTGTTAGGGTTATAATGTGACAGGGTTAGGGTTATAATGTGACAGGGTTAGGGTTATAATGTGACAGTGTTAGGGTTAGGGTTATAATGTGACAGGGTTAGGGTTATAATGTGACAGTGTTAGGGTTAGGGTTATAATGTGACAGTGTTAGGGTTATAATGTGACAGTGTTATGGTTAGGGTTAAGGTTATAATGTGACAGTGTTATGGTTAGGGTTATAATGTGACAAGGTTAGGGTTATAATGTGACAATGTTAGGGTTAGGGTTATAATGTGACAGGGTTAGGGTTATAATGTGACAATGTTAGGGTTAGGGTTATAATGTGACAGTGTTAGGGTTATAAGGTGACAGGGTTAGGGTTATAATGTGACAGGGTTAGGGTTATAATGTGACAGGGTTAGGGTTAGGGTTATAATGTGACAGTGTTAGGGTTATAATGTGACAGTGTTAGGGTTAGGGTTATAATGTGACAGTGTTATGGTTAGGGTTAGGGTTATAATGTGACAGTGTTAGGGTTAGGGTTATAATGTGACATTGTGCGATGTAGAGAAACTCAATAAACATAGAAATTGAATTGATTGAGAACTACCATAGATTTTAAATAATTTTTATTGTGTGTAAATTAAAATTGATAAGAAACTTAAACGCACCCACTTTTATTAAATGGAACTCTGTTGAGAACTGAAATGTTTCCAGCAGTTATTATTGTGTGACCCCTCGAGTCAGACAATTGTTAAAATTGTCATCACTGTCTGAGAAGGCGAGTTGAAAACAAGAGAAAATGAATAAATAAAAGGAAGCTTCGGGAATAAGGATTGGCAAATAAATAAATGGGTAAAAGCCAGGTTTCGAAAGAAACTTATTATAGAGAGAAAGAAACAGCGAGGTTAGAGGGAAAGAAAGGTAGTTAAATATTCTAACAATTACCAGGAAAATCCAGATTGCTATTAATGAGGGAAGAGGGGAAAAGAAAAATCTCCCAATAGTGGTAATCAATAATGTGAGTGGAAGAGAAGGGGTGGAGAAAGGCAGAAAGCCTGACCCTCCAGAACAACCCAGATAGTTTGAAAATTTTAATAAAAATCACTGAACAGACATGTTAGCACATTTTCGTTAAACCGATGATGGTGATGGTGATGGTGATGATGATGATGAAAAAAGCTTAAGTTAAAAATAGCCTTTTCATTTCTGAAGATGCAGATTGAATAGACGCATCTTCAGATTTTCCTTTTGTGTTAAGTCATTTTAAAGAATGTCTTCATATGCCGCCAGGTTTTATTCCCAAATAAATGACGATTAACTATTGTTTCCACTTTTCTCTTCTTTTTATTTGTCCGACTGTCGAAGACATTTGATCCGCTGATGGAATGATTGCTTCTCTTTCCATCTCCAATTCTATTATCAAACTTTCATGAGATTAAAAACACTTAAAACAATCCCTTCCATTAAATTAGTAAATGTCAACAGTGAGGTCATTTAGATAATAATCAACTAAATCACGTTTATATTGTTGTAAATGTGCCATCCAGTCATGCTCATCTTTATCCACTGTCCGTCGACGAGAATTTTTGTAAACGTAAGGGAGGGGGCATTACCATTTAATTAATTTCCAATTCAGAAACATAAGAAATACATTAGGGCACATCTTAACAACTAAATAAACAATAAATAATTTCGACGCCGAGGTCGTGATTTGAACTCGTAACTTTAATTAGGATGAATTTGTCCGACACTCTACCAACTGAGCAAAGGTTTTTTATTTAACTATGTATGCTATAGAAATGTTTTTTTTTCATTTCTCTTACTTAGCAATGAAGAATTTCAAAACGAGGCTACGTATCAAAACTGGTTCTTCGATATAGTGTGGGGTCTGCGTTTTAAAAAAATTTGCCCCCCCCCCCCCCAATTTTTATTTTTTTATTTAACTAACAGAAAATCAATGTCTCACCACCCAAGAACGCGGCAGCCTAGCAAAAATAGACGACCGTTAAGGAGTCTATTTTCGCTAGTCCACTTATAATATAACGAGCACTTCTCTGTCAGGATGTCTGTCTGTCTGTCCGTCCTGGGGAATTTTTGTAAACAGAGAGGGGGGGGGGCCGAAATAATAACTATTTAATTAATTTCAAAGTCGGAAACATAAACAAACACATTGGGCCACATATTAAAGACTAAATAAACAATAAATAATTTTCGGCGTCAAAGTCGCGATTCGAACTCGCAACCCATGACGCTACAAGCCAAACGCGCTACCGTCTGAGCTAAAGGAACAGAGTTGGAAAAAGTTTCTTAATCCTAATACTTGAACAAATCGCTTTTTTTTCACATCTCTCATTTAGCAATAGATGATCGTATAGTAATTGGTTCTTTTTATGCTTTGGGGTCTGCGTCCGCGCTCGATCTGTTCTTCCAGAATACGATTGGGTCTGCGTTCGCGCTCGATCTGTTATTCCAGAATACGATTGGGTCTGCGTTCGCTCTCGATTTTTTCACGGGGGGGGGGGTAAATTCACCCCCCCCCCCCCCATTTTTTTTTTTCATTTTTTTTTTTTGGCGCGAAAAAAAAAAAAAAAATTTTGGCGCGAAAAAAAAAAAAAAAAATTTTTCCGCCTAATAAAGAAAAAAAAAAAAAATTTTTTTTTTTCCTTTTTAAACAAAAAAAGTATTCGGAGACAATTTTTTTTCATTTCTTTTGTCTAACCACCCAAGAACGCGGCAGCCTAGCAAAAATAGACGACCGTTAGGGAGTCTATTTTCGCTAGTCTACTTATAATATAACGAGCAGGTTCTCTGTCTGTCTGTCTGTCTGTCGGCAAGAATTTTAGTAAACGTAATAGCAGGAGGGGGGCTGGTAATTACTATTTAATTAATTAATATTTTCAAGTCAGCGTTCATAAGATTTGTATACCTTTAGAATTATGTTGGGAAATTATTAATTAATTAATTTAGATTAAATAACATTAGATAACATATAAACGAAATTTCAAGACGAGACTGCGATTAGAACAGAGAAAGTGTTAAGAATTTACATATGTATTTACAATATTTTCCGATAAGGTTATATTAATAAAATTATTCATACAATTAATTAAACACATTTCATTGAGAAACCAGCGTATTTTTAAACCATACTTTGAATGGCAAGTACTGTTAAAATTGCAAAGTCATCTTTCCGGAAGTGACGTCATTTTGAGAGGATTTTTTTCACATTATTATTCTTTATTTTCATTACGTTGTTAAGACAAGGTGTTTCATTGTAAATTAAAGTTAAGCAATACATATCCCGGCCATTACTAAATGGGTGACCATTTCGGATAAATAAATTGCTTACTCATCCTTCCGGAAGTGATGTCATTGTGAGAGGACTTTTTCACATTATTATTCTTTATTTTCATTACGTTGTTAAGACAAGGTGTTTTGTTGTAAATTAAAGTTAAGCAGGCATATCACGGCCATTACTAAATTAATGACCGAGGCGCCTCCTAAATTAAAAAAAATTTTTTTAACTAAAGATATTTCTAGGTATGGGGGATGATAAAAAAAAATTGGGGGGGAGCAAAAATTTTTTATTTTTTTATTTTTTTTAACTAAAACTATTCCTATTGGGAAAAAAAAAATTGGGGGGGGGTGGTAAAAAAATTTTTTTTTTTTTCTTTATTAACTAAAATATTGCTATGCATGAGGAGGGTAAAAAAATTATTTTTGGGTTAGTCAAAAATTTTTTTTTTTTTTTAACTAAAAATGTCCTATGTATGGGGGAGGTTAAGAAAAAAATTTGCGGGGGGAGGTAAAAAAATTTGTATTGTTTTAAATTTTTATTTTTAACTGAAAATATTTCTATGTATGGGGGAGGATAAAAAAAAAATTGGGGGGGGGCAAAATAATTTTTTTTTTTTAACTAAAAATATTCCTATGTATGGGGGAGGATAAAAAAAAAAATTCTTGGGGGGGGGCGAAAAAAAAATTTTTTTTCTTTTTTAATTAAAAATATTTCTATGTATGGGCACGGGTAAAAAAAATTTAGGGGGGGAAATCAATGTCTCACCATCCAAGAAATATGACTGGGGCTCTATCGGTTTACGAGCGTTCATTTCTGATGCGGCAGCCTAGCAAAAATAGACGACCATAGGGAGGCTAGTTTGGTTAGTCCACTTATAATATAACAAGCACCCTCTCTGTCTGTCCGTTTCGGAGAATTTTTGTAAACGGGAGAGGGGGAGGAGGTAATTTTTAATTAATTTCAAAGTCATAAACATAACAAATACATTAGGGCACATATTAGCGACTAAATAAGCAATAAATAATTTCGACGCCGAGGCTGCGATTCGAACTCGCAACCTCAACATCAAGCAGTAATTTGGACGAATTCGTCCGGTACTCTACCAATGAGCTACCATCACAAGTTAAAAAAACAGTTTTGATTTAACTACTTAAAGAAATGTTTTTTTCCACTTCTTCCAGTTAGCAATGAATGATCGTATAATAACTGGTTCTTCGATAAGTTTGGAGTCTGTGTTCGCGCTCTATTTTTTAAGGGGGGGCAGTGGGTGGGGTGAATTTCAAATGGATTTTATATGTGTTGTTTAACTTTGTCGATAGTGTCCATCTTTGAATTCCATCCCATAATGCCATGTCCCTAGCAAGGGCAGATAATCCTGCTTCAGATTTCTCTCATCAGAAGAAAAATACAATTGCTAGATGAGACATTCAAGGTGCCCTTTCTGTGAGCAGCTCCACATGACGACATTGACGGTCGACTTCCAGTTATTGTTTGGATGAATTTGATCAGGATATTTTCCCAAGTTTTTATCAACAGAGTTTTTAAGGATTTATGTCTGTGTTGTAGAGTGATAAACACCCCTCACTACAATAATAAACTAAGTCCCAAAACAACTACGAGTAGTACATATTTATATTTGTTATTTGTTGTGTTATGTAAGAGCAAGAATAAAAAGTATATAGTTTATTTCCTTGTGTTTGAGTATATTTGTTCTATTAACTGTTGGTTTCGATACAACAGTCTCTGTCCACTCTTCTTGCTAGTTGAAGTCGTTGTAATAGTAAACTCCAAATGGTAAAATCCATCAAGATCTAGTCTTTTTGAGGCCATTCGTTTGGTTCAATGACTTTGAACCAGCCAACAGTTTCCTTGGATGTATTGACCTTTGATCCATCTTGTTTCCATGTGCATTCGTCTTTTCTTATTACTCGGTTCATATCGTGAAACATTTGTACATGCTAAAATATCGTGAAAGATTGATAAAATGATAAAATACCGTGAAACATTGGTAAAATGATAAAATATTGTGAAACATTGGTAAAATGATAAAATATCGTGAAACATTGGTAAAATGATAAAATACTGAGAAACATTCGTAAAATGATAAAATACCGTGAAACATTGGTAAAATGATAAAATACTGTGAAACATTTGTAAAATGATAAAATACTGTGAAACATTGGTAAAATGATAAAATACTGTGAAACATTTGTAAAATGATAAAATACCGTGAAACATTCGTAAAATGATAAAATACTGTGAAACATTTGTACATGATAAAATACTGTGAAACATTCGTAAAATGATAAAATACTGTGAAACATTTGTGATATGATAAAATACTGTGTAACATCTGTAAAATGGTAAAATACAGTGAAACATTCGTAAAATGATAAAATACATGTGTAAATATAGAATGTCGACCTAAATCTTAAATTTAAAGAGAGTAGAAAGTGACTAACTTGGGTTTAATTTTGACAGCCTCGTAATTCTCCCTTCTCTTATTTTATCTTTTAGTCCTCACATTCCACGAGCGATGTTTTTGACAAAGGGGGGAGAATTGCTGTCTTCTGGTCGGAATCTATCCATCTAACACTTATCATTGACTAATTTTTGACCTTGAACTAGTATTTGTTTAGCTCCTTACATCAAGTGGCTTCATGCCTTGTCTGGAGCGATTTCCATAAAACAAAACAAAAAATTCCTGTTATCTTTTTATGTAGCATTTTGTAACTTATAACCTCTCATCAGGTGTAGACTTTTCCTTCAGTTAGTTATTAAAATTTTCCATCATTTTTTGTTTTAATCATCACATATCAAGGCCAAATGCATCTCGAGGTGAAGGATTAATGAATGGAATGATTGTCAGTTGAAAGATGAAGAATATTATGAGAGGATTGAAAATAATGAATGGAGTGGGCAAAATTTGATCACTTATAACGACGGTTTGACAATTATTTGTTGACATTGAATTTGAAGATGACTATGTTGTAGTCTGCAGGGAAGCAGCCCCATGATAACGTTACTTTTTCATTTCTTGAAATCACTTTTATTTTAAATAATTTATTCCTTAGTTTCTTCATGTATACACCTTGGATCGGAGTTGGGGTTAGATGTCTGTAAGGGTTGAAGCTGTTCTCTTGAGACTTTTCTCCGGTAACTTAAAAATGTTCTATTCTTGAAGAAGTAAACAAGAATATTTATTGTAAAATATATTTTATTTACGCAACTATTTGGATATCCATTTCCGTAGCTAAGAGTTACTTTTGGCTTCATCATCTCCAGACTTTACAAGAGGAACTGACTTGACTTGACTTGACTTGGTCCCTTAACCCCCTCCTGGGTCGTAGGGGCGCTGCACCAATGAACTCCACACCAGCTGTCTCCACTTCTGACGGTCATGGGCAATGGACTGGGTTGTAGCGAAGTTGTAGCCCGTCCACTCTTTGATGTTGTCCGTCCATCTTTTGTGTTGTCTACCCCTCCTTCTCTTGCCTTGCACTGCTCCCTGCAGGATGGTTTTGGAGAGACCGCTGCCCCTTGTCACGTGACCATACCATCCAAGCTTTCTTTTTTTTACAGTTGTCAGCAAATCTTCGTAGTTGTTCAGATTTGCGTTGATGAGCGCGCGAACTTCTTCGTTTGTGACACGGTCTGAGTACGAGATGCCAAGCACTCTTCTGTAGCATCTCATTTCTACCGTTTGGATTTTTCTTTGGAGCTCGGCTGTCAAGGTCCATGACTCGCATGCATACAAAAAGATGGATAATACTAGTGTATGCAGCAGCTTCAGTTTGCAACGGAGACTAATGTTTCCGTCTTTCCAGATTGATTTCAGTTTTGCAAGTGCTGCTGCCGTTTGTGCTGCTCTTGCCAGGATTTCAGTCTTGGATCCTTTGTTGCTGAGTATAGCGCCAAGGTATTTGAACTGGTTTACGGTTTCCAGTTCTTGGCCGTTGGCTGTTATCGTTGTTGATAATGGTTGTCCACTATTCGTCATCAGCTTCGACTGTGCCCACGTGACCATCCAGGGCATCTGACATGATTCGTTCAAGGAGGATGTTGAAGAGTGTTGGCGACAACAGACAGCCCTGGCGAACACCAACCGCAGTGTGAAACCAATCCCCCACTGAACCCTGAACGAGAACTGCACTTGTGGCTTTAGTATACAACTCCTGTATTATTTTGATCATTTTTTGACCCATGTTGTATTTCTTCATTGTTGACCACAGTGCGTCATGCCAGACCCTGTCGAAGGCTTTCCTGAAATCAACAAATACATGATATAATTCTTGTTGTTCTTGTCTGTACTTCTCGCTCAGAACTCGTAGATTGAAGATTTGTTCTGTGGTGCTTCTACCCCTACGGAATCCAGCTTGTTCTTCAGCGATGATCTCTTCTGCTTGTGGTCTAAGTCTGTTCAAAATGACCCTCAGCATTACCTTGCTGGCATGGCTGATAAGACTAATGGTCCTGTAATTTTGACACAGCTGTAGGTTACCTTTCTTGGGTAGCGTGATGATGAGTGACTGTGTCCAACTTGATGGCCACTCTCCAGTCTGCCAGATTTTGTTGCAGATTTGTGTTAGGATATCGGTTACTGTTGTTCCTCCCTTCTTAATCATTTCGGCTGGGATGTTGTCTACTCCTGTTGCTTTTCCCGTTTTCAACGATTTAATAGCATGTACTACTTCTTCCCGTAGGATTGGGTGGTCATCACTGTTCGTTGACTCCTGACTGGTTAAAACACTGATATCACCGTTGTTCTGGTGGTTGTACAGCTCTGAGCAGTATTCTGTCCACCTGTTCAGGATGCATTGATTTTCTGTTAGGCATCGGCCCTCTTTGTCGTGGATAGTGTTGGCTCTTGATGGTTTCTGCTTCGTCAGGTCTTTCACTATTTGGAAAGCCTTCTTGCTATTGTTGTTGTTTAGGTTCTCTTCGACTGAAATGCATTGTTTGTCTATCCAGTCTTCCTTTGCCTCTCTCATTCTTTTCCGGATTTGCTTGTTGATCTTTCTGTATGCTATCACTCCTTCTTCAGAGTTCTTGGTTTTCTTGAGCTCTCTCCTAGAGTCGCACATATCGAGGATTTCGTCTGTGACCCATGGTTGAGTTTTCCGGCGCTGTTTCCCCAAGACTTCGTTCGCTGTTTCGGTCATCACTTTGTTGAATTTGGTGGTCAGTGCTTGCGTATCTTCTTCAAGCTTGAGGAGAGCAGCAAATTTACCGCCAATTGTTGCTTGAAAGGTTTCGAGTATGTCGGGATCTTTCAGTCTGTCTAAATTGAACTTTAATCTAGTGTTCTTTGGCCTATTGAGCTTCTTTAGTCGTACCTTGAAGTTCAGTATCACTAGGTCATGATCACTTCCCATATCCGCTCCTGGAAATGCTCTTGACCTGGCTCTGTTGATTCCCGATCTGAACCGTCTCTGTACCATGATATAATCAAGCTGGTGATGTGATCCGTTGGGGGCATGCCACGTCCATCGTCTTGAAGCCTTGTGCTCACTAAGAGTGTTTGCCAGCACCATGTCGTTGTAGCTAGCGAATTCCAGTAGGCGCAAACCGCGCTCGTTGGTTGTTGCGTTGCAGGAGGGGCCGCAGTAGTTTTTCCAATCTTCGAGTGCATCTGCACCCACTTTGGCATTCCAGTCTCCCTGAATGATGAGAATGTCATTCTTATCCACCTTGTCGATGGTTTCCTGTAGTTGAGCGTAGAATTCCTCCACCTGGTCGTCGCTGTACTCAGTTGTCGGTGCGTAGGCTTGTACTATTGTGATGTTGAATGGTGTTGCTCCAAGGCGAATGGCGATGAGCCTGCTGGATATTGGATGGCACCCGAGTACTGAGTCTTTGACGGCTTTATTGACGAGAAAGCCTACTCCGTTCATGTGCTTATCCACTTCACCGCTGTAGTACAGCATGTGGTGATCATCTGTAAGGTGTTCACCGATATTCTTCCATCTGACTTCGCATAGTCCGACAACATGCCATGTGTAACTCTTCAGTCCATTTATGAGTTCTTGCAGCTTTCCTGTTTGGGCAAGCGTTCTGACATTCCATGTGGCTATACTGACATTGTCTCTTCCTCTTATTTTCGTTGTTCTTGCTGTTCTCGTTGTTGCATCAGTAGCACACTTTTCACCCTCGCCCTGATGCGAGACGGGGGGCGCGACCCTTGTTAACCCGTGCGACGGCCGAGCCGGTATGGATTTTTGTATTATGTTCATTTTTTTTCCATGCAGTGTGTCTTGGGCAAATGTAGTCTAGCGGCGCCCATCCCTCTCCAGACTGTTAGCCCCGGTCGAAGTCCCTCGTGATATGAGGGTTCGCCCTGGCCCCGGATATATGGCCGTTGGACTCGCGATGAGTCTCTTCCGCCCTGGCCGTTGACCTCAAAGTGGTTCATCCGCCCATTGATGTTGTATCGACATCACCCCCTCACGTCGTTTAGCCCGCCAGCTGAAGCGGTTTACCGGGGTATGGCACTTGGAGCCAGCACGTGAGAGATTTAGGGATGAGTGAGGACCAGTGACACCCGTCCACCCATACAGCTAGGGAGCAGCATGACGAACGCCAAAGGTACTACCTCTCCTCAGGCCCCCTATACACCCCAACTGACTTCACTTAAAAATCACTCAGCAACTGCAATCTTCAACTTCAAATACTTTCTATGTCACATGATTAAATTAACCACTCAGATTCACCGACCATATATGGGTGGGCACAGCTAAACCCTAAGGGAAAATTCTTTCTATGGTGGTATTTCGAAGAGGATTGTCTATGGTAGTACTTTGAAGAGCATTGGTGATAAAGGTCTTATTGATTCTCTCTTTTCTGATCTGGAGCATGTGGTGCAATGGGAAAAAGGGCTCATTATTTTCAACCTCTAAAACCAATATTCTCTCCTTTCACCACGAACGCTCGGACCCCTGTTTTGCTTCAATCGAAATGAATGGCTCTCTCTTCAAGGAAGTCCCTTATTTTGATAAGCTACTAGGACTGATTTTCCTTCCAGATCTAAAACGAAACACCTATATCCAATCTGCTGCTATGCTGGCAAAATGACCTGTACGGGTACAATCCTCTACCTATACAAGAGTCAGATACTCTCTAAGATGGGGAGGTACTGCTGCCATATCTGGGGAGGTGCTGCTACCACATCTGGGGAGGTGCTGTTCAGAGCACTCTTTCTTGTCTTGACAAAGTACAAAACCGACTTTGCAATCTAATAGTGTGTTCTCCACAACCCCTTTCTCATAAAAGAGACGTTGCTAGTCTTTCTCTGCTCTATTGTTATTTCCATGGAAGGTGCTCGACTGAGTTCCAATCTCTGGTTCCTCCTTATAAGAAATTCACAGCATGAACTCGTCTTCTTACCACAACTGCAAAAGTCGTTACTTTCTTCCTCCTTGTGCCTAACATCAAACGGAATTTTCATGAACAGAGTTTCTTTCCAAGAACTTCTAATCTGTGGAACACATTACCACGAGATAGCTTCCCTGCACACTACAACATGGTCGTCTTCAAATCCAATGTCAACAAATACTTATCATAAACCATTCTCAAATTTTACTCATCCCATTCATCATTTTCAATCCTCTCATAATATTCTTCATTATTCAACTAACGATCCATACACCTCATTAATCTTTATCCTCGAGTGGCTTTTGACCTTTATAGATGGTGACACATTAGTTAAAAAAGACATGCATGATAATCTTATGTGTTTAAAAAATCATATTTACATTTAATTTTAATTCTAAAAGTAAATTTCCTAGAAATGCTATGTAACATTCATATCAGCAATAATTGTTGTAATTCCAATGCAGTTGTTTTACACAAATGACGGCTAAACACTTCAGTCTAATTTCAGCTAAACTCAACCTTCTCGCTTTTAATGATATGGCATTTTGTGTTTCGGCTTGAGGACACCACTTGACTTGAACAATATCTCATCAGTGCAATAAGCTACGGGCAAAGGCCAGCAGAAAAAGTCAAGAAGATCACAGCAGATCCAAAATGTCAATTCCAAAATGGCTGATGTGATTTTTTGTTGCTAAGAAAGTGTTCGTTAGTCGACATGTGAATTGTAAGTTTCCCAACATCTTTCACATAAATTTTAGATGCAGATATTGAATCGAAATAAGGGTGTCCATTCGTCCCACTTAGTCTTTAACTTAATCTTTAACTTAGTCTTTAACTTAATCTTGAGAGTTTATTCAGCTGCTGCTGCTGCTTGCTTTTTTTCTTCTTAAATTACGAACTTATGAATTTAAAAAAGCTAGAGTTTATTTTTGAATATATTATTTTGAAAGGAGATTTTTTCCACCCATTTGTGGTTATACAATTTTTGTAAACGTAATAAATACCAGGACCGGCGGGACAGGTATAAAAGTGGGGTGGGGGTGGGGGCTCTCCTAAAAAGTGCGGGGGGGGGCGGTTAAACACATGCATATATAACTTCATTATTGATGACCGTAAAGTGGGGGGGGGGTGTCAAAAAGTGTGTGTGTGTGTGGGGGGGGCTTGAGATCCCCCTGTCCCCCCGATGCCGCCGTCCATGAATACATTGCAGAATTTGTCTCATTTCGAAATATTAGAGGTCTTAACTACTTTTTGAAATAGAGAACATTGCATTGATAGTAAATAATAAATTCCCGATAAATAAAACAGATGCCATGACGGGAAATCGAAACAGAAACCTTGAGATCTTCAGTCTGAGGTTCTACCAACTGACCTATAATAAAATAATTATAGCTTTGGCATGACGTCATGAATTTATAATTTATGTCATGTTTCAAAACATGAATTCAAACATAAGCGATAATAAAATAAAATAAATGAAACATTATCAATAGCGTTTGAAATTATTTTAATAGTCCAAAACAATATTATTACTAATTTTGTATTATTCGGATTGCTATTCGCATCGTGGTTGTCATATTCACAACGTTTCGGCCGATGTAACCTCCAACCTTCTTTTCAAACTTGGAATCTTCTAGTCGAACATGGGAACCTGGATGGGATTTCGAACTGAACCTTTTATTTAGAGGTTCAGCTATTAATGGATGAATTATTCAAAATATGTAAAACGAACGCCCAAATCTTTGCAAATAGCCTGAATTATATCTACAAGCAAATAAATTCATCGTAAGAGGGAAAACATTTAGCAGTTTAAAATGTAATAATATATTTCTTATAAGATTTATTCACAGCAATGTTGCATGATGCGTTCAATACGTCTAGCCACACTGATTAGTTTCGAAACGGCCAGACAGCTGTCTGTGGATGACTATATTTTATATATATATATATATGGGTTGAGCCCTCGTGTGAAGGAAATTATAATTTCCACAATACTATTTCATTAAAAGAATTGAATCATTTCAGTTATCAGTATCGTAAAATTTAAACAAATGAATAAATTCATTTAAAAACAATACAATTTCTTCCACTCCCAGGGTCGTTAGCTCATATTGTAGAGCATTGAACACTAATGCTCAAATTTGAATGACTAGCGTCCAGGTTTCGAATCTCTTGGTTGATGCACTTGCTATGTCTGACCACACTGATGAGTCGTGAAAAGACCAAACACCTGACTGTGGGTGACTATCATTCCTTTCATTAAGTTGAACTCTCTTATGACGTCAAGCCGCCGAAATAAGTGTTAAAATTATCACTGTTTATTTAGCTATCCAGCTGTGGCCGAATGGTTCTAGGTGTCGGGATTTGAGTTGTAAAATACTTGTAGCCCGGTGTTTCGAATCACGTGACCAGTAGTGAATAGTTATATCTCTATGCTGATGAGTCCCGATTAAAAAGGACGAAACGTATACGTACATAGATAATAAAGAAAAACAAATATTTATTATATATATATATATATATATATATATATATATATATATATATTTATATAAAGTTAGGTATGTGTAGATATTTATATATTTGTACGTATAGGATTCACTTCTAAACTAATTAACAGATCATTATGAATTTTGGAACACAGGTGCTAGACGTAAGGGTGGGTATTGGGGGCTATATTTAGTTTAATTTAGTTTTATGCAAAGGGGCAAATAGAGGGAGAAGCCCTCTGTTAAAATTCTGATACCTCCGATTTTTGTGAAATTTGAATAAAAGGTATTAGACATCAATAAATAAATATTCTTCACATTTCAGTTTCTTTGGAGTATTTTAAAGTGTTTTTTGGTGGCATAATATGGACACAACCACCCATTTGAAAATTTAAATATATCAGATTTGCATTGAATTTGATCCATAGTCATTAGACACCAATCAAGCAAGATTCCCTGAATTTCATTTTCTTCCTAAGACTCCTTAAGGCATTTTCTAGAATAAAAATCAATTAATGGATTTTGATCAAAATTGGAATAAGCATTTTAGACATAAGGTTTAATATCATTATATCTTGATTTTAATCTCTGTAAAGGAACATAAAATTTGTGCAAAACTGGTCTGTTCAGGTAATTCATTTTACCCGTCCTCTATTTGCCCCTTTGCATAAAACTAAATTAAACTAAATATAGCCCCCAATACCCACCCTTACGTCTAGCACCTGTGTTCCAAAATTCATAATGATCTGTTAATTAGTTTAGAAGTGAATCCTATACGTACAAATATATAAATATCTACACATACCTAACTTTATATAAATAGAGATAGTAAGATAACCTTAGTTTAACTTAATTAGTTATGAAAATTTTTGTTCAATCAATAATTTAATGGTCAAACAATACAGCAATTAAGTTTATATTTGAGCATTCTATTAAAAAAAATTGGTTAATAAATATACATAGTTAAAATAAATAAAAGCGAAACAGAAATGAAGGCAAAGATTCTCAGGCAACGTCGAGTCGGGAGAGCTAGTATATAATATTTTAGGAAGTTAATGTTTCTTTCTGTTTTAAAAACGTCTTTCTTAATAACGACGTTATAACATAAAATATGCTCAATGTACTTGAGAAAAATTTAAATATTAAGAGAAAACTGCCTTTAATCTCTCTTCTGTAAAATTACCTAAATCCACCGCAGATAAAGATATTAATACGTTGACAAATAAAAAAAATAAGACACGGATGAAATAGCAATAATAATCTAGTGTAATTTCTACGGTTAGTTTTCAATAATATCATAACGCAAACTAATAATTATATGCATTTTCTTTTCCATTCGATTTGACTATGAATAGAGTAATACGATTTAAGTCGGAAACATCTTGACACAGGTCCACTTCTCTAAATATTTGAGCTGACTGTCAAATGTGTGGTTTAATTTTTGTTCATGTCTGGAAAGAAATCAATAGAAATCAAGTGAACAGTCTCCTCTTATATTAGGGGTGGGACGTAATGGGTGAAAATTTCAGATTCAGGCGAGTAGTATTTTTTTGTGTTCATTTATACATAAATAACACTAAACAATCAAACATTTTGAAAATTTTGCAAAATTCAGAACGTGCAGGCCAAAAATAGCCGTTAGGGCTCCACGGGACTCAAAATCCATCATTTTTCGGTGAAAAAGTGGTTTCATGCGACATTGCAAGTCCTAAAACATCCTCAAAAGCTATGAATAGATATAGATGGTTAAATCTGATATAGTACTTTAATTTAGGACCATTTTCAGGCTGTGAAAGGGTTTTCATGAATGTAAAATAGCCAAAAACTAGTGGCCTGCACCTTCTGAATTTTGCAAAATTTTCAAAATGTTTGATTGTTTAGTGTTATTTATGTATAAATGAACACAAAAAAATACTACTCGCATGAATCTGAAATTTTCACCCATTACGTCCCACCCCTACTTATATGTTAACTTCTTCACAAAATATTGGCTGATTTTTTGGACTCACTTTTCAAAAGTTGATTTCAGTGTTTTATGCACAATTTTATATTCTCAATAATTGATGTCCACTCTATAATTAATTTCCAATAATTTCTTTGAACATACAATTTTAATAACGAAGATGAAAAAGAAGAAATGCATATACTTTTATTGCATGAGTTCAAACTCGGTCATAATGCTTCCCAAACTGTTGGCCATATCAAGAGAGCATGGAGAGAAGGGTCCACAAATGATTGGACAGTACGAACGTTGCGTTTCAACCGTGTGTCATATATGTAAAACAAACAAGTTGCCGTAATCATTACGGAAACATTTAAGTTCAGAAATTGTATTCATATATTGGTAGCTGAATGTTCTCTCTTTGTACGTGCTTCTGTGTACTCCTTTCAGACAAAAGGACTGCTGCCTAGCAAATAAGCATATTTCATACCTTTAAAACTCGAACAAGATTGATGGAAGAGAGCGGACATTTATTCAACTTGATCTTTGTTCCAAATCACTAATCAGTAGAGGGAGACATATATATATATATAAATAAATAAATATTTAATAGCTTTTTTCGGTATTTTGATTCATGTCTAGGTAACTATAAACTATGTTCGTTGTAAGGGACAAATTCCCCTTTAGTTTCGTATTTAATAGAAACTTACTACTTAAGTGAAGAATTCTGGTTAATTAATCTCATCTTAGTATTGATTTAAACGATTTATAAATAAATACTAAACATCTTCAACAAAAACACTGAAGTATAACAATCTAATAGTTGCTTGAATGGATGGCTGAGTCTATGAAACTGGCTCTAAACTGTTGAACTTAAAAGAGACCAGCTCCGTTGTTAGCTTTGTATCCAAATGACCTAAATAGACATCTGAAGGCTAATTGATGTAACTTTAGACAGTAAAAAATTACCTTCAAGTGAATTAGAATTTTTATAAATAAATTATAGAACTTATTAACTATTTTAAGAAATATTACTGAATTAAAATTTATAAATGTCCACACAACTTTTAGGATGTACTAGCTCTGAACGAAAAATTCAAAATGGCGTATTAGTGGGTTTCCTCACGTGTGAATTTGCTCTTTTCTTTGTTTTTTGTTTGGTTTCACTCAAAAATAAACCACTGTATAGTGTAGGTTTTTTCAAGACACTTTAATCCAAGAATTTTTTACTCTTTGTGAATTTTTCTGATGATTTTGTAATGTTGCAGAGACGATATTAACATAAAAATGTTGTTTGGCAAGAGAAATGAAACGGACCGTAAAAAATATATCTCACAGAAATGTTATGTTTTTGGGAAATGTGAAAAAATATAAATAAAAATAATAAAATAAAAACATGGTTATTGGAATATAGTATGAACCGACTATATATATATATATATAGAGAGAAGGGGGTTGTGTAGCATCAGTGCAGTTCCAACGAGAGAAAAAAGTATATTTAAAGAATTGTGTTTACCAACGCTAGTAAAAAAACTTTTTCAATAATTATTTATTATCTTATCATTTTGAACATTTTAAGTTTTTAAAAAATATAATTTCATAACGCGTTTCGAGCATTTATCGTTTATCCATTATGCTCTCTTCAGATGTAAATTCCATTTGATAAAAGTGTTTCATTTGAGAAAACGTTTCATTTTTCTTTCATTTAAAAGTGTCTGTTCCATTTAAAGAAAAATGAAATGTTTTCTCAAATGAAACACTTTTATCAAATGGAATTTACATCTGAAGAGAGCATAATGGATAAACGATAAATGCTCGAAACGCGTTATGAAATTATATTTTAAAAAAACTTAAAATGTTAAAATGATAAGATAATAAATAATTATTGAAAAAGTTTTTTACTAGCGTTGGTAACCACAATTCTTTAAATATATATATATATATATATATATATATATATATATATATGAGAGAGAGAGAGAGGGGATAGATAGAGAGAGAGAGAGAGAGAGAGAGAGAGAGAGAGAGAGATAGAGCGGTAATTAATTATATTTTGTCAGCCCATATCATTTTACACGTCCACGCACCACATGCTCCCAAACAGACTCTGCTATTCTCTATCACACCCTCTCTTGTAGCCATGTGACATCATATCTGTTTCTATTATATCCCCACAGCCTATCAATTTTAACCTCGGGATCACAAAGTTGACCCCGGCTGAAATCTCAGCGGTTTCCATTTCTTGTTATTCTCAACAAACCATTTTATGTACTAGTAGATTTACTCGCCTAATATCTAACACCTAGATGGTTCCAGAAATTCCGTAGTGGTAATGAAAGCTTTGAAGATGAAGGTAGAGGATGGCCAATAATATTTTACAATGAACGTTTGAAAGCAATTATTGAACAAAACTGACTATAAAGTGTCAGAGAAATTTCTAAGGTGCTTGATGACATCATTTCAGTGACGTCATCAATTATTAAGGTAAAAAGATCGATAAATGAATCTTGCATGAGATCAATGAATAAATGTTGGTTTCTGAAATCGGTCGACATTTTCCTAATATTTAGCTTCAGGTTACACTTACTACACAAGTCCATTTATTTCAAAGATCATCATCATCATCATCATCATCATCATCATCATCATCATCATCATCATCATCATCGGTTTAACATCCGTTTTACACCCTACCCGAGAGTTCAACATTCAAACTCCTCAGCCTAACCTTCACAGGTGACATGAATTGGTGAATTGGAACAAATACATTGAAGACATTGCCAAGGCTGCAGCAAAGAAGGTGAGCTCCCTCTACCGTGCTAGTAAACTCCTCACACGTGACATTATCCTGTATCTCTACAAAGCCCATGCATGGAGTATTGTTGCCACATCTGGGCTGGTGCATCATCCACTAGTCTCTCCCTCTTAGACAAGGTTTAAAAAAGAGTCGCCAACTTAATAGGTCCCTCACTGTCAACTAAGCTCCAGTCCCTGTCCTATCGCCACAATTTAGCATCCTTGTGCTTGTTTTACAAATACTTCAATGGATTGTGCTCCAATGAACCCCGTACGTCTACAGTGGTGGCCTGCCTTGTTTGGGGGTGAAATATGTTAAAAAAACTGCTGGCATGCGTTGGATGGCTTTTAGAAACTTACTTCCAAACTAACCTATCTCTGGCCAGGTCTTTATTTATCTCTCTTTCTCTCAAGTCCATCCTTATTACTTGCTCCTATGTTTTCCTTGACCTGCCAACTGATCCTGCAACCTCAACTGTTCTACATCTACTAACCCAAGCGCTCTCATCCATTCTTTCAACTGCATTTTAGCTTTGTTTATATAAATTCTTATTTGCTGTTTAATTATTTTTTCATCAACTTCCGGGACTTGATTTAATGAATAAATGTTGGTGTCTGAAATCGGTCGATATTTTCCTAAGATATAGTTTCAGATGACACTTACTACAGAATTCCATTAATTTCAAAGATATTAGAAGCAACCATTTATTCCTATCCTCAAGGAATAGGACTCCAATGTAATATCTTTTTACTCAAGGCTTAAAATAAATTATCAAAGTTAAGCAACGTTAAGCCTGGTCAGTACTTAAATGGGTGACCATCTAGAAATATCAGGTGCCGTAAGTTTAAAAATGAAAGTGGCTGTAAAGTCACTTTCTCTAATATCCTTGAAAAAGGTATGTACCCTTTTCTCTTCCTCTCGTAACTATGGATAAAATGGTAGAGTAGACTTGACTTTCAAGCCTTGGTGGAGCAATTAGTTTAGGAAAGGAAAAATCGGAAATAAAACCAATCTTTCTCTGTTTATACCAGCATTGCATCCAATGTCTTGGATTTCTCTTTGCAGTTGAACCTAAGCGATGCTGGGTAAGGAGTAGTGAGGCTGTGGGCCTGTGCAACTCTTGCTTCAGTTTAATTCTTCATCATGTAAACACCCTTTCAAAGGATGTCCATTGTCTTTCAAGACTGAAGGGGTCCCGTAAACTCTTTTTAAGTTATCTAACACCAAAAGCTTAATTTTAAATGATTCATTGCATATGATTAATTGAACACAAGTTTCTATTTTACCCATAACTGAGAGGGTTACAGGTTCATACCTTTCCCCCAACAGTATTAGTACATAAATGGCCACAATATATCCATGACAGTTTGAACTTAACATTCTGTTTGAACTGTCATAGTAGTTAGACAATTGTGTACTTCGGCATGAAATTACTTACGAGGAGAAATAGGTTTCCTACAACATCTGAGGTTTGGTTGTTTTGTTTTACGGCATATCAACCATTTCGGGTTATTTAATGCTGAATCCAGTCATTTTTGTAAAAGTATTTATGCTTCAAATTTTTAATATCTTCAAATATTTATCACGAAAGAGGAAAAGTGTTGTTTTTCTTTTGGCTTCGCAGGACAGGATTGAGTTTTGCAAAGGGAAAGGAAAAAATAACAATAACATCAATGTTTGGTGCATTTTTAGTCAGAAAGCCGGTATCATCAGACAGTCTGATCTGGTAGCACCAGAATGACATCTTAGATACATATGCCGTGTGGACAAAATACTTAAAAAAGGGTTCCTGCTGCATGGTACCAAAAGCAATCCACACTTACCATACGAGTCATTGCAATCAATGAGATGTTGTGGCTCTTAAGTTTTTTTAAATATCTAAAAATAAAGGGACAAAAATCAATTGGATCATATTTACAGAAAAATGGAAACAGAAAAACTCAAAAGAAAGAAGTATTGTAGGATGGAATTTAGGAATTTCCCGTGATTATAATTTCCCAGTGGAGAAAAGAGAATTGTTCATTATTTTGAATGTTTGTACACCAGCTACATTGCCAGGACGCTTCCATGTATGTATGTAAGTATGTGTGTCTGTACACCGGAGTGAAAGTCAGTTCAAATGTAAGCAGTTATGTGTGTGTGTGTGTGTTTGTGTGTGTTATATTCAATCCACGTGTATGCGGCAGTAGCCATTTTGGCTTCTTGTCTTCTTGTTGAAGTCAAACCCAGGGCCAAAGCCCCGGGAAAATGTCTGTTGCGTCCCCAGAGAGGGGGACGTGTGTTTGGCAGTGCCAAAAAAGGAAAAAGAGAGAAGAGGCTTCTCGTGTTGAAGAAGAAAAAGAGAAAGAGCGGCTGGCACTCAAGTGTTTATATAGTTATGCTAGCCATCCGAGATTCGCTTAAGAGAAGCCCACTGATTGGTCAAGCCAAGGAGGAAGTAGATTGCTTGAACGAATCAGCGGGCAGCTAAGAAGTCATCGATATTTAAACAATATGGCGGCAGTGTGCCGGCCCATATAAAACTGCTGCAGTATTATCCAAACTTTGCGAAGATCATACAAGGATTATGCATTCTTATTTGCTTAAAGAAGAAAAACAACGAATGCATCATAACTGGCACAACTTGAGTTGGTGTTGTTCATACAAGTCGAGGATACGTCCTCGACAATCAGTCTGACAATGATCTTGCTTCGATCGGGCTGAGGTTCTGTTGAGTCCTAGGATGAATGCTTACTGGAGAGAACTTGAATGCTTACTGGAGAGAACTTGAATGCATACTGGAGAGAACTTGAATGCTTACTGGAGAGAACTTGAATGCTTACTGGAGAGAACTTGAATGCTTACTAAACACTTTCCTCGAGTGTCTAAGGTTTCTCTGTACAGGGGTTTGTCAGGACAACCTGGCATGAGGATACTTTTCCCTACAAGTAAACCCTGACCAAATATTCAATATAACATTTGGTATTTGACGCCAAAATAAGATCCATTCTGTATAACTACCCCACATTAGCTTATACGAGAAATGGTGCACCTTCTCCGAGTGATCTTGCCTCTAGTAACAGCACTAAGCTGGATACTCCACCAGACAAGATGAATTCTTGTCCTGGAATCCGATAAGACCAAGAGATTACAAGAAAGATATACTATGACATAGTTAAATGCTCACTTGGGGAGATGGAAAATTGATGTTCTTAACTTCTTTACGGGCTCGACGTTTGAGAGGTAGAGGAGAACTTTAATGGAGCACTCAAATATCTATGGATCTCATATACAGATCAAGTGTTTGGGCCTCTTGATTTCTGAGAACTTCGACTGAAGTAAAATGAAACAAAAGTGACAAATATTTATTAAATTCATGAAGGCAATATCATAAATTATAATGATTTTCTTATCTCATAACTGAAATAGCGTTAAATACTAAATGCATTTTCTTATTTTACTTCTTTACAACCTTTACTTGTTTATGCAATCCCACATAATGTTTTAGCGCTTATTCGAAAATGAGTCAGCCATTTTAATTTATACACTTAGAGATGTCTTCACGTGACTTATACATTACTCCATTTATAATATTAATCAATTATTTATTTTGACATTTTACACCGCCAGAATGCATTTCGATTCATTCTTAAACAATCCAGCTATTAATATCTTTGCTTAAAACTTAACAAAAAACTGATTTACTTTGTGAATAGTGGATATTTAAATTTGAAAGCATTTGAATTGTGCTTTCAAATTCTGAAAAAAAAAAAAAAATATGAACAACTAGTATAACATTAGTTTCTGAATTAGATTACTTTGCGCGTCAATCCTCAAAATTGTTACCCTCATCGACATTTATATTAGGTTTCAGCTGATGTGCCTTCTGATCTGGAGGTTTATCGTTAATTTATGTATCGTAATTTTTTTCTCGCATTAAATACAATTGTTACTGATTATTTGTGCATTTTGTCTTTTTCTTAGGTACTTGAGTCTGCAGAACCGATGTAGTGGACGTTTATTATTATTTTTTTTAAATTATGAAACCGTGACGGTTTGATAGGAATTTAAATCCTATTAATGTCTTCCTTAGTTTTTAATAGCCGGTCTAAATGGAACACTTATGCTGAAGAGATCTCCAAAAAAAATCTCTTCTCAGTATCTCCACCGCCAAAGATAAGGATTTCAACTCACACAACGGGTGAAGCAATGCACAACATTATTATGCACCAACTACGATGATACTACCTGGTATGGCATTCACCCTGGGCGAGTTGATCCCTCCTCCTCCAAAGGAGGAAGTTTCATGGGATTATCAAATTCACAAGCGGCCCCCAAATGCATGTATATCCCGGTTAGGGGAGATGACGATATTAAATTTTTGTAGTTCTTGCAGGGCGGTGTTGACATCCTCCTACATACAGCGCCTGGTATTCCCAAATGGTCACCCATTTTAGTAGTGACCAGGCTCAACGTTGCTTAACTTCAGTGATCTAACAAGAACCGGTGTGTCAACGTTGTTATGCTGTATATTACCATCCACATTTGAGTGCCTTTCATGTTGCATACTGTTTCTGTCATGTGATATACACACTACAAATGAGTGTATATGCAAATATTGCAAAACTTTTGACTCACCCTTGTAATATGTCACTTTAAAAATTATAAGGCTGTTTTAATCCGTTTATTTCTCTTTCTTCTGACCAGTGAGGATTGATGGTATGCGTTGCTCGGAGAGAAATGGTATTAGAATGACACGATTGATGTGTAAGGTAAGTCTTAAAGACGACTTAGATATGATGACCTCAAAGAAATAATAAATCTGAACAATATAGGGTGATGTGTGCAGAACAGGAGACTTTGTTGGTATGGTCACATTGAAAGAATATGATGGAGAGTCGTCCTCGTGTTAATAGACGTAAAACAGTTGAGGTAGCAGGGCCAGTTGGCAGTGGAAGAGCAAGGAAACATGGGAGGAAGTGATAAGAATGAATTTGAGAGAAGGGGAATAAATAAAGACCTGATAAGAGATAGTCTAGTTTGGAAGTCAATTTTTAAAAGCCGTCCAATACATGTCAGTATGTAAACAGACGTTAATCCGATCATCATCATCATCATCATCATCATCATCATCATCATCATCATCATCATCATCATCATCATCATCATCATCATCATCATCATCATCATCACCACCACCACCACCACCACCACCACCACCACCACCATCATCATCATCATCATCACCACCACCACCACCACCACCACCACCACCACCATCATCATCATCATCATCATCATCATCATCATCATCATCATCATCATCATCACCAATTATTATTATTATTATTATTATTATTATTATTATTATTATTATTATTATTATTATTATTATTATTATTATTTGTTAAAGTTAGGAATCTAAATTTTTGGTATCAGTTCTTATAACACCAAACCGCAGCTTTCACCACCAAAGTTGGGTTGATTTTCTCAAAAACAATTGCAAATCAAACTGCTTTATTGTAACATGATTTGATTAAAAAGATTGAAACTTTTTTTTTTGTATTCGTTTTTTATTTTTTTCCCCAATTAAACGTGAAAGTTGGAGGTTAACGTAACCTGTAATATTAAAAGTGCTTTCCTTTTCTTTTAATGATTCCATTTGATAATTGAAAGAATACAATTTCCCAGCACAAATCGATTTAAATTTATTTCTAATTGCAATTCCTTCATTGAATATTTTTTAAACACGATCTACAATGCCGCACATCAGAACGTGGAGCATCGGTTGAAGTCTGCGTTTTTGAAAATCATTAAAAAAGATTTCCCTTCACATGAAACGTTCTCACACCTGACGGTACAAATGATGTAACTAAAGGATTATTATTTTTCCGTTAACATTTTTATTTTGACGGTGTGAGATTGACCTAATGGATACAACCGTGGACTATGGAATCGGCTATGCTGTTAGTCTGTAGTGTTCAATTTTATTTTTACTGATAAGTAATTATTTATCAAGGCCAAAAGCCACTCAAGGATAAGTATTAATGAAGTGGACAGATTTTCAGTTAAATGATGAAGAATATTATGAGAGGATTGAAAATGATGAATATTGATTTACTCCTCTCCAGGAGTTAGGCACAAGGCCAGTTTTTATCTTACTCCCACAAGTAAGATGTGACCCAAGGTCGGGTCGGGAAAGTGGGGTTTAAAAATTGCCTGGGCAGCCCCGTCGGCATTCCCCGGTAGGGGCGCCTCAGGCAGTAAGTAATAAACTTACTCCTCCCCAAAGAGGGGAGGCAAAGCCTGGGAAGGTTGACCTCCCAGAACTGCACAGGACTGACCCATTGACTGACGTAAATCAAGACCCGAAGGCCAAGACAACACCAGTATGGGGTGCAGTATCCATCGGAACAGATACTACACTTTGATCTTAGCCAAAAGACCAAGAAGAACCTTGAAAATGATGAATAGAATGGACAAAATTTGAACATCTATTGGGAACAATTTATGACAAGTAATTGTTAATATTGGATTTGAAGACGACCATGTTGTAGTCTACAGGGAAAAAGTCCCGCGCGAATGAACATCAAAGATGGGAAGTTTTTGGGAAGTTCTTGGGAAGAAGCTTTGTTTGTAAAAATTCCGTTTCATTCTAGACACACAGAGGAAGAATGAAAAGTTCTTTGAAGTTTTGGTAGTAAGACGAATTTTTCCTGTGAATATTTTGCAAGGAAGAACCAAAAAAAGTCTACACGAGTGAAGAGAGATATGGCTGACAACTTGCCCGTCTGTCCCAATTTCAGCATTCATACTGACTAAAATACAATTGACATTCATTGGTAAAAGTGGATAGATAAATTAGAAAACCTGTTTATTGCCTTAGACATCAAAAAAGAAAAGCAACTCTTTTACATTACGCCGGAGTCAAAGTTTTCACCATCTTTCATAATTTTACTGACAAACCACTCAAGCGGAAGATGGAACAGTGATACCAAACCAATATTAAACAGTGAAGAAATCACTGCTTCCTACTTCACGTCTCAAAAAAAAAACATCAATGTGATGCAAAACAAAGATGAAAACTTGGATTCATCCGACTTCCAGGAATTCTTGGCCAAGAGCTGTTCGTATTCTAAGGTTAGAAGAAGAGTACTAAAAAAGCAACTGTACGCTCAAACAAATACTAGACGAAGCCAGGACCATTGACCATTGACCATTGACCATTGACCATTGCTCAAACACGAGCGGCAAACATGGAATGAAGGTAAGTCCGTGCATTTTTGTCCTACAGTAACAACAAAAACCACATGCGGAAACGAAATCAGTAAAAGTACTAGGAACTCCAACAGCGGACGTCATCACGGATACACACAAAATAGTATCCGCCATTTTACTCCGAGACCCTGCTCACATGGAAGACAAAATAAAAATGGCAGACAGACCTACCACTACTGCGGATATTCGGTAACACATGCGACATGTCCCGCCATTTGTCAGATTAGGTGCAATACTCACACAAAATGGAAAAATATTATGCTATGCCAGCCATGCTCTTACAGATGTGGAACAGCGATACTCAAAGACTGAAAGAGAGATGTTAGCCGTGGTATATGCTACGGAACATTTTAACTTCTATTTATATGGGTCGAGGTTCACTGACCACTGACCACCAATCACTTCTTGGGATCGTTAAAAGTCTCAAGCCAGCCACGTTCAGAATTGAACGTTGGCATCTGCACCTCATGCACTATGAGTACAGCTTGGTATACCCGCCTGGAAAAGATGAGCTAACCCTAACCCGCCTACTATCTCAGCTGACATCCTCATTACAAACACAAGAAAGACAATGCAGCTGAGATATATATAAGGTGTGTGGCTCAACATACTATACCAAAATCCATCACCTTTGAAGGGATGAAGCTAGCCACAAGAGAAGACCCCCCTGTTACAGCTAGTGAGGGAAAAGGTATAGTTCTCTTTCTCTCTCACAGACGCTATGTTGCTAGTCTCAGTCTTTACTATAAATATTATTATGGCATGTGTTCTGCAGAATTATCTGATCTATTCACTGCTTCCTTTGTTCCAGCTCGTTTGACTCGTTGGTCTAGTGGTCTCCATCAATTCGCTGTTTTTATACCTAATTGTAATACAGCTTCCTATTCCAGTAGCTTCTTCCCAAGAACTGCAAGCTTGTGGAACTCCTTTTCTGCTGACTGTTTTCCTCCTAACTATAGCCTTGATCTTTTCAAGAATAAGGTCAATAGGAATCTCCTGTCTTTGCGATAATCCTCTTTTGTTCTTGTTAGCTCCTTACAGCAAGTGATTTTATGCCTTGTCTCGGGCGATTTCCATTAAAAAAATCTTAAAATAACTTAACTTGTCACAATAATTGGTAATTACAATCATCAAAATGTCTCAATCATACTAATCATTTATTTGGGCTCTAGTAATACCAAAGAAAATATTATTATTAGCATATAATAAAGCAAACTTAATTCCGACCTTGTGTCTTACCGTGCCCTCGTGGGGAGGTAAGTAAAAAGTGACACATTACCCTCCCCCGGCCTATACACCTGGAATAACTATGTATTTTGTTGTAGCGAATTTGTAAATGTGATAAACGACTTAATGTCGTTATTACTATGCAATTTCTTTTCATTTATTTATCCCGCTTCATAGTGTTGTAAACTATGGCTTATAGGAACTTATCTTCACATGGACTGTAAGTCCCTATAATATTTTATAACAAAAGGGTCGTCAAATGAATAGTAAACAAAGACCTTTTATAAATAAGAAATATATTTATTTGAGTGTCATACACTGTTGGGTGTAGGTTGCCGAAAGTTAAAACAGTGTCACGTTGAAGGAAGTAATAAGGTAAGTAAGGTCGGCCACTGAAGTCTTCGAGCAGTATATATTCGAGTGGAGAAGAGCCTTGCACGGCATCAAGTTGACCAGGAGGGGTAGGGAGAAAGAAGACGTCTTTTTTTGTTGGTGGCTGGAAGCTTTCTGTTACTGCTGTGTAAATCTCAAAGGGTCTGGAAGAAGTCCTTCAAAGTTCTGGTTGAAATTAATACGCCGAGGAGTCTTATTGGTCATCCTGTAACCAAACCACCTCACAGGGCTGCTCTCCGGAAGAAGAAAGAAATGTTAATGTTTATGCTACAACCTTTTCTCCTTTTTTATTTTATCACGATCTTGATGGTGATTGAATTGGAAAAATAACTATGACGTATTTTTTTTATTTATTTCACACCACTATGGTGATTAAACCATATTGCACACACACACACACACACACACACACACACACACACACACACACACACACACACACACACACACACACACACACACACACACTAACACACACACACACACACACACACAGCCACACACGCACACACACACATACACACACACACACACACACACACACCCACACACACATTTGATATTTTATGTGTTGTTAGTTGTTTATTGCACTAATGCAATGTAAATGAAACTAAGTATTTTGATAATCACACCTAATTGAGGCCGCCATTTGTAAGAGTAAGCAGATGCAGGTTTTCAGAAAATTAATTTAAACAATTTGTGGGGTGACCAAAATTTAGGAATAATTTTGTAAATATTAATTTAAAAAGGAATTTAAATATTACACTATTGTTTGGTTATGTGCTGACAGACACTGTCACCTCAAAAGTTTGTCTCCCCCCCCCCCTAACAGCTTTCTTTGCCGGAATACGCATACACAGGAAAAAATGAATTAACCTAGTAGGGAAAACTAATGAACAAATAGGCTAGCTTGAATCAAATAGAGATATGTTAAACGGATTGCTATTTGGGTCTGACTTTGAAAATCTAATTGTCATAATTTTATAGAGTAGATAAATATGAAACATATATACAATGAAATAAAAACGGTGTTAGTATAAGAAAAACATTTCAAGTTATCTCCTTCGTATTGAGATATAAAGGTTCCATTCCTTTGTGATAAGTTTTTAGAGTGATCTCCCTTGCTTGTTGTTGTTGGTTATTTGGCTGGGAAAACAAAGATGGCGGTTTGGACAAACGAACGTCTTTCCATAATTAGATTTATGTAACGAGTAAAATTATCTTATCGGATTTTCAAAGTCAGCTGACAAATCAAACTTTGCTTCTAACTGGTCAATTTTCATTTGTTATTGTTGTACCATGTTATTGGCAATATAATAACATACTTTGTCTACAATATATTAAAAAAAAATGATTTAGTCCGGCCTAGACGACTGGTAATATAAAACATTTTTAAATAATCTCCTAAAAGTAAAACAATCAGCAAAGGAAATAACTCATCATATTTTAATTGAAGAATATAATAATAATTGTCTAACATGCAACTAAAATGTTTCTTTTTTTGTATAAGTTTAAAAAAATATGCAAACAAATAAAAATTAAAAACTAATATTGCATCCCGGGCAACACCGGGTAGGGACAGCTGGTCTAAAATAATATACGCCTTTTCTATCTGTGCATTTAGCGATGAAGATGCTATTCCTCACTGAAGTGTGACAGACCAAGGAAAATGCTATTTCTGAAGTGTGACATACCAATAAATAAAACCTCTACTGAAGATACAAGCAGTTATCTAAAAGCAAAGAGCAAATAACCAAGTTAAATTTTCCCTTTTAGACAATATCATTATCACCTGTACTAGTCACAATGCAGACAATAAACATAAAATTCTATTTATTTAATTACATTTCCGTCTTTTAGAACGTTTTTAATAGAATTCAGTGTTTTTTACAAAAGTATCCTGTGCTTGCTACCAACGATATAGTTTAACTTAATCGATTTAATGTGTTGTATGAAGCCGCCGTTTCTGTTCTCGTGATAAAATTTCCACCAAATAATCTGAGCACAACCCAACTTCACTGAATAAGAAATTACAAGAAAATCAGATTTATTCTGGGAAAGAAAATAATGCGATAACTCTTAAATGAGAAAACCTGTACAAAAACAGACTTCTGAAATCACCAAAAAAGAAAAATCAATAATTTTGAATCCAGATTCACACCATTCTTCTTAGTATGACCAACTTTACAGAATTGAATTGAAAAACTGAAACTATAATTGACTTAAAATATTCGTTTTTAGATTTTAATATTTCAAAAGTTTCTTTAATGGAACAATTTGTGTTTAATTGTTGAAATAAATGAATAGATCATAAAAGAGTTAAACAATATATAGATATATATTTTAAAAAAACTTTTATTCACCCCCAAACAAGGCATATTGATACTGAGACGTAAGGGGCTAGTATGATTAGGGGCCAGTATGATTAGGGGCCAGATTTATAGGGGCATCTTAAGTGGGGAGTTGTGCAGCAAGATGTTTGTTCACATTACATTTAAATTTCTGCATGTTGTTACTGTCGGGGAAACAGGGAGCAGGGAAGGAATCCCAAAGGCAAACGGTCCGAGGAAAGGTGTTAGATAGAGAGTTTTCAAACATCTGTCCAAGAGGGGGAGATTAGTAGTTTGTGCACCAATACTCCATGCACGAGTGAATGGTGGCTTTATAGAGATATAGAATACTGGCAGGTGTGAGAAGTTTTCTAGACTGGTAAAGGGAGCCTACGTTCTTTGCAGCAGACTTGGCAGCATCTATGTACTTATTCCAATTTATGATACCTGAAAATGTCAGGCTGAGGTGTTCGATCATTGGACTATCAGGACGAATACAACAACATGACAATCGGTGGTTGAAAAGGTTTTCTGATAGTTGTTCAAGGAACGGAGCTTTGTGTTGACAGCATTAAATGTGACCATCCATTTTTGGCTCCATTCTACAACAGAATGGAGGTCATTCAATTTATGCTAATGCTGGGAATAGAGTGTGGTGTCATCAACAAATACACACATCTCACACATAGATTGCATGGAGGAGGTCGTTTATGTAGATCAGGAATAATATAGGTTCAAATATCGATCCCTGTAGCACACCCGCATTGATGTGGCATTGTTTGGATGTCCGACTATCGAGAATGACCTGGATCTGATTATACTAAATATTCGTCCAGTAATACTGTACGAGTTGATGTTTTATTCTTTTCTCTGTTTATGAATTTATGTCCAGTAAAACAAATGGCATAAGTGGTAAAATAATGGCCAGCAGACGACATCTATTATTCATTCATTGCTTAGTTGACATCAGGCAGGTATGGGTGGAAACAAGCTATTGCGTGGAACTAAAAAGAATGGTTGCGTCAGAGAATTTTTCTGCCTAAATAAATAAATAATTGCCGAGTGTAACAGTTGTCCTTTTGTTGTTGTTGGATAATAAATGGAGGGAAATATTTTATTGATTTTATTAACTGTATCAATATTGCCGGAAGTTTCAGCCATTCACAAATGAATCACAAAACATGGTGCCACACTCTATGTAATTCCGGACTGCGTAATGTTGGAAAAGTTGAATACTGGATGTTCAGAGAAGATCATCTTTTAACTTTCAGAAGTGGTGGTGGTGGTGGTGGTAGTGGAGGAGGAGGAAATGATGATGATGATGATGATGATGACGATGATGATTGTGATGATGATGATGATGATGATGATGATGATGATGATGATGATGATGATGATGATTATTAATCGAATATTTAACTTTTTATAAGTATTAATTATTATGTTTTTTGATTATTAAATAAGAAACATTTTAAACATGAGAATAAATTTGAATTAACATGACAATTTGCAAAAACAGAGTGAATAACTGTTTTATTGCAAAGTGCAAAATGTTTATCTGCTGAAAAGTTAAAAATGTTCTTTGACTGAAACGAGAAAAATGTCATTTTGCTGAAAAGTGAAAAATGTTATTTTGCTGAAAAGTCAAAAAAGTTATTTTTATTTAAAAGAGAAAAATGTTCTTTTATTGAAAAGTGATTAATGTTCTGAGTAGGCTTGGCTGGCCAGAGTCCATTTGGATGTGGTTAAATCGTCAGTAGTATTGAAGGTTCCGAGCGGGGCTCATATGTATCTGTGCACTGGAAGGATAAATGGGAAGGGTCCAGGCAGTGAATTCAGTCATTTACTCGTCATATTATGCGTGTGTTTGTGAGAGGGTGGCTAGGTAAAAAAAAAAATTATTTCCACGTGGTAACCTGACGCTACAAGAAATCATTTTGGCGTGTTTTATCATTTAGGTGCACAAAATCAAAAGTCGCCATCTTGTTGTTAGTTCGTGTAAACGTACGCGTGCGTAATCGTGACTGAAAGTTATCCTTTGAAATTTAAAATAATAATTTTGAATGATAAACGTTTTTAATTAAGCTGATTTAATTAATATTACTACTTCTAATAATAATATTAATATGAACAAAACTATTGTGTATATGTAAGAAAATTTGAGATCAAAATTGAAATCGTGTAGAATATAAATTTATTAGAGACTATTCATAAAATGATTATGCCAATGAAGCATTTGGATAAGTGTATTTTGGAAGTGTTCCATTCTGTATATATAGGTTACTGGAAAATATGTTTTATGTATAATATAACTAAATACGCCTCCGTTGTTTTGATATAAATATAGTTCGGATAAATGGGAAAAACTTTCGCATTTATTCATTTAGATAATAAAAGAAATCTAAATTAAAAAAGTCCGATACAATTTTTCAAGTTTAAACTGCTTCAAAAAAATAATTATAAGATTTTTTAATAAGTACTATCAAATAGATTTTTATGTAAAATAATCGAAAAAAGCCTAAATTTAAATAAAAATGGTCAATAACATTTTTGAAGTTTAAACTGCTTCAAAAATGACTTAATTAATTACGTTTTCTTTAATAAGGACGATGAAATAAATATTTATGGCTTGGGCGCCATGAGTGCTGGGATCGACTGACCGTCCATATGCGCTCGGAATAAATGTAATTTCAATTTACAGTCGACGAAAAAGACCTCTGAAAAAGATAAGAAGTTTATTGAATTAAGAAATTTAAAGTGTAAATAAGAAACACGAATGTTATAGGAAGCAGATTCTCTTCATAGGGGAAAGAAATAAGGAAATATTGAACTGACAACATCATTCAATTACTATCATATTGGGCAAAGCGAAAAATTCTTTTCATTTATTACCGTTGTATTTTATTTAAAAATTAGCCGTTAAAGGAATGTGTATTTTTCACATTCAGTGCTACCATTCATGGTCTGACTACCTACTTTTCAAGTTCTTGTCACTTGGCTTGCAACCAAAAGTACGATCTGTTACCTATATCCATCTGAAAGCAGTCTGCCAATGCAAAACATTGAGATTCGTTAACATATGTTTCGCTTACTTTGACCGAATAAGCATACCTTGTGAAGGAAACAGCTTTGAAAAGTGTGCATTCGGATGAGAGGGTGGGTTATGCCAAATGCCCGAAACAAGTACTCATTTTACCACAAGTGTAGACGAGCCTTTTATGGATGAAAGAAAGCCTCTCGTACACCAAACTGTTGTCCCGAAAGACATTATATTGGGTAATGCTACAAAAGATTGACTAGTCAGGTCTGATAAAGTTGGAGCTACGTTTAATATGGCCTTGGGCACCTGGGTTGAAATGTCATGACGAAGCATCGCTCACCTGGCTGATGGTAAGCCCTCTTAGGTGGCAGAAAACTCTACGCAACTAGCAGGGGCTATGCCACCTGGCTTGGTTTGGTGTGGTGAATAAGATGGGTCTATTGACCATACCTTCTTTCACTGCAATATCATTCGAACATTGTTTGAGTTGATTGAAGGCGACATGGTTTGCATGCTTAACGGACAGTTCTTTGTTCTGGAAGATTACCAGCCTATAGGAGCCATTCTGCTCATCTTGCCACAAACAAAGATGATAAAACCATCATGTGAAGATTCATCCTCTAAACTAACATAGGTGGCATCTGAATAACAAACAATATTCAGACCTGAAAGTTTCACAAACTGGAGAAAAGATATATAACCTGTCATTGATTTTAACTTTATTAGTGACTTGTTTGCCTCGATGAGTAACTTCACTTTTGGAGATTTACAAATATTACTCATTCTACACACATCAAATGATACATCTGGTTGAGTCTAAGTGGATACCCACATCATTTGACTTATCAATCTCTTCAGCTCTGTCTTCTCTTGACTCAATTAATTTTTCCTTAATGATCTTCCTTTCTTTATGTCTATTGGGGGTATAGCTGAAGAATATAGATTTTGATCTATAATAATCCTATTTTTTGTTTGCTTAACATTCAATCCCCAAAAATTGAAATGTTCCACTTTCATGCTTTCCAATTTTGAATATCTTTTTCAATTCTGCGATCACATTTTCTGAAGTAGATCATTTCCATAGAAAATGAAATAATCTACATGTATTGCCAGAATGCCTATCAAGTCACCATTGGCATCATGCATAAGAAATAGTGCATTGTCATATGCACTCACTATTCCTTTTAACTCATGATTAACTATCTTGCGCCATGAACGAGGTGCATCATTTAATCCGTCTGTTCAGCTTCCGCACTTGTGATTCTGGACACACATCAGATGACAGTGTAAGAAATACCTTTCTCTCTAGTATATTACCTTGGAGAAATGCTGAGGTAAAATCAAGAGTCCCCCTGCCACATCATAACCGAAGCCATTAACAATACAAGATGCATAGCCTCACGACTGCACATTGGTAAATCTGTTTTACATTCACAAATTTTTGTTATTATCCATCTTGTTGATAGACATTTTTGCACCATGTCAGCCACACATTCATTTTCTTCATGAATTTCCATATTTTGCAATTCTCTTTTCTTTGCATCAATCACATCTTCTCCTTGTTCAGCAAAACTGCATGTTCCTGATAACTTGATAACATTTTTTGTTTGCTTAACATTCAATCCCCAAATTTTAAATGTTCCACTTTCTACTTTTCAATTTTGAATATCTTTTCAATTCTGCGATCACATTTTTCTGAAATCAATCATTTCCACAGAATATGAAATCATCTACTTGTATTGCCAGAATACCTATCAAGTCACCAGTGACATCATGCCAAAGAAACAGTTCAGTGTCATACACACTTACCATTCCTTTCAAGCGAGTTAACTCATGATCAATTCGCTTGTACCATGAACGAGGTGCACCATTTAATCCATAAATGCATCTTTTCAGCTTCCACACCTGTGATTCTGGACACACATCAGATGGTGGTCTAAGAAATCCCTCTCTCTATAGCATATTACTTTGGAGAAATGCTGAGGTAAAATCAAGTCTCAACCTGCCACATCATAACAGCATGAGACGCATTGCCTCACGGCTGCATGTTGGAGAATCTGTTTTTAGGTTATGAGAATCTTCTTCATAACCACGTGCTATAAGATGCGCCTTCATTATCTTTTTGTCATTCACAATTTTTTTGTTATCACCGATCTTGTTGATATACATTTTTGCCTCATGTCTGGCACACATTCGTGAATTTCCATATTTTTCAATCCTCTTTTCTTTGCATCAATCACCTCTTCTTGTTCGACTGTGGAACTTATGGTCCTAACCCTAACCCTAACGCTAACCCCTTCTTGTTCTTCTTCAGAAGTAAGCCAAACTGCAAGTTTCTGATAAGTTACTCGAGGAAGTTCTCTCCATTGATCAACATGATACCAATTGATACACAGAGGATTTTCATTCTCTTAACGGGGGAGTATTCCCTGCTGTTCTAATGTATTTCTCTCTTGTGTTGTTATTATTTAATCGGCAGTAGCTAACATTGATTTAACCTTTAACTCGGCAGCTGTAGCGTTTTTTCAACAGCTGTCAACCTGAGTTTAGCGAAGTTTTGATGCTTTGTAATGTCTCAATGCCACAACAACACTTCCTCGACTTCACGTGTCTCTCCACACGAGCAATAAAAGTCAGGCACGAGGCTTCTAAATGTGTGGAACTCCGGAACTCCAGCTCCCACAAAAGGGTCACTATCTTTGTCTCTTCTGGTTTTATATTTAGCCAATGGCTATATTTTGCCGTTGACTTCGGTTGTGTGCTCATAGCTATGATTTTTTTCACTCATCACTCCCTTTCAATTTATATTCTACAACTTCGTTTCTACTTGGTTTTTATATTGTTAGCTTTCACTTCCTTTCTATTGCCATTAGAATTGTTATTATATTGTCTTTCATCTTCCTCCTCCAAGACTTCATTCATCTCATTTGAAGAATTTGCATTTTCTTCATTCCTTGGACTTCACAATTCCTTGTTTATCATCATCAAGTTACATGGATGCATCCTAAAAATGCCCCTCCATGTGTGATCAATACTTTAGCAGAACCATGCCATTCTTTGTACTTTTATCTTCTCTAGTAGACACAGTCACCTGTCACAAATCCTTCATCCGCATGTCCTTACATTAGATCTCAAAACTCTCCGAATTCTTTTGCTTGATTCGACTTCCGTGAAGCTTTTCCTCGCTGTATGTAGGGCATTTAAATTTATTCTAACCATATCACTGGTTGTTGCAGTTTCCAATGCAGGTAACCGATCATTCAAAACTGAGGGGGTGTTAATATTTGTCCCAAGCACAAGCTCACATTTTTGGCACTAATAACCCAAAGCCAGAGCTATTTCTGGCTCACATTTTTTATTATCTAATTTTTTTCCATTGCTTCAGCAATTATTAGATTGTGACGTTCCACAGTACCATTGCTGAATGGATTTTCTGCAGCTGTCGTGCATGTTTCAATATTCAGCTTTTTGTTCATCTGTCAGTAGGCCTCATTATTAAACTTTCCTCCATTGTAACTTGAAAGCCACTTGGGAGCTCCAAAATAAAATATCCACATTAAAAATATGTTGCGAATAATTTCTTTGCTGTTTTTGGTCTTAATCAATCTGGCAGCAGAGTACCTAGTTCATGTATCAATTAGAATCCAGCATTGGTTATGTCGATGTTCCTTTAAATACAAACAGTGTCATTAAACCTGTTACCAAGATCCAATCCTACAACTGGTCGAGGAGGGGAGGTCTTCTAAACCTTTAGCAAAGAATCACAAACATATTTGATCTGATTCAGAAATTCCTTATTATTAAATGCCTTACTGCCTCTAAGCAAATCTATTAATTTCTCTTTAAATGCATCAGCAAACTGCATATGTAATTTCTCAGCTATCCTTCTTTTTTCAACCCGAGAGCTTTATTTTAAAGTCTCACAAGGTAACACTATGTTGCGTGCAGTATATTACTTAGTGGAATACTATAATGTACAGAAGTCGTGATTTGCAATTAATATATCTGTCAAAAATATATCTATTGTAATTTACTGTTTCAACTTCTTTAATAGCAGGGACGGTTTTACATTCCATTGATGAAATATCAGAAAACACTTTCTGTAATGTATCTTTCATTGTTGCGTATGTCAAGCTTGAACACATAGTTCTTGTTAATTTTTCGCTTTCTTCCGATATATTTGCGGCATTCAGAAACAAAAAAGGCCTGGACTCTTTCTGGCAGAGTAATTCAAAAGTTCCGTAATATTTTATACAAAAAATCATTTATATTAATTTCAGCCGCCCTTTTGTAGAAATAAAACTCCTTAAATGACGTATGCCATCATGTTTTCATCCTGTAAGTAAATTTCGTCTAATCTGTCGAATTATATTCAATCGATTTGGTCCACCGATATCCGTTATATCCAAATGTTGAACACATTCTCTTATATTTTGTGGTAGTGACAAAAATACAGCCAGGCCCCGTTTCTCTTTAGATAAATCTGTAAATATAGACCATATACACATATCTTGCTTCCATTCAGCACATGACTCTTCATTTAGAAAAATAGGTGGGTGTTTTGTAAAAGAAGTCATATTTCTTTTAAATGTGTTTCAACGTTCGTTTGTCTAAACCGCCATCTTTGTTTTCCCAGCCAAATAACCAACAACAACAAGCAAGGGAGATCACTCTAAAAACTTATCACAAAGGAATAGAATCTTTATATCTCAATACAAAGAAGATAACTTGAAATGTTTTTCTTATACTAACATCGTTTTTATTTCATTGTTATATGTTTCATATTTATCTACTCTATAAAATTATGACAATTAGATTTTCAAAGTCAGACCCAAATAGCAATCCGTTTAACATATCTCTATTTGATTCAAGCTAGCCTATTTGTTCATTAGTTTTCCCTACTAGGTTATTAGCACTAACTGATTTTATTTGAAGTTCATTTTTTTCCTGTGTATACCTATTTCGGCTAAGAAAGCTGTTAGGGTGGAGACAAACTTTTGAGGTGACGGTGTCTGTCAGCACATAACCAAACAATAGTGTAATATTTAAATTCCTTTTCAAATTAATATTTACAAAATTATTCCTAAATTTTGGTCACCCCCACGAATTGTTTAAATTAATTTTCTGCAAACCTGCCTCTGCTTACTTTTACAAATGGCTGCCTCAATTAGGTGTGATTATCAAAATACTTAGTTTCATTTACATTGCATTAGTGCAATAAACAACTAACAACACATAAAATATCAAATATGTGTGTGTGTGTGTGTGTGTGTATGTGTGTGTGTGTGTGTGTGCAATATGGTTTAATCATCATAGTGGTGTGAAATAAATAAAAAAAATACGTCATAGTTATTTCTACAATTCAATCAACATCAAGATCGTGATAAAATAAAAAAGGGGAAAAGGTTGTAGCATAAACATTAACATTTCTTTCTTCTCCCGGAGAGCAGCCCTGTGAGGTGGTTTGGTTACAGGATGACCAATAAGACTCCTGGGCGTATTAATTTCAACCAGAACTTTGAAGGACTTCTTCCAGCCCCTTTGAGATTTACACAGCAGTAACAGAGAGCTTCCAGCCACCAACAAAGAAAGACGTCTTCTTTCTCCCCACCCCTCCTGGTCAACTTGATGCCGTGCAAGGCTCTTCTCCACTCGAATATATACTGCTCGAAGACTTCAGTGGCCGACCTTTCTTACCTTATTACTTCCTTCAACGTGACACGGTTTTAACTTTCGGCAACCTACACCCAACGGTGTATGACAATCAAATAAATATATTTCTTATTTATAAAAGGTCTTTGTTTACCATTCATTTGACGGCCCTTTTGTTATAAAATATTATAGGGACTTACAATCCATGTGAAGATAAGTTCCTATAAGCCATAGTTTACAACACTATGGAGCGGGGTAAATAAATGAAAAGAAATTGCATAGTAATAACGACATTAAATCGTTTATCACATTTACAAATTCGCTACAACAAAATACATAGTTATTCCAGGTGTATAGGCCGGGGGAGGGTAATGTGTCACTTTTTACTTACCTCCCCACGAGGGCACGGTAAGACACAAGGTCGGAATGAAGTTTGCTTTATTAAATGCTAATAATAATGTTTTCTTTTGGTATTGCTAGAGCCCAAATAAATGATTAGTATGATTGAGACATTTTGATGATTGTAATTACCAATGATTGTGACAAGTTAAGTTATTTTAAGATTTTTTTAATGGAAATCGCCCGAGACAAGGCATAAAATCACTTGCTGTAAGGAGCTAACAAGAACAAAAGAGGATTATCGCAAAGACAGGAGATTCCTATTGACCTTATTCTTGAAAAGATCAAGGCTATAGTTAGGAGGAAAACAGTCAGCAGAAAAGGAGTTCCACAAGCTTGCAGTTCTTAGGAACAAGCTACTGGAATAAGAAGCTGTATTACAATTAGGTATGAAAACAGCGAATTGATGGAGACCACTAGACCAACGAGCTAAACGAGCTGGAACAAAGGAAGCAGTGAATAGATCAAACAATTCTGCAGAACACATACCATAATAATATTTATAGAAAAGACTGAGACTAGCAACATTGTGTCTGTGTGTGTGAGAGAGAGAGAGAAAGAGAGAGAGAGAGAGAGGGAGAGAGAGTGCAGAGTAGAAGAAAGGGTGGGGCCAATTAAATTACAGATATGACCAGCCTTTCCCTACTTTTCCTTTTTGACCTTGTGTCACATTTTACATTTTTTTTGTATTTTTGCAAATAAATATTAAATGTCTTGCTATTTTTTGCGTGTGTGTCGACATTTCTCGTATTCTCATGCTCTCTGCTACCGCTGATCCTCATGAAAGTTTTTCTTACTCATTGAGTATTTTTCATATTCTCATACCATGTTATCAGCAGCCCTCCCTCACAAGGGAACTGGAAGGCCATTATGGGTAACCTTCCCCGACGAGCCTGAATGTTACATAATGAAAGCCATTAGTAGAGTGATTGACGGATGGGAGGTTAGAATTTAACCTTCAGTTAACAGAATTTGACGAAACCACATCCCTTCTGGAGAAAGAGAGATCTTCCTCTTTTCGGTTGACAACTCAAGCAGGTGGACGTGAAAAGCGGCTGCTCCCCAAAGTGATGGTAGAGGCGGTTGTGCACAATGTAACAAGACAAGCTATCTATCTGTTTATCCGCCTGTCTGTTTATCTTTTTCTTTTCTTTTCTTTTTTGAAGGGCAGCTTACACTTTTCAAAGTCCAGGGATCCGTCATCTTTTTTTGCATCTTCCAAGTTGTTTGTATTAATAAACCTCTTATAAAAACTAAATATCAGCGTCTGAGTAATTGTATCTTCAGACAATCAAGAATCTCGCTTCCTGACAATCACAACGAATGTATAATGGTTATTCACCTGACAATCACAACGAATGTATAATGGTTATTCACCTGACAATCACAACGAATGTATAATGGTTATTCACCTGACAATCACAACGAATGTATAATGGTTATTCACCTGACAATCACAACGAATGTATAATGGTTATTCACCTGACAATCACAACGAATGTATAATGGTTATTCACCTGACAATCACAACGAATGTATAATGGTTATTCACCTGACAATCACAACGAATGTATAATGGTTATTCACCTGACAATCACAACGAATGTATAATGGTTATTCACCTGACAATCACAACGAATGTATAATGGTTATTCACCTTACGGGCAACCAAAACTGCTACATGGAAAGCTGTTGGTAACAGTGCTTCCTGACAACGAACCTGGAGGGTTACTAACATGTAACGCTGCTATCACCTAGCGACTGCCCTAATGATCAGATCCAAAAATTGCGTTGAACAAATGGCTGTTGTGTAAACTCCGGTTGGCAAAAATTTTCAACTGGAGCCCATGGTAACATCTGTGTTTCGCCTGGGTCGATCTTGTGTTAGCTGCAAAAGCAATTTCAAGGCGCCGACAATTCTGTTGGTGAATAACAGGTTTATTAAAATAACTGACACTAGTGAGTTCAGTATAACAATCATTCCAATTCTTTAAGTTGCGATGTTTGTAAATGGTCTTCATCCTCCTTTTTACACTGGCAAGACGTGGTTATAATCTGTGGGTCGAGTTTCTTCTATGTGTAGGCTCAGAGTACTGTGCTACCGCTGATCCTGCTAATTTTGTCTCTCATGAAAGTTATTTTAAAGTTTCCAGCGTTTCTTTTTTTCTGTTCTTTCATCCAATGAGATTCAACCACATTCCTGTTTGGTGCTCGATAAATCCATTTTGGGGCAAAGGGTCTACCCCTTTTACTTTCACTTGCTGTGGGCTCCATCTTCCACTTGAGGTCACCCTCTAATGTCTAGGGAGGAGCTCTCCTTAATTTGGTTTTCTCCCAAAAAAGAAATTTTCGTTTTCTATTTCTCTGTCCTAATGAGATCTAACCACCTTTTTTTACTCCCACTTACTTTGGGCTCTATCTCAAACCGTCCCCTGCTACAACCCTATGATGCCTGGGGGAGGGGTATGTTACTTTCTTTCATTTGCTTTTCTCCAAGAAAAAGAGTATTACAGTTTCTTTTTCTAGTTCACTGTTGTAAACCATGTAATTTAGGTTATAATAATTAATAACTCGTAAAACAAAATGGATGACTTTTCAACAGTAAGGTTTAACATATTTATTAAAAGTGAAATTAGAATGAAATGAGTTATTTAGCTGCTGTAACGCGAGATGAAATATGAGACAGTCTGATCCGTGGTCAATGTTTACTTTTCACTCGGCAAGACACTCGACAAGGTGCGATAACTCTGAAATGGTCCAATGGACATAATTGCGTTTTCGTTAGTTATTCCTAACATCTCCCCGTTTTAGTCTTTAACTGTATCGAGCGCACCTGGGGTCAACTTGGAGGTGCTTTACTCTAGTGCGACTGCGTTTTGGCCAAGTTCTGGGAGGTCTTTGATAATTCTCATCTGAATTTGTCTGCATGGGAGGTGATGGAGATGGCAGTTCAAATGTGTCCATTAACAAATCAAACGGAATGGTTGATCTGTTGTCCACTAAGTTGCCTACAGAGTATCTGAGACGGAACTGGTTTTTGTGCCGTGCCTAGAATTGATTTCCGACTTGAACATCATACAGAAATTGCCCATTTATTTTGCGGATGATGCCTGGTACCCAGTTTGGCCGGCCAGGTCTGTAATTCCGAGCAAACACTGGTGTGCCAACTGAAAATGCTTTTGTTTTGTTAGGGCTTGGTTGTTGCCTTTGTGGCTGGGGACGTAAAGCGTCCCATGAGTGCCTCTGTTGGTGATAGACCATTCTTCACAGCTCCATTTGGTGTTATTCCATATGGAAAGGAGGAAAGCATGTAGTATCTCCTCTGTTGTTCCCTCCCCTCTTGCTTTTAGTAGTGCCCTTTTGAATGTGTCTACAAATCTTTCGGCTTGTCCGTTGGATTGAGGATGGTTCGGTAGCGACCGAATGTGTGTTATGCTGAATGTAACCCTGGGTTGATGGCTGACGAGCACGCAACATTGTGCGCAATTTCTGCTTAGGACTTTTGTATTGCGCGGACCCGAACCTTGCTGCTGCTGCTGCTGCTGCTGGACCACCAGGCGGGTGGGGTCCTGGCTGGTACACCTCTGGTGGGTAATTAACTCGATGGTGAATTGGTGCTTGCTTCATGTAGGAGGTGGTTGGTCGAGGTCCTGCTGTGGTAGTTGTCTCTGTAGATGATGTTATTGGAGATGTTCGCAAATGGAAACATGCTTCAATATCCAGTCATACTTTGTAGTCTGGATTCTGATCAACTGCCTTTTCTTCCAAAATAAACTTGAGTGCCATAACTTTGTCAAATGTGGTTGAGATGAATGGACCAGTGACTTTAGTGCCATCAGGAATTTCTACAAAATCTCTGATCCTGGACGTTGTACAAGAATTGTGATTTTCTCAGCATTACCGGTCACATCAACCATGAGCAGCTCTACCCCTTGAGGGTCATCAGTCAGTTTAACGGTGATGTTAGGTTTGGGGTCAGTAGATGTAATCGGCGCTGGTACAATCCATCCAGGTCCATCAGGTCTGCCATCACTTACTGGATAGTTTGGTGTGTTTGGTGTTCCACTAATGTAGTCATCAGGTATGAGGGTTTTATCAGTCATACCCTTAGTAGACTCACATCGAACTGATGTTGTTGAAGTAGGTCCTGATGTTGTGGTGATTTTAGGATTCCCTGTGGTAATCATTGGTGTTGATATTATTGTGGGAATTCCTGTTGAAGTGGAGCCAAAGGTTGGTCCAAACGAAAAGTTGGTGGTTGGTCGATTGTTCCGCCGCCGTTGCTGTTTCTTCTTGCTGAGGTCGTCTTTACTGCTCTGAGGTGATGATGTGGACACCACCTCACATATTTGGTTGAGTGGAATGTCGAGAAAACCTAGTAACTCGATAAAATCAAGTCCCAGCAAATTATGGCATGAATTTGCTATGTATACGGTGCCTGACACCGTTTTTCCTTTCATTTTGATGGTAGCGGGTAATTGACCCGTGATGTGAACACAATCTCCAGAAACACTCTGTGCTACCTGACTTGTTGGTGTCAATGAAGGCTGGCCTATGGCTTCCCATAGTTTTTGTGATATAATAGTTATATCTGATGCTGTATCGATTTGCAATTGAATAGGATGGCCATTCAATTGTACTACAACATATTTTCGTTTGGATGTTTGGTTTGAGAGAAAAGTTGCTATCAGACTGTTTGTTTTTGAAAAACTGTTTGTTTTTGAACTGTGTTGATGTCGTTGCCTGTTGTGTGTATGTGAGGTTTGCCTATTATGGGTTGGTTTTCGTCTTGGAGGGGTGCAAAATCCCTCTTTATGTCCGAGTCGATTGCAACTGCGACAGCGGTGTGTCTTGAAGGTGCAGTATCGCACAAAATGCCAGTTGCCACAATTCCAACAAGCTGTTGGGGGCTGGACTGATTTTGAAGTCGGTGAGGTAGGCCGACGTTGTTTTTGAACTGTGTTTACCATGGATGCGGATGCTTGTTGTACCATAGTTGAATCATGTTTTAGATTCACTAGACGCTGGCATTCCACGGCAACTTGTTGCAATGTTATGTCTGGATTTTGTTCTATTTTTGACAAAATCCTTGTGCGAATGTCTGCTTCGTCTGTTGTTTTCAAACCACACACAAAAATCAAACATTTGAACTGAGCGTCTGTGATGGAAGAGATTTTAAAACGTTCACATTCTTTGTTTACAAGGTCTGCACAGGTTGAAAAATCGGTCGAGGAAGATTTCGTTATGTTAAGACAATTAAAACGCATATTGAATAATGAAATATGCTCACCAAAAATCTGAGTGAGGATTTCCACTGTGCTGTGAAAATTTAAGTCACGAACATGATTTGGTAATATGTAATTTACATACCGATCATGTTCCGACGTCCCAAGCTTACGTAACAAAAGTCTCACCTTCCAGTCGTCAGCTTGATCTTTGAAATCAACTCGAAAAATGTCCTCGAACCGCGCAAACCATGTTTCGAACGTCGAATTTGCCATTGGGTCATAACAAAATTCCGTTATTGTTTGTGAAATGGAATCTGTAGATGTCCTTAGATTTGTTTATGAAATCGACGATGTAGGTGTGGAAAATCTCTCGGAAAATAATTCCATTAACCGTAACTGTTTTTCAAGTAATCTCTTAATTGTGCAATCCATTTTTTTCTTTTGAAAAAAAAAAATTGTAAGTTAATCTAATCCTTCGTCGCCACTGTTGTAAACCATGTAATTTAAGTTATAATAATTAATAACTCGTAAAACAAAATGGATGACTTTTCAACAGTAAGGTTTAACATATTTATTAAAAGTGAAATTAGAATGAAATGAGTTATTTAGCTGCTGTAACGCGAGAAGAAATATGAGACAGTCTGATCCGTGTCAATGTTTACTTTTCACTCGGCAAGACACTCGACAAGGGGCGATAACTCTGAAATGGTCCAAGGGACATAATTGCGTTTTCTTTAGTTATCCTAACATTCACTCATGCTAGTTTGTTTAACTTTTTCGTCATCAACATTATCAGCATTGACAACCCAGGCTCTCCATTATTAAGTCTTAATCTTGTCTCTTTTAATTAAACTTTTTCCTTAGTCAACTGATCCAGATTACCTGACATTTTTTTCGATCTTTGGCACGCCAAAAATTAGTTTTTGACTTATTCTTATCTAGCTGGATTATTCTGATGGTGTTCCCTTCCTCCACTTCGTGTGGGGTCTGGCCAATTACTTTATCAAAGTGTCATATATGCCATTTGTATAATTACCATTTCAATCGACTAAATTTTCCAGGTTCAATCTTAGTTTTTTTCCAGCATATTTTTCTTCTTTTTCTCTTCTTAAAAAAACGCTAAAAAAAACAAGCTCTATTTTCGCTAAATCTCTCTACATAAACGAAGCTTAAGGGTTACGAATAGCCCATCCAGATGCTTCAGGAGAACTCCATGTGGCACTCCCAAATGATTTATTCTTGTCAGCTACTAGAAGAGACAGCATTTACCACGTCAGTAACACTGAATGGCCAGGAACACCGTTGTCATTTTTACAGTTGAAAGCTGCATACTTTGGCTTGAACCTTGTCGTTCAACCGATACAAGTTTGCTACTTAACCATGGCTCAAACACATTGTTTGAATCTACCACTGAACAAAGTTCAGGAGTGAGAGAGTGGGTTGGTTATCTGAAGAAGAAAATAAAGAAAAAACAGTTAGTTCCTAACAGAGGTAAGTATGTGGTTTACTTAGCTGACATACTAATGGGGTACTGGATTATTGTATAGGTGATAAAGCCTGGCTATGATAATTACTGTATAAGCAAAGCCAACCACATTACATCTCCCGGAATTTTATGGTTTCTTCACCAGTCTCTGCCCTCTCTATGGTGGTATGTGTATTCCCCATTATTGTTTACCTTGATCTGGCACGTCGAACTCTGATACTTCATAATTCAACTCTTCAGAAGAACCGTGATCATTTTCTGTCACGGTTTCATGTTATTCTTGACTAGATCTTAATTGGTCTTCATGGCAACAATGTTATTGCCCTTTCTGCATATCAATACCATGCTGTGTCCTTTTTGCATGATTGAATTTGCTTTCACTTTCAGTTTCTCTATTTCTCTTGCGCCACATGTTTTGATTGAGTAAGACATGTTTAATGGGGCTCTAATCTGTGTAACCATTAATGCAGATAAGCTTTCTAATCTATCTGCATGCGGTATTGCTGCGGAACTCAATGAGAGTCTGGATATGTCATTAATGAAATCTTCCTTATGGTTTCATATACCAGAATTATGTCGGTGATTTCTTTCTGTTCCCCCGGTACATGGCTGTCTCGTAACTCTTTTGTTCTGCCATGTGCTTCTTTGCATTCTATCCAAATTTCTGCCATTTCAGGTTCTTCCATATTCAACAAGATCCTATCGGCGATGCCATTTTGTTATGATGTTCAATGCATGTGGTTCAATTAGCAAACACACTAATGGGATTCCGGATTATTGTATACAGGTTACTTATCAGTGATAATGCCTGACTGTGCTAATTACTGCATTAGACAAGCCATTACTGAGGCAAAAGGAATATAAAAAAAAGACTCATTCGGGCATAGCTGGGTGCAACGTGATAAACATGAGCATTTTGAAAAGTGAAGCCCGTTTGATTTTTTGACAGATGAGAAAGAAGATCATTTTCAGGTCTTTGAGGATCAAACAACAGATAAAAACGATAAGACAATGACATATACTTCAAAGGTATTTATTTAAATGAAACGTCCAGAGTTATTGTTTCTGTATGTGCGAATTTGTGCTAATGAGAGTCAGAATTCATACGTATTTGTGTGCGAGTTCACAGTTGCGGTAATGTCAGAGTTTTGTGCATATACAAAGAGTAGTAGCAATAATGGTATGTTGGCAGGGCTAGCTTGTTCAAGTCAAATGCTGGAACTGCGGAAATCGTTTCGTCATTCCTATGTGAAATGAAATGCTGAGATACGCTTGCAGTTGCGAGTTGTGCATGTGCAGATAAAACTGATTCTATATTTCCTCATGGAGATTCAAAGGTTCGTAGTGCATGAATCTTGGTGGGAAAAAATGGAGCTCGATCTGACGTGGAAATGGGATGTTCCGTGGGAGTCTGTTTGGTGAATCTGTCTGGGTCGTCTGAGTGGAGTCTTTTATAGCTGTTTGCATAGAATCATCTTAGAGAAACGTTTTTCCATACTGGTTGGCTAGTGGTTGAGTAGGTGTTACGTTCGCACTGGTACATTGTCACTTTTTAATACTAGTTTGACTGATAACATCAACTTTTCGTTAGTCCTGACACAATCAAAATGAATATATGTAAGAACAGATACTACACTTTGAATTATTTATTCGCAAAAAAAAGCAAATAAATTTTACAAATTAGACACAAATCCCTCAAAAAATGTGGGAGAGTGGAGTTTTGTAGACCTTTTTTCGTTCTATCCTACTCTTAACGAGACGCAATTTGACCCATCCGTTCAAGCATTGTTCCTTTCATTCTTGTACTATTTGTCCATCACATTCACTTCAGTAGTCACCATAATACCACATTTACTCTGTGGATTATTCTACTCAAAATATCACCAATGGTTTAAAGTCAACTTTATTTACAAAATGGGGAGTGGGACAACAGAAAACATCTCAAAAAAAGAGAAAAAACAACGAAAAAAAAATCAGAGGCGGATTAGTAAGAGCCTCCCAACCCTTTCTAAAACAATTAGACTGCCCACTGTTTTCCGTTGTTTTTTTTTTAGAATCGAAAAGAAGAAAGTCAATCTCTAAGTGAGAGTGGGAGCAAACAAAATAGGGATAGAGTTTTTGGAGTGGATGGTGTCACACTTTGACCCCAGCATAAAAGCTTCGAAGTGCAGACATGGTATTTAAATGCTTCTGACTGCAGCAAAGTTTGAAACGAAATTAGTTTAATATGGAAGAAATCCACCTTTTATAACGGGGCACTCAGGAAGGGTACACAAATAGCCGAAAACAGACACGTCGGCATTCCATGTTAGAGGTGCCTCAGGCGACTGGCAATAAATCAATTCCCTCCCTACCTGAAGGAGGAGGTAATGCCTGGTAATATGTCCTCCGGGCGCTGAACTGGACCATACCTTATTCTGACAGAGAAGAAGAGTCTGGTCAGACCAAGACAGTTCCTAGGTTGCCAGAAAGTGAAAAGGATTCCTTTGTTAGGTAAATATTTACTTTTCTTCGACAAAAGATCTAAAATAAGGTCGGTGTATTAACGTGGGGAATCCACCTTTCCCGAAAAAAGTTATAAAATATGTCTTGCTCGAAATTGTCACTAAAACTAAACGTCCCCTTATAAAATCAATTTCTCTTAAGTAATCTTCTGTCCATTCCACCCACTGTTTCCAATCGTCTCGTGACATCGATCATCGTCCAACCAACAATCCTTTTAACTCTTACCCTCGGGTGGCATTTTCTGAACCCTAATCCTTTTAACTCTTAACGTAAAAAAAGAAAAACCACATTTATAGACAATTTCAGAATGTTCAAAATCTTTCTCTCTCCTAACATTTCCATTGCAATCTTATTCGAATCACGTGTTCTGTGACCCCATCCCCCCCCCCCAAGTTATTTAGAAAATATGACCCTCTTCCCTCTCATCCCCACCCATCCTCTCCTTCCATTATATACAAAGCATATTTCCTACTTCCCCAATGCTACAGAATTACTTTAAATATCTTAACGTCAAACTTATCTGTGTTTTGTAATGTTGTAATTGTTAACTTTATAAAATTGACGTACAGTTCATTAGTAGTTTCAGATGTTCTATCGCTACAGAACGTGTCACGCGTAGGTAGCCAGACTCACGGTGCTAGATTATTAATATAACTATAATTATTCCCAGGGGAAATAACTCGCAATATTTCCTGTATGGGTTATCTCCCATTGACTGTAATTTCTTGTGTGTTTACAAAAAGAAATTAATAATTTTGACTCGTTTGATACGAAGTAATTTATTAAAACATCAAAACATTCACAACTAGATGTATCTGATGACATGTAATGGTTGATGCCAAAGTCTCAGGAAGAAAATGTCTCGACATCTCAAATATAAAGTTATATAACAATAACATATAATTCTTTCTCTCCTTCCAAAGTTACTCGGTGAAACACATTTTACAACTCTGCTAAATTATCAATAATTAACTCATATACATATCTTGTTTAGTGTTCAGACTAAAAACAAATATCGTTCCGTTCGGTCTCAGAAGGCCATACTCCCAGGCATTACACCCCCCCCTTCGAGGGGCGGGGGTATTGCCGATCGCCTGAGGCACACCTACCAGAAGAATTCCGACAATTTCGAGCAAGACTAATTTTATAACTTTTTTCGGGAAAGGTGGATTCCCCACGTTAATACACCGACCTTATTTTAGATCTTTTGTCGAAGAAAAGTAAATATTTACTTAACCAAGGAATCCTTTGCACTTTCTGGCAACCTAGGAACTGTCTTGGTCTGACCAGACTCTTCTCTGTCAGAATAAGGTATGGTCCTGTTCAGCGCCCGGAGGACATATTACCAGGCATTACCTCCTCCTTCAGGTAGGGAGGGAATTGATTTATTGCCAGTCGCCTGTTCTACTGTAGATATCCTAACGGTCATCTCTGAACACATATGCCATTCACTGGACACGGCTGGTAAAACTAGGGCAGTAACGTTTGATATAGCCAAAGCTTTAGATAAGGTCTGGCATGAAGACCTTCTTGTGAAAAATAATTTGTACGGTATTACTCAACGAATATTTAATACAATTAGATCCTTCTTAGCCAAAAGAAAGATCCAGGTTGTCCTCGATGGCTGTACATCTAAACAACATGAAATTAATGCAGGGGGCAATCCTTGGACGGTTATTTTTATAAACGACCACTCTGATGCAATTGTGTACGAGATGGGTATATTTGCTGATGATACCATGCTCTATTCTTGACATGCGGTAAAAACGAACATATACAAAGATTCTGTAAAAAGTTTGGTTCCCTCTACTGGGCTAGAAAACTTCTCAACCCCGCCAGTATCCTATATCTCTATAAAGCCACCATTCGCCCATGCATAGAGTATTGTTGTCACATCTGGGCTGGTGCACCAACCACTAGTCTTTCCCTCTAAGACAAGGTCCAAAAACGAGCGTCTAAACTAATAGCTACCACACTATCCACCAAGCTCCAGCCCCTGTTCTATCGCCGCAAATGTTGCATCACTGTGCTTGTTTTACAAGTACTTCAATGGAATGTGCTCCAATGAACTTGCTGCACCGGTTTTCTTTTCGACACAAATCCTCCCGAACGACCTGCCAATCAGCAAAATCCAACCCTTCCACTGTAGAGGTCCCCAGATGCTGAAAGGCTTTCTACTCTCATAGCTTCTTTCCTCGGTCTCTTAGGCTTTTGGAATTCCTTCTCTGCTCACTGTTTCCCTGACTGTACCAACACCCAACACTTTAAATGTAATGTGAACAAAAGTTTTGCCGCTGAACTCCTTACTTAGAGTGTCTCTGTAGGCATCGGCCCTAATTCACAGTAGCCCCCGTTTTATTACTGGTTGCCTGAAGCCTACCAACTTGAACAACCTGCATCTTGTCACGGCAGATGTGAGACAGGAAGTTGATGACGAAGTCGAGATTACAAAGGTTACTAGTGATAAATGCCATTTCTTTCATGGATGTAAAACCCCAGCCCATTAACTAAAGTCAAGAGAAGCTTCCTCAGCCATGTCCACTGATAGTTAACAAAAGGATCCTTTTGTTGTGCTGATGGGCTAGCACGGCTAAACTCATTATAGGTCAACAAGATACGCTATTTGTTCATCTCGCTTAAAAGCTCTTAATTATTGGCTCGAATTAGTTTGGAAAAGCTTGTAAGTATTTGCAAGGGAGATAATTCTAAAAAAAAACGAAACATGAATTATTCCCCTTATACTAAAATTTGTTTGCCTATTTTCATCGGTAACGACTGTTATTATTTGTTGGCGTAATAAAAATGAATACGGTTGAAATCTTTATAAAAAAAACAAAAAACAAAAAACAAAAAACAAAACAAAAAACAAGAAGAAGAAGAAGAAGAAGAAGAAGAAGAAACTTTTAAATGATGCAAATACATTTTGATAATTTTCAATGCTTTTGTATTTCATCGAGAAAAAAATCGCCCAGTTAAAACTCGGTTCCCCATAAAATGGTTATCTCTATACGTGCGTAGGGTTCCTTACATTAAACATGTTTTTTTGCTTAAAACCAGAGTGTTCTATTTTGGGGAGATGGATTTCCTTACATTAAAAACTGACTGTTCCTTTCGGTAAGTTAACAGAAACAACATCTCGCTGATTTTGAGCTGACGTGTAACAACCTGAAAACTAACCGAAAAATATGTCTCCCAAATGAAATACATGACTTCTTTTACGATGAACTTCCGACACACTGAAAATGCAGATTTCAGTGTCTCAAAAGCTCTTCTTTTATTTAAGCATTCGGATTAGGATTAAAGTGTAATAGTTTTGGTTCTACTCGGCGCCCAAGAAATCATTCTCCAAGGGATTATACTCTCCTTTTGGGAGCGGCGAAGTGGATACACCCTCGTTACCCTATAAGAAAAGTGGAGGTTGATTTATCGGCGCTCTTGTATAAGCAGTAACCGATCTGAGGGAGATAACTCTATTTTTCTTAGCCGCCGCTATTCCGAATTCGCTTATACTTCGGCAAGGGAGATAACTTTGTTTATTCATAAAAAAACATGTTACGGTTTTGAAATGCGTTAAAAACCCTAACCCTAACCCTAAACCCTATACTCTAAACCCTAACCCTAACCCTAACCCTTGCCAAAGTATAAGCGAATTCGGAATAGCGGCGGCTAAGCAAAATAGAGTTATCTCCCTCAGATCGGTTACTGCTTATACAAGAGCTCCGATTTATCGTCAATCGCCTGGGGATACCTACCGTGGTGCTCATAGCTTACCCCAATTATTTAGCTAACATTTCATGCCCTATCTTAAATATTCTAATAGAAATTTTCTTGGATATATTAATTAAAATACTAAAGTTGATTAAAATTAGAATTAAAAGATAAATAAAATAAATAGCTAAAATATTTTATTTAATTCGGGATAATCCAAGGGACATAATTGATACTTGCGAAAAGTAGAGTTATTTCCCTTGCATCGAACGACAATAAAAACGACAGTAAGAAACGTAGAATTCGAGCGATGTGTTTTTTAACCTTTATTTATTAAAAAAAACCAAACACTTTTGTTCGCGCCAAACAAGGCATATTGCCACCGAAGCGGAAGAGGCTAATGTGATTGGAGCCATATTTACAGGGGCAACCTGGATGGGGCGTTGGGCAACGTGATGTTTGTTCACATACATCTTGGTACGGTTGGAGATATAGGCAAGTGGTCCGAGGGAAGAAACTATTAGAGTAGAAAATCTACAGTGAAGGGGTGCGATTTTGCTAGTCGTGTGGGTCTGGGTATTTACGTTGAGGGGATACAAGTGGAGAAAGTTCATCGGAGCACATTCCGTGGGAGTACTTGTAAAACAAGCACAGCAATGCGATAGGGACTGAAGTCTGGCAGAAAGCGAGGGACTTATTAATTAAGTTAGAAATTATTTTTTGCACCCTGTCCAAGATGGAAAGGCTAACGGTTGGTGCATCATCCCAGACGTGGCAACGCTACTCCATGCACGGGCGAATGGTGGCTTAATAGAGATATAGGATACTGGCTGGCGTGAGAAGTTTTCTAGCCTGGTAGAGGGAGGCTACTTTCTTTGCGGTTTATCGACGTTGTGGGAATGCAGTCGAAACCGTAAATACATACAGAAGTCAGACGTGATACGCCCTATTTACTTGACTCCCCACGAGGGCAGAGTTAGACGCAAGGTCGGATTTTAATATGAGGAAAATCCAGCTTCTTCAAAATTGTGACTTTTGATTTGGACAAAAATAAAAATGACATCAGTCTAGAAAGGTTACCCCTTCACTTACCGAGGACAACGCAACACTTTTATCCTAGTCAAACGTGATAGTCAACCACGAGAAACATGGAAACGTTTTGCTGGATTTACACAGTGGAAGTTTATTTTGGTGAAAAGTAAATTTATTTTCTTCTTGGAAGTAAAACAGCAAATAAAAGCTCCCACCACTCAAGTATTTTAATCGAATTTTTAACTTTCCATAAGTATTAATTATTATGTTTTTTTTTTAATTATTAAATTTATAAATAATAATGGACCTTTTAAGCGTTCATATTATTTCATAACTAATAATGAACATCATCACATTAACGTACGCAGAGGCGAATAGTTTTTTTTTGAGAATAAGTTTAATTTTAATTCATAGTTTCTATACATAAACACTGAAAGGAAGGTGCTATTTTATAAGATTATTTTTTTGAAAATAAATTTATTTTGTAAGTAGTATTTCAAAAAAATTCAATGAAAAATTACGAAGGTGGTTGTTTATTATTATTATTATTATTATTATTATTATTATTATTATTATTATTATTATTATTATTATTATTATTATTATTATGATGATGATGATGATGATGACGCGGTTGCACCAGAAAAAAGTTATAGAACTAGCCTCAGCTGATCATACACAAAATTATTGTGAAAGATCAAGGAGGATGGAAAGACCGAGGAGGGACAGCACCTATAAGGCCTTCATTTACAGGATGTGAGAGTTCTGGAACTTTGGAGAGGCTTATTGTCACTCAAATTACAGAGAAGATCAACGGTCGTTGCTAGCGAGTAATCTATAGTAAATGACTGTTGCGAAAATGCAAAATAATTTGCAATGGTTATCAAAAGAAGAGACACGTGGTTGGTTGTGTGAAAACTCCAAGTGAGTAAAATAATAAGGGGATAGCACTACGACGGAATATATGCATACTCGTTGAAAACATCCACGCCCCTACATGTAAGGATAACGCAAAACCCGCGAAGATGTATACACAAAACACATATATCAGAGTAGATGACTAAAAGAAGAACTACACTAATACAAAAAGACACCGAGAAAAGAACTATCCCAAGTAACTACAGACCAATAATCTGCCTACCAACCATGTGGAAAATCCTAACAGCACAACTGAGAGAACAGATTTACCATTCCCGTAATAATCGTGAATTATTCCCCGAAGAACAGAAAGAATACCGGAAAGCAACAAGACGGACACATGACCGGTTATACATAGATCAAAAGATATTGAAGGAGGAAAAACAAAAAGAGGAAAAAAAAACATAGCCAGGGTATGGATCGACTACAATAATGCTTACGACAAAATCCCTAAAGTATGTATAATTGAATGCTTTAGGATCTACTAAATATCCGATAAAATTATCAATCTTATCAAGAAAGCAATGGAAACATTGAGATTGCAACCAACAGCTGAAGGACAACACCTGACTGAGATAAAATTACAAAGAGTTTTTCCAGGGAGACTCTCTATCACCACTCCTCTTCATCATAGCCATGATGTCACTTAACAGCATACTATGAAAGTATAACACTAGCCACAAGTTCACAGACAGAGAAGAAAATAGAAACTATCTCATGTATATGGATGACTTGGGTAGCACAACGATTGACAAAAAATAAACAGGCATTGGAAATGCTGATAAACACAGCCAGAATCTCAAGCCAGAACATTCGAATAAAATTCAGAATGGAAAAGTGGGCACTACTAGAGATAAGGGTAAACCCAAGAGGAGATAAGAGTACTCGGTGAACATGATAAATAACTATAAATATCTGGTAGTTTTTGAAGCAGACACCATCAAATAATAAAGAAACATGAAAGAGAAGATTGGAAAAGAATACTCTGAGAAACGAAATCATATAGTAGAATAAAAGAAAGAAATACCTTAGAAATAAGATATTCTGAACCATTCATAGGCTGGGCAAAATAAGAACTCAGGAACCTGGACCAGAAGACTAGGAAACTATGAACCATGCAGTATGCACTACACTGGAAGGAAGATACTGACAACATAAAAATAGAGCAGAGGGCTGATAAGTATAAAAGACTGTGGATGGTACACATAAAAAAACTAGAAAAATACATAATCCAAAACACAGAAAGACTTAATGAACCATACAGGCAAGAGCGATATGGGAAACAAAAATACGATAGAAGTAAAATAGGAAGAGAAGCAACCACGTGGACGATTTATAAAACTGACCAGAGAAGAGACACACGAAAAATCGTGGACATAGCTACGAAAAGAACACTTAAACAGAGAAACGGAATCCCCACTGATAGCCACACAGAACAACGCGACCAGAACAAACTATATTAAAACTAAGATTGACAAAACCCAGGAAAAAATAAATGTTGACTTGTGAATCAGCGCGGTTTGTCTGTAGTCTATTTCGTCGACAGAACCATCTGGTTGTCTCTCTGTAATCGCAGTGGTTTTAATCTTCCTCTCTGGTACCTTACCTATACGGACTACTGAACTCTTCTACTCACCATAAATACTGCTTCTCAGTATGGGAACTCCACCAGTCTTAACTGGCAGTCAAGACTGACGTACAATCACTCTTGTTCTCTGTTGTATTATACTTTTTTTTTCAATATACTTGTTTTCTCTTAACTCCGAGTTCGTGTTTTCTTTCCGGCTTCTTTACAGGGTCACAACAACTGGCAACGAGGGTACAGTAAGGAATTCTTGAGAACCTTAAGATGGACGCCACAACTGGCGACGAAATATATCATTTTTTTTGAGAACCTTAAAAAGGACAAATGTGGAGAAATCAACGGCAAATCCACCTGACAACGTCCTAGTTAAAAAAAACTGGCTTCACCGGCGGACCCAAAAGAAAAAAACACGTAAAAGACCAACTAATTTTCTCTCAAAGAAGAAAGGTCAGTGTTTTTTGTATTGCTATTCCGGCACTGTGTTAATTTTTTACAACAAGGGAGTACATAATATTTATTTTCTCTCTAAAAGAGAAAAGTCCTGCCACTGAAAGAAAGAAATTAAAACCGTATTTTTTCTGTTGACTAAAATGCTGGCCGTAAATGCTACAGTTACGCGAAAAGCGTACTAAAAAGTGTTTTTTTTTGTTGGTCGAAGAAAAAAGTTTCATACTCTCTTTCTCTTTTTGCAACCAAAATTACGTTTAGCAGCTTAATATAAAAGAAAGAACTTCTAAAAAGCCGTATTCTTTAAAGGCACATTTTAAATATGGAAGATTTTAAAGTAAATATAACAGAACTCGTAAAATTTCAAATGCAACAACAACTAGAACAAAACAAGACGTCGACGAAAGGCTACAAAAAGCTGAAGAAAGACAGAGAGAACAGCTACATAAAACTGAAGAAAGTTGTCAAAAGCTTCTACTAGAACAAAATAAAAAACTACTTGAACAAAAAAAAAGAAGCTGACGAAAAAATACTGGAGCAAAATACAAAAACCGAAGGATTACTACAAACAATGTCGAACAGGGGTCAAAGTAACGAACACGATAATGTTTTTTCACAAAATGCCGTTTGGAGTGCAATTGACAATTTCACTTATTCCCCAGACGAGGATAAAACCTTTGCTTCATATTTAAGAAGTTATGAGGATCTATACAAAATAGATTGTGAAAATTGGGCAAACTCTAAGAAAATTCGCATACTGCTCCGAAAATTAGGCACCACCGAACATACCAAATTCGTGGACTTTATTTTACCCTGTAAAACGAGCGACATGACTTTTTCTGAAGCATAATTATTTAGTCCTAAGACTTATTTGTTCCACAAACGGTGGAAGTGTTGGAATTTAGTAAAAAAAAGATGTCGAAGACTACGCAACGTTCGCGTCAATCGTTAATAAACACTGTGATTATTTCAAATTAGCGGAACTTTGCGCAGATAACTTAAAATGTTTAATTTTCGTGCAAGGAATTGTATCAGGAAAGACGCAGAAATTAGACGTAGGGTTCCAAACAAGTTAGAAAGTGAACCAAATTTAACATTACAGAAATTAGCTGAAGACTTCCACAGATTTATAAGTGTTAAACAAGATTCGAAAAACATTGAAGAGTCGAGCATTACGCACATAAGAAAGGTAGTCAGAAATCACAATTCAACTCTCCTTCAAAAACAACTCAAAACAAAAAGATGGATTATTTTCAGACTCCTACAAAAACAAGTCAGCCCAATAAAAACAGGATAAATTACTGCCCAGCCCCTATTTCCGTTGTGGATCTCTCCATTGGGTAATGGATTGCTCATACCGTTTTTAAACCTGTCTAACTTGTAATAAAGTCTGACACAAGAGTTTACATTGCAGAACGAATAGAGGAAATAAAACTCGGGTTAAATCCAGAAACACAAACGGCAGAATTATAAGAAAATATGTACAGGTGAAAATCCTGAATAAAAATGTAACATTACAATTGAATTCTAGTTCAGACGTGTCGATTATCAACATGCGTACATGGAGAAGGTTGGGAAAACCGACCGTGCTAAGAACTAACAAAATAGCCAGAACGGTTACTGGTGAAAAAATTAAATTCGAGGGTTAAATTATTACCGTCATTACATTAACAGAACTACCAAAAAGGTAAAAATGTTCATATTAAAAAATACCAATAATATATTTGGCACAGACTTATTGCAGCAGTTCAATCTATGGGGGTTACCACCCAACATTTTTGTCCAGAAAATAAAATATCGGACGACCGAGTCAAAAAAACAAAAGAAGGAATTTGTTTTAACCATTAAAAATCGTATGAAATGGACTCGAAATAAATTGTTGGCAGAAATTAAAGCACATAAGGACACAAAATTCATGCTGAAAATAGATAACAGTAAACTGAAAGAAATTAAGTCAAATTCTTTGGATAACCAATTGAAGGTTAAAGAGAGTGAACTCATGGTTCAAGAACTGGAATCGCTAAAGTTGCAACTCAAAGATGTCTTAGAAGAACTAAAGACTCTGAAAGATAAGGTGACTTGTCTTGAAGACATTTTTTCAAAGTTTAAAGATGTGCTCCAAAATAAGACGTTTAGAATTAAAAAGCTGGAGGATATCAAATCTGAATTTGATAGAGGCCCTCAGTTCTCTCATAGGAGATACCTAAATCAAATTTGGGGACGACTATCATGAGGACACCGACAGAACTCCCCATGAAGATGTTATGGTTACTAGATAGGACACTTTTGACATACAGCTACTTCAAGCAGCCTCAGAATAGTGGCAATCCAAAAAGAAAACGACACTGTGATTCCTGAGGAGGTAAAGCTTGGGAGGGGGTGTTATGGTACCTTATCTATACGGACTACTTGAAGTCTTCCACTCACCATAAATACTGGGAGCGGCTGCTTCTCAGTGTTGGACATACATCAGTCTATACTGGCAGTCAGGTCTGACGTACAATCACTCTTGTTCTCTGTTGTATTATTCTTTTTTTAATATACTTGTTTTCTCTAAACTCCGAGTTCGTGTTTTCCTTCCGACCCATTTACAACAATAACACAAAAGAAAATAATAATAATGACATAAAAGAAAATAATAATAATAATAACATAAAAGAAAATAATAATAACATAAAAGAAAATAATAATAATAATAACATAAAAGAAAATAATAATAATAATAATAATAACATAAAAAACAATAATAATAACATAAAAGAAAATAATAATAATAATAATAATAATAACATAAAAGAAAATAATAATAATAATAATAATAACATAAAAAACAATAATAATAACATAAAAGAAAATAATAATAATAATAATAACATGAAAGAAAATAATAATAATAACATGAAAGAAAATAATAATAATAACATGAAAGAAAATAATAATAACATAAAAGAAATTAATAATAATAACATAAAAGAAAAAAAACCCTCGACAACCTTGTCGTCATATTCCTTTATGTTTTCTTCTTTCATTTTCTCCAAGCACTTTGTTGTTACCCATTAGCTTCCGCACCCCTCGCGGAGAGATGTAGCCGAAAACGGAGCTTCGAAAACTGCGACTCAACATAATCTGCTCATCTACCAAATAGAAAGGCTTTCCTCCCTTCCCCCCTACGTGTCATTGCTAACTTCCATCCATGATTACAACTTCCTCTACACGTATATCTAATTCTACTCTTAACTTATGACGTAATTTTCTATCCTCTTACTTAATTTTAAACTTATGTGGAACATTTCGGATTTTAACCTTATTTTTACAGATCCGAATTAAATATTTCAACAAACAGACAAAACGGTATACCACATAATAAGTGAATGCACCAAATTAGTCTTAAAGAACTGAAAACAGACACGACTTCGTGGGGAAAGCAGTTCACTGGGAATCTAAGCAAACGTTTGTACTTTGAACATACAGAGAAATAGTACACACACAAACCGGAGACAGTATTAGAAAGTCAAAAGCCCAAAATCCGCTGTGACGTACATCTACAAACAGACAAACTCACCCAACCAAGGATACCGGACGCGATTCGCCAACAAAATATGTTATTTCTATATGTAAAAAAATATGTAAAAATAAATATGTAAAAATAAATATGAAAAAATACATATGTAAAAATAAATATGTAAAAATAAATATATAAAAATAATATATACAAATAAATATGTAAAATAAATATGTACAAATAATATGCAAGAATAATGTGTAAAAATAAATGTGTGACAATAATATGTAAAAATAATATATAAAAATAATTATTTAAAAATAATATATAAATATGTAAAGAATATGTGAAAATAATATGTAAAAATAAATATTTATAAATAGTATGTAAAAATATATGAATATAATATGTAAAAATAAATCTTCAAAAATTAATATAAAATATTACATTTAAAAATAAATGTGTAATAAATCATATGTAAAATAAATATGTAAAAATAATATGTAAAATAAATTATGCCAAATAACATGTAAATATAAATAATAAAAACTTATATGTAAAAATAAAATATGTAAAATTAAATATGTAAAATAAATATTTAAAAATAATATGTCAAATTAAATATATAAAATAATATATACAAATAAATATGTTAATATGCAAAAATTATATGTAAAAATCATGTGTTAAAATAAATATGTAAAAATAACATGTAAAAATAATATGTAAATATAAATATGTAAAGAAATATGTAAAAATATGTAAGTATAAATATATGAAAAATATGTAATAATAATATGTAAAAATAAATCTGTATAAATAGGATTATAATAAGATATAAACATAATATGTAAAAATAAATATTTAAAAATAAATATATAAAAATTATATTTAAAACTTAATGTATAGAAAATAACATGTAAAAATAAATATGTAAAACAAATATGTAAAAATAAATATGTCAAAATTAATATGTAAGAATAATATGTGAAAATAAATGTGTAAAAATCCAATACTTAAAAATAAATATGTAAATATAATATGAAAAATTAAATATGTAGAATCAATATGAAAACATCTATATATAAAAATAAACAGTTGAAATAAATATATACAAATAAACTGACAAATAAATATGTAAAAATTATATATGAAAATAATATGTAAAAATAAATATGTACAAATAAATGCTAAATAATATGTAAAAATAGATCTATAAAATAATATGTAAAAATAATATGTAAAAATAAATATACAAAAATAATATGTAAAATATATATGTACAAAACAATATGTAAAAAAATAATAAAACTAATATATAAAAATAAATATTTAAAAATAAATATGTAAAAATAAATATATAAAAATAATATGTAAAAATGATATGTAAAAATAATATGTAAAAATAAATATATAAAAGTAATATGTAAAAATGAATATTTAAAAATAAATATGTAAGAATAAATATATTAAAATAATATGTAAAATGATATGTAAAAATAGTATGTAAAAATAAACATGTAAAGATAATATGTAAAAATGATTATGTAAAAATAAATAGTTGAAAAAAAATATAAAAATAATATGTAAAAATAATATGTAAAAATAACATGTAAAAATAAATATATAAAAGTAATATGTAAAAATGATATGTAAAAATGATATGTAAAAATAAATATTTAAAAATAAATATGTAAAAGTAAATATATAAAAAAAAATATGTAAAAATGATATGAAAAAATAATATGTAAAAATAAATATGTAAAAATGATATGTAAAAATTATATGTAAAAATTATATGTAAAAATAAATATATAAAAGTAATATGTAAAAATGATATGTAAAAATGATATGTAAAAACGATATGTTAAGATAATATGTAAAAATAAATATGTAAAAATAAATATATTAAAATAATATGTAAAAATAATATGTAAAAATAATATGTAGAAATAAATATATAAAAGTAATATGTAAAAATAAATATGTAAAAATAAACATGTAGAGATAATATGTAAAAATGAATATGTAAAAATAAATAGTTAAAAATAAATATAGGATTCAATATAATTCATTTCGCTTTGATTTAGATTTATGTTTTTAAAACCAAATAATTGTTATGTTTTCTTCCTTTTTGTATTTTGAAAGTTAGATGTAATTATTACGGCATCGTTTGATCATTAAATTATTGAGTCAAATTGTTATAAAACTATAATTTAATCTTGTTACAGTAATGCTATGTTCATCTATATAGGGGCCTTGATGAGAGGTAGTTCCTTTGGCGTTCGTCATGCTGCTCCCTAGCTGTATGGGTGGACGGGTGTCACTGGTCCTCACTCATCCCTAAATCTCTCACGTGCTGGCTTCAAGTGCCATACCCCGGTAAACCGCTTCAGCTGGCGGGCTAAACGACGTGAGGGGGTGATGTCGATACAACATCAATGGGCGGATGAACCACTTTGAGGTCAACGGCCAGGGCGGAAGAGACTCATCGCGAGTCCAACGGCCATATATCCGGGGTCAGGGCGAACCCTCATATCACGAGGGACTTCGACAGGGGCTAGCAGTCAGGAGAGGGATGGGCGCCGCTAGACTACATTTGCCCAAGACACACTGCATGGAAAAAAAAATGAACATAATACAAAAATCCATACCGGCTCGGCCGTCGCACGGGTTAACAAGGGTCGCGCCCCCGTCTCGCATCAGGGCGAGGGTGAAAAGTGTGCTACTGATGCAACAACGAGAACAACAAAAATACGAGGAAGAGACAATGTCAGTATAGCCACATGGAATGTCAGAACGCTTGCTTAAACAGGAAAACTGTAAGAACTCATAAATGGGCTGAAGGGTTACACATGGCATGTTGTCGGTCTATGCGAAATCAGATGGAAGAATATCGGTGAACACCTTACAGATGATCACCACATGCTGTACTACAGCGGTGAAGTGGATAAGCACATGAACGGAGTAGGCTTTCTCGTCAATAAAGCCGTCAAAGACTCAGTACTCGGGTGCCATCCAATATCCAGCAGGCTCATCGCCATTCGCCTTGGAGCAACACCATTCAACATCACAATAGTACAAGCCTACGCACCGACAACTGAGTACAGCGACGACCAGGTGGAGGAATTCTACGCTCAACTACAGGAAACCATCGACAAGGTGGATAAGAATGACATTCTCATCATTCAGGGAGACTGGAACGCCAAAGTAGGTGCAGATACACTCGAAGATTGGAAAAACTACTGCGGCCCCTCCTGCAACGCAACAACCAACGAGCGCGGTTTGCGCCTACTGGAATTCGCTAGCTACAACGACATGGTGCTGGCAAACACTCTTGGTGAACACAAGGCTTCAAGACGATGGACGTGGCATGCCCCAACGGATCACATCACCAGCTTGATTATATCATGGTACAGAGACGGTTCGGATCGGGAATCAACAGAGCCAGGTCAAGAGCATTTCCAGGAGCGGATATGGGAAGTGATCATGACCTAGTGATACTGAACTTCAAGGTACGACTAAAGAAGCTCAATAAGCCAAAGAACACCAGATTAAAGTTCAATTTAGACAGACTGAAAGATCCCGACATACTCGAAACCTTTCAAGCAACAATTGGCGGTAAATTTGCTGCTCTCCTCAAACTTGAAGAAGATACGCAAGCACTGACCACCAAATTCAACAAAGTGATGACCGAAACAGCGAACGAAGTCTTGGGGAAACAGCGCCGGAAAACTCAACCATGGGTCACAGACGAAATCCTCGATATGTGCGACTCTAGGAGGGAGCTCAAGAAAACCAAAAACTCTGAAGAAGGAGTGATAGCGTACAGAAAGATCAACAAGCAAATCCGAAAAGGAATGAAAGAGGCAAAGGAAGACTGGATAGACAAACAATGCATTTCAGTCGAAGAGAACCTAAACAACAACAATAGCAAGAAGGCTTTCCAAATAGTGAAAGACCTGACGAAGCAGAAACCATCAAGGGCCAACACTATCCACGACAAAGAGGGCCGATGCCTAACAGAAAATCAATGCATCCTGAACAGGTGGACAGAATACTGCTCAGATCTGTACAACCACCAGAACAACGGAGATATCAGTGTTCTAACCAGTCAGGAGTCAACGAACAGCGATGACCACCCATTCCTACGGGAAGAAGTAGTTCATGCTATTAAATCGTTGAAAACGGGAAAAGCAGCAGGAGTAGACAACATCCCAGCCGAAATGATTAAGAAGGGAGGAACAACAGTAACCGATATCCTAACACAAATCTGCAACAAAATCTGGCAGACTGGAGAGTGGCCGTCAACTTGGACACAGTCACTCATCATCACGCTTCCCAAGAAAGGTAACCTACAGCTGTGTCAAAATTACAGGACCATTAGTCTTATCAGCTATGCCAGCAAGGTAATGCTGAGGGTCATTTTGAACAGACTTAGAGCACAAGCAGAAGAGATCATCGCTGAAGAACAAGCTGGATTCTGTAGGGGTAGAAGCACCACAGAACAAATCTTCAATCTACGAGTTCTGAGCGAAAAGTACAGACAAGAACAACAAGAATTATATCATGTATTTGTTGATTTCAGGAAAGCCTTCGACAGGGTCTGGCATGACGCACTGTGGTCAACAATGAAGAAATACAACATGGGTAAAAAGATGATCAAAATAATACAGGAGTTGTATACTAAAGCCACAAGTGCAGTTCTCGTTCAGGGTTCAGTGGGGGATTGGTTTCACACTGCAGTTGGGGTTCGCCAGGGCTGTCTGTTGTCGCCAACACTCTTCAACATCCTCCTTGATGATCACGTGGGCACAGTCAGCATTGGTGGACAAACCATCACAAACCTCAGATTCGCCGATGACATTGATGGACTTGCCGGAAATCAAACAGAACTTTCTAATCTAGTGAGCCGCCTCGACAGAACATCCACAAGGTACGGAATGGAGATCAATGCTGAAAAAACGAAGCTGATGAAGAATAGTGGACAACCATTATCAACAACGATAACAGCCAACGGCCAAGAACTGGAAACCGTAAACCAGTTCAAATACCTTGGCGCTATACTCAGCAACAAAGGATCCAAGACTGAACTCCTGGCAAGAGCAGCACAAACGGCAGCAGCACTTGCAAAACTGAAATCAATCTGGAAAGACGGAAACATTAGTCTCCGTTGCAAACTGAAGCTGCTGCATACACTAGTATTATCCATCTTTTTGTATGCATGCGAGTCATGGACCTTGACAGCTGAGCTCCAAAGAATGGTCCAAACGGTAGAAATGAGATGCTACAGAAGAGTGCTTGGCATCTCTTACTCAGACCGTGTCACAAACGAAGAAGTTCGCGCGCTCATCAACGCAAATCTGAACAACTACGAAGATTTACTGACAACTGTAAGAAAAAGAAAGCTTGGATGGTATGGTCACGTGACAAGGGGCAGTGGTCTCTCCAAAACCATCCTTCAGGGAGCAGTGCAAGGCAAGAGAAGGAGAGGTAGACAACACAAAAGATGGACGGACAACATCAAAGAGTGGACGGGCTATAACTTCGCTACAACCCAGTCCATTGCCCATGACCGTCAGAAGTGGAGACAGCTGGTGTGGAGTTCATTGGTGCAGCGCCCCTACGACCCAGGAGGGGGTTAAGGGACCAAGTCAAGTCAAGTCATGTTCATCTATCCATATAAAATTATTGGGTGGAAATTTCTCCCGTAATGTTCAATCTTTTAATACATGAGAATTTCTAAGAATTTTAAGACCAGTTTAAATGACTCTCGATTTGACAGTTTACAATCTTCCTTCTAAATTTGAAAAGGTCACAAAGTAATTCATTAAAAAATGGTGGTAAGTTAATGCATAGATTACAATAGAGACCCACATTTCTGTTGTTTTAGATTTGACACTTGTTTTTAACTACATAAAAAATGATCCCAGTTTTTGTGTCACATTATGTACAGTCGCTTTATCTACAAAAAAAACTACATAAAAAATAACGCATCTAACAAACATGTGCCTATTATCTAGAATATAAAAAATGACAACTGATCAAATTAAAAATTGTTTTACTAATGCGTTTTGAAAATTTATTTTGTTTATACAAAGGATATTGTTACTGTATGTCAAATTATGTTCAAGTAGTTAAGATTAAAATTACGCTGATAGATCTTCCGAGATTTGTGAACAATTTGTGGACAATTTCGATTTTGTAGTCATAGATGTGTGAGGACTTTGGTCCCAAAAATAAATCTACATTCCCCACAAGTTGAATTGAGAGCGACAGCTTTTGAAGAAAAGAAACAACCACCGTGTGTATTAATTAAACAAATTTACTTCGGCAAGCGATAAAGAATTATAAACAAGCAGTAAATGTTAAATATACAGAGCGAGGTGTTGCGAACACGCATATCCGCGTGAACTTATGTTCCTACCGTCTTAGGAGGAAGGTTTTGTCTATGGCTGCTTTCTGTGGACTTTTGTTGTAACGTAGTCAACCGTTAATCAATGTAGATCGTAGTAGTGGAAATGGGAAAACCCTAAGCGTCTGAGTAACTTGGCTCACGTGACAACTTCTAACAAATCGACGTTACACTTAAAACAGGGCGGGCAACCTCCGGCCCGCGGGCCACATCCGGCCCGCGGGCCTCATCCGGCCCGCGAAAGCTTAGCGTCCGGTCCGCCACCCTGCTATGCTTTATTATTGCAATCCGGCCCACGGACCTCGCAGTAAAAACTCATATCATTTTGTGACATAGACGTAAAAGTAGGTTTCGATTAAGATTGGATAAAAATGTATAAATATCAACGAGCGATGATGCATGTATATTTTATTTTTCTTTAACTATTAATTTCAAATCCTTGGCCTGAGATAAAAATAGAAATAGAGAAAGAGAGAGGCAAAGAGGAAACGAGAGACGAGGAAAGGGCATTAAACAGAGAACCTATGTGAGGTGTGTCAAAACGAATGCTGGATCATCTGGCTACTTCCCCCGTCATTATTTTTTATGATTCCAAAATAGCTCTTCGTCGGCGCCTTTTATAACATCACATACAGAAGTCTCCTGAGAAAAAATATCAGATTTGTAGAGTGTTCAATGCAATTTTTCTACAATTTATTCATGTAAACAAAATATAGTAATTCTGAGATTTCGTTTTTCACCCCGGCCCGCGATCTCCTTCCAAAAGTCTCATCTGGCCCTCACTCTGAAAAGGTTGCTCGCCCCTGACTTAAAGGGACACTTATTTATGAAAGTCTTATAAATTCCAACACATCATATTTAACATTTATTAAATAACTAATTTAGAATTTTTCTATCTTATATTTATGACTAATGTACACTTTCCGTTAAAAATAAAAACAGACAGACAAATTATGCTTCGCTAGTGTTCATGCTAGTATTCATATAAAATCATAGAATTACATCAGTAATTTAATTTTTTTATAGATAAATTATCATCATTTCTGATGACATAAAGAAAAAATATCTACCGTTGATTTTTTATTTAGAGTGGAGGATTTCTTTCCGAATTCATTTCAGACGGCGAGGGTTTTCTTACTTGCTGTTTGCTTTCCAATGTAAATCTTTCACATACTTTTTTATTTCGATATGATAGGACTGAACTATCGCGAGTTGAAAAACAAAAACAAAACACGAGTTGTTTCGATGACCAAAAGAAAAGAGACAAAACGCGATGACTTTGTTTTTTTTTAAAACTTCTCTTCCTTTAATTTTATTCTTTTGGTTATTAGGAGGTTAACGGCGGCGGCTAAACATGAAATATGCCAATAACACGTTAAAAACATCGTATTTGATGTTTTTAACATGTTCTTGGCATGCTAGCACTTAAAAATTAAAATTGAAAGAGAACAGTCGTCACTCACTTGTTAGAAATCACAGTGCCAGCAATCGCACTTGCCGACCCCTCCTTCAGAAGGAAGGAAAAGTGACCTTGACCTTGACCGTAAACTTCGGCGCCGCTAAGTCTGGAGTGAACCTTCGAAAAGAACTTTTGCGCGCCTTTTTCCCGCATGCTGGGTCTTTTTCGAATCTGATAGCAGTTGTGATTTTGCGAGGCAACAGTGAACCTCGTGTACCTACACCTTGTATTTTACAAGTTTCTATGGTTGTGTTTGCGAGGAATTAACCACGCGCCAACTCTTAAAAGGACTTAACGACCGAGCAATTAAAGTAACCCCGTATCAATAATTTATCCCTAATTGATGATCAACTAAAAGGCTGATTACGCAGTTCGTACCGTTTCTGCAACACAAGAAAGGCCATTCTCCTTTTGAAGTTCTCCCGGAATCAAGGTAAGTGTGATTGTTGGCGTTACGACTCGTGATTTTTAGCCATCTTCTATTTGAGGAGAAATTCTCACACACTTAAAGAAATAAAAAAGAAAGAAAGAAAACGTCCCAAACTGAGAAGTTTATAAAAATTAAAAAAAAAACGAAAAGAAAAAACCCAACAACGTATAAATAGGTATAGAAAACAAAAAGAAAAAAAAAGAAAGAAAACGTCTGATTATGGAAATAGATTTTAGGTATCTCTTCGCTGTGCAGACTTTTTTGTGACGAGACGAATATATATTTACAAATAAATACATATTGCTCTATATTGCAGAGTGGATGACTAACAATAGATAGATAGTAAAGTAGTAACAATAAGCGGTTGAACAATCGTTTTACTTACGGCGGCACAATACGATTATGATTCTTACAAAGAGTCGAAGCCGAAGAAAGTTGACGTGGAAGAATAAAACCGGGTTCATGTTTGGAATCAGATCTTTTTGGTTTAAATCAAGCGAATAATCGAACCAAACAGGAAATTAAGTTTTATAATGCATTAATTCAAAGGTTTTATTTTACATTAACCAAGGAATTTTCGCAGGAAACACGATAAATCGGAGTGAACATATTGGACATTTCCACGATTTATTTAACATTGAAATAAAATCAAGATGGCGCTTGGACGAGTAAATTATAATTTATAATCACAAGATGGCGCTCGTATAATGACATGTCCTCTGGCATCTGTGTTTAGACACTGATTAATAACATACTAAAATGTTTTCGGAAATGGGGGTCGTCAACCTTGCTAAGCGGGAAAATGATGCTGGGAATATTTTTTAATTATCTTAGTTTAATGGGGGCGCCGGATTAGATTTATAGTCAGTGTTCTTTAGCTGGGTCAAAATTAGGCTTGTCAGAGTTGAGTTGTTGCAGAGTATAATCGAGTATCATCCCCCACACAATATATTTAGTCGGCTCTCACTTGCCTGAAGATCGGTAGAAGGGTTGTTAGAGAAGCCGGTCTAAAAGTCAATTAGCTGCGATGGCTCAATGTAATGTCCAATTGTTGGTAATTGGTCTGTAGTGAAAACCATATCATATACAGGTTGGAATTTGTTCATGGACGGGTTTATAATACTAAGCAATTCTTTGACATTTGAATAAGGGCAACGATTCTAAAATACCCCAAAGCAATAAAACCAATTCATATCGCAAAAATATTCAAAACGTTACAAAATAAAAGTCATAAACAAATCAAATAGTCACAGAAAAATGAAAAAAATATATGAAAAAGTTGTATTAAAATGTAAAGGTTAGTAAAAAATTGAAAGGTTAAAAGTAAAAAAGTTGTACCAAAAATCAGAAAAAGTATTTACAGATGAAATAATCACAAATAGAAATCACTATTATTTTTCAAGTGATTTACTTTTCACATGAAAAAATTGAAAGGCTAAAAGTAAAAATCATAAAAAGTATTTACAGATGAAATAATCACAAATAGAAATCACTATTATTTTTCAAGTGATTTACTTTTCACATGAAAAAATTGAAAGGCTAAAAGTAAAAATCATAAAAAGTATTTACAGATGAAATAATCACAAATAGAAATCACTATTATTTTTCAAGTGATTTACTTTTCACATGAAAAAATTGAAAGGCTAAAAGTAAAAATCATAAAAAGTATTTACAGATGAAATAATCACAAATAGAAATCACTATTATTTTTCAAGTGATTTACTTTTCACATGAAAAAATTGAAAGGCTAAAAGTAAAAATCATAAAAAGTATTTACAGATGAAATAATCACAAATAGAAATCACTATTATTTTTCAAGTGATTTACTTTTCACATGAAAAAATTGAAAGGCTAAAAGTAAAAATCATAAAAAGTATTTACAGATGAAATAATCACAAATAGAAATCACTATTATTTTTCAAGTGATTTACTTTTCACATGAAAAAATTGAAAGGCTAAAAGTAAAAATCATAAAAAGTATTTACAGATGAAATAATCACAAATAGAAATCACTATTATTTTTCAAGTGATTTACTTTTCACATGAAAAAATTGAAAGGCTAAAAGTAAAAATCATAAAAAGTATTTACAGATGAAATAATCACAAATAGAAATCACTATTATTTTTCAAGTGATTTACTTTTCACATGAAAAAATTGAAAGGCTAAAAGTAAAAATCATAAAAAGTATTTACAGATGAAATAATCACAAATAGAAATCACTATTATTTTTCAAGTGATTTACTTTTCACATGAAAAAATTGAAAGGCTAAAAGTAAAAATCATAAAAAGTATTTACAGATGAAATAATCACAAATAGAAATCACTATTAATTTTCAAGTGATTTACTTTTCACATGAAAAAATTGAAAGGTTAAAAGTAAAAAAGTTGTACCAAAAATCAGAAAAAGTATTTACAGATGAAATAATCACAAATAGAAATCACTATTATTTTTCAAGTGATTTACTTTTCACATGAAAAAATTGAAAGGCTAAAAGTAAAAATCATAAAAAGTATTTACAGATGAAATAATCACAAATAGAAATCACTATTATTTTTCAAGTGATTTACTTTTCACATGAAAAAATTGAAAGGCTAAAAGTAAAAATCATAAAAAGTATTTACAGATGAAACAATCACAAATAGAAATCACTATTATTTTTCAAGTGATTTACTTTTCACATGAAAAAATTGAAAGGCTAAAAGTAAAAATCATAAAAAGTATTTACAGATGAAATAATCACAAATAGAAATCACTATTAATTTTCAAGTGATTTACTTTTCACATGAAAAAATTGAAAGGTTAAAAGTAAAAAAGTTGTACCAAAAATCAGAAAAAGTATTTACAGATGAAACAATCACAAATAGAAATCACTATTATTTTTCAAGTGATTTACTTTTCACATGAAAAAATTGAAAGGCTAAAAGTAAAAATCATAAAAAGTATTTACAGATGAAATAATCACAAATAGAAATCACTATTATTTTTCAAGTGATTTACTTTTCACATGAAAAAATTGAAAGGCTAAAAGTAAAAATCATAAAAAGTATTTACAGATGAAATAATCACAAATAGAAATCACTATTAATTTTCAAGTGATTTACTTTTCACATGAAAAAATTGAAAGGCTAAAAGTAAAAATCATAAAAAGTATTTACAGATGAAATAATCACAAATAGAAATCACTATTAATTTTCAAGTGATTTACTTTTCACATGAAAAAATTGAAAGGTTAAAAGTAAAAAAGTTGTACCAAAAATCAGAAAAAGTATTTACAGATGAAACAATCACAAATAGAAATCACTATTATTTTTCAAGTGATTTACTTTTCACATGAAAAAATTGAAAGGCTAAAAGTAAAAATCATAAAAAGTATTTACAGATGAAATAATCACAAATAGAAATCACTATTATTTTTCAAGTGATTTACTTTTCACATGAAAAAATTGAAAGGCTAAAAGTAAAAATCATAAAAAGTATTTACAGATGAAACAATCACAAATAGAAATCACTATTATTTTTCAAGTGATTTACTTTTCACATGAAAAAATTGAAAGGCTAAAAGTAAAAATCATAAAAAGTATTTACAGATGAAATAATCACAAATAGAAATCACTATTAATTTTCAAGTGATTTACTTTTCACATGAAAAAATTGAAAGGTTAAAAGTAAAAAAGTTGTACCAAAAATCAGAAAAAGTATTTACAGATGAAACAATCACAAATAGAAATCACTATTATTTTTCAAGTGATTTACTTTTCACATGAAAACGTCACTTATATAATCTTTTTACCGGCGAATAACATGGGCACATTATTTCTTAAACTATTTGTAAAATGGCACAAAATTATACAAATTCTCATCACATGGGCACATTATTTTTTAAACTATTTGTAAAATGGCACAAAATTATACAAATTCTCATCACATGGGCACATTATTTTTTAAACTATTTGTAAAATGACACAAAATTATACAAATTCTCATCACTGGGAAAATGGCGAATATGTTAAGAGGTTCGCATGGAAGATTAATACGACAAAAATTGAAACTTCTCTAAGCTTCGTCTATATTGTCATGCAGTTTGTGTAGTCAAAATTGCACCCTTCTCAAGACCAAATACTTTCTCCCACGTCGCAAGTGTACCGAAAGCGCGATCTAACGTAAACCTCAGACTCGGATCTTATTCCTTCAGCAAACATCTGCCAAAAAACCGCACTGAAACAATGCAATATATCGCGCCACTTCTTAAATAACTGCGATCCCGGTTAAAGTAACTTTTCATTTTTACTACATTTAATCGATATTTATATTTCGTTTTGCTTTTTCTTCTCTTTTTTCTTTCTGCCCCCTTTGCCCATTTAAACGTATCTGCCGCACATGTTTCACTATTCTTTCCTTTTTCAAATAGTTAAACACGTGCCAATAACATCACGCTGTGCGTTCTTTTACCTATGTGGTTACCGTTATCGAATACATTTTAAATCTTCACTTTTTCTGAGGACGTTCGTTGATCCGAACGAAACGATAAAATCTCTCGTTTTTTGATGATTTATTCCTGTATTTAAATTTTTTTTTTACGTTTGTCCTTTTCACACATCCTGTCTTTCACGGCATTTCATTTTATGATATATCGTGCATTTTATCCTCATATATATATATATATATATATATATATATATATATATATATATATATATATATATATATATACTAGTAGAATACCTGTCCCAGGACGGGTATAAACAATAAATATAGCATTAGTTTTAAATTGTAATTTTTTCTTTGGAGACATAGTACGATTTCGGCAACCCGGCAAATAACATGGGCACATTATTTTTTTGTAAGCCTTACCATTTAGAGAGTACGCTCATCCAATGTCGTCTCGTCCACCAAAAAAACTTATAAAATAAGTTAGATACAAAAAAAATAACAGAGAAAAGAATTACTCTACAACAAATGTTGCGTTATATTAAGTAATACATTTTTAAAAGGATCGGTGCGTGCACGTGGGCATCAATTATATTTATGTGCTTGGTAAAATCCTAAACTATTAAAATTATCATTACGAATTATGGAATATGTATTCCAAGCGACAGGGTGAGTAACATGGGCACACTGTTTGCTTTTTTGTGTGTGTATTTTACCATTTAGAGAGAAAAAACCCCCCATTAAAATGTAAACTAATACTATATTTATACCTGTTCTCCAAACAGCAATTAATAAAGCGGCAGAAAAATAAAGATATAATGTTCATTCAAATTTTGATGATTTAGAGAAAAGCAACAAAAAGATGATTGTCATGGTGTTATTATATATATATATTCCAATGTCGGGAAAACTTACTGTGTATGAACATAGTCCAATTTTATTAATCAGGTAAAAAAGTAATTTTATTATGGGGGAAAAATAATTCTAATCGCTAAGAAGGAAGAAAGAAATATTTTAGTATAAAATCTTAGTTTCATCATTAGTATTTTAGTAAAAGGCTAATGAGAAAAACTTGATTTTTTTTACAATTATTTCATTAATAAAATAAATTTTAGTAGTAAACAGTGTTACTACTAAACTTTATTTTATTAATGAAATAATTGTAGAAATGTACAACTTCATTAAAGAAAGCGTTAAACTTGTATTTTTTAATATTTTTTTGTTCTTTATATCGACGTCCTTTAGTTTTTTTTATTTAAAAGAAAATAAAAACAAAAAATAAACTGTTATTCTAATTTTTCTATACGGATTAATTTTAATTTTTATTATTTCTGGAGTAAAATCACTTTCTTCTATTTTTCTTTGAAAGTTTTTTGACAAAATTCCGTCTGAAACGTTGGATACTTCGTTCTTACATTTGACACCTGTGACTTCATTAATTATAACTATAATGGATTTTATGAATAATTTTAACATTTTTATTTCAACTCTTGATTTCGTTGATTATTTCGGTGAAGAAAACATGTTGAAATTGAGTAGAAACACTTTTTGCTTGAACAGACAAGCAATCTTAGAAGTGGATGGGGGTGGTTTTTGGATAAACACCACTTTTCAGTTTCCGATTTGAAAAAAAGAAGAATGGCGGCCATGAGCAAGTGGATACTAACAGAAAATCTTTGTTAGTGATTGCAATTTATGCAGAGATACGTGCGTAAAAATTCAAACGGAAGTTATCATTTTGAATAAAATTTTTTTTCATTAAATCGCTTGAATTAATATTACTACTGATAATAAAATAATAATAATAATAATAATAATAATAATAATAATAATAATAATAATAATAATAATAATAATAAACACCATAAAAATAAAAAATAAAAAAATAAAAAAATTAATTAAATTTTTTTGTTTTAAAATGATGCAGGCCTAGGCTGACACCAGAAAAATATTTGCAGAGGATTATGGAGGATGAGAAGACCGAGGAGGGACAGCACAAACCAGACCTCCACTGGAAAAGTGCGGAGAATGCTGGAACCTTGGGGAGGCTTATTGCCACTCAAATCCCAGAGAAGACCAATTGTCCTTACCAGCGAGAAATCAATGGTAAGCGGCTGTTGCAATTATGCATCGTTATCGAAAAGAGGTGAAGAATACTGGAAATATGGGGAGGCTTGTTGTCACTCAGACTCCAGGAAATACCACTGGTTGTTGTCGGTGAGCAATCACTGACGATGATCTGTGTGAGAACTCCTAGTGACTACTACTACTACTACTACTACTGCTACTACTACTACTACTACTACTACTACTACTACTACTACTACTACTACTACTACTACTACTACTACTACTACTACTACTGATAATAATAATGATAATAATAATTGCGTATATATAATAAAGTAAGATAATCAAATTCAAATTGAATCGTACAGAATATGAATTTATTAAACACATTTAAAATAAAATAAATATGCAAATGAACTGTGTTTTGTACGGTTTTTTGTCAGTGTTACATTATGGGGGGGTCATATGTCGGTTAACGAGTAAAAAAGGCTAGTATGAATTTTGACAAGAGTCGATCTAAGTACAGATTGAAATAACACATACCTTGGGAAATGAATCGTCCCAGAGACTGAATCATGAGATAGGTGACCTGGATAGCAAAACACAGAATATGAGGTTAAAAAGGTTAGAAAACAAAGGGATATGAGTCAGGATGACGTAACGTTTGTCGAGTTGACGGAAAACAAGTGTTTTAGTGTGAGATCTGTATGGAAGCAAAGCTCGGCGGACCTAAAATAATATGCTGTAAGACTTTGAAAAAGTTAAAATATTCGTAAGGCGAATATATGCCCTCTCAAGATGTCTGTTCGTCTTGTTCATCAATTTATCCGCTAATAAGATAAGTAATATACCCATCCTTTCGCAAGTCAACTAGTTAAGAAAATGTAGTCTCCTTCTCTCACATATAAGTTATATCTATCCACAATAAAACCTATAAGAACTCCAAGCGAAAGTCGTCGAGTCTTCTTCTTGTACGGAGAAAAGTTTTATTATCTAGCTCCACTGATGACGATTCACGGCCACGCATAGAAGTAAAGACGGCAAGGTGACGGCGACAAGAGAAAGAAACGACGAAGCGAATCAAGGTAACGTTAATGAAAAACAATGGAGAAAAGAAAGAAAAATAAAAACAACAGAGAGAATTTAAGATAATTCACACACTGAAATCAAAATGGACACTTCAGACATTTGTCGCTTATCACTTGAACATAGAGGAAAAGAGACTAATGAATGAGTGTACACCCACACACACGCGTAAAAGATTTTAATGTTCACCCGTTAAAAGAATGAAAATAATAGGTACTGAAAGTCGCGTAAAAGGAATTAGTGATTGCACACGCACACACGTATAATGAACACACACACACACACACGAGTTAAATAATTGAGGTATGCGAAAACGGCGTAAGTGGGAAGGACGCAAAATAGGTATAAAAGAGATTTAAGTAATTTTAAGAACTTTAAATGGTTAAAACGAAACATCAGTATGTATAGCATATTTGAAACTCTGTCGTTGTATCACGGAATTAAGTACAGCTAAGGTGTTTTGATATAAATATAGTTCGGATAAATGAAAAAAAACGTTCGCATTTATTCATTTAGATATGAGATATTTCTTGTCCGTACGTACGTTATCACCTTTCACATTCATAAAAAAAGTTCCGATCAGCAAAGATGATGATTAGTGATTAATCTGATGTCGCTATGGTAAACAATTCCAACTTTACCCATCTTAAAATGAATTGTTCGAAAGTCAAATCATGCCGTCAAGTTAACTAAAATGGTACAATTTTAAATAATTTAATTCCAAAAAAGTGAGATTCGTTTTTATTGATTTGAAGAATATAAAGCTGCTAATTATTTTTTACCGCAAGAAACAGAAAATATTTATTGTTATAAAAATGATTACATTACTATTATTTTAAATAAATAAATTAAAAGAGACATAAATTTTATTTATTAAAAGTATATTTATATGACAATGACAATTATTTTTATGGAAGAAAAAAGTCATTTTCTTAATAGTAGTTTGAAAGACATTATTTCAAGAAGTATATTATTATTAACAATAAATTATACAGATTCATGTATTTTTATTTATTTAAAGTATATTTATATGACAATGACAATTATTTTTATGGAAGAAAAAAGTCATTTTCTTAATAGTAGTTTGAAAGACATTATTTCAAGAAGTATATTATTAATATTAACAATAAATTATGCAGATTCATGTATTTTTATTTATTTAAAGTATATTTATATGACAATGACAATTATTTTTATAGTAGAAGAAAGAGTATTTTTTTCTTAATAGAATTGAGCCTAACAGACATTTATTATTTAAAAAGGAATATTATTAACACTACAATACAAATTACTGTAGAAAGCGCTGTGGAATTTCCATCGAGTCCCGCTAGTGTGTGTATATATATATATATATATATATATATATATATATATATATATATATATATATATATATATATATATATATATAACGTTTGTGTATACAGGACTGAACAGATAATTATTACATAAATTCCCTTGAGAGCCAACGTCATTATATGAGTATCGACCGAGGTTCGGGTATGAGAGGGAGAGAGAGAGAGAGAGAGGGAGAGGGAGAGGGAGAGAGAGAGAGAGAGAGAGAGAGAGAGAGAGAGAGAGAGAGAGAGAGAGGTGCCCTGTTGACACAAGTGTCAATTAATTTTTTCCCCTGGGCTCTTCTAATTGTTTTTATTCTGTCGGGTGTCAAATCTGATTTCATGTCAGTTCGTAGACAAAACAGACAAAAACAAAACGTCTTAAATGAACAGCAAACCGCTAACGATATTTACACCCGAAAATAACATTTGTAACTGACACTTATCTATGCGTTACTAGATCAAATTCAAATTAAGAATATATATATATATATATATATATATATATATATATATATATATATATATATATATAGTCTAAAGAAGCTTTGAGCAGTGTATAAACGAAGAAAAAGTATAGATATATAGTGCGTCAGGCTATATATATATATATATATATATATATATATATATATATATATATATATATATATATATATATATATATATATATAGTACACGTATTGTATTAGTTTCTGTAGATGTAAATCCGTTGAAACTCCAGTGTTTATAAAAAGTGCTCAATAACAAGTAGAGCTGTTTTTTACTATAAATTTTTATTTTATAAACATTATTGGTTACATATGTGCATACATGTTTCGGTTGTACTCTTCACAGAGAGTCAACCTCTTCAGACCAAAGAAGACAAGGAAGTGATATATATATATATATATATATATATATATATATATATATATATATATATATATATATATTTTTTGTTGATTTTATTCCATTAGTTGCGACAAAACAAGTTTTGTTTCATTGGTGCAAATAGCGACCAACTCATCGGGCTGGCGATGGAATTCAAATGGCATAAGTTTTAACTTCACCTTAACGGGAGATTGAAAATTGAAAATACATTGGAGGGGGAGGGGGACAGAGTTGGGGCTTTGTCTATAACGGTGACATGGGACATGAGAGGGGAGGGGGGAGGACCCCAACAAGTCGTGTTTCAAATTATTGCGTGCGAGGTTTTCACGTGTTTGTGCTGTGATGATCTCAATTTCGGCCGGGGTGGGAGGAAGGGAGATGGGGCGACGGCCAGAGTGAGTTAAATTTAAAATGAGAATAAAATTATGATTATAACCGTCATTCCTATTTTATTTTAATTCTAATAAGTAATTATCATGTGGATAAAAATGTTTGATAATTTTAATTTAGGGTATTAATTGCTACTTCTGCATTTTATTTATTTTATTTTAATGTTTTGTTTATTATTTGTAGTGAATTTTGTTGTGATTATATATATTTTTTTAAATTGTGATTATATTATACCGAGATCAATACTAGTGGAATCATTTTATAAGAGAAGTTTCATGGTGTTACCAGTTTTAGCATTAACAAAACCGATTATGATAAAAATGATAACGCCTGCCAATCATACCTACGATAGTCGCAGTGATAATAGCCTTAATAAAAGCCTTAATAAAAATAAAAATAAAAATAAAAATAAAGATAAATAAAAATAAAATTAGAATAAAAATAGAAATAAAAAGTTTGTAAGAATATTAATGATAATAACAATAATAATAATAATAATAATAGTATTAAAAAATACTACTACTACTACTACTACTACTACTACTACTACTACTACTACTACTACTACTAATAATAATAATAATAGTAATAATGATAAATATCACCATCATTACCATCTTGCTACTTGTGAAGTCATTGGGCGAAATAAGTCGACAAGTGATGGTAGGGTTTTTTGTTCTACTACCAATGACAAGGACTAAGTACCAGTTAATAATTAAGTGTTCAAGGTAGTGATCGAAGGGTTAAGTAATTGAGATTAGATTAGTCCAAGTGATATCAGTGTTAATAGCTGTCCCAGTTATGGGTTTATGTTAGAATTGGTAGTATGGCTGAGAGGCTATTGAGGCTGTGCATTATAGGTAGTACGTAGAGATTTGATGTTATTGGTAGTTTAGAGGGGTGGTTATATATTTATAGATTCATCATGACTTGTTGGGGTGGGATTGGGTGGTAAATTTGGGTGGGTGGGTAGGGGGTTATAGTATGTTTTGGGGTAGTGTATAGTGGGGGTTTAATGTTATCATTCATTTTTGTAAAAAAAAAAAAAAAGAAGACTTTTAATTTTATTTTTAAGTTATGTGGGGTTGGTGTGGGGTTTAGGTGGGGTATGTGGGTTGCTAAGGAGGTAGAGTCTACTATGTTTACAGTTGATAGATGTCTCTTGTTTTCTATTTAGGAGTTTGTTTTTGTCCTTAAAGCGGATAATTTCCAGTTTTTCATTTAAGCATAATCTACATGGAGAGTTTATTGATTTGCAGGTGCTGGATTTTTTCAAGATTTTCCACTTTATTATGGGAGTTTCTTTTTTAGTTTTTATTTTGTGGTAGTGTAGTGAAAGTCCAGTTTGGCCAGGATGGTCTGGGTTGTTGAAGGAGAGTTTATGGTTGTAGAATCTTTCCTTGAAGTTGTTGCCTGCCAGACCAATATAATAGTTAGTCTGGGATGGGTTTTCAGTTGAGGAGATAGATGCCTCATAGACCACTTGGGTTGATAGGCACTTTTGATTTAGGGGGCAGTTTGATTTGTTATTACAGTTGCATGTTCTTTTAGAATTTGAGGTTACTGAGGTGTTTAGTATTTTCATGTTGTGCTTTTTTATGATTTTTTCTAAGTTGTCACCACAACAATAGCTGAGTTTTAGTGTATTCTTATTAAAAATTTTATGGAGTATGTTGTTATTGGGGAAATGAGTGTTTATTAAGTTCAGGAATTTATTCCCTAATTTGGTTTTAGTTGAGTTGTTAAATGGAGGTGTATACCAGATAATATATATATATATATATATATATATATATATATATATATATATATATATATATATATATAAAATAATATTTATAAATAAATATTTATCAAATATTTTAATACCCACAGACATCGATGTTTCATGCTAACGCAATCTTCAGTGTAGGAACTAATTCTCAACGATCATGTTATAACCCAAATATATGTATATATATATATATATATATATATATATATATATATATATATATATATATATATATATATATATATATTATATTTGGGTTATAACATGACTCGTGTTCTAGGGTTTCGAATCCTGCGACCGACATGAATAATTATCTCTACACTGACGATTCCCAAAAGGATAAAACGTATACGTATGTAGATAAAAATATTTATAATTATTTGTCGCCCCCAATCTAGGCTGGGCACTGTAGTGGTGGTATTAACACAACCGTTATCGTAGCCAATTAGGTCTTAAAATCATCGTAGATACTAACGTCTTTAACGTTAATTTTCTTGCTTTATACATAGACCTAAGTAGCGGAATGCACATATTTGACAATAAATCCAATAATCAACTTAGATATACTACCATAGAATTGTGCCATCCACCATTAGTTAAAAAAACTCATATCTCGCAGAATTTTGGATCTGCCATCAAATTTAGATATTTTTAACCAGACTGCATCTCACTACAACAGAACACTCCGCGAAATCGGATTCAAAGAACAGATTTCGTATATACCTACATGTTTTTGTAAATAACGATAGAGTAGAGAAAGACTAGCAACGTCCATTCTGTAAGAAAGGGGTTGTAGAGAACGGTAGAGATCTTAACCTACTAGATTGCTAAGTCTATTTTGTACTCTGTCAATACAAGAAAGAGTGCTTTGAGCGACACTCTCAAGTTATAGCCTAAGAACTCCATCTTAGGACGTTGCATCAGGTGTCAAGTACTGCTGTCTGAAGTGGTAAAATGTATTAGAATTATTATTAAGCGCAGTGAATTCTAAGTGCCCTGTGATTGGATGAAAATCAGCAAATCGCAGACCACTGCTTCAATCTCTGCAGAAAACCCAGGAGAGCGCCTATTTTGAAAATATCGGTCTCTTCTCTCCAGCCTTCGCTGCCGTCAACATCGTTTTTCCTCTGCTGCGGCAGGTTCGAGCGGGCACATGCTTTTTTAGCGTATATCGTACACACGAATCCCTCTTGATGTTCTGAACTATTTTTCACAGCCTTGTCCTCAGAAGGAATCCTGTTACAAGACAACTGGCATTTTCAGTGAGTCCGCAAAGGCACTTCTTTTGCAAGCAACATTCTCTTTCTTTCTTCTCTTTTTTATCCATATAAATATTCTTTCGTTATCTACCCACGTTGTTTGTTATCTCTGTTTTTGTCTAGTCACGTTTATATGCCACCAACTTTTCTTCCAGCGGACTACAGTCTTCGTCCTTCATTCTAACGGGAAAAATCCCAATAAATGAGCCAACCATTTTTTTCCAGAAACTTTCGCAATAGATTGGATATAAGTCTCACATTTTAGATCTGGAATGGAAAGAGAGAGCCATTCATTTCATCTCAGATCAAACAAGGATCAGAGCGTTGGTGGTGAAAAGAGAGAAGCTTAGTTTTAGAGGTGTTTAAAAGTAACATATCACCTTTTCTCAATTGCACCACCTGCTCTTGATCACAAGAGAGAGGATCGGCAAGATGATGATCACCAAGGCTTTTCGAAGTGTTACACATACTTTTGTCTCGTCTGCATGGATGTCAATGATCTTCCCAATTATATTCTACGATTATTCGTTTACTTTTTACCGATCTCAGAATATAATTTGAAAGAGGTTTCGGCCCAGAATAGATAACTGAGGCACGCCGACGTTGATTTTGTATGTTACTCATGCGCATCAACAACTACTTTTTATAAACATATTAAAGAAAAATACTTTCAAATAGAGAAAATATTGTCAGATATTCCATAGCTAGAAAATTTGTGAAGCAACTGCTGTCAAAAGCCTTTGATATGTCAAGATCTATTGCCCTAGAAACAAAGCCCACATCGAGAGATTCATTGATCTTATGCAACACGTCAGCAGTTGATATTGCAAGGCGAAAGTTATATTGCTTGTCACTAAGTATATTGCTTTTGCTGAAGTAATTTACAACTTGTTGAGTTATATTGCTTTTGCTAAAGTGATTTACAACTTGTTGAGTTATATTGCTTGTCACTAAGTATATTGCTTTTGCTGAAGTGATTTACAACTTGTTGAGTTATATTGCTTGTCACTAAGTATATTGCTTTTGCTGAAGTGATTTACAACTTGTTGAGTTATATTGCTTGTCACTAAGTATATTGCTCTTGCTGAAGTGATTTACAACTTGTTGGGTTATATTGCTTGTCACTAAGTATATTGCTTTTGCTGAAGTGATTTACAACTTCTACGATGCAGAAGACCGGTAAACAATATTTTTAAATAATCGGCAGATTGACGAATTTTCCACGAAGATGGAAAGCACTTCTTATTTAAGCAACGATTGAATGGTTTTGCAAGGATAGGAGAAAGTTATGACAACAGATTTCTATTTACAATGACTGGAATGTTGACAGGACTAGTTGCGCTGCATGCATCGAGGTTCTTGATGAATTTTGCAACATCCCGGATATATATATATATATATATATATATATATATATATATATATATATATATATATATATATATATATATATATATATATATCACTTAAAGTGTTAGAGTGATCGCAAAGGCTGGATTTCAATCAAAGTTTTTGTTTTTTGCAAAAAACTTGGCTCTGTCTGATGCTAAGAAAATCACCATTTGTGATGGTTGGAATAGTTATTATTAATAGTTATTATAATATTATTAATAGTTATTATAATATTATTAATAGTTATTATTTCCCCCTTTTTACGGACGGCGTCTGGACGTACTCCTCTTTATCAGAAATGTCTTTATTTTGAAAACACAAGAAAGATTAGACATTCTCTATATTAAAACAAAACAACACACTCTCAATAAAATTAATTTCGAATATAGCGACAGCATTCTAATTTTTTTTACTAAAACTATTATCTTTCTTTTATTATTAAATTTACCTATATCATATACTTGGTACATTTTCCTGCCACTTTATTTGAAATTTCTCACGTAAAGTTAATTAAAATGTAATACTTATCTATATGCTACTGTGTTTCATTTCAAAAATCAAATTAACTATAAACTTTCATTTTACAGAACACGAACACATACATAACTGCCATTAACCAACTTGCCATGCCAGTTATCACGTACAGCTTTGTCATTATTGACTGGCTACAACAGGACATTAACAGGCTAAACACTGAAATGAGAAAAATGTTAACACTGCACAGACTAATGTATAGAAACCAGTGTCTACAAAGGCTGTATCTGCCCAGAGGAGCAGGAGATATAGGTCTCTCAGAAATTGACCATCAACATCGACCCACTATTGTGAGCACCGGCCAATATCTGATGAGCTCCCAGAACCCAAATCTTATGATGGTGCACCAACACCAAGAAACAAGAGCCAGTAAAGCAACCTCCATCACAAAACTGGCTAAAATGTTGGACAAGACTGTTTTACAAATGAGACATGAACACAAAACAAGCCTGCCACGGAAATAGCCCAAAATAGGCGTAAAAAATACACCAAAACTTTACATTGCAAAAAACTGGGAGAATCGGCTAACCAATAACGTTCCAACTATTTTCGGGGTGAACTTTTTTAGGAATATATAGATAAGGAAGGATCTGTAGACTGGCTCAATGATCAGGAGAGGATGATAATAGCTGACAAAGATGAAGGCTAGCTGACCAATGCTTTTAAGAAGATGAGTGATCTCAGCAACGACAACAAGTGCAGGTTCGGCAACACAGAAGTGCAGAGTGTGAGCCACCTGACATCCAGTTGTAAGGTTCTGCTAGGGATGGCTACTATAAAATGCAACACAACGGAGTGTGCAAATATATCCACTGGACCATCTGTAAAAAGTTGAATATACAGTGTAGCAGCATGTCTTGGGAACATATACCAGAAAAAAAACAGTTGGAAATAAGTCATCCACCATCCACCATCCACCATGACCCTACAGCTACATACATAGAAAACGGAGCTGTTAAACCTGACATAGTGATATGGAACAAAAGAGAGAAAGAAGCAACCCTAGTTGAAGTCAGTGTCCCTAAGCAGAGCTGAGAGGGAGAAGATAACAAAATATCAACATTCTTATGTACGACATAAAAAACCCCTGGAATCTTAGGAAGATCTCCATCATTCCAGTAATTATAGCAGAAATTGAACACATGAAAAATAATTTTTAAACCTACCTGGTGAATATACCTGGTGAACCAAGTGAAAGAAAGGTACAAACAATTGCGCTTAAAGTGACGGTTAGAATCCTAAAAAGATCTCTTGGTTGGAGTCGGGTGATTGTCTGGTATCTGGTAGAACCCCCCCCAATAAGAAAATTGAAAAGAAAAATAAGATGTATATATATATATATATATATATATATATATATATATATATATATATATATATATATATATGGTAAGTCAATGAAAATTGATTAGACCTGCAAATGGAAGCAAATCGATATCTTCAGTTGTTCAAAACAAGGAGCAGTTTAGTTAATAAAAAACATTTATTTTTATTCTCTTTCATTCCTTAAACCAGGCTTTTCAAAGATTAAAATCTTATCATGAGAGGAAAAATTATGATTGATAAGTTGACAGGATAGGACTGTCAAAGTTCCAAATTTGAAAGAGTTTTAAATTTTTTTAAAAAGTTCAAACGGGTATGGGAATCACCAATAACGAAATCCAAAAAAGCGTGGGGCTCAGAAATATTGGTAAATCCAGAGGAATCTGCATAAAAATCCAACGACGACGATTCCACTCAGGTCTGTTGTCTTCGGAGAAGGGATCAAATAAGATTGGCCATGTTAAGGAAAACAATATTCTTCCTGTTTTCAGTTAAGCGTATTCCAAGGCAAAAAAAACGACAAAAGTCTCAATGGAGTCAAGACGAATTGTTGCAATGTATAAAAATTATTTGGGAATTGTGGGATAGAATAAAGAAGGGAAGAGAAAAAGAAAGGGAAGAGAAAGAATAAAAGAAAAAAGAAAAAAGAAAAAAAAGAGAAAATGAAAAGCGATAGAAAAAAGAGTGTAATCTAACAGGTGGGGAGGGGTTAAGGGATTCAAATCAAAATGATATTTAGGCAGAAAAAAGGGAGCGGAAGATAAAAGTAAAGATAAAAAGTAATAAAAATAAATTCCAAGGTGGCCGGATACAAAAATACAAAATGTCTGGTCAGCACAGTGAAGTTATGTTCCCATGGGGGAATGTAAGTAGATTAAATACAGATAAAAAACAAAAACTGGCTTTTAAGGAAGATTAAGTTGAGATAATTTTGGATAGGGAAAGAATATAGTGACAGGGTTTTTTATGGGAGTGAAAGGAAGGAAGAATAACTGGTGTCGCTAATAAGGTTAATTCCCATTTCTTGTTTTAACAAGAAATAGGAATTGTCTGTCTTATTATAATTCTTAAGGTCTGGGTAAATTTCTTTAAGAGGTAAAAGGGGTGCTAAGGGATTTTGAATCAATTGTCAATCTATAAATAAATCGACAATGTAGGTGGTTAAAAATAGGGAGAAGATGGGGGTGTTAAGCAGATGCAAAACAACTTAGACTAAGGAATAATAAATAATTAAAAAAAAATAATTAGTGAAAAACAAATAATAGATAATAGGTATATAGTTGCAATGCTGCCTCCACCCGCTCGCGGTAGTGAACTATTGCTCATTACATCATTGAACATCCACCGTAATCTGACATGAATTGTGAACAAAGCACATGTAAAAACCACGTGAACAAAGCCACATATACACACACAAATGCACATACAAAAAAACCAAACACACACATACATACATGCATATACATATACATATATACATATATATACACATATGCACAAAAGACACAAGCACCTAAGCGTCTTCCGTACACTTGTACAGCAAAAACCGCTTACACAAACAAGCGCAGCATCAATACATGCACTTGAGACCTCAGACAACTACATATATATACACATGCTGAGTGTATAAAAAGCAATTACTCATACACTCAACAGTACATGCACCTGAAGTCTCAAACCACCCATTAAAAGGTACACATGTACACAAGTATAAAAGGAAATTATTCGATGTTAAAACGGAATGATAGCCTAGACAAAGGGTAAAGATAGGGGAAATAGGAATGAGGTATTTACAGGACAATGCAATGGCAGAAAACGACGGTGGATAGGGTGTAATAACGAAAAAATTATAGGGGATGGCAAATAAGTATCAACATCAGCGACACCGCGAGGCATAAGTCTGGCAGCAAAGCAATTCAGCATTAGATAAGTAAATTTTAAAGGATAGGTTAAATGTTAACATCAGAGGGATTGGTATAGGGGCAATCTGGGATAGGTAAATAGTAAGTACAAAGATTATAAGATATGGGGAGGGGGAAATCTATTGATTATTGCTAGGTGGGGGGTATCTGGAGGGGCCAAGAAGTTGGTATATTTGTATTTACGCTTGTGTCTGCAATGGGAGATCAATTCGTTTTTAGAGTTAATAGTATTTAATGATTTATTAGCTGTGGCTATTGCGTAAGTTTCCAGAGTGCAGAGGCTGCAGTGTGGAGATCCTGGGGTGTATGATCTAGATTTTCTCAAGATGGACCAATGTAAGGAGTAGGGTGTATTATTGCTTTTAAGGTTTCTAATTAATTTAGAAAGCGAGGTGCTGGGGTTATCATTATTTAATTTAAATGATTGCCTGTGGTTTGAGATTCTTATCTTAATTGGGAAAGCGCTAAGACCTATGTATGTGTGAATTTTGCAAGGTGCAGAATTTGTATTTGAGTAATTAGGGTCATTGGTAACTGTTTGAAAGGATGGATCTGAAACTATATTAGCTTGGGGTGCTGGGGTAGGGCCTAGAACAACCGGGGTATTACTGCCAATTGTATAGGGTTCAAGATTACTCGGTGAAGATGAGGAGTAAGATCTAGGGAGGTCGTTACTTGTACTTTGAGTTAGCGGGGCAGAGGGATAGGGGGCAGTACGTAAAGGTGGCAGGGCTGCCGAAGCGGAGTTCGAATTATAGCCAGAGTTCTGTCGGAATTCCCTAATAGTGCACGCGTATATAACATCACTATGAATGCAATCACCATTAAGGGGGCAGTCTCTGGGTCTACGGCAATTACATTTATTTTGGGGATGAGAGGAGGGAGATTGTTGGGCAGTTTTTATTTTATTTTTTTTATTATTGGAGGAAATTATATTTTGCGCTATGTTAGGCATAGTGGAGTAGGATATCTTAATGGAGTTTTTATTTAGTATTGTGCAATATTTATGGGGTACCTAAAACATTTGTCTAAGATTTTAAAAAATTCTTTCGGGACGTTGGTTTTTACATTGCAATTGAAGGGAGGGTTAAACCAGATGTTATTTTTCCTTCTTGACTTTTTATCTCCTTCAGAGTTCCGGTTAGTGTTTATAATTTCCAAGCTGTCTGTATTGTGAGGGTTAGGGGTCGAAGGGATATTAGAGTTACCCCGTCTTCTGGAATTTAAAGCCATATTATGGGTAATTAAGCCAGTGAGATTATTTTTACGGGTTGGGGGAGTATTGTTGTACTTAATTTTAACGTTGTATCCTGAGGCAAGTAAGGCGTTGTTATAAAAATTACAATTCTGCTCAAAAATAGATTTATTTGCAGAAAGTTTAGAGATTCTATTGGAGACTGACCGGGCAATTGAGTTGGTTATTGATTTGGGGTGGTTAGAATATTTATGCACGTAGAATAAAGTTAGGTTTGGCTTATGATAAGGGCTAAAAGTTTCAAAATTAAGGTTAAGATTTAAATCTAAGAAGTTAGAAGTTCTCTTTTCTGGTTCCACTGTAATTGTAAGAGCGAAATTTTTAAAGAAACTATGGAGATTTTTTATGGTGATGTTGTATTGTCTTGATCTTTCTCCAGACACAAATAGTGCATCGTCCCTGTATAGACCACCTCTCAAATGTCCGAAGTTATATTTAAGTTCTTTCATTAAGTAGATCCCCACTAAGTTAGTCACTTGGGCAGAGTCTGAGGACCCCATTGTAATATCGAAGTTGTTGGGGTTGTCCCTCCTTGTCCAAAGTTTGTTGTCAAATTGTAGAAGGGATTTTCTAGCTAGTTTGATCAGATCAATTTCTAAGTCAGTCAAATCGGAATTATCTTTAGCGAATATTAAGGCTTTATTAAGAAGAATGGAGGTAATAGATTGATAATAATTATCGATGTCAAATGTAATGAAGTTTAGATTAGGGTTTGACTTGTTTTTAAAGTTAAGGAACCAGTTAGAGACCTTCTCTGAGGATTGCCAAAGGGTATAAGAAATTTTAGATTTGAGGTTTGGAATTATTCTATCTAATATGTTTTTTCTTATAATGCCTAAATCTGATTTAGAGGGGCAAAGTAATCTAATAATAGGGTTTTCATGGAAATTTCTTTTAAGGTCCTTTAATGTGCATCTAGGCGTGGCTGGAGTTAAGATTTCTGTGTAGTTTAAGACATTTAAGGAGGTGAGAAGGGATTTGGCTTCCGAATTGATAGTATTGAGAGTGTTTATAGGTGTACTTTTATAAGATTTATTTAGTTCTTTATAAATTAAGTTTTTATATTCAGTGTAAGTTAATTTGTAGTAGTTTTTAGTCTTATCTGCAGGGACTACCATATCATGGTGTTTCTTAATTTTATTAGTAAAGCTATTAATTTTTTTGATTATGGGGTTAGAGTGCTTATTGTGTTTTTTAAATTTAATATTTTTAATAAGGGTGAACAATTCGTCTTCAAATTCATTGAGGCTATGATTTTGCCCAGGAAAGGAAGAAGTTTTCAGGCCATACCTTGATGCGGCTTGTCTTTCAAGTTTTTTTTAATTCTCTGGAGGAGTTCATAGGCAGTGTAAAAGATCATCACTCCCCGGAGTTGGCACGATGTTGGTATCAGGCTTCTGGAATGGAAGGCCCTCCACCGAACATTAATGATGAACTTCTTAAATGTTTTTTATTAACTAAACTGCTCCTTGTTTTGAACAACTGAAGATATCGATTTGTTTCCATTTGTAGGTCTAATCAATTTTCATTGACTTACCATATTTTTGCTCTATCCAGTATATTGAGCTTTCCTTATTTCACAATAGGTCCAACTCTCTAAAAGTTTACCTTTAAGTTATATATATATATATATATATATATATGATAATTTTTCTTCGGGGTATAGAACTTTTTTATTGCAGGGAATACTTATTTTTTATTTATGATTTAAAAAGTGAAAAAAAGAAAAAGATAACCAGAGAAAAAATCAGCTGAGAGGGTTCGCCTTCACTTTACAGAGCTAAATCGTGGACTGAATAAACTAAAAGCAGTATAGTATGCAGACAATAGGGATAGTAATCACGCTGAATCCAATCAAACACTCTCTCTGTTTTCAGAGGGAATGTTTACAAAAGGGGCTATCTCGAACGAACTCAGATTGTCTCTCAGACTTTAAGATAGAAATAATGAGTGAGAATTACTCATAATGGTAAATGAGTCAATGCTGAGATTCATTGAACACATGAGTTTTTTTTTAATAGAATCCTCCAGGATTGAACACCTGTATGTGATTTTGGTACTACTCCAGATGAAGCGCCTAATTTCCATGACTGCTCGGTGGCAACGATCGGGCAGGTCGCGGAAGCGCCCGAGAGCTGCCGAGACGAAAACGAGGCTGAAGCAAAACTGAAAGTCGTAAAAATGGAAGAGTGGCAGACGAAGAATACAAAAGAAAAAAATACAAATATTTGAAAAAAATTAACAAACCCTAGCTGAAGAATTATAGATAAACTTGTTTTTATTTTTTTTGTGGGCCAAATGAACCATTTTAATTGTTTTGTCTTTTTTTTTTTACATAAATCAAAGAAGTAAATGCTATATTTGTATTTTTTTCTTTTGTATTCTTCGTCTGCCACTCTTCCATTTTTACGACTTTCAGTTTTGCTTCAGCCTCGTTTTCGTCTCGGCAGCTCTCGGGAGCTTCGGCGATCTGCCCGATCGTTGCTGTCGAGCAGTCCCGAAAATTAGGCGCTTCATCTGGAGTAGTACCGTGATTTTTATTAGTCCGTTGGGCTAAAGAATACCGAGTGGAGCCGTTCGTCAGCCGATGGTCGTAAAGTGGTTATTTAATGCACACACACACACACACACACACACACACACACACACACACACACACACACACACACACACACACACACACACACACACCCACACACACATATATATATATATATATATATATATATATATATATATATATATATATATATATATATGTGTGTGTGTGTGTGTGCGTGTGCGTATGAATGGCTATGGTTTCCATACTCGTAGGTGTAAGAATCTACGTAATTGCCCCACCCCTACCGGTGTTTTAGTGAATAATCTTATTTATGGGGGTGCAGGTAGAGGGTGGGGCGATGTAAGCGTCGTTCTGGTAAAATTAAGCTTTGTGTGTCGGGTATCTTAGTACGCACCCGCGACGCCAGGGCATTGTCACATTTCCCGCTTTTTAGTGCACCCGATTCATACTCTGATATCCCCTACGGAGTTTTATTGTTCGAATGGTAGCCTAAAAATACAAGATTTAATTGTCCCGAGTCGGCATCACTGTCCAAAATAGCACTCGGTGAACCTAAGCAAAGATGACAACCTGTGTCACATGTGGATTGTGACGGCGCTATGTGTCCATGCCCACTCCCCCTCTTCCCTCCAAATGATGCGGGACCTCCACGGGGAGATTAGTCAGTGTAAACAAACCAACGCATGGATTTTTTAATCACTAAAAACCATAGAAGTCTCTAATTTTAATGACATTTTCATCATTTTAAAAAATAAATGAGACCGGATGTCCACAGTCTGGGTACATGATTACCGTTTTTTTTTTAAAGAAAACAATTTTATTCAATTCTAATGTAGATAAATAATATTTTCAAGATGATTTCCGAAGTCTTTTGTCGTCCGGAACGGGGGTGTTAAAGACACTGTCTGTTTCTTTAAACTTCGAAACCAATTTCCCCATGTACACAGACTTTATGGACACCCTGTATTTTACTAGCAAGACTAGTGTCCCGGCGTTGCCCTGGAAAATTGAGGAACCCATGAAACTCCTACTCTTAACTTTGAACCACATATTATTATTGCTATTCTTATATCGTAGTGGCATCGATTATTTTTCAAGATTACCTCTGGAACATGACTGTAAGACAAATAAAGAGTAAGGGAGACCATTCTTTCCCTTAAACTGTATAAAGTTTATTTATTTAGCAAACACTCTCTTCAAAGTAGCAGTGGCAATGAATGTGGTTATTACGTATCAACTTTCGATTTGACAAATTCTCATATCAGCAGTTTATTTCAACCAATTAAAACGCAAGAAATATTTACGTACTATAAATACCCAAACACACAGCTTTCTGTTTGTCTTTCTTCCTTGAATTTCAGACACACGTGCGTACGACACAATCCTGACCGGTCCCATTGATGCAAAGGACATCTCAACATGACGAGAAACATTCGCGAACAACTGTACGACAAACGAAGCATACGTACACAAATTCATAAAGATACACACTCTCTCACCAACAAAAGAGCAGCACGGTATTTAAACACACGTAAACGTACATGACGTTAGTCGAAATGAACATACACTCTCTCACCAACAAAACAGAAGCACGGTATTTAAACACACGTAAATACACATGACGTTAGTCGAAATGAACATATACTCTCTCACCAACAAAACAGAAACACGGTATTTAAACACACGTAAACGCACATGACGTTAGTCGAAATGAACATACACTCTCTCACCAACAAAACATAAACACGGTATTTAAACACACGTAAACGCACATGACGTTAGTCGAAATGAACATACACTCTCTCACCAACAAAACAGAAGCACGGTATTTAAACACACGTAAACGCACATGACGTTAGTCGAAATGAGCATACACTCTCTCACCAACAAAACAGAAGCACGGTATTTAAACACACGTAAACGCACATGACGTTAGTCGAAATGAACATACACTCTCTCACCAACAAAACAGAAGCACGGTATTTAAACACACGTAAACGCACATGACGTTAGTCGAAATGAACATACACTCTCTCACCAACAAAACAGAAGCACGGTATTTAAACACATGTAAACGCACATGACGTTAGTCGAAATGAACATACACTCTCTCACCAACAAAACAGAAACACGGTATTTAAACACACGTAAACGCACATGACGTTAGTCGAAATGAACATACACTCTCTCACCAACAAAACAGAAACACGGTATTTAAACACACGTAAACGCACATGACGTTAGTCGAAATGAACATACACTCTCTCACCAACAAAACAGAAGCACGGTATTTAAACACACGTAAACGCACATGACGTTAGTCGAAATGAACATACACTCTCTCACCAACAAAACAGAAACACGGTATTAAAACACACGTAAACGCACATGACGTTAGTCGAAATGAACATACACTCTCTCACCAACAAAACAGAAGCACGGTATTTAAACACACGTAAACGCACATGACGTTAGTCGAAATGAACATACACTCTCTCACCAACAAAACAGAAGCACGGTATTTAAACACATGTAAACGCACATGACGTTAGTCGAAATGAACATACACTCTCTCACCAACAAAACAGAAACACGGTATTTAAACACACGTAAACGCACATGACGTTAGTCGAAATGAACATACACTCTCTCACCAACAAAACAGAAACACGGTATTTAAACACACGTAAACGCACATGACGTTAGTCGAAATGAACATACACTCTCTCACCAACAAAACAGAAGCACGGTATTTAAACACACGTAAACGCACATGACGTTAGTCGAAATGAACATACACTCTCTCACCAACAAAACAGAAACACGGTATTAAAACACACGTAAACGCACATGACGTTAGTCGAAATGAACATACACTCTCTCACCAACAAAACAGAAGCACGGTATTTAAACACACGCAAACGCACATGACGTTAGTCGAAATGAACATACACTCTCTCACCAAAAAAACAGAAACACGGTATTTAAACACACGTAAACGCACATCACGTTAGTCGAAATGAACATACACTCTCTCACAAACAAAACAGAAACACGGTATTTAAACACACGTAAACGCACATGACGTTAGTCGAAATGAACATACACTCTCTCACCAACAAAACAGAAGCACGGTATTTAAACACACGTAAACGCACATGACGTTAGTCGAAATGAACATACACTCTCTCACCAACAAAACAGAAACACGGTATTAAAACACACGTAAACGCACATGACGTTAGTCGAAATGAACATACACTCTCTCACCAACAAAACAGAAGCACGGTATTTAAACACACGTAAACGCACATGACGTTAGTCGAAATGAACATACACTCTCTCACCAACAAAACAGAAACACGGTATTAAAACACACGTAAACGCACATGACGTTAGTCGAAATGAACATACACTCTCTCACCAACAAAACAGAAGCACGGTATTTAAACACACGTAAACGCACATGACGTTAGTCGAAATGAACATACACTCTCTCACCAACAAAACAGAAGCACGGTATTTAAACACACGCAAACGCACATGACGTTAGTCGAAATGAACATACACTCTCTCACCAAAAAAACAGAAACACGGTATTTAAACACACGTAAACGCACATCACGTTAGTCGAAATGAACATACACTCTCTCACAAACAAAACAGAAACACGGTATTTAAACACACGTAAACGCACATGACGTTAGTCCAAAAGAAACATACACTCTCTCACCAACAAAACAGAAACACGGTATTAAAACACACGTAAACGCACATGACGTTAGTCGAAATGAACATACACTCTCTCACCAACAAAACAGAAGCACGGTATTTAAACACACGTAAACGCACATGACGTTAGTCGAAATGAACATACACTCTCTCACCAACAAAACAGAAGCACGGTATTTAAACACACGCAAACGCACATGACGTTAGTCGAAATGAACATACACTCTCTCACCAAAAAAACAGAAACACGGTATTTAAACACACGTAAACGCACATCACGTTAGTCGTAATGAACATACACTCTCTCACCAACGAAACAGAAACACGGTATTTAAACACACGTAAACGCACATGACGTTAGTCGAAATGAACATACACTCTCTCACCAACAAAACAGAAGTACGGTATTTAAACACACGTAAACGCACATGACGTTAGTCGAAATGAACACACACTCTCTCACAAACAAAACAGAAGCACGGTATTTAAACACACCTAAACGCACATGACGTTAGTCGAAATGAACATACACTCTCTCACCAACAAAACAGAAACACGGTATTTAAACACACGTAAACGCACATGACGTTAGTCGAAATGAACATACACTTTCTCACCAACAAAACAGAAGCACGGTATTTAAACACACGTAAACGCACATGAAGTTAGTCGAAATGAACATACACTCTCTCACCAACAAAACAGAAACACGGTATTTAAACACACGTAAACGCACATCACGTTAGTCGAAATGAACATACACTCTCTCACCAACAAAACAGTAACACGGTATTTAAACACACGTAAACGCACATGACGTTAGTCGAAATGAACATACACTTTCTCACCAACAAAACAGAAGTACGGTATTTAAACACACGTAAACGCACATGACGTTAGTCGAAATGAACATACACTCTCACACCAACAAAACAGAAGCACGGTATTTAAACACACGTAAACACACATGACGTTAGTCGAAATGAACATACACTCTCTCACCAACAAAACAGAAACACGGTATTTTAACACACGTAAACGCACATGACGTTAGTCGAAATGAACATAAACTCTCTCACCAACAAAACAGAAACACGGTATTTAAACACACGTAAACGCACATGACGTTAGTCGAAATGAACATACACTCTCTCACCAACAAAACAGAAGCACGGTATTTAAACACACGTAAACGCACATCACGTTAGTCGAAATGAACATACACTCTCTCACCAACAAAACAGAAACACGGTATTTAAACACACGTAAACGCATATGACGTTAGTCGAAATGAACATACACTCTTTCACCAACAAAACAGAAACACGGTATTTAAACACATGTAAACGCACATGACGTTAGTCGAAATGAACATACACTCTCTCACCAACAAAACAGAAGCACGGTATTTAAACTCACGTAAACGCACATGACGTTAGTCAAAATGAACATACACTCTCTCACCAACTCAACAGAAACACGGTATTTAAACACACGTAAACGCGCATGGCGTTAGTCGAAATGAACATACACTCTCTCACCAACAAAACAGAAACACGGTATTTAAACACACGTAAACGCATATGACGTTAGTCGAAATAAACATACACTCTCTAACCACCAAAACAGAAACACGGTATTTAAACACACGTAAACGCACATGACGTTAGTCGAAATGAACATACACTCTCTCACCAACAAAACAGAAGCACGGTATTTAAACACACGTAAACGCACATGATGTTAGTCGAAATGAACATACACTCTCTCACCAACAAAACAGAAACACGGTATTTAAACACACGTAAACGCATATGACGTTGGTCGAAATGAACATACACTCTCTCACCAACAAAACAGAAACACGGTATTTAAACACACGTAAACGCACATGACGTTAGTCGAAATGAACATACACTCTCTCACCAACAAAACAGAAGCACGGTATTTAAACACACGTAAACGCACATGACGTTAGTCGAAATGAACATACACTCTCTCACCAACAAAACAGAAACACGGTATTTAAACACACGTAAACGCACATGACGTTAGTCGAAATGAACATACACTCTCTCACCAACAAAACAGAAACACGGTATTTAAACACACGTAAACGCACATGACGTTAGTCGAAATGAACATACACTCTCTCACCAACAAAACAGAAACACGGTATTAAAACACACGTAAACGCACATGACGTTAGTCGAAATGAACATACACTCTCTCACCAACAAAACAGAAGCACGGTATTTAAACACACCTAAACGCACATGACGTTAGTCGAAATGAACATACACTCTCTCACCAACAAAACAGAAACACGGTATTTAAACACACGTAAACGCACATCACGTTCGTCGAAATGAACATACACTCTCTCACCAACAAAACAGAAGCACGGTATTTAAACACACGTAAACGCACATGACGTTAGTCGAAATGAACATACACTCTCTCACCAACAAAACAGAAACACGGTATTTAAACACACGTAAACGCACATGACGTTAGTCGAAATGAACATACACTCTCTCACCAACAAAACAGAAGCACGGTATTTAAACACACCTAAACGCACATGACGTTAGTCGAAATGAACATACACTCTCTCACCAACAAAACAGAAGCACGGTATTTAAACACACGTAAACGCACATGACGTTAGTCGAAATGAACATACACTCTGTCACCAACAAAACAGAAGCACGGTATTTAAACACACGTAAACGCATATGACGTTAGTCGAAATGAACATGCACACTCTCACCAACAAAACAGAAACACGGTATTTAAAAACACGTAAACGCACATGACGTTAGTCGAAATGAACATACACTCTCTCACCAACAAAACAGAAGCACGGTATTTAAACACACGTAAACGCACATGACGTTAGTCGAAATGAACATACACTCTCTCACCAACAAAACAGAAGCACGGTATTTAAACACACGTAAACGCACATGACGTTAGTCGAAATGAACATACACTCTCTCACCAACAAAACAGAAACGGTATTTAAACACACGTAAACGCACATCACGTTAGTCGAAATGAACATACACTCTCTCACCAACAAAACAGAAGCACGGTATTTAAACACACGTAAACGCACATGACGTTAGTCGAAATGAACATACACTCTCTCACCAACAAAACAGAAGCACGGTATTTAAACACACGTAAACGCACATGACGTTAGTCGAAATGAACATACACTCTCTCACCAACAAAACAGAAACACGGTATTTAAACACACGTAAACGCACATGACGTTAGTCGAAATGAACATACACTCTCTCACCAACAAAACAGAAGCACGGTATTTAAACACACGTAAACGCACATGACGTTAGTCGAAATGAACATACACTCTCTCACCAACAAAACAGAAGCACGATATTTAAACACACGTAAACGCACATGACGTTAGTCGAAATGAACATACACTCTCTCACCAACAAAACAGAAACACGGTATTTAAACACACGTAAACGCACATGACGTTAGTCGAAATGAACATACACTCTCTCACCAACAAAACAGAAGCATGGTATTTAAACACACGTAAACGCACATGACGTTAGTCGAAATGAACATACACTCTCTCACCAACAAAACAGAAGCACGGTATTTAAACACACGTAAACGCACATGACGTTAGTCGAAATGAACATACACTCTCTCACCAACAAAACAGAAGCACGGTATTTAAAAACACGTAAACTCACATGACGTTAGTCGAAATGAACATACACTCTCTCACCAACAAAACAGAAGCATGGTATTTAAACACACGTAAACGCACATGACGTTAGTCGAAATGAACATACACTCTCTCACCAACAAAACAGAAGCACGGTATTTAAACACACGTAAACGCACATCACGTTAGTCGAAATGAACATACACTCTCTCACCAACAAAACAGAAGCACGGTATTTAAACACACGTAAACGCACATGACGTTAGTCGAAATGAACATACACTCTCTCGCTAACAAAACCAACCACGCTTACAACCCCCACACACCTTCACGTCTATTACATTCCCCCACACACAAAACGCAAACGGGGCCAGCCGAAACGAACATATGTACTTATTTCTCCTTAAACACAAACAACTTCTCTTTCGCCAAAATGTGTTTGGGACTTTCTGAACTTTCATATTCTACGAACTCATTATCTTTTGTTTTCAATAAAAAAAAATAGTTATTTTTTATAGATGAATGTGTCATTCTTTCTTTTTGATATTGCCTTTTTCTCTACAATTTTATTTATCATATTCATTTTAATCGTGATAAAAGTATAAGTAAAATTAAATTCAACCAAATACACATGCAGCACCTCCGTTGCCGATTTATGTCTCTGGAGTGTCAGTAAAATGAAACATCTTTTTTTATAGCTAACATTTTTAATTGACAAATCATTGATAAATATAATTTAAATATTAATACAAAGTACTTTAATATTCCTTTAATTCTAATTAAGAAGACACTTTTGTGAATTTTCTATGTCCTCAGCCCGTAGATAAATCCACCATTTAATAATTCAAAGACGTGTGTTTATTAAACAAGTAATATTTCATAAAATATCAAAAGAAATATATTCCATTGTAACATCGTCGCTAACACATATTGAGAAGATATGGTTTAATAATGTAAATAAATAAACATATATTGTCCATCTGTAAAAATTTGACCCACTAATTCCCATTGAATCGCTGGGCGAGCGGTAAAACAATTGTCAGCTTAAGACAGTTTCTGTATGTTGTATTCACAGGTTCCTCTGTGCATATTAGTCTTTTTTCTCTTTGTGAATTTTCTACGTTCCCGGCTTCTTAGATAAATCAACCATTTTATTTAACAACCTGGTGGAGTTCAGTGAGAGCAGATGACATTATACCATCAATAAACGTAAGCCATCAAAATTCCTTTTTTTGTTTTCGAGTCTTCATTTGTGAACAAGCTTGTGAGAGAAGATGCCACAGGAAATCTATGAGCAATCCTAAAAATATTAAGGGTTTCTTTTTAGTCTTATGTAATGTGTCATCTTCAAGGAAGATGTTAGCTTAGTGTACCATAATTGTAAGAAGCAACGTCACGCCTAACCGGTTGAAGAACCTTACTTTATACGGCATGATCGCGTTAGATAACCGAAGTTAAGCGGCGTTGAGCCTGGTCAGAATGAATTGGGTGACCATTTGGGAATCGCAGGCACTGTATATAGAGGGACAGCCATGTCACCCTGCAAAAAAAAACCCCTGCAAAGATTAATATCTTAGCGAGATACACATGTGACTGGTAACAGCTTGTGAATTTGATATTCCCTAGAAACTTCTTCTTTCGGATGGACACAACTAAAACCAGAACAGGATATGACTACATTGGAAAACACGAATGTCCACGAAAAAGCAGCACTATGCAAACCACATCGGAAATATAAATCATTGTTTACTTTATTATAAAGAGTAATTTTTAATTGTTTTATTACAATACATAGTAAAACCAGTTGAGATAATGTGCAGCAAAGGAACACACGATAAGGTAATCCTCGTTACAGTAAGCAACATTAATTTTGTTGTAGTATTACGGTCGCTTCTTCTTCTTGCAATATATCTTTTGTTATACGTGTAACCAGTTAATAGCTGTTGTTTTGCTGACACGAAGTAGTAGTAATCCCAATCAGTTGTGACTTCCCTCTCCTTCTTCTGTAGTAGAAGTAGTAGTAGTAGTAGTAGAGTTGTTCGTCACAGTTTCTCAATGGACATGGACCCTTGTTTCAAGATCTACGAAAGTAAAGTTGTGGTTCTCTTTGAAATGGAGGAAAATCTTTTAGTCTAGTTTATTTTTTCGTGAATCAATCTAATTGCTTCTTCCTCTGCATTGAGAAGATGACATACTTTCACTTGTATTCTTTTTATTTTAGAATAACTATTTTATTATTTCGTTTGATTTATCCAGTTTTAATTTCAGACAAGTCATCATCACAGCTATTGTCATTTCTAAGTAATCATGCCGAACTATCCCATGTAAGAATCATAGATTAACCGATAACCAAATACAAGATTTAGAAAACACAATATCAGAAAGCGTTTGATTGGAGAAAGACATCATGCTTAGGATGTGCAAAGTAGCATAGCTTATGGTAAACTTCAGGAGAGATAATGTAAAACCGATATGTTACCATCCGCCAAGTTTACAGTGAAGTTTGCTTGCTTAATCTTCTGTATGAAGTAGAAACATGGACTAGATACCGTAGAGAAGTGAAAGGGTCACGTTGTTATAAAAGGCGCCATTTCAGCGTTGACCATCCAGGAAATACTGGATACTGTAAGCTAACCATCTATAGCAAATCTCATCATACATACAAATCTTAGATGGTTAGAGAATGAAATCTGAACGGCTACGTAGACAGCCGCATTCATTAAAGAAACGAGAAAGTTCCAAGTGTAACATAGGTAAGTGTATTGGTTACATGATGTGTCATCTTAGGGCAATTATGAATGGAGTCTGGAAGGATGAGCTCACCATACTGAAACGTGCAGGCCAACCATCTATGGTGAATCTCCTAACACAGATGAATCTAAGACGAGTAGGATACACTGGAAACATTTTATTTTTTGATTTTGATTCTTAACGGTTCCAACCACGTGAATTTCCAAATTTAAAATTAAAATTTCTTTTCTTTTTTCTTCATTTCATTCTTTCCAAATATGATCTAAGGTTAAGATCGGATTCTAACTCTGCCTGATGAGATCTCAGTTTATATAAGCTGTTGATGGATAATATCGACATGCCAGTATCGCAGATTTTGTACATGTCTGTGTAAATGAAAATAATCATATATATATACATAATATATATATATATATATATATATATATATATAAATATATATATATATTATATATATATTATATATATTTATATATATTATATATATATATATATATATATATATATATATATATTATATATATATATTAAATAAAACTAAATATAGCCTACATTTTAACCCCTTACGACTAGCAGCTGTGTTCCAAAATTCATGATGATCAGTTAATTAATTTACCTATCTTTGTAAATATACTAGAAAGATACATTGTAAGGATAAAATGAATTCCCCGGCCAGACAAGTTTTACATTACTTTTATGTCTCCTTATAACGGTTAAAATCAAGATATTATGCTACTGAACTTTATGTCTAGAATCCTTATTCCAATTTTGATCAAAATCCATTACATGATTTTGATTCTAGAAAATGTCTAAAATTTAAGGCTTACGCTTAATGGGTCTTACGAAGAAATTGAAATGTAGAGTGTCTTGCTTAATTGGTGTCTAATGACTATGGATCAAATTTAATGCAAATCTGAAATATTTGAATTTTTAAATGTGAGGTTGTGCCCATATTATGTCCCTTAAAACTATTGAAAATACTGCAAAGAAAATGAAATTTTTTGTATATTTATTAATCGATGTCTAATACCTTTTATCAAAATTCCACATAAATCGGAGGTATCTGAATTTTCACGAAGGGCTTTTATTCCCTTTTTTAACCCCTTTGAATTAAACCAAATTAAACTAAATATAGCCCACATTACTCACTCTTACACATAGCAGCTGTGTTCCAAAATTCATAATGATCAGTTAATTAGTTTAGGAGTTAATTCTGTGCATACAAATATATTAACATGTAGACATGCCTAACTTTATAAAAATACTAGTAGAATGCTCGTCACAGTAAGATTAAAATGAAGTCCATGAACAGTTTTGCACCACTTTTATGCCCCCTTTCAAAGATTTGAATCAAGATATAATGCAACTGAACCTTATGTCTGGAATCATTATTTCAATTTTAATGGTTTTGATTATAGGAAATGTTCAAAATTTAAGCTTAATATATATAGATACACACACACATACATGCATACATATATATAAATATATATATATATAAATATATATATATATATATAAATATATATATATATAAATATATATATATATATATATATAAATATATATATATATATATATATATATATATATACATAGAATTATAAAATACACACACATATACATGCATACATATATATATAAATATATATATAAATATATATATATATATATATATATATATATACATAGAATTATAAAAAGGAAAAAACTATACACACATTAAGGTTGTATACATTATAAATTATTTTGACCCCTTAATTAGGTCTCCTCAGACGTATAAACAACCACGTCAAAAAAACAAATAATGAGAGAAATTGATCATCGTCTTAAAAAGATAAATTCACTTTTTTGATTGGTCGATGTAAAAAAGGGGGTAAATGTTAAAATAATCGAGGAGGGGTGACAGAAGTAAAAGATTAATTTGACTATTTTTTTTACATATGCAGAAATATAAAAAAATATATAAGAGAATTTGTTTTTGCTATTGAAATAAATAAATTATCTCAGTTAAAATTTCGAATGTGAGCTTTATAGGTAAAAATATATGATGAAAGATTCGAGCGTTCACGATTAAAAACTACGTTTAATTATTTACGATTAAAAATTAAAAGACGAAAATGCAGGACGAAGATTTCGGTTTAGATTAGAACATATAAAAAACTTAATTGGTATATCATCAAAATTCAAGATGATCTACACTACGGAATTAAAGTTTAGCGACATTTAAAAACGGTTTATTTACAAATTGGTAAAGATTCAAGCGTTCACGATTAATTATTTACGATTAGAAATGAAAAGACGAAAATTCAGGACGAAGATTTCGATTTATATAAGAAATTATAAGAAACTTAATTGGTTATAACGTCAAGATTCGAGATGATCTACAATACGGAATTAAAGTTAGGCGACATTTAAACACGATTTATTTACAAACTGGTGTTTTACTAAATTGGTTAAAAAAACACAAAAAATACAAAAAAAACCAACTTACTAATTTATTAACATTTAGTTTTACAGTTATAACTCTTATTGTAACTATACTTTAAAAGAATTGTTATTTACAAAGAACTTTATAACGTGCTATTGATTTTAAACCTGTGCCTGTGTCTACATTTAGCCATCAGTTCATCATGTCTATTTAAAATGTTATTGTCTTCGTATTTTAGTATTCTAATTTTTTCCTCCAGGCACAAATTGCATCTATGTCTGAATCCTTTCGGAATGTTCGAATGACATAGTATGGACCACGAAACAGTTGGTGTCAAATTGTTTTTTTTTAAAAAACCACCAGTGTTTGGTTAATTCCGTTTTATTGGTGACGTCCGGGTTTAAAAATGAGTGTTTGTGTACGTAGAATCGTTGTTTCCACTTCCCGGTGGAAATTCCTATGTATACTTTCTTATTATTAGTATTTTCTTTAGGATAAATCGTAGCCTTTCGACGTTACAGTTTCCTTTAAGTGGGCAGTTATTCTTAATCTGACAATTACATTTTTTTTCCTCCGTTTTGGTTTTCTTACTCGGTGTGCTCAATATTTTTTTATTATGTGTATTAATAATGCTCTCCATATTTTTGGTGCAAGAATAACTAATTTTCACAGTTTTCCTATTGAAAATTTTACTTAAAGGATTAGTCATTTTAAAATGTTTATCTATTAGATTAAAAAATATTCTCCCGATATTAAGGCTAGAAAGCTGGCAATATGGCGATTAAACCAGATAATTTTGCGTCCCCTGTTTTTGGGTTTATTTTTCTTTATATATATTAATTTTTCGTTGTACCCACTATTTCTTAATGCGTTATCATATATATGTTTGCTAGTCTCAAATATATTTTTATTTGATGAGAGTTTGTTAATTCTGGTGTTAATAGTTGTAGGAATTTGTTTTATAATGCATTTGGGATGATTGGATTTAGTGTTAATGTATAATGGGGTATGATTATCTTTGTGAAAATGTTTGAAAAGTTCCCTCGTTTAAGTTTAGCGTAATGTCTAGAAAATTTACCTCGTTGCAATTAGGGGTCACTTCAATCCTCAAACCTAAATATTTAAAAGCCTTATTTAGTTTTTATGCATACTAGATATTAAAGGACCATTGCTATTAGGTACGATGATCAGTCCGTCATCTCTATATAGGCCAATTTGATTGGGGGTTACGATTCGACTGATTATATATATTATATAGATTCCCACCAAATCTGCTATTTGAGCTGAATCAAAGGTCCCCATCGGGACATCAAAGTCTGTACTATATTTTTTAATCCAATTATCCCCATCGTTTGCCAAAATGGATCTCCGACAGGCCAAAATTATGTTGATTTGTTCGTCTGAAATGTCAACGAAATTCTTGGCATAGTTTATGCTATTAATTAGCAATTCCTTCGAAATGGAAGAGTAAAAGTCCATTATATCGAATTGGATAAAGGGGGCTCTTTCTTTATGTTCTATTTCCCTAAACCATTTAATTGTGTCAGCAGAATCTTTCCATAAATTGAACTGTCTCGATGTTAGAGTCTCGTTGATTACGTTCTGTAGTATCTTTTTTGATACATGTCCCAATTCTGTTTTCGTTGTATTGATAAGTCTGGATTGCTTATTATTTTGGAAGTTCTTTTTATGGTCCTTTATAAGGATGTAAGCATTTTTCATATCTAACCTTCCTACTCTGTCTTCAATTCTCAATTTTGAGGTAAATTCTCTAGTTTCCTTGTTAATTGTAGCCTCTGTGTCTTCAATGTCAATTTTATAAGTATTGGAGATTTTATCTATAGTTAGCTTTTTATATTCTAAGGGACATATTTTATATATATTGGCAGATTTGTCGGCTTTAACCCAAATTTTGTTGGATTTTTTAATGTTTTTGATATCGTTTGCGAGTTCAAACTGAAAGTCATTAGAATGTTTTTTGAATTTAATCTTTTTCACTATATTGAATAAATCAGCTTCAAATTGTTTAAGCGCTTCTATAGGTTTAGGGTTCTGTTTTGCTCTGTTTAAATTACATTGAGCTCTATTATTCGGATTCTCAACACAAAATAGAAATCTACACACACACTATATATATATATATATATATATATATATATATATATATATATATATGTAAATATATACATACATTAAATTAGATCTAATAGAAAACTTTCTTTAAGATAACCACAAAGATCAATCATGAACTTGCAAATACCAGTAGCTCAATGGGCAGTAGAATAGAGCTGATATATATATATATATATATATATATATATGACGATTTAAATTAGTTGTCAAATCATATTCCAAATAAAGAACATATACAAAAGTCATATAATTGTTTAAAAACAATGCAAAAATCATAAGAATAGATTGATTGACAAACACCTCGGTGAAAAAATGATTAATGATTAAAATTAGTTCCACATCACAATGCATATTTTCACAATCCACAAAGATTCTCGTTTTTTTTTCGAAAAAAGAAAAAAACAGCATTGTCATACAAAAGGGGTATTTCTAGCTAACTTATATTCCGGGGAGGTAATTTTTTTATATATATTGATATATGATCTTTCCGGACACTATGTGAAGTTGGCACTACAGAATTGTCTAAGTTTTTCTACCAGAATGTGGCCCTGAAAATTATACGTAAGTTATACGCGGTGAGTGGTTCCATGGCACTGGAAGGCTTTCTTCTCCAATGAAAATATCATTGGCTGATTTATAGATATCTGCCCCTAACTGGCGTGGGTCTGGACTGGCATGGGGCGTAGTAAATTATTTAGTATTTTATACCATCTCCGCGCCTATATCTTATTAATTATTTTTCTTTTGCCAACTTAATAAATTGCAGTCTCAACAATGCTCGTTATTCAACTCCTACGGCTCCCTCCATTAAATCTATATTGATCAAGTCTTTTACATTTCTTCTATCACCTCAAACACCGTTAATGCTGAAAATCGAATTCTTACAGTTAAGTAGTCTCCATCTTAATATTTTCCTGATACAAACCCTGTCTATTTCTGTTGTGAAGTTGTTCCACAGTAAATAATAAATAAAGGAAGTCAAGTCGAGGGTTGATTTAACAAGTGTATTAACAAAGTAAGAAAGTGACTAGCTCTTGGCTAGACAGTTACAAGACTGTGTTTTGTCTTCTGGTGTCTCGCACTATTTATAGTGACAACCGGTGTTGTTTCTCCTGTGTAAGAACGGCCGGTGTAACACCCCCTTTGAAAATATCCCCTCTGGGGATTAATAACGTTTTTGTTTGGGAATCACCATCATCAACTCAGTCGATTTCCGTTTTCTATTTGATCTCCTAATCTCAGGAGCAGTCTCTGGTATGGGCACTTGAAAAGTATCAAACACTGCATCCATGATGTCCTCCTCGGGCGATCTGGTCACCTCACTGTTCGAATATCTTTTCCGGATTTGGTTAGTGTGACGTTTGTGCACGAAATCTGATCCCTTAATCATATAGACTATGTTGCCTATTTGTTTATCCACAGTGCCGGACTCCCAGAAAGTCCTATTGTTTCTGTAGATCTTATAAAAAACTTTTTCGCCAACTTTATACCGTTTTTTTGTTATCGTTCTTTTTATATTTGCCCTATCCTGGTTTGGTAACAACTTGTGGGAAATCGATCTAACCTTGCGTCCGAACATGACCTCAGCAGGTGTCTTCGACGTTTCGATGTTTGCATTCGGAGTGACTCTGTAAACCTGCAGAAACTGTTGGATTGACTTATCCGTTGGTGATCCACTAGCTTTTTTCAGAGCTCTCTTGAATGTGTCAACGAATCTCTCAGCTGTCCATTGCTTCTTGGATGGTATGAAGGGATTGTTATATGCTCGATGAGATGATCCTCGCAAAGGTGTTTAAATTCAGTAGACGTGAATTGAGTACCATTGTCGGTGACAATGCAGTCTACTACTCCAAACCTAGCGAATAGTTCGTATAGGAAGTTGATAGCTGCCTCGGATGTGGGGTTCTTGCATTTTAGTACTTCCGGCCACGTAGCTAGGCTGTCTATAACAATGAGATAGTAGAACCCATCAAGTGGTCCCGCAAAATCTAAGTGAATTCTAGACCAAGGTCGGTCCGGTTTAGTCCACGATCCGAATTGAGTTGGAGGAGCTTTCGTAGCTAAGGCACATCCTCTACACTCCCTGGCTTTTTCTTCGATATGCTTATCCATGTTTGGCCAGTAAACGAAAGAGCGCATAAGGCTTTTCATTCTCGATATGCCTGGATGTCCTACATGGAATTCCTTGAGCATTCTTTTCTGTAATGTCATAGGAATTACAACCCTGTCGCTATATAACAGGACGTTGTCGCAAATTGAATAAATTCCATCATCTAGTTGGCTATTGTTGATTTTTTCTTTCGTGCTTATGATAAATTCATCCACCTCTGCCTTACTCTTAATCTCATCAAGCGTTACTGGAAGTTCTCTTATTGTGTCACATAACGTATTTTTTACTTCAGCTTCCGCTTGAATGGCTGCTATCACCATATCCTCCAATGGTTCTGTCTGCTTAGGTATCAACCTTGATAACCCGTCTGCATGACCAAATTTCTTAGATGGTACATACTCCATTTGAAAATTGTAGTTAAGAAGAATGGTACCCCATCTTTGGAGTCTATTCGCAGTGTGTTGTGGTAGTCCCTTTTTCAATCCGAAAATCGTTAATAAGGGTTTGTGGTCTGTTTGTAATAGAAATTGTCTACCGTGCAGGAAACGATGAAACTTCTTTACCGCGAATATAATGCTTAGCGCCTCTTTCTCAATTTGAGAGTAGTTTTTTTCGGCTGGTAGAAGTGTTCGGGATGCATGGGCTATGGGTTTTAATTTTCCATCATCCATTTTGTGCAATATGCATGTTCCTATATCATAGTTGCTGGCATCGCTTGCAACTACAATATCGCGCTTGGGATTATAATGTGCCAGAAACAAGTCAGACGTTAAGATATCTTTAATTTTCTGAAACGCTTCTTCGCACTCTTGCGTCCAGACCCATTTTTGGTCCTTCTTTAACAGTTCATTTAAGGGTGATCTTAGTTTATGCATGTTTGGTACGAACACATTGTAGTAATTCGCCAACCCTAAAAAACTTTGTAGAGACGCAATATTTTCTGGAGCAGGCATGTTCCGTATCGCCATTGCCCTATCTGGGTCTGGCCTTCTTACTTGCTCATCGATGATTTGTCCTAAGTATTTTATTTTTCCCATGAAAAAAGTACATTTCTCATCTTTAATTTTAAACCCATAATCCTGGATTTTTTTGAATACTTGGTTTACATGAGTCTTGTGTTCTTTGCTAACGCTGTTTATTAACACATCGTCCAGGTACCCTACTGCGAAATCCATTCCATTTAACATCATGTCCATAATTTGTTGAAAAATCGCAGGGGCGACCTTTACTCCAAAAGGAAGTCGGTTAAATTTGTATAATCCCTTATGGGTATTGATACATAGCAGTTTTGAACACTCTTCATCGACAGGTATTTGAAGATAAGCGTCGCTGAGGTCGATTTTAGAAAAATATTTTCCTCCACTCAGTTTCGCAAATATTTCTTTAGGGCTTGGAAGAGGGTAATGGTGATCTTTTAATGCCTTGTTCAAGCCTGTGGAAAAGTCGGCACAAACCCGAATCTCCTTGTTCTTTTTCTTAACATAAACTGTAGGTGAAGTCCACTCACTGTGATCAATTTTTGAAATGACAGCCATGTTCTCGAGTCTTTCTAATTCACCGTCTATTTTCTCTATAGCGGCGTATGGAACATTTCTTTTCTTTCTGAACACAGGTAGTTCATTTGTTTTAACTTCAAACTTTGCTACCGCTTTTGTACACCTTCCAAGACCGCCTGAAAATACGTCTGGAAAATTTTCTTTTAATTCCCTCTTGAGTTTTTCTGCCTCCACATTCGAATCCTCAACCTTTTGGAGCTTAAAGGCAGATCCCATAGGCTAAACTTTTCAATCAGATCAGTTCCAAAAAGGTTATTCGTTTTTCGCATAACAAAAATTTTGGCTTTTACGGTCTTATTCTGGAAAGAAATATTCGTCAATAATTCCCCTTCGAAGGTTATTTTTTCACCACTGACGCTTCTCGCCGTTTTTTTTGTGATTTGATCATAGTGGGTCTCCCAAGCTTCTTCCATGTCTGTACATTAATGATGGAAATGTCAGACCCACTATCAAGCTGTAGTCTTACTTTTTTTTAAAAAGCATTTTGACCTGTACATATTTCCGGATATTTTGTTCTTCAGGTTCAATTTTTGTCAGTTTAATAGCTGTCTTTCTACCAGATTTTTTTCTACAACGTGATGCCTTATGTCCTTTCTGGTGGCAGTTGTCACATTGTTTGAATATGTAGGGACACTCATTGTACCAATGGTTATATCCACACCTCCAACACGGTCCAGGTGGATCTTTTCCATGTTTTTCTCTCTGGTTATTCATTGAAGTCAATTTTTTCTTCTGATGGATTTTTTTTATGTGCGACACTCCGTTTTCCTCTATGTCACGACTGTCCTGTTTCAACGCAACAAAACGTTCACAGTCTTCCGCTAAGTTTTGTATTGTTAGACATGGCTCATTTTCGAGTTTATTTAAAACACGACGTCTGATTTCAGAGTCTTTATTTAAGACCAGACCTTGCAAGAATATTAAACATTTAAAATTATCCGATGATTATTCCTCTAATTTAAAATCGTCGCAAAGTTTATTTACTATACTTGCATACGTAATGTAGTCGTCTTCCTCTTTTCTAGTGACATTCATACACTTATATCTCCTATGGAAAAGAGAAGTTTTTTGTAGAAAACAGTTCTGTTAGTAAAGTAACTGCCTCCTGGAAGTTAAACTCACTGATCTTTTTTGGAAGGATAAAATTCACGAACTTTGTATGCTCGGCACCTCTTAATTTTCTTAGCAAAAATCTAACTTTTTTAGAGTCTGTCCATGTACTGCAGTCCGATACAAAATATCCTCATATCTTCTATAGAAGTGAGCAAAAGTGACATCGTCTTCTGGATTATAATTGAACATTTCGATAGCGCTCCACACAGCCGTCTGGGAGAATGCATTATGATTCTCGTTTGCTTTCGTTAACTGTGTTGCCTCCAAAACAAAACTAAGGAAAATTTTTTTTTTTTTTTTTATATATGTGTACGTAGTTTTACAAAACCAAGTCCGTCGCTATAAGCCTAATAAGACTAGTTTTATGGGAAATCTTTTTAACCCCTTTTCATTTTGCAAAAATGCGACTTGCTTATTTAACAGTTCTTTGTTAGAAGCACAAATGACTTACGCGAATATGTTTTTTTACTGTCCGTCTTTTGCTCTCGACAATTCTGTGGTAGACCGTTTTAATAAATAGTCAATCCGGATTTTGCTCAAATATCAGATGTTGTCCTAATAATAACGACAAACTTACACAATATCTGTAATAGTTGACGCGGATAACATTTATCTTAACGAGTCAGTGAAACTTGAAGAGAAAAATAAAGGTATCAGTGTATTCAATTATTTCAATAATTGAAAATGTCTTACGCGTTTTTTAGTTTTCGATTTTTGGTAGCAAGTTTTGAATGTGTTTTTTTTTTCGCTAAACTACTCAGTAGTTAATTTGCTGTTAATCCTTGCAAATCCAAATATCTGACTAAGATGAGTTTTTTTCCCGTGAAGATCTTGCGAATCACTTTGGGTGATTTTTTTGTTGCAGTGAACTCGTTTCGATTCATCGTTGCCAATCTGTTATGAAGTTGTTCCACAGTAAATAATAAATAAAGGAAGTCAAGTCGTGGGTTGGTTTAACAAGTGTATTAACAAAGTAAGAAAGTGACTAGCTCTTGGCTAGACAGTTACAAGACTGGGTATTTATCTACTCCCCACAGAGTAAAATGTGACACAAGGTCGGAAAGTGGGGTTTTGATAAGTCAGCACTCTAGAAGAAGAGCACCTATTACCTTTAAAAATTGCCTGGCCAGCCCCGTCGGCATCCCCGGTAGGGGCGCCTCAGACAGCAAGCAATAAACTTACTCCTCCCCAAAGAGGGGAGGCAAAGCCTGGGAGGGTGGACCTCCTAGAACTGCACAGGACCAGTCTCGTGCAGTATCCATCGGAACAGATACTACACTTTTATATTGGCTAAAAGGCCAAGAAAGCGACTGAACGACAGTTACAAGACTGGGTATTTATCTACTCCCCACAGAGTAAAATGTGACACAAGGTCGGAAAGTGGGGTTTTGATAAATCAGCACTCTAGAGGGAGAGCACCTATTACCTTTAAAAATTGCCTGGACAGCCCCGTCGGCATTCCCCGGTAGGGTCGCCTCAGACAGTAAGTAATAAACTTACTCCTCCCCAAAGAGGGGAGGCAAAGTCTGGGAGGGTGGACCTCCTAGAACTGCACAGGACCAGTCTCGTGCAGTATCCATCGGAACAGATACTACACTTTGATCTTGGCCAAAAAGCCAAGAAAGCAACTGAACGACAGTTACAAGACTGGGTATTTATCTACTCCCCACAGAGTAAAATGTGACACAAGGTCGGAAAGTGGGGTTTTGATAAATCAGCACTCTAGAGGGAGAGCACCTATTACCTTTAAAAATTGCCTGGACAGCCCCGTCGGCATTCCCTGGTAGGGGCGCCTCAGACAGTAAGCAATAAACTTACTCCTCCCCAAAGAGGGGAGGCAAAGCCTGGGAGGGTGGATCTCCTAGAACTGCACAGGACCAGTCTCGTGCAGTATCCATCGGAACAGATACAACACTTTGATCTTGGCCAAAAGCCAAGAAAGCGACTGAACGACAGTTACAAGACTGTGTTTTGTCTTCTGGTGTCTCGCACTATTTATAGTGACAACCGGTGTTGTTTCTCCTGAACGGCCGGTGTAACAATTTCCAAATTCCGTTAATTAATAATTTGACAACCAATTTCTCTTCATTGTCAGTTAAAAACCCTATATATATAATTTAAATGTCTACATGAAATTCTTTTAAATAATTTCATCCGATAGTTCCCAATAATTCTATTTTTATTCGTTTTTACCACTTTTTCTGAATTCATTTAATTCTATCCTAAAATGTTCTTTGCTATTGCTCCTAATCTAATTGTTTCCAAAATATATTACGCTATTAGAAAAATATAATTTGGTTAATAGAAATTTTAAATCTGATTTGAAAATAACCTTTCAGAGAAATATAAAAAATGGTTACTATTCTTAGAAATGCCATTTTGAAAGTTTCAATTAAATCACATCTCCCTAATCTCCTCGTCAAGCAATTAATCCAAATTCTCCTACCTCCATCTGTTATTGTACTCTTTTAATTGTATTAGTTTTGCAGATGTTGTTAGTTCGGCTGCATATAGCTGGTTTCAGGATGGATCGCTAATTCGTTAGCTTTGCGGATGTGAGGTGGACCTAAAACGATATCGTCTAATGTTTGAGATCAACTAAAAATAACCCTAACCGAATATATGAACACACAGATCAACTATTCCCAATCAAATTTGCAACAAAATTTGACTGGGGGTTAATAGATAACTTCATACTTAAACTTACCAATTAAAAGAGGTAATCTATATTTACTAAACCTATCAATCTTATACTCAGAAAAATAAATGAAAATAATTCAAAACCTCCTATTTTAAGAAATGATAAAATCCAATCTTACCAAACAAATTTCTGTAAAAAATATCACTTAAATGTGACAAAGGGTAAATCCCATTAATTCGACCGTTAGAAGAAAATGTGGAATTTGTTACGTAAATTTGGAATGATCATGGCGTAGTGCCTTTCATGAAACGCTAATCGTAGATTCCACGAGCTGCATAATAAGAACAACCAAAATTGTGGAAATGATTTCGCTAACGTTTTGCCAATGTGCATAAAACTAAATCTGGTGTTGAAATTTTAGTTCAAGAGTTCTGGAGTCTTGGAGAGTGTGGAACCACCACTCTTAGTTACCATTGTTCCTAAGTCCATCCTGGCACAGGACTCCAACTATGGGTTAAATAGTCCAGTGTATGTAGCACACTATCAAGTGGGAATAAGTAAACCTATCAGCCATTGCTTTTGATTATCTCGGTGTGTCCTTGTCGGTGAACAGTCAAAATCGTAACGCAAAAGCGGACAGGATTAAAATTCATTGAACATGTAATTATTATGTCTCGTTCGGCATCTTTTGATCAATTATTTCTTGGAAATAAAAAATCTCACTTAATATTTAAACACACAGATCAAATTCCCCTTAATATTTTATTAGACCCCATCCCAAATATTACCGTAAATTCTGTTACAATTATTCCTTAATTCATTCAGTTTATTCTTAACATTATTTACATTACATCTATTTTAAAACTGACTAAACAATTTGTTCCAATAGTATATTATTCCATTAGAAAATAATCTAATTCTGTGGTATATATATATATATATATATATATATATATATAAATTGTTAATTATCTATGTATGTATACGTTTCGTCCTTTTTCAATCGGGACTCTTCAGCATATGACTATTCACTACCGGTCACACGATTCGAAACCCTGGATTACAAGTATTTTTTTAACCCAAATCCAACGTCGCTAATCCTGAATAGCTTATAAACAATGATAATTTTAACACATTTAAACAATGATAATTTTAACACATTTAAAGCGGCGAGACGTACAGGCATTCTACTTCTATAAGGGAAGGAATGATGCATATAAAGCAAGTGACGTCATGCTGTGTTAGTACTACCATTTACACACACACACACACACACACACACACACACACACACACACACACACACACACACACATATATATATATATATATATATATAATGCATTTGTCTTATTCTATCTAGCATCACTTATTCTATCTATCTATCTATCTATCTATCTATCTATCTATCTATCTATCTATCTATCTATCTATCTAATGCATTTGTTTTAGCGTCACTTATATAGATCTATCTATTTTTTTTAAAAACATAGTTCACCCCAGACAAGGCAGGCCGCCACTGTAGACGTAAAGGGCTACTGAGAAGAAAGAAAAGAGAGAAGGTGGGTGGGGGGGGGGGTCAACCAAAATTGAGATCTGCGCAGCGAGATGTCTGTTTACATTAGTTTTAAATTTCTGTATGTCAGTACTGTCAGGGAAACAGGGGGCAGGGAGGGGGTTACAGAGGCCAGCAGCACGATGGAAAGAAGCTATTTGAGTAGAAAGCTCTCCGGCATCTGGCGACCTCCACAGTGAATGGATGGGATTTAGTCGATTATCTATCTATCTATCTATCTATCTATCTATCTATCTATCTATCTATCTATCTATCTATCTATCTATCTATCTATCTATCTATCCAATGCATTTGTCTTAGCGTCACTTATTATATAAATATTTTATAGTCTACACTTATGGTTATTTATCACTGATGGTTAAGTATTAATAGAGTAGCTTGTGGTTAGAAGAGAAAGATAAATAATATAGACCATTTGAATAACATATAATGATAAAATATAGGCCATTTGAATAACCTATAATGATAAAATATAGGCCATTTGAATCACCTATAATGATAAAATATAGGCCATTTGAATCACCTATAATGATAAAATATAGGCCATTTGAATCACCTATAATGATAAAATATAGGCCATTTGAATCACCTATAATGATAAAATATAGGCCATTTGAATCACCTATAATGATAAAATATAGGCCATTTGAATAACCTATAATGATAAAATATAGGCCATTTGAATAACCTATAATGATAAAATATATAGGCCATTTGAATCACCTATAATGATAAAATATAGGCCATTTGAATCACCTATGATTATAAAATATATAGGCCATTTGAATCACCTATAATGATAAAATATAGGCCATTTGAATAACCTATAATGATAAAATATAGGCCATTTTAATCACCTATAATGATAAAATATAGGCCATTTGAATCACCTATGATTATAAAATATATAGGCCATTAGAATCACCTATAATGATAAAATATAGGCCATTTGAATCACCTATAATGATAAAATATAGGCCATTTGAATCACCTATAATGATAAAATATATAGGCCATTTGAATCACCTATAATGATAAAATATAGGCCATTTGAATCACCTATAATGATAAAATATAGGCCATTTGAATCACCTATAATGATAAAATATAGGCCATTTGAATCACATATAATGATAAAATATAGGCCATTTGAATCACCTATAATGATAAAATATAGGCCATTTGAATCACCTATAATGATAAAATATAGGCCATTTGAATCACCTATAATGATAAAATATAGGCCATTTGAATCACCTATAATGATAAAATATAGGCCATTTGAATCACCTATAATGATAAAATATAGGCCATTTGAATCACATATAATGATAAAATATAGGCCATTTGAATCACATATAATGATAAAATATAGGCCATTTGAATCACCTATAATGATAAAATATAGGCCATTTGAATCACCTATAATGATAAAATATAGGCCATTTGAATCACCTATAATGATAAAATATAGGCCATTTGAATCACCTATAATGATAAAATATAGGCCATTTGAATCACCTATAATGATAAAGTATAGGCCATTTGAATCACATATAATGATAAAATATAGGCCATTTGAATCACATATAATGATAAAATATAGGCCATTTGAATCACATATAATGATAAAATATAGGCCATTTGAATCACATATAATGATAAAATATAGGCCATTTGAATCACCTATAATGATAAAATATAGGCCATTTGAATCACCTATAATGATAAAATATAGGCCATTTGAATCACCTATAATGATAAAATATAGGCCATTTGAATCACCTATAATGATAAAATATAGGCCATTTGAATCACCTATAATGATAAAATATAGGCCATTTGAATCACCTATAATGATAAAATATAGGCCATTTGAATCACCTATAATGATAAAATATAGGCCATTTGAACCACCTATAATGATAAAATATAGGCCATTTGAATCACCTATAATGATAAAATATAGGCCATTTGAATCACCTATAATGATAAAATATAAGCCATTTGAATAACCTATAATGATAAAATATAGGCCATTTGAATCACCTATAATGATAAAATATAGGCCATTTGAATCACCTATAATGATAAAATATAGGCAATTTGAATCACATATAATGATAAAATATAGGCCATTTGAATCACATATAATGATAAAATATAGGCCATTTGAATCACCTATAATGATAAAATATAGGCCATTTGAATCACCTATAATGATAAAATATAGGCCATTTGAATCACCTATAATGATAAAATATAGGCCATTTTAATCACCTATAATGATAAAATATAGGCCATTTGAATCACCTATAATGATAAAATATAGGCCATTTGAATCACCTATAATGATAAAATATAGGCCATTTGAATAACCTATAATGATAAAATATAGGCCATTTGAATCACATATAATGATAAAATATAGGCCATTTGAATCACCTATAATGATAAAATATAGGCCATTTGAATCACCTATAATGATAAAATATAGGCCATTTGAATCACCTATAATGATAACATATAGGCCATTTGAATCACATATAATGATAAAATATAGGCCATTTGAATCACATATAATGATAAAATATAGGCCATTTGAATCACCTATAATGATAAAATATAGGCCATTTGAATCACCTATAATGATAAAATATAGGCCATTTGAATAACCTATAATGATAAAATATAGGCCATTTGAATCACCTATAATGATAAAATATAAGCCATTTGAATCACCTATAATGATAAAATATAGGCCATTTGAATCACCTATAATGATAAAATATAGGCCATTTGAATCACCTATAATGATAAAATATAGGCCATTTGAATCACCTATAATGATAAAATATAGGCCATTTGAATCACCTATAATGATAAAATATAGGCCATTTGAATCACCTATAATGATAAAATATAGGCCATTTGAATCACCTATAATGATAAAATATAGGCCATTTGAATCACCTATAATGATAAAATATAGGCCATTTGAATCACATATAATGATAAAATATAGGCCATTTGAATCACCTATAATGATAAAATATAGGCCATTTGAATCACCTATAATGATAAAATATAGGCCATTTGAATCACCTATAATGATAAAATATAGGCCATTTGAATCACCTATTATGATAAAATATAGGCCATTTGAATCACCTATAATGATAAAATATAGGCCATTTGAATCACATATAATGATAAAATATAGGCCATTTGAATCACCTATAATGATAAAATATAGGCCATTTGAATCACCTATAATGATAAAATATAAGCCATTTGAATCACCTATAATGATAAAATATAGGCCATTTGAATCACCTATAATGATAAAATATAGGCCATTTGAATCACATATAATGATAAAATATAGGCCATTTGAATCACCTATAATGATAAAATATAGGCCATTTAAATCACCTATAATGATAAAATATAGGCCATTTGAATCACCTATAATGATAAAATATAGGCCATTTGAATGACTTATAATGATAAAATATAGGCCATTTGAATCACCTATAATGATAAAATATAGGCCATTTGAATCACATATAATGATAAAATATAGGCCATTTGAATCACCTATAATGATAAAATATAGGCAATTTGAATCACGTATAATGATAAAATATAGGCCATTTGAATCACCTATAATGATAAAATATAGGCCATTTGAATCACCTATAATGATAAAATATAGGCCATTTGAATGACTTATAATGATAAAATATAGGCCATTTGAATCACTTATAATGATAAAATATAGGCCATTTGAATCACCTATAATTATAAAATATAGGCCATTTGAATCACCTATAATGATAAAATATAGGCCATTTGAATTACATATAATGATAAAATATAGGCCATTTGAATCACCTATAATGATAAAATATAGGCCATTTGAATCACCTATAATGATAAAATATAGGCCATTTGAATCACCTATAATGATAAAATATAGGCCATTTGAATCACCTATAATGATAAAATATAGGCCATTTGAATCACCTATAATGATAAAATATAGGCCATTTGAATCACATATAATGATAAAATATAGGCCATTTGAATTACATATAATGATAAAATATAGGCCATTTGAATCACCTATAATGATAAAATATAGGCCATTTGAATCACCTATAATGATAAAATATAGGCCATTTGAATCACCTATAATGATAAAATATAGGCCATTTGAATCACCTATAATGATAAAATATAGGCCATTTGAATCACCTATAATGATAAAATATAGGCCATTTGAATCACCTATAATGATAAAATATAGGCCATTTGAATCACCTATAATGATAAAATATAGGCCATTTGAATCACATATAATGATAAAATATAGGCCATTTGAATCACCTATAATGATAAAATATAGGCCATTTGAATCACCTATAATGATAAAATATAGGCCATTTGAATCACCTATAATGATAAAATATAGGCCATTTGAATCACCTATTATGATAAAATATAGGCCATTTGAATCACCTATAATGATAAAATATAGGCCATTTGAATCACATATAATGATAAAATATAGGCCATTTGAATCACCTATAATGATAAAATATAGGCCATTTGAATCACCTATAATGATAAAATATAAGCCATTTGAATCACCTATAATGATAAAATATAGGCCATTTGAATCACCTATAATGATAAAATATAGGCCATTTGAATCACATATAATGATAAAATATAGGCCATTTGAATCACCTATAATGATAAAATATAGGCCATTTAAATCACCTATAATGATAAAATATAGGCCATTTGAATCACCTATAATGATAAAATATAGGCCATTTGAATGACTTATAATGATAAAATATAGGCCATTTGAATCACCTATAATGATAAAATATAGGCCATTTGAATCACATATAATGATAAAATATAGGCCATTTGAATCACCTATAATGATAAAATATAGGCAATTTGAATCACGTATAATGATAAAATATAGGCCATTTGAATCACCTATAATGATAAAATATAGGCCATTTGAATCACCTATAATGATAAAATATAGGCCATTTGAATGACTTATAATGATAAAATATAGGCCATTTGAATCACTTATAATGATAAAATATAGGCCATTTGAATCACCTATAATTATAAAATATAGGCCATTTGAATCACCTATAATGATAAAATATAGGCCATTTGAATTACATATAATGATAAAATATAGGCCATTTGAATCACCTATAATGATAAAATATAGGCCATTTGAATCACCTATAATGATAAAATATAGGCCATTTGAATCACCTATAATGATAAAATATAGGCCATTTGAATCACCTATAATGATAAAATATAGGCCATTTGAATCACCTATAATGATAAAATATAGGCCATTTGAATCACATATAATGATAAAATATAGGCCATTTGAATTACATATAATGATAAAATATAGGCCATTTGAATCACCTATAATGATAAAATATAGGCCATTTGAATCACCTATAATGATAAAATATAGGCCATTTGAATCACCTATAATGATAAAATATAGGCCATTTGAATCACCTATAATGATAAAATATAGGCCATTTGAATCACCTATAATGATAAAATATAGGCCATTTTAATCACCTATAATGATAAAATATAGGCCATTTGAATCACCTATAATGATAAAATATAGGCCATTTGAATCACCTATAATGATAAAATATAGGCCATTTGAATAACCTATAATGATAAAATATAGGCCATTTGAATCACATATAATGATAAAATATAGGCCATTTGAATCACCTATAATGATAAAATATAGGCCATTTGAATCACCTATAATGATAAAATATAGGCCATTTGAATCACCTATAATGATAACATATAGGCCATTTGAATCACATATAATGATAAAATATAGGCCATTTGAATCACATATAATGATAAAATATAGGCCATTTGAATCACCTATAATGATAAAATATAGGCCATTTGAATCACCTATAATGATAAAATATAGGCCATTTGAATAACCTATAATGATAAAATATAGGCCATTTGAATCACCTATAATGATAAAATATAAGCCATTTGAATCACCTATAATGATAAAATATAGGCCATTTGAATCACCTATAATGATAAAATATAGGCCATTTGAATCACCTATAATGATAAAATATAGGCCATTTGAATCACCTATAATGATAAAATATAGGCCATTTGAATCACCTATAATGATAAAATATAGGCCATTTGAATCACCTATAATGATAAAATATAGGCCATTTGAATCACCTATAATGATAAAATATAGGCCATTTGAATCACCTATAATGATAAAATATAGGCCATTTGAATCACATATAATGATAAAATATAGGCCATTTGAATCACCTATAATGATAAAATATAGGCCATTTGAATCACCTATAATGATAAAATATAGGCCATTTGAATCACCTATAATGATAAAATATAGGCCATTTGAATCACCTATTATGATAAAATATAGGCCATTTGAATCACCTATAATGATAAAATATAGGCCATTTGAATCACATATAATGATAAAATATAGGCCATTTGAATCACCTATAATGATAAAATATAGGCCATTTGAATCACCTATAATGATAAAATATAAGCCATTTGAATCACCTATAATGATAAAATATAGGCCATTTGAATCACCTATAATGATAAAATATAGGCCATTTGAATCACATATAATGATAAAATATAGGCCATTTGAATCACCTATAATGATAAAATATAGGCCATTTAAATCACCTATAATGATAAAATATAGGCCATTTGAATCACCTATAATGATAAAATATAGGCCATTTGAATGACTTATAATGATAAAATATAGGCCATTTGAATCACCTATAATGATAAAATATAGGCCATTTGAATCACATATAATGATAAAATATAGGCCATTTGAATCACCTATAATGATAAAATATAGGCAATTTGAATCACGTATAATGATAAAATATAGGCCATTTGAATCACCTATAATGATAAAATATAGGCCATTTGAATCACCTATAATGATAAAATATAGGCCATTTGAATGACTTATAATGATAAAATATAGGCCATTTGAATCACTTATAATGATAAAATATAGGCCATTTGAATCACCTATAATTATAAAATATAGGCCATTTGAATCACCTATAATGATAAAATATAGGCCATTTGAATTACATATAATGATAAAATATAGGCCATTTGAATCACCTATAATGATAAAATATAGGCCATTTGAATCACCTATAATGATAAAATATAGGCCATTTGAATCACCTATAATGATAAAATATAGGCCATTTGAATCACCTATAATGATAAAATATAGGCCATTTGAATCACCTATAATGATAAAATATAGGCCATTTGAATCACATATAATGATAAAATATAGGCCATTTGAATTACATATAATGATAAAATATAGGCCATTTGAATCACCTATAATGATAAAATATAGGCCATTTGAATCACCTATAATGATAAAATATAGGCCATTTGAATCACCTATAATGATAAAATATAGGCCATTTGAATCACCTATAATGATAAAATATAGGCCATTTGAATCACCTATAATGATAAAATATAGGCCATTTGAATCACCTATAATGATAAAATATAGGCCATTTGAATCACCTATAATGATAAAATATAGGCTATTTGAATCACATATAATGATAAAATATAGGCCATTTGAATCACCTATAATGATAAAATATAGGCCATTTGAATCACCTATAATGATAAAATATAGGCCATTTGAATCACCTATAATGATAAAATATAGGCCATTTGAATCACCTATTATGATAAAATATAGGCCATTTGAATCACCTATAATGATAAAATATAGGCCATTTGAATCACATATAATGATAAAATATAGGCCATTTGAATCACCTATAATGATAAAATATAGGCCATTTGAATCACCTATAATGATAAAATATAAGCCATTTGAATCACCTATAATGATAAAATATAGGCCATTTGAATCACCTATAATGATAAAATATAGGCCATTTGAATCACATATAATGATAAAATATAGGCCATTTGAATCACCTATAATGATAAAATATAGGCCATTTAAATCACCTATAATGATAAAATATAGGCCATTTGAATCACCTATAATGATAAAATATAGGCCATTTGAATGACTTATAATGATAAAATATAGGCCATTTGAATCACCTATAATGATAAAATATAGGCCATTTGAATCACATATAATGATAAAATATAGGCCATTTGAATCACCTATAATGATAAAATATAGGCAATTTGAATCACGTATAATGATAAAATATAGGCCATTTGAATCACCTATAATGATAAAATATAGGCCATTTGAATCACCTATAATGATAAAATATAGGCCATTTGAATGACTTATAATGATAAAATATAGGCCATTTGAATCACTTATAATGATAAAATATAGGCCATTTGAATCACCTATAATTATAAAATATAGGCCATTTGAATCACCTATAATGATAAAATATAGGCCATTTGAATTACATATAATGATAAAATATAGGCCATTTGAATCACCTATAATGATAAAATATAGGCCATTTGAATCACCTATAATGATAAAATATAGGCCATTTGAATCACCTATAATGATAAAATATAGGCCATTTGAATCACCTATAATGATAAAATATAGGCCATTTGAATCACCTATAATGATAAAATATAGGCCATTTGAATCACATATAATGATAAAATATAGGCCATTTGAATTACATATAATGATAAAATATAGGCCATTTGAATCACCTATAATGATAAAATATAGGCCATTTGAATCACCTATAATGATAAAATATAGGCCATTTGAATCACCTATAATGATAAAATATAGGCCATTTGAATCACCTATAATGATAAAATATAGGCCATTTGAATCACCTATAATGATAAAATATAGGCCATTTGAATCACATATAATGATAAAATATAGGCCATTTGAATCACCTATAATGATAAAATATAGGCCATTTGAATGACTTATAATGATAAAATATAGGCCATTTGAATCACCTATAATTATAAAATATAGGCCATTTGAATGACCTACAATGATAAAAGTACGAATGTACGCCAAAACGGTTATTTGGGCAACAGATAACTATAACATGATAGCGCCTATAGTATTTTGCGGGGATTGCATGTGTAAAGTACATCAAATGATAAGGCGTTGCGTTGGTTCTTATAATTATGTGTCACGAAATCAATATTTTCGTCGAGGATGCCACCTTACATGAAACTGAAAAGAAACACCTACTTGTCTGCGTTACAAATAAAGACTCGAAAACATAAAAAGGAATTTTAATTGCTTTTTTCCATTGTTGATATAATGTCGACATTATTTTTTCTCACATTCATCCACTTATGTATCGTGGGGGCCATGCGGGCCTAGGACATTCTCACAACTTGGTGACAATCTTCGCTCTGATGTTTTCGATTTGCGAAAGTATTTTTCAAAATTGTTTATGTTTTCACGCATTCCTTATTCCAAACAACAAATTACGAATGTTTATATTTCAAATCAACTCTGTCAAAATAGCATCCGAATTCCAAAAGCGCATTTCGAACAATATTCCAATCTCAATCCACATTCTGTCGTCAACTCTTGCAAACCCCACTTCTCGCAATCGTAATAGCTATTACGAATTATAATAATAAAATAATAATAATCGTAATTAGTATAACCACCACCTTTCCCAAACTCCCAGATGTAATCTTATTACATAACTATAAAAGTCTTATTTCATAGATAGACACTTCTCGGAAAGTTAAAAAAATACGATGTGGATAAAAAGTTATAAAGGACGAAAGAAAGAAAATACGAGTCAAGTAGAAGGACTACCTTCCCTCATATCAGAAGAATGTTGTCTAATAAAAAAGTCAATTCGTATGAATGAGCATCGGGCGAATTTTTATTTATCAACTTCATTCTGTTGTTGGCATTGGTTTCCTCAATTGTGTCTACAATCAGGTACTCACAGTAGGGATCACGTGACATGCCATTCCAAAATTTTAAAAAAATATAAAAAAACTATTAAAAATCACCCCAAAATAAACATGTGACAAAAATTTTAATCACAAAATAAAATAGAAAAGTAGAATAAAAATAAACAAACGTCATACGACGTTTTTCTTTTTTAAGTTACGGAAAATATTAAACAAAGATCACAGCAATATTAAAAATTGGACAAGAAATATATATGAAAAGAATAAAAAAGTCAGAACTGCCATCATTATTAAAAAACAATATTATGTACGTACGGGGAGAAAGCAGAAACCAGGTAGGTGTTCGGCATGTGGCAAACGTCACAAAATTCTGAAAACACACACACGGTTAAAAGCGTGCTATTTTTAATCATTTGCCCCTTGGAAAGCAACCACTTAGGAATACGAAACATTTTTCACAGTTACTAGCACTATGCACTGAGCTCCCTCTCTCTCACACACATACACACACACTTTCTCTAACAGAGATAAACAGATATACACACAGCTCCACACTAACAGATACATAGTCACACAATACTAAGTAAATAAGATTTACTAAGCCCGAAGGCTAATAAGACCGATGCTTATCCCCGGTTTACAAACATTCAGTGGGATGCCTGAACTGAACGGCCGCCATGACACCTCTACTGCCAGTAAGATGGCTCCCCATTTGCATACATAAGCACAGCGTTTACTTACATCGAATTGTATTCCAAAACATTTATTCATTTAAGGGCTAACCTGATTCAAAGTCCTTATTTACTTGCCTTTCCACAAAGCCGGTTTTTAATGTTGGGGAAATCCAGCTCCCCCAAAAGGGACACTCTGGATTCGAACGAAAATAAAAATTGCCTCAGTCTATTAAGATGTCTCCTTCACTGACCGATAATAGAAAAGATCGAGTGTACTATCAGAACAGATACTACACTTTGTTCCTAGCCAAAAGGACAAAAGTCACTGAATTTTGGTGAGTGGTACTTACTTCCTTGCAACTGCAGGTAGATGTTTGGGATTGCGCAACTCTTGCTTTATAATAGACTGCAGGTAGATGTGACATTAGGTCGGAAGGTGATGAGGAAAAGACCAGCGCTCCCAAAGGTACACCATGGCTTTGCAAAAATAGCCACGAACAGGCGATCAGTAATAGACAAACTCTCCCAACGAGCGAGGAGGTGATGCTTGCTAGTCAGTTCCTGGTCTGTCGGATTCAGCTGACGAGAACCGGTTGATCAACGTGGTTTCGCCGTAAATCACACATAATAGGAACAATCGCCAAAAACTTAGTGCTTGAACAATGAAACTAAAAACATCAACACGTTAGCACAAATACGTATAGAAAAACTAACATATACAAACTACTGTTGATAAACACACACTAACACCCACATACACCCTAACACACATATACGTCCCCAATTACCCACGCATTATTATAATCAGTCCCCCAAAAGGTCATTTCGGTACTGATTCTCCCGTTTTAGCTGGCTTAAAATTAGATTCTTTTTTACCTATCATCCTCAAAGGCAGAACAAAAAACATTAAGATTCATCGAAAGAAGACTAAAAAAGAAACGTCTAGAAAAAAGAGAATGGAAAAGAAAAACGAAACGAAAGCCCAAAGCCTTACGATTTATGACCGTACAATTCAAGGGAGAGAATTGTTATTTGCTGCATCCAATCATAACATAAAACACGTTAGTGACATCGATTTACATCGATTTGCATATTCATGAGCGAAATAGAAGATCCGATAACTCGTAAACAGCAGAGGATAAATTAGTGGAGTATATGTCTATATGCAAATAGGAACTGTGTACACACACACACACACACACACACACACATATATATATGTATACAGTTTTTCATGGTAAACAACTGATGATCCCTTAAAATAGTGTTAGAAATAAACTAATATAATAACTGTAAAAAATAAATTGACTTACATGAGTGATTTTCAACTGGAAGACTTGGGACTATAGGTTTTTTTTTTTTTTTTTCTTAATATAGTTTTAATGGTTGAGAAACTTCCGAGACTATATATATATATATATATATATATATATATATATATATATATATATATATATATATATATATATATATATATATATATGGGAAATGAAAAAGGAAAGACCAAGAGATATTTTTTATATATTCATCAACGTTTCGTCTTTTTTGTAAGACTTTCTGAGGATGATAATTTTAAGAAAAATGTCATGCAAGTACATCAAAATATTAGGTTGATATAATGGGTTGATAAGGAAAAGGCTGCGAGAAGTCAGTAGTGACGAAGAGTGAAGCCTGGACCCTCGTCCAGCGCTCTTAGTAGCCACGGCTACTACTTTTCACGTCAACCCAATATTTCGATGTACTTGCATGACATTTTTCTTAAAATTATCATCATGAGGAAGTCTTACAATAAAGACAGCACGTTGATGAATATATAAAAAATATCTCTTGGTTTTTCTTTTTTCATTTCCCATTACGTCGGATTACTCTCATCCTTCCTTTGTTCAATTTCACTTTGGAAATTACCGAATTTTATCCTCTGAAGACAAGAGTTTTATCTTTGAAAAAATATGTAAAGTCGATGGATTAAGGATTAGTCTAACTCCTTGCATCTGAACTTTCGATGTAATAAAATTTGTATCAATCTTGGGTAATTTTATGTAATTTTATGCAACTTTTTATCTTCATCTTTCCTTCTTTATATATATATATATATATATATATATATATATATATATATATATATATATAATATTTTTCTATATAATGATTATATTAAAATGTCTAATGTATATATTTTTTTACAAAAAGATAGATTTACTCTTCAAAGTAGGTATATAAAAGGTTTATTCGAATATTATATTTTAATAAATGATGCTTAATTTCTTCTGAAAAAATCTAGGCAGTAGAAAATGTTCAACTATAAAATACCAATGGGTGTAGAAATAGTAAAAGAAAACGTTTTTTATGTTCATATTACACGAGATTAATATTCATCCAATGATTTTCTAAAAATAACCCTCCATTCATGCAGACTTTACTATAAAACAATAGTGGAACTCTCTAAAAATAAGGAGGGAATTTCATTCTTAATCGCATACCACGATTTACTAACCTTATTCAATGTTCAAGCCGATCAGATAAGAGGACATATCTCTAATTAAACTTTAAAGTTCATGCTTTAGAAAACAAAATTCCCCCCAAACAAACCTTTACATAACCCAAAAGCAACAGTGATAAAAAACACATTTATTTTATATTTTAGGCCAAGGGGTTCAAAAGAAACTACTCTATGATAAAGTATTCTCTTATTATTCAAGATAGTATTTTTAAAAATTTATCAAATTTATTAAGTACTAATCTTACAGGTTTCACTAACATCAATATTAAAGTAACTCTAAGTTAATGATACTAAAATGCACTTTGCTATATCCGCTACTGACAATTCTTGTCTCTCTTTTTTGTCAAATAGTATGCCAACCATTATAAGAGCTCTTTAATATAAAAGCAATATACGTATATACACATACACATACACATACACATACACATACACGCACACATATATACACATATGCATTGGATTTTTATTTACGTACAACACACACACATGCACGATCTCGAATGACATCTCTATATTCCGGGACGACACCGTTACTGACATTGCGTTGCCACAAACGACAGCCAGGGAGATGCGTGGGAACAACCAAGCTGACTCTCTGGACTCGTACCTAGACGTTGGTATCATCCGTCTGATGGCTTGAAAATATCTAACAGTCTGGGGACCAAGCACGCCTGACGTTTCCACTGAAATTGGTTGGAAGATGAATCGGTCAGTGAACGAGCTGTATTTGCCGCGTTTTGGCGAGCAGAGCCGCTGTGCTGGGCTTGACCGTGGATTCCGCAATCCTTGTTGGTGAGAAGGAGTCGGAACAAGTGGCGTTCCATATCACCGGCTTTTCGGCTCGGAAAGCAAATACCGTCATCCCGTCGGGCCTGCGACCGTCACCCCTGTCCAGGTCGATTGGTTCAAGAACAAATGCAAAACCTGCCGAGTCGAGGCATCGCTTGACCAGGTCGTTAAGTGCAGAGTGGCGCGGTAAGTGGTCGGCACTAAATCGACAAAAGAGGGGATGCAGGGGAAACTCGTAAACGACTTGGCCACAGCGATACCGGTGTGGGTGACATAAACGGAGCCTACAGCTGTTGTGAGCAGGTGATCCGGATAGTGTCATTGTCCAAGAGGGTTTACCAATGTTGCTGAAGGGATTGCACTGAGCCAAGCGTCGCTGTGAGGTGAAACCGCAGCTGTTAGGCAGGCAGCTCTATGCTGGTCACTGCCACAGACAAGTCGGGCAAATCTAGACTGACATTGAATGTCGTCCCAGGACGACTGATGTACGAGATTGGGTGGTTGCTGAAGGTTTGTCGTCGTTGTCCACGTTGACAAAACGACTGTCAACAGATCTAGAGACGATGATTCGAGATATGAGGAGAGAATCTCGTCAACGAAACATTCCGAAGCGCGAGTCGAGGAAGCATATGCCGACAGTGCAGTATCGTTTGGGGAGCTCAGACTATGGCCACCGAACAGAAACGGCAAAGTGGCTTGGCGCCAACCGGTGTCGTCAAAATCTACGTTACAAATTTCACTGGCCAAGCGACGTAAAATTTTGTCGAAGTTTCCCAGAAGTTTGACTTCATTGTGACATAGAGTACTTCTCAGTGTGTATAGGATACTGGACATTTCAAAACAGTTTTGCAGTAGGAACAGTGCCGCATGAGCGTCGATCATGTTGAGGCGCTCTGTCATAGATTCTAGCTTTGTTGACTTGTCTTGTAGAGAGGCAACTACACATTTAGAGCTGATAAGCGACCCGTGAATTATTGTGTCGCCCTGTTCTGTTATCAAGACGGCTCCCAGGGTGAGTGGTAGACCATCTATTCGTTGTTGAAACTTCTCAGTAGAACAGTTAAAGTTGATTATCTCAGATTTATTAGGGTTAACTAACAAACCAATTTCAGCCAGAGCTGGGACGATCCGTTCAATGTCGTTGAGCACCAAGTTGATAGAGCCGCCCAAAGTGGCGTCGTCAAGATACTAAATCTTGATCGGTGACAAGGAAGATTGGGCAATGTCGTTGACGACTAGAGAAAAAAGGAGGGGCCCCTGGGTCGCCTTGTTGGACGCCTGAAGCCGATGTGATAGGGTTGTTTCTGCACAATAGGAGACTGGGGTCAGCGTAAGCTGTGTGGGCAAGACGGTAGATGTTAGGAGCCCGACGGTGGCACACGTTTAGAAAATGATCCCTGGGCACCGTATTGAAGGCATTTGTCATGTCTAGCTTAACTAGTATGGCATCTGTCTTGCTGAAATTGGATGCTGCTCTGATGGCATCAGCCGCAGCCTCGCAACTCATCAAAACGCCGACGTCTAGTTGAACTGGTTGAAATTCGGTAACTTTAGTAGCAAGTCTGCGCAACCATGTTACCGACAGCTATCGGGCGTATCCCGCCGCATTTTTTGCGGAGACCGGTTAAGTTAGCAGAGAAAAGGAGATCACGTACAAACTTCGGAAGTTGGCCGTTAATCATTGTGTTGCTGAGACGAGTTATAGCGGAGCGAAGGCGAAGACTTGCTTTAGCTGTTAGGGCAGCTGTGAGGTCTTTCAAGTGTCCGGGTCGGAGACTCTCAATGACACCGCTGCTGCTTGGTCGAAATGACTTGAGTGCGGACATAACCTGTTCTAGCGAAACGTCCTGGGTGTCAGTCTCATATATATATATATATATATATATATATATATATATATATATATATATATATATATAGTAATTATTTAAGTTCCAATAACAAAAAAATTCAGTCTGTATTCATATCATTTATTTTTTTGCAAATATGACATAAGCCAAGGATCAGATGTTCATTCTGCCGATGATTATGTACATGTCTGTATAAATAAAGATAATCATATATATATATATATATATATATATATATATATATATATATATATATATATATATATATAGTAATCCAGGTAAACATCTAAAGAATTTGAACCGTGCTTATAAAAACTGCTCAATATCAAATAGAGTTTATATATATATATATATATATATATATATATATATATATATATATATATATATATATATATATATATATATATTAGTATTTCATGTATCTACATAACATTTTATAAGGAGATATAATTTTTTATGTATCAATTTTCAGTATTTACTTCAACAGTGCTCGATACGTAAATAGAGCTAGATAGTAAGCTATAAAAATATATTTATGGCAATCAAGCTACACGGAGGCTCCCGCGTTTCATCCCCGGGGGGAATCTTCAGGCTAAAATGCCTGAAGATTCCCCCCGAGGATGAAACGCAGGAGTCTCTGTGTAGCTTGATTTCCATAAAGATATTTTCATAGCTTACTATATATATATATATATATATATATATATATATATATATATATATATATATATATATATATATATATATAAAAGATAATGAAGAGTGGCAAAAATGAATCGTGGACGAGTCCATTGTGGGTGGGACGTCGAGAATGAAAGAAAGCGACTTGATAACTGTTAAAAGGAGAAGGTTCCGTAGTGCAAGGGAGACTTGAAAGGCGGCGGTTTCAGAAACGCGAAGAGCCGGAGCGCTTGGTGATCGGAGTATCGAAGTACCGGAAGAATGGGAGTTTACCGATGTTTATGGCACCGACGAAGCTTTATTGGCTATGGTACCCAAGCCTGTCTTGCTTTTAGGCTTTCGTGTCCGCTGACTAAAAATGCGACTAATAAGCAAGTTGATACAGTGAAGGAATCCCCTGACTTGTATTTCATCAAACAGACAATTGGAAGTGCTTGTGGAACAATTGCTTCAGTAACGCTCGGATAGGCAATGCAGAGCAAATTGCTTTCCAATCGTATGTATATACAAACGAGTTTCTAGCGGAAACCAAGTCTGTGACCATAGCAAGAAAAAGACTTTCATGAGACAAAAGTATGTCAAAAGATTTTTTTATATGTGTGTGCGTAGCCGGCGTAGACCATCCGGTGATGGGAAATAATGAAAACCAAAGTTTTTCCATATACGTTCTGTTCTTTGTCATTATTGTTGGATCTTACCGGGTACCCCGAAAGAACGGGTAATGAAACACACACACACACACACACACCCACACCCACACACACACCCACACACACACACACACACACACACACACACACACACATATATATATATAAATTTATAAATAAATATATATATTGATAACATGAACTTAACACCAATATTTCTTCAAAAGTTTTTATAAATAAAATTATATAAATATTAGAAACAGTCTACGCGTATCAACCAACGTTTCGAAGTTAACACGGCTCATCGAAATAATAAAGTGATTTAAGAAGTTAAAATTGAAATTATTCAAAAGAAATCAGACAGAACAAAATCGGTCAACCGAAAATGAACCTCATTAAACATTTTATTTATTCTTCCTACGATTACACGGCACCCCTACCCACCTAACATATTTGCCGGACTCCTATACATTTAACCCACGCGCATTGTGTAAAACCTTCTTACCCCCTACCCTTTCTTCCTTCCACAACCTTCAATCGCCCAGACAATTCGCATACTTAGATCTACCTAAAGCAATTCAGACCAATTCAAATTTTATGGACACAAGTAAAAACACATCTTTCACGTTTTATTCACCGTACACTAAATATTTACATACACATATTATAGGGGACAATTAGCAAAAAGTATATACACATTTATTCACTCATTACCCCGCATTTAAATTACTGAGTTAAAAAACTATTCTGAATTTACTACTTTTTAAAAATAATAAATATAGGTAATTAGACGATTTAATCTGTAATCTGTGCTTACTAAATATATTAATTTATACCATGAAAGATAGAAAATAAGCTCTTTTTAAATTTATAAAGTTATAAAATCATAATTTTATTAAATAAAAACTTCATAAAACCAATATTATACAAAAATTAAAATAGTATCTCTACAGAACCCCCGCGTGATAGCCAAATTATGCAAATTAGCAAGAATAGAATTACTAAAAAATAATACACCAATAAGATTACAATCAGATCTAAGGAAAAATCTATTCCAAATCAAATTTGCAACAACATTTGGCTGGGGATTAATAGATAACTTCATACTTAAACTTACCAATTAAAAGAGGTAATCTTTATTTACTAAACCTATCAATCTTATACTCAGAAAAATAAATGAAAAAAAGTCAAAACCTCCTATTTTAAGAAATAATAAAATCTAATCTTACCAAACAAAATTCTGTAAAAGATATTAAGGTAAATCCACAGAACTATATCATGATTCCTCAGGTATGCAAGATACTGTCAAAATTTGAAATGTAAATTTTCCAATTCCCTTGCCTTTTAAAATAGTGGAAAACAGAACAGATATTATTAACTCCATGATTCACTAATAGTTAATTACTAACTATAATCTAGTCCTATTGAATTACTAAATTTCATAGTCTACCACTTTTTTGTGGTTTATAAAATTAAATTACCTGTCTATTAGTTAGCTTAAATGCTAATTCAATTACCCTACTTTCGGAATTTTAGTAACATTAGATGTATACTTAATCGGCGATGTTTTAATTTACCGGAAAACACATTAGTTTTCTTATGGATTGTTATGGTGAATTAATTATATTATTACAATATTCATCCCGGGTAAACCGTTTGAAGTGCATACAGTTAATTCCTATTTCATCCCTTTGATTTAGTAGTTTATCTTTATCCGGGAAAGTAATAATAGTCAGTTTTTTTTATTAAGACAAAGAAAACAGGTTGGGTTGTGTAGCGTCGGGGTTGAAGCTTTCTTCAAGACTCCCCATCTCAGAACAGTATTTGTTTGGATAGTGAGGTGTTCACCAAAAAGTAACGTCATGCTAGTAAGTAGCAAGCGAGATCTGTCGAACTATTCAAAATAAATAGTTAATGGGTTAAGTCCGATTGGATATATTGTGGTCATGTATGCACTAATGTTAAATATTGAGTCCGATGTACCAGAAATAGCACCTTGCAGGAATAAATAAAACGTACTTGACCATGACCTTCGTAAGTACGGCCTGTTCGATCGAAAGGTGACGTCATGCTAGTCGGTGCAAGCAAGCGAGATCTGTCGAACAGTCAGTCGATAATGAATGAGAGCTTTTAAAAAAGCATTAGAAAACTTAAAATATTGAATTAAAAAATAAAAGAAACACGATTCGATTTATACTGAAACTGAACTTAATTCTATATAAATAACAAAAACAAAAATTCAACATGAATAGTTAATTGCTGCGTTAAAGTAAACACACCTCCCGTTGTTTCATGGATCTTTATTTCCTTTCCTCCCCACGAGGACAGGACAGAGTTAGACAGAAGTTGGGATTTTAATGTGAGGAATATAAAGCTCCCCAAAATGACACTTTGGATTAGGACTGAAGCGATGTGTTTCGATGCGTTTGATACATTAGTTTTGTAGTCTAGTCTAATTGGGTTAGGAGGGGAAAATCAACTCCATTTCATATATATATATATATATATATATATATATATATATATATATATATATATATATATATATATATATATATATATATATATATATATATAGATTACGCCATTTTATTAAATATTACGCCACGGAAGTTTGTGAAAAAAAATCGAGTTGATTTTATCTCCAACTTTCTATTGTGATGACCGTTGTTAGACGGATATTCTGTCTCAACAGGCGCGTTTTGTAACATATTTAATTGACGATAATATGTTTTCACAATGTTAACGAGTGTGATGAACAGGGCTTGACCATGGCCTTCGTAAAAGTAAACTAAGGCCAATGCACTGAAAAGTGACGTCATGCTAGTAAGTAGCAAACGAGATCTGCCAAACATAATGAATTAGAGCTTTAAAAAGCATTTTATAACTTGAAAAAATTGCATTTAAAAAAGAATAGAAAGGAACACGATTCGATTTATACTGAAACTGAACTTTATTCAATATAAATTAAAAATTAACAAGAATTTAAAATGAATAGTTAAGTTGGGTGTTATTGCACATCTCGTTGTTTCATGTTATTACACATCTCGTTGTTTCATGTTATTGCACATCTCGTTGTTTCATGTTATTGCACATCTCGTTGTTTAATGTTATTGCACATCTCATTGTTTCATGTTATTGCACATCTCGTTGTTTCATGTTATTGCACATCTAGTTGTTTCATGTTATTGCACATCTCGTTGTTTCATGTTATTGCACATCGCGTTGTTTCATGTTATTGCACATCTAGTTGTTTCATGTTATTGCACATCTAGTTGTTTCATGTTATTGCACATCTCGTTGTTTCATGTTATTGCACATCTCGTTGTTTCATGTTATTGCACATCTCGTTGTTTCATGTTATTGCACATCTCGTTGTTTCATGTTATTGCACATCTAGTTGTTTAATGTTATTGCACATCTCATTGTTTCATGTTATTGCACATCTCGTTGTTTCATGTTATTGCACATCTCGTTGTTTCATGTTATTGCACATCTCGTTGTTTCATGTTATTGCACATCTCCTTGTTTCATGTTATTGCACATCTAGTTGTTTAATGTTATTGCACATCTCATTGTTTCATGTTATTGCACATCTAGTTGTTTCATGTTATTGCACATCTCGTTGTTTCATGTTATTGCACATCTAGTTGTTTCATGTTATTGCACATCTCGTTGTTTCATGTTATTGCACATCGCGTTGTTTCATGTTATTGCCCATCTAGTTGTTTCATGTTATTGCACATCTAGTTGTTTCATGTTATTGCACATCTCGTTGTTTCATGTTATTGCACATCTCGTTGTTTCATGTTATTGCACATCTCGTTGTTTCATGTTATTGCCCATCTCGTTGGTTCATGTTATTGCACATCTAGTTGTTTAATGTTATTGCACATCTCATTGTTTCATGTTATTGCACATCTCGTTGTTTCATGTTATTGCACATCTCGTTGTTTCATGTTATTGCACATCTCGTTGTTTCATGTTATTGCACATCTCGTTGTTTCATGTTATTGCACATCTCGTTGTTTCATGTTATTGCACATCTAGTTGTTTAATGTTATTGCACATCTCATTGTTTCATGTTATTGCACATCTCGTTGTTTCATGTTATTGCACATCTCGTTGTTTCATGTTATTGCACATCTCGTTGTTTCATGTTATTGCACATCTCGTTGTTTCATGTTATTGCACATCTAGTTGTTTAATGTTATTGCACATCTCGTTGTTTCATGTTATTGCACATCTCGTTGTTTCATGTTATTGCACATCTCGTTGTTTCATGTTATTGCACATCTAGTTGTTTAATGTTATTGCACATCTCGTTGTTTCATGTTATTGCACATCTCGTTGTTTCATGTTATTGCACATCTCGTTGTTTCATGTTATTGCACATCTCGTTGTTTCATGTTATTGCACATCTCGTTGTTTCATGTTATTGCACATCTCGTTGTTTCATGTTATTGCACATCTCGTTGTTTCATGTTATTGCACATCTCGTTGTTTCATGTTATTGCACATCTCGTTGTTTCATGTTATTGCACATCTAGTTGTTTCATGTTATTGCACATCTAGTTGTTTAATGTTATTGCACATCTCGTTGTTTCATGTTATTGCACATCTAGTTGTTTAATGTTATTGCACATCTAGTTGTTTAATGTTATTGCACATCTCGTTGTTTCATGTTATTGCACATCTCGTTGTTTCATGTTATTGCACATCTCGTTGTTTCATGTTATTGCACATCTAGTTGTTTCATGTTATTGCACATCTAGTTGTTTAATGTTATTGCACATCTCGTTGTTTCATGTTATTGCACATCTAGTTGTTTAATGTTATTGCACATCTAGTTGTTTAATGTTATTGCACATCTCGTTGTTTCATGTTATTGCACATCTCGTTGTTTCATGTTATTGCACATCTAGTTGTTTAATGTTATCGCACATCTCGTTGTTTCATGTTATTGCACATCTAGTTGTTTAATGTTATTGCACATCTCGTTGTTTCATGTTATTGCACATCTCGTTGTTTCATGTTATTGCACATCTCGTTGTTTCATGTTATTGCCCATCTCGTTGGTTCATGTTATTGCACATCTAGTTGTTTAATGTTATCGCACATCTCGTTGTTTCATGTTATTGCACATCTAGTTGTTTAATGTTATTGCACATCTCGGTGTTTCATGTTATTGCTGCGCGAAAGTAAACAAACATCCCGTTGTTTCATTGATCTTTATTTACTTCCCTCCCCACGAGGACTGGACAGAGTTAGACAGAAGTTCGGTTTTTAATGTGAGGAAAATCAAGCTCTCAAAAAGAGGCACTCTAGATTGGGACAAAAATTAAAATTTCCTCAGTCTAGAATAATTTCTCATTCACCTTGACAAAAAGTGTAGTGTAGTATATCATAACAGATCTTACACTTTTAATTATTTTATTGCAGAAAATATAAAAATACAATTTAAATGTTCAACAAATTAGGCACCATGCCATCAAACGTGTGGGGAGGGGAATGTCGTTGGTGATCATCTATTTATCCGACTATTTGCAAGAATCATTAGTCACCACGATACCACATTTACTCTTGAGGTAAAAAATCACAATTTGTTTAAAATTTGAATTTTATTTATAAATATATATATGTACCAATTCATTGAAAGTGATGAGTGTGACAACAAAGACCCTCTCAAGCCTTTCATATAGAATAGTAGACAGCCCACAGTAATTAAATAAACAAAGAAAATAATAAACGATAAATAATATAAAAAATGAAAACGATAAATAATTAAAAACTGATTAAATAATTTTGTAAGTGTTATAAAAATGCAAAACTATTTGGAAATAAATATATAAACAAATTTATTTTTTTGTCAATTTTACTTGTTTTAAATTATATTTCTTGCCCTGAAATAAACTTATTGTTCAGACTTTTAATTCAATGTTTTAATCATTGTTTTTTCTAGCACCAAACATATTTGAACTGTTTTAGAATTCTATTACACACATAAAGAACCTTTTGGCACAATTTTTTTTTTTTATACAAAAAGAAACAAGTTTATATTTTATGACAGTCGACGGATAAGCATAACTGTTAATTTTGTCTCAGGACAAACAAAACGTTTTATGTTATGCACACGTGTAAAATATATATCAAATTTTAGAAAAAAAGGAAGTTTTTTTTATTTAAGCCTTTTCTATCAAGACAGGTTTGTCAACCATCTTCAAATCACTATGAGATTTCCAACCATGAAAACGATATGACCAAAATACTAAACATTTAGTAGATCAAAGATGAAATAATTTCAGACAGAAATGAGCGCAGTCATATGTCCATGTGTTGGTGTGTAAGAACCTTTCTCTTCGAACGTCTGTTCATCTGCTTAGCATCAACTAACCACCATGACGTCGGCAGATAAAACAGACTCAGAGAACAGGCCTTCTTAACATAAGAAGGTCACGGGTTCCCCCGCTCTTACCTGGGTTATTAAAAGATATTTATGGTTTCTATATCTAGCCTTTAAATCAGCACATGTACCTCCCATGTAAAATCTTTCTAGACTAGAATTATTTTCTGGGGACACGGTTTCTCAAATAAAGTATACTTTAGTTAAACATTTTTCTTGTAGCGGACATTCATTTTGATCTCCACAGCTACCCTCATTACTATTGTTATTTTTATCTTGTGTATTATTAATTCTATCATTGTTATTACGGTTTAATATGTGTCTATTATGACTTTTAATTATTTTTTCTAAGTTATTTGTACAACTATAACTAAGTTTAACAACATTTTTATCAAATATTTTATGTAGAGGGTTATTTTTGGCGAATGCTGACTTAAAAAATTAAGAAACGTATGTCCACTTTTGTATTTAACTAACGGATTAAACAGGGGTATACCAAATAATTCTCCGGCTTCTAATATTTAAGAGGGGGGATAAGAATTCCTTACGCAATGCACATAGGTGTAATGTACATGAGTCCGGCAAATGTGTTGGGGTGGGTAGGAGATGCCATCTAATCGTAGGAAGAATAAATGACATATTCAATGAGGTTAATTTTCGGCTGGACGATTTTGTTCTGGCTGATTTCTTTTGAATAATTGCAATTTTAATTTTTTAACCCACTTTATAGTTCTGATGGAGACGTGCTAACGACGGAACTTTGGTTGATCCGCGTAGACGGTTTCTAATTATATATATATATATATATATATATATATATATATATATATATATATATATATATATATATATATATAGTCTTGCAAGTTTTCAACCATTAAAACTATATTTAAAAAACAAAAAAAAAACAACCTTAAGTCCCAAGTCGTTTAGTGAAAAATCACTCATGTAAGTCAATTTAACTTTTACAGTTATTATATTAGTTTGCTTCTAACATTATTTAAGGGATAATCAGTTGTTTACCATGAAAAACTGTTTCGGGAATTTAAAAACAAGACAGTATTTAATTTCATGGCTTCCCAGCAGAGTTGATCAGACCCCACTTCCCTTAAAAGACAAAAACATAAATGTTCCGTATACTAAATCTAAGTTTTGTTCCGTATAAATGTTTTGCTAACTTATATTAGTTGTTAAAAAAAGTCCTCCTTACCTGTGTTGTTCCTCTGTCTAATAAAATTTATCCGTTACTTACAAAAATGTTGCTGCATTTTAAAGTGTGTAGACGAAGCCATTACACTACTTTTTAGGTGATTAATGTATTTTTAGTTTTAGTTTTATATTAAAAAGATAAAAAATATCAACATATCAAAATATATAAAAAAATTTTTTTTAATTATGTATATAAATATATATACTTTTAGTCCTTTTTTCTCCCCCTCCTCTTTTTCCGCCTCCTCCTCCTGTGTTGTTCAATTCCTTGTCATCAATTTCAAATAAATACTAATCCTCCTTGTCAACTCACAGCATTCAAAAGCTTAACTGCCGATTTTCTCACTTTCTTCTTTATATATATATATATATATATATATATATATATATATATATATATATATATATATATATATATATATATATATATACATGATTGCTTCTTCTTGACAGAAGTTAAACCAGTTTAAGTCTTTCATAAATGTTCTGGTAAGGATGCTTGTACGTTAATTTTTTAAATTTTACTTCAGAGTCAGTTCTCAAAAATCAAGGGGCCAACACTTGAACTCTATATGAGATACATATATATCCGAGTTTTCTATTAAAGTTCTCTTTTACCTCTCAGGCGTTGAGTTAGGAACATTAATTTTCCTTTTCCCAGTTGACCAGTTACCTATGTTATAGTACATCTTTGTTTTGGTCTCTTGGTTTTACTAGATTCCAAGACAAGAATTTATCTTGTCTGGTGGATATCTAACTAAGTGCTGTTACTTAACGTAACATCATTAGGAAAAGGTGCATCATTACTCGTATAGCCCTGTTGAGGGGATATGATTTGTGCTTCGAATACTATGTTATTTTGAATATTTGGTCAGGGTTTACTTGTAAGGTGAAGTATCCTCATGTCAGGTTGTCCTGACAAACCCTTGTACAGAAAGATTGAAGACACCAGAGGATGGTGTCTAGTAGGTAATTCAAACATTCCTGGTTATTCAAACTCCCATGGTAATTCAAACTCTCCTAGTTTCATTATGAATCCTGAATGTCTTGTCAGGCCACTTTTAGATCTGCAGACTAGATCACAAATATGATAACTTAGCAATGGAGGTCGTGCTGGTATAGCTTCCTCGTGAAACTGTTGACGATGTCGTTGGTTGTGTGATTGAAGATGATTTACAAGTCCAGCTTTTACAGAAGAAACCTGTCACATAAACTGCACTTCAGTTCCCGTTCTATATTCTCTGACTATAATCTCATCCTGCTTTCTTAAAACACGTTTTAAGAAAGCAGGATAATTGTTGTGAAGTTGTTCCACAGTAAATAATAAATAAAGGAAGTCAAGTCGAGGGTTGGTTTGACAAGTGTATTAACAAAGTAAGAAAGTGACTAGCTCTTGGCTAGACAGTTACAAGACTGTGCTTTGTCTTCAGTGTCTCTGGTGACTCGCACTATTTATAGTGACAACCGGTGTAGTTTCTCCTGTGTAAGAACGGCCGATGTAACAATAATCTACACAGCGTTCTTTATAATCCTTACATCTTTCCCTAATGTTTTACCTCCATAGTGGTTGTTATTCCGATTGTGCTTTTCAGTAATCTACATTCATCTCAAGTAGTTTCAAGTTGTTTTTTTTAGAGCATACGTAAACCTTTTTCCTGGTTTATATTGTGGTCTCTTCTCTCTGTCTATTTCGCCATAAAACAGTTGTTTAGGAAGTCTTTCGTCCTCCATCCTTACAAGGTGCCCAGTCCAGCACATCTGATTTTGAATGATTTTCATTTCTCTACTGGTGCTATTTGATCGCTCAAGGACTATAATATCAGGCGTGAGAGTCTTCCAGTTGATGTTAAGTATTCTCCGAATACAACTTTGATGAAATATTTCTAATAGCTTGAGGTACCTACATGCTGTCCAAGTTTCTAGACCATATAACATGCTTCATAAACACTAGGCTTTGTCTTTGATGTTATTCCCCGATCTGACCATACACGTTTCTCCAGTTTGCCAAAATCAGAACTGGCTTTGGTTATTCTGTAATTTATATCAGCATCAAGCCTACAGTTCCTACTCAGCGTTCTTTGCTTATCAATGCTGGGATCAATCATCACCTCCTAAACGATCTCCTTTTGAGGGAGACTATCAATAACTAGTTCATTTATTTCAGATGGATTATCAAAGAAATCCCTGCAACGCTTAGTCCATCGCTCGATGATGCCCTCAGCATCATTGGAAAGGGTAGAACCATATTTAGACTACAGTTCCTACTCATCATACTTTGCTTATCACCTCCTAAACGATCTCCTCGTTCATTTATTTCAGATGGATTATCAAATAAATCCCTAAAATGTTCTGCCCATCGCTCCATGATAGTCTCTGTATCATTGAAAAGGGTAGAACCATATTTAGATTTCAAAGGTATCATTGTTGGAGGTTGGGGACCAAAAGTTTGTCTGATTCTGTTATACATGCCTTTCGAATCCTTGCTGTCATAAACTGTCTGAATTTCCACTGCCATTTTCACCCACCACATGTTCTTCATTAGACGTGTCTCGCTGCAGTTTTAATTTTTCTTCTTTGAAAGACTTTTCTGCAATTACTTTATTTAGTCTATTTAAACACAAACATATCTCATCAGCCTTGTTTTTCTCTTCCAAAAGATTGGTGATTGTAGAATCGTTTTCATCTAACCAGTCCTAATATTTGGTCTTTCTAAGGCCACGAACTTCAGCTCATTTGGTATATACATCTCTCTTGAACTGCTCCCAGGTTTCGTCAAATGTGATATTATTAAATGAGGTCATCAGAGGTCATCAAATAGTAATAACCAAAACCCTAATAGTAATCACCCTAATATAAATGAAAAAATTAGTAATGAAGAGAAAAGATGCAACTGCATAAATCGTACACATTGCCCACTACAAAATAAATGCCTAACCAAAAATATTTGCCAAAAAAAAGACCGAATAACGAGAAGTACTACGTGGGTATGACCTCTCTAGATTTTACAACCAGATATTACGACCACAACAGCACATTTAAAAACAAAAAAAGGGAATAAAAACAGCACTAGCACACCATTATTAAGAGCTAATAGAAAACGGACACTCACCAATAATTGAATAAAAATATTGTGGCTTGGTAAACGATACTTTTGGTTAAGCATTTATTTTGTAGTGGACAAAGTGTACGAGGTCCAGCTGTTCTCTTCGTTACTAACTTTTTTTATTTCTATTTGGGTGATTGCTATTAGAGTTTTGGTTATTATTTGATAATTGCCATAAATATATTTTCATAACTTACTACCTAGCTCTACTCACGTATCGAGCATTGTTGAAGTAAATACTGAAAATTGCTGCATAAAAATATATCTCCTTATAACATTTTATGTGGATATATATATATATATATATATATATATATATATATATATATATATATATATATATAAAAGCGCGAGTGTGAAAATCTTATTGGGGGTAGGATTTTTTTCTGAAATGATCACCTTTTCCCAAGTGAATATTTTGCCTTTATATACTCTAGTTTGTCAATTTTTAAAAATCAGAAATCAACTTGGATTTTCACCATATTTCTCATTCTGTGTTTTTGTTATGACATGTTTTTTCTACTCAACAGCACATACTGCAACCCTCTGAGGATTGACAGAATTGACTAATTGAAAAAATACACTTATCCGAATTTTGCCATGAAACGCGCGTAAGGGATAGAAAAGAATATTAAATTTGAATAAATTACTTTTGTGTGTAAAATGAGAGATGTAAAAAACTCATCGAAGTTCAGAAGTAAAGTTGTTAAAACCAATGAAAATTATGTTTTTTGATTTATTTTACAATGGTCTATGGAATGCAAATTTAATATATATATATATATATATATATATATATATATATATATATATATATATATATATAAGGGATTAGCTGGTAAATAAGTATATGGGTATTTATGAACCGATAGCAATGTAGAAAACTGGAATGGTAAAAGAGAGGTTGAACAAAAACAAACAATCTAATGCAATAATTGAGGTATTAATCTTCATAATGATCTATTTATTTTTCGATAGATCTTTCATATACAATACCAGTAAATAATATTGTTATATAATGGGACGCATGGGTGATGGACGGACAGTGAGATCGCTTAACTTGCGCGATTTGTGACGGAGTCACTTCGTGCAATGTTGGTGCGATGTTTTCTCACGATTCGCGGGGACAGTTGACGAGACTTCGGGGTCGGGGGGTTAGGTCACACCTGTGCGTCGATAACGAGATTTCGTGACGTCAAAGTTTTCCCGGTGAGAAAACGGCAGTGAGATTTTCAGTTCTTGACTGGAAGCCGACGAGTCAACACGCTTTAGCCATGTAGCGATTACATAAGCTAGGAGATTTCGGATCCCCACAAATGAGCCAGACGAAGTCCCCCTCTTCCTTCCCTTACAAGTGATTAAGTGATTAATTAGTTAAGCAACTAGCGTAAGCTTCTCTCTCTACTACGACGTAACTGCACCAGCATCGACAGGCTAATAATACCAATAAATGGCTCATACTAATTAGAAGATTTGTTATATTTTGTATGTAAAAGACTTGGTTTCAGTTACAGAAAGAAACCGCCGGCCCGAAAATGTAACAACGACAAAGCGTCTGAAGAGAATGGTGGCGGCGACGGAGCGACTAACAATGGCAGCTAGGGTGCAGACATTGAAAGCAGAGGAAAAAAGAAAGGGAAATATCATTCCAAAATTGCGTCTACTGCTGTGTCGGCCGAAAGGGGGAGATTGAAAGCCGGGACCGAATAGCAAGACCACTCGACGTCGCCGGATCGGGAAACGACATATCGTCCCGTTAGCAAGCGATGCCGTTCGCGGGATCAACGGGCGAACTGTTCTACAACGCAGAAATTCGACATTAGAACGTGTTATAAACCAGCAATTCAACGCTATTAATATTAATAAAATCCACAACGGTGAAACATTTTTTAATATTTCGGGAATACAAGCCCCTTCTAAAAAAAAATAACAAAACATCAGTCCGTATAAAGGAAAGCAACGTGTAAGATCGCTACCTCTCTGAAAGTTAGGACAGCACAAAACAACAATAATACGCAACATAACACACAACATCATTTGATTCCCTTAAAAATTGTTTATGACATTAAAAATACCTTCGAATTAATATTATTAATGTTGAATGGGTATTGTTCTGTCTGTTTATTTAATTGTTAGTTTAGTTATTTAAATATTTATTATTAATTGTATTTTTTTCTGCGATATATTTTTTATAATTTTAATTTTTTTCTTTTCTTTTCTTTGTTTAATTTTCGTTTTTTGAAAATTGCTGGAATGTATTTTATTCATTTATTTAGTTTTATTGAATTTGTAAAATTAAAATAATATAATTCATTTGTATTCATCTTTTATTTTTTAGTTTAATTACTTATTTAGCAGTTATTAAATTAATATTCAGAAGTATATACACATGTTTGTACACATATTTAAAATGTATATTTTGTAACAGCAAAAATATCAAATAGCATAAAAGGGAGATAACTAGATGATACCCTCTTAATCGTCTATTAAAATAAAAAGTTCGTATTTATTGATGTATATTTAATGTATTTGTTAACGTAATTTTGTAATTTTATAAAATATTTATCTATATATAAATTAGTGTATGGAGGAGTTATTGAACTGTATTATTATTTGTTTATTTTTTAATTTGTTTTTATTAATAATTATTTTTTTAATCTCATCTAGTCTAAATATAAAATAAAATAAATGTATATATTTTCTAATAACTGAGTATATACATATACACATGTGTATATATCTATATATATACACACATGAATATATCTATGCATAAATATATATATGTATGTATATATATAAGCACATGCTTATATACATTTTAATAGCTTTTGTTATGCACAGTTAAACATTAATATCACATTTAAAGCATCACCTTAAATAGTTTGACATTAGTAGGAACAATGTTTATTTAATTATTTGCTTATTTATATATTCTATTATTATTCACTTGTACATCTATATATGCACATAATACATACATACATACATACATATGTTATATTACGAGGGGCCTCGTATGCCTAAAAGTGTGTAGGTCCACTAGTTTTTATTATGAGAAGGGGTGAACTTTGTCGAGCTCGGTGCAAGTCACGCTAACACGCATGAAGGGAACCGCTGTGAGTCAAATCATGTTTTGAGAAACCATAACAAGGTTCCAAAAGTCGACGCCGGCACAGACAACATCGGGTCAGAAAAGGTCAGAAAACATGAGTGAACGAAAATGTTTGGCATGGCTGTCCCACGTGTACATCTGTGACGTCACTCATTCTTTAGGAGAAACTAAGGTTTGAAAATCAGTCACTAGTTTGGGAGCAAGCTGAACGGTCGACCTATCTGAAGTGCTCAGGAAGTGAGAGCGGGGAATCGAGAATGTAATCGCTCGTCATAATGGTTGAATCTCTGGGAGATCTAGTAGCAATTCCCGTCGCATTTCCCCAGCAGGAAGAATGAATGAATGAGGACCACGGAATGAATGGAAGCAAACCCCCACATCGAATAAAAGACTTGAATCTCTCTGAGGAAAAATTGTCTCCGCGTTTCTCTTCGATAAAATTTATCCACAGATACCGATCACAGCCAAAGAGACACAACGAAACCGATGGCACCAACGGCGATTACGACCAGGCGACGAAAGAAAATGTAAGGTAATTTTTTTGTGCATAACATTTTGGGTCCTAATCTGTTAAACGGAAATATATGCCTAACGAACAATGTTGAATGAACTGTGTTTAATGAGTAAGAATTTAAAAGAGAACTGTGTTTAAAATGCGTAATTTGAAATGTTTAAAGAGCAGATGTTTTAACGAGAATTAATGTGTAATAGGTTGACAGTTTAAAGGCTTAAAAGTGCCATAAAATCGCCCTAAGGGTATTAAAAGTGCCTGTTAAAAATGTCGCTTGAAAGTGCCTTACGGAAAGTGTTAAAATAGATTGAAACCGCTTAATAATCTTATAAACTTTCGTATTGTTTCCGGTTACGAGAAGATTTAATTCACAAGCGTTATGTAACAAATGCCTTTTTGGGACCGTAACCAGTTATTTGATTGGTTTAAGAGAACTGCCGCGATCCAGGCAGGAGTGATGGCTATGTAACAAATCCACTTTTTGTGCCGCGCCCCTTTGGGTGGCTATGTAATACATACATACATACATACATACATACATACATACATACATACATACATACATACCAAAAATAAAAATAAAATAAATAAAGATATATATATATATATATATATATATATCAGTACTTCATGTATCCACATAAAATATTATAAGGAGATGTAATTTTTTATGTGTCAGTTTTCAGTATTTACTTCAACAGTGCTCGATACGTAAGTAGAGCTAGGTAGTAAGCAATGAAAATATATATGGCAATCAAGCTGTGTAGCTTGATTGCCATATATATTTTCATTGCTTACTACCTAGCTCTACTTACGTATCGAGCACTGTTGAAGTAAATACTGAAAACTGACACATAAAAAATTACATCTCCTTATAATATTTTATGTGGATACATGAAGTACTGATATCTAGCGCCTCAAGCAGTTGAGCACTCAAACAAGTATTTATTTCACCACTAAAAAAATAATATGGAAAAAATTAACTTAGAAACATCACTTAAGAATATCCCAACACCTAGCAAGCATGGATACATTATTAAATTAATTAAAAAAAGGGACGAACTAATACGCCGAATGCGATGGCGAGCACACTTCTTCATTAACAATAAAGATAAACACGTAGATACAAAAGAATCCTACGGATTCAAAAGCCTAAAAAACGCTAAACCAATAGATCTTATGACTAGCTTTGAAAATGACCTTTTAAATGTAATTAAAAACTTAGAATTTCACAAACAACAGAATAATTTCCAAAAACAATTACACACCATCGTTAAAAACATAAACAACTCTAACAAAATATTCTTAAAAGCGGACAAAACTAGAAATTTTTACAAAATTGATAAACAAGAGTATAACAAACTACTAACAGAAAATATTACAAAAAACTACAAAAAACTAGATACAAGCGAACATAACTACATAGATATAATAAATACTGAAAGCAAACAAATCACAGATAAACTAAAAATTAGCAACAAAGTTAGTAAGTTAAAACCTAAGGAAGCCTATATCTTATTTAAAGACCACAAAAGTAACTTTAACAATAACTCCAGCACTCGCTTAATTAATCCGACCAAACCAGAAATAGGAAGAATCAGCCAAACAATTCTATCTAGAATTAACAAACAAATAAGAAAAGACCTAGAATTAAACCAATGGGTGAATACTGCCGACGCAATCACTTGGTTTAACAGTATAGAAAATAAGAACAATTGTACCTTCTTACAATTCAACATAGTGGACTTCTACCAATCCATATCAAAAGAACTCTTCAATATCGCCCTAGAATTCGCCGAGATATATACCGATATATCCAAGGATGAAATTCACATCATTAAAAAATGTAGGAGATCAGTTTTAATCAACAACGAGGACCAATGGATTAAAACGAATATGACAAACTCCTCTGATTTGGCCATGGGTGCCCTTGACTCTGCGGAGGCATCTGATCTTGTGGGGTTATTCATTTTATATACACTCACAAATATATTCGATAATACGGATATCGGCCTTTATAGAGATGATGGATTAGCGATAATAAGAGACTCTAACAAAGTCAAGGGAGAAAACTTCAAGAAAATTATACATATGGAAATGAAAAAACTAGGCCTAAAGGTAGAAGTAATGGCTAACATTAAAACAACGAACTTTCTAGACGTCACATTAAACTTAAGTAAAAACACCTACGAACCATACCTAAAAGATAACGCCAACCCAATATACGTACACCCAAAGTCTAATCACCCCCCATCAATCATAAAACATATCCCGAATTCGATCGTAAGTAGGCTTATCAACAATTCTAGCAACGAAAGCGTTTTTAAAAAATTAATCAACATTTACAATACAGCTCTAAAAAATAGTGGTTACCACAATACCGAAATTAAATATAAAAAACAGGACACAAATAATTACAACAAAATTAAAAATAAAAACAAAAGAAAAAGAAACATAATCTACTATACCCCTCTCTATAACCAGATGCTAAAAACTAAACTAGGCAAAAAATTCCTAAATCTGATTGAAAAACACTTCCCCGTAACCAACCCTCTACATAAAATATTCAATAAAAATAATCTAAAACTATCCTACAGCTGCTGTGAAAACCTAGAAATGATAATTAAGGCACACAACAACAAAATACTAAAAGACAACAACAGAGAAGAAAAAAATAAACAAAGTGGAAAATATAACAAAAATAACACTACGAAGAACAAAAATATAAACAATACTAATAGAAATAAACAAAATACTAATAATAACCACCCGAATAGAAACGAAAAAGTTAGCAATGAAGAGAAAAGATGTAACTGCATAAATCGTAAACTTTGTCCACTACAAAATAAATGTCTAACTAAAAGTGTTGTATACCAAGCAACGATATTTGCCAACGAAAGACCAAATAACAAGAAATACTAAGTGGGTATGACATCCCTAGACTTTAAGACCAGATACTATGACTATAAAAGCACATTTAAAAACAAAGAACGTCGAACTAAAACAGCACTAGCTAACCATTATTGTGAGCTCAAAGAAAATGGACACTCACCAATAATTGAATGGAAAATAGTAAGACAGGCCAGTACATGTAGAAACTTAGACGACCCGTGTAGATTATGCCTGAATGAAAAATACGAAATCCTAAATTTTAAAGATCCCCGAAACCTATTAAACTCTAGAAGTGAAAAGCAAACAGCTGTTTACACAGAAGTAAATTTACCTTAGGATGATATATAATAAATAAAATAAATAAATAAATATATGAATAAATAAATAAATAAAAAACTGAATTAGTTAAAATTTAAAACCTGAAATAGAAATACAAGACACCACGTGTTAAAATAAATTCGCCCACTGTATTGACAAAACAAAGGAAACAGGATATAGGAAAATCCATTGTTAACAAAAATAGGAGCGTCACCAACAATGCCTTTGTTCGAGGGAAGCCCAACGATTGGCTGAGGGAACAACAAAGAATCTGATTGGTTAACTAGCAAGCCATGTATATAAAAACACCTGACAAAAATAACTCCATGCATTTAGCCTGACGATTCCCCCCGGGGATGAAACACGGGAGCCTCTGTGTAGCTTGATTGCCATATATATTTTCATTGCTTACCATATATATATATATATATATATATATATATATATATATATATATATATATATATATATATATATATATATATGTAAATGAATAGATATATAACTAATAATAAAACTATAAATACGGCTCTTAGTAACAATCAGACACAGCCGCCTTCAGACGGTCGAGAGACCGAAAGCGCTAGAGGAATGGCGCTTACGTAAAAAATGACTTGCTACCGAACTATATATATATATATATATATATATATATATATATATATATAATGCAATACACATGCTGTAAGCAGTGTAATAACAATATATGACCAGGCATTGTGACCAGAGTAACATTAGTCATAATTATGAATGTGTAATTCAGATAAAGATGGGTTCAAATGAGATGTGGAAAAAAGCCATAATGGGATTTGTGTGTTATATAATAAGGAAGAATTCAGTCTAAGAACATATTCTTTTTTTGTGTCCCCGATTTATAAAATCGGGGGACTTATCTTTTGAGGCATGTCCGTCCGTCCGTCCGTCCGTCCGTCCGTCCGTCCGGATTTTTCTCCGAAACCATCCATTGAATTTCTCTGAAATTTTGCATGAAGTCGTAACTTTGGTCAGGTTAGAAAGTGACATTCTCCGATTTTTGAAAAATATCTGGTTAGCCCCCCAGGAGGTCAAAAAGCCCCGAAATGGCGAAAAATGATATTTTTTGCCCCATAACTTTTCATCCATCCATTCAATTTCTCCAAAACTTGGCCAAAATGTGGAGGCAATTGTTCCTAACAGAAAATAAGTATCGCTGACCTTGGAAAAATCTGGTTTGCGCCCACAGGGGGTCAAAAGCCCCAAAATAGCAAAAAATAACCATTTTCTCCCATAACGTTTGATCCATCCATTCAATTTTTCTGAAACTTTGCCCAAATGTAGAGGCAATTGTTCTGGATATAAAATGAGCATCGTTGACCTCAGAAAAATTCTGGTTAACGCTCCAGGGATTCAAAGGGGGGTAAAAATGCTCCAAATTGCCCAAATTTATTGCATTTAACACTCGCCACATCGAGTCACATACAGAAGGGGACCACGCACGTGCGGCTTGTTTTTTTATTTTTTATTAACGTAGTTCAACCCGAACAAAGCAGGCCGCCACCATAGACGTAAGGGGCTACTGAGAAGAAAGAAAAATGGAGAATGTTGGGGGGGGGGGGTCAACCTCAATTGGGATCTACGCAGCGAGATGTCTGTTTACATTAATTTAAAATTTCTGCATGTCAGTACTGTCGGGGAAACATGGGGCAGGGAGGGAGTTCCAGAGGCCAGCAGCACGAGGAAAGAAGCTATTTGAGTAGAAAGCTCTCCGGCATCCGGGGACCTCCACAGTGAATGGATGGGATTTAGTTAATTGTCGAGTTGGTCTAGTAAATTTACGTCGAGAGGGCACCAGTGTAGCCAATTCATCGGAGCATAATCCATTGAAGTATTTGACAGGGACTGGAGTTTCGTTGACAGTGAGGGACCTGTTAGGTTGGCGACTCTTTTTGTTAGACCTTGTCAAGGAGGGAGAGACTAGTAGATGATGCACCAGCCAGGATGTAACAACAATACTCCATGCATGGGTGGATGGTGGCTTTGTAGAGATACAGGATAATGTCAGGTGTGAGGAGTTTACTAGCACGGTAGAGGGAGCCAACCTTCTTTACGGCAGCCTTGGCAATATCTTCAATGTATTTGTTCCAATTCATATTACATGTGAAGGTTAGGCCGAGGAGTTTGAATGATGAACTCTCAGGTAGGGTGTTATTTGCCATGACAATCGGTGGTTGGAGAGGTTTCTTGTAGTTATTGAAGGAAAGGAGCTTTGTCTTTGCGGCATCAAAAGTTACAAACCATTTATGACCCTAATCCACTACAGTCTGGTGGTCATTTTCTAAGGATTCAGCCATTGCCTTGGATATGATCGCGTCTGTTTTGCCAACATGGCGAGAGTAAAGCGTCGTGACATCAGCAAATAAACCAATCTCAGACTCTATGTCATCAGGGAGATCGTTTATATAGATCAGGAACAACAAGGGTCAAAGGATAGATTCCTGGGGTACACCAGCATTTATGTCACGTTGCTTAGATGAACGGCCATCGAGGACAACCTCTTCTTTTTTCTTTTGTTTAGGAAGGATCTAATTATATTATACGTTCATACGGTATTACTGGGCAATTGCCCAGTAATACCGTATGAACGTATTTTCAGGACAAGCCCTTTATGCCATACCTTGTCAAAGGCCTTGGATATATCAAGCGCTACTGCCCTAGCTTCACCTGCCTTGTCGAGTGTATGATACATGCGTTCAGAGATGACCGTTAGGATGTATGCAGTAGATCATGCTTGTCTAAATCCATACTGGTGGTCAGAAAGAAGTTTAGCATTAACTAAGTACCGTACTATCGCTAGATTGATTAAGTATTCAAATATTTTAGCAAATTGATTGAGCGGTAGATCTGAGGATCGGTTCTATTCCCAGAATTCTTGTAGACTGGTACCACAGAGGCAATTTTCCAGCTATCAGGGAAGCAAGATTCAGCTAGGCATTAATTGTAGCGGTAAACAAACAATTAGATAAGCGGACAAAATAATACCCATTTAACACTAATATTATCATACATTAACTTCTTGAATGTATTTTAAATAATATAAACCATGTTTAAATGAAATAAAATGATAGGTCGGAAGATTAATAACTGAAATATTGTCTTCGATTGTTTGCTTTTGTTTATCACCTCTTTCACAATTGCTGTTTTCTGCTTTGTTACCAGCTTTTATATATATGATTATTTTTATTCATACAAACATGTATATAATCTCCGACGCTGGCATGTCGATGTTATCGATCAACAGCTTTTAGAAGTTGAGATCTCATCAGGCAGAATAATACTTTTATCTTACCCTTAGGTCATATTTGGAAAGAATCTGTACAGATTATGTACATGTTTGTATAAATTAACATAATCACATATATAAAAGCTCTATTTGATATTGAGCACTTTCTATAAGCCCGGTTGAAATTCTTTGGATCTTTATCCTGTGGATGTTTACTTTACATTTACCTGGATTACTATATATATATATATATATATATATATATATATATATATATATATATATATATATATATATATATATATATATATATATATATATATAAAGAGAGAAAGATAGTACACGTATCGTATTAGTTTCTATAGATGTAAATCCGTTGAAACTCCAGTGTTTATAAAAAGTGCTCAATAACAAGTAGAGCTGTTCTTTAGTATGCATTTGTATTTATACAAACATTATTGGTTACATATGTGCATACATGTTTTAAAATATAGAAAAAACTAAGACAAATAAAAAATAAAAAATAAAAATTAGAGCCTAATGTATTTACATCCCACCATCAATTTAAAATAGACGGGAAAGCGTGTCTCGCTACACAACGAAACATCAACCTGATATCGACGCGTCTTTGACAGGCATCTCAAAATCAGATATTAGCTGTTTGTTTTTGGACTTCCCTTTCCTTCCCCCTTTTTTTAAAAACAATTTTCCCCTCTCCCACCAACTTCCTCCTCTCCTTTTTTCTCTATCCTCAAGGAATTTATAATTTACATTTTCATATTCTATCTTATATTTCATTTTATTCCATTTCATTTTATTTTATTTCATTTCATATTTGATTCTCAACGGTCTAAAATCTAACCACGTGACTCTCCAAGTTTTAAATTTCCTTTTCTCTTTTGTCTTTCCCCATTTAATTCTTCCATGGTCTGAAGTAAAGATCGGATTCTAACTCTTCATAATGAGATTTGAGTTTATAACAGCGGTTAATCGATAACGTGTTGCAGATTTGTACATATGTGTATAAATGAAAAAATAATCATATATTTAAGCTCTATCTGATCTTGAGCACTTTTTATACGCCCGGTTAAAATAATTTGGATTCCTATCTTGTGGATTTTTACCTTGACTTGATTATATATATATATATATATATATATATATATATATATATATATATATATATATATATATATATATATATATATATATATATATATATATGAAGCAATCCAACAAAAGATATAAGCGTCAACTAATATCTTATAATTAGTGAAACATCCGGATAAAAAACTGAAGCTCAATATACTGGATAGAGCATTAATATTATAATATAAAATGAAGTAATAAAATAAGGTGTCAATCAAATTTTATTAGAATTCAACGTTCATGCAAAGCATCCTTAAGTCCTTAGCTCATGAGTTTTCAAAGATAATTCTTCTCTTCAGAGGACCATTACCGCAGTTATACTACAGGCAATAAAATTACGCTTTGAAACTATATAAAATTATATACACAAATACATAAAAATACATAACATCAAACATATCAATCCAAAAACATTCTTTTGTTGAATCCATACAGTCCATCCAGGTCATACAAGTTGAGAAGCATAATCAGGAAGGACATTACTCCAAGATACAAACAGCAGTCCAAATACGTGAAATTGAAGGGGCCGGCAAAGTTATCCAGTCGCGAAATGTGTCCATATTCAATGTTAATGATAAATAAATCAATCAAAATAATACAAAAAGTCCAATCAAAGTTCCGAAATCCCGACAAGTGCAACCCAAGTCAAATCCAAATTCGTTGTTTAATTAGAAAACCCGTTAAATCCGAACTGAGCAAAACAAGACTGAATCCCATCACATCTAGCCAGAAGAGCTAGATGTGATGGGATTCAGTCTTGTTTCTGGCTATCAGTCTGGCGTGTTGCCACTAGACCACAAACACCGATTTATGTACGATTTTTTATCTCCATAATGATTTGTGGTTTTTTGTTATTGTCTTTACTGGCGAAACAAGCATAGCTTTTTTCTTAGTATTTCGTTACTTCTTAAGCGGTAAAGACCATTGCATCAAGTCGCCCTTTTTAATAGGACGTATAACTATTTTGATATTTTTTATATATATTTATTAATTAATTTTTAAGTACATATAAAAGAAATCCATGGGCACGTGTTTCTGGCTCTCAGCCGTCATCAGTATGCCCCCCCCCCCACACACAGAGACACACAGACACAGACACACACATAACATCAAATAAAAATAAATTAAGGGAACAACATTCCATTTATCCTTCAAAAACACTTTTATTTGCAAAGAATTGTTTCTACCCATCACAAGAACATATATTCATTTTCATGATATACAAAATATCACTATTTTCACGAGAAAAATAAAAATTCAACATTCAGTCTAAGAAATTTAAATGCATCCAATAATCAGCGTTTTTTTTCATATTTTCTTTTTGCTCAGATTTTTTTCCAAATAAAATACTTATTTAACCCTATTTTAACATATAAATGCTCATGTTGTAATACGTCCAATCCATGTGAATTCCCATCTTTTTACCTTTATATTTTATCGATAAGAATCGATTAAAACATACTTGAAAAGTTAGCATATAAGCAATTAATATTCCAACCAACCGCCATCATTTAGATTTTTATTGATTAAATATAAACAACTTTATAGTTTTTTGAGGGCGAGATCGAGTTTGGGTGGACGCACCCCTTAAATGGTAAAATGTACAAAAAAATTATATATTCAAAATTTATAATGGTCGATTCACAAAAAAACTAAACAAACTTATGTTTAGAAGGTAGAAGTCATTCGTGAACATTCAGATACCTCCGATTTTTGTGAAATTTTAACAATAAGTATTGGACATTAAATAATAAATGTTCTCCAAATTTCTGCTTTTACGATTATTTTAAAGTTTTTTTTAGGGGTGTAATAGAGGAACAGCCTTCTATTGGAACATTCAAATATTTCACATTTACATTATTTTTTCCATAGACACCAATTAAGCAAGATTCCCTTAATTTCAATTTCTTGTAAAGACCTCTTAAGCTTAAGCCTGGACATTTTCTAAAATGAACATCATGTAATGGATTTTGATCAAAATTGAAATAAGGATTTTAGACATTATATCTTAATTTTAATCTTCTTAAGCTTACATAAAAGTGGTGTAAGACTGTTCTGACAGGGAAGTAATTCAAAAGTGGATATTTTTCTCATATATATATATATATATATATATATATATATATATATATATATATATATATATATATATATATATAGTCTAAAGAAGCTTTGAGTCATTTTAAACAAAAGAAAAAAAAGAAAAAAAAAGAAGTAAAATGCAGTTTAAATTCCCAGAGAAACTAACTAAATCCAAGATATTGCAGACTTAACATTCGTTGGAAAATTCATAAACAAATAAATAAATAAATAAAAAAATAAATAAAATAAAAAGGGGGGTTAAGTATCTAACAGTGAAACAAAAACAGGAGACCTTAAGCGTCTAATATTAACACGGGGATCATCAGCTGTTTACCATGTAACTGTTTCGGAGATTTAAAAATAGGACAGTTATAATATTCATGGCTCTCCAATGGTACTGATTAAACTACCATTTCCCCAATAATCAAGTGTCGAAATGATTCAGCTTAAAATTTCACTAATATATACATTAATAAATAATAATAATAATAATAAAATAATAATATTAATAATATATTACCCTTTAGACTACCGTGTGATATGCTAATATATACAGGATGGGCCAAAATAAGGGTCCTATCTTTAAATTTGAATAACTTGAATTTGAATAACTTCCACAAAATAAAAGTTAAACTCACCAAACTTTATGTGTGTGTAGACTGACCCTTCCGAGATTTTTTGAAATAAACAAAACAAATTTTAGCCGAAAAACACTTCTTAAAACTTACAAAAACTAAAGTATTGTTTTTTACACTGTTTTGAGTTTTTTAAGCAAAAATAATGTTTTCTAAATGAGGGTACGTTCCTTAGGGCTAATACGGCTCATGCTTGCTTCGGAAGGGGTCCTTTACTTATTCTAAAAAAAAAAAAAAAAAAAATCAATAAATAAAAAAGTTATGAATTTTTAAAAATAGGACCCTTATTTTTGCCCACCCTGTATAAATATATATATATTAATTTTAAGTAAAGGATATTAAATTATTTTTATCTACAAAAATAAATAAATATATATATATATATATATATATATATATATATATATATATATATATATATATATGTAAATTAATAGATATATAACTAATAATTAAACTATAAGTACGGCTCTTAGTAACAATAAGACACAGCCTCCTGAAGACGGTCGGGAGACCGAAAGCGCTAAAGGAATGGTCCAGGACATAACGCTAGGTACCATACTCCACCGAAGGATCGCTCGCCGCGTCGAGACATTGACAAGAAAGATCGTGAAGAGAGAGATAGAGAGAGAGAGAGAGAGAGAGAGAGAGAGAGAGAGAGAGAGAGAGAGAGAGAGAGAGAGAGAGAGAGAAAACTCCGTGGTCTTTAATGACACTTGCATATACAGGGTGGGCAAAAATAAGGGTCCTATTTTTAAAAATTCATAACTTTTTTATTTATTGATTTAAAAAAATTTTTTTTTTTAGAATAAGTGAAGGACCCCTTCCGAAGCAAGCATGAGCCGTATTAGCCCTAAGGAACGTACCCTCATTTAGAAAACATTATTTTTGCTTAAAAAACTCAAAACAGTGTAAAAAACAATACTTTAGTTTTTGTAAGTTTTAAGAAGTGTTTTTCGGCTAAAATTTGTTTTGTTTATTTCAAAAAATCTCGGAAGGGTCAGTCTACACACACATAAAGTTTATTTTGTGGAAGTTATTCAAATTCAAGTTATTCAAATTTAAAGATAGGACCCTTATTTTGGCCCACCCTGTATATATATATATATATATATATATATATATATATATATATATATTAATTTTAAGTTAAGGATGTCAAATTATTTTTATCTACATACGCCAGCGTTTCTAGCTTTCGCTCTCATCAGTGTAGGGTATGATAATCTCAGACGATCGCAAGGTTCGAACCTAGAATCAACCTAGACTCCGCAAGCAAGCGCCATATCAACACGGTCACGAGACATTACTACGCCAAGAGGGTAATTTAAGTTCTATTTATGCGAAGGGAGGCATATCTAGAACGACTGACAAGAATATTCAACGAACGTTGTCGGAATATGCCGACCCAATATATATATATATATATATATATATATATATATATATATATATATATATATATAAAGTGAAATAATAAGATAGAGTGCCAATCAAATTTTATTAGACTTCAATGTTCAGGCAAAGTACCTTAAAGTCCTTAACTCATGAGTTTTCAAAGAAAATTCTTTTCCCCAGAGGACCATTACCGCAATGACATTACTGCAGGTAATAAAATTAAACTTTGAAAATATATAAAAATATACATAAAAATATACATAAAAATACATAAAAGTATATAAAACATCAAATATATCAGCCCAAACATACTTTTTTGTTAAAGCTATACAGTTCATCCAAGTCATAAAATTTAAAACATATTCAGGAAAGATATATATATATATATATATATATATATATATATATATATATATATATATATATAGTTACTATTTTTATACTATATTTATTTCTATTCTTTATTCCATATGTTACGAGTACACTCGGCGAAAATTGCTCGTCATGTTCCCATTTGTATAGAGTTCAAGGTCAGCCAGTACGTAATCCTGGCGCGTTATTGTGAGTGGTGGTAATCTCAGAATGTGAGTGGTGGGTGCAGTGAAAGACAATAAAGTGTATTTGTGTTCGAAGGGGAGAGGGGAAACGGTGACAAAGTGCAGGACCGAAGAATCAGGGTGTGGTCAATATCTAGAAGGAATGAAATGAGGGCGCAAAGTGGTGTGAGTGGGAGATTTACCCAATACAAATAAAAGAGTATGTGCGTAAAATTGTAGGTAGGTCGGCATGGCGTTGAGGAACTGAGACAGAGCGGTAATACATATATATATATATATATATATATATATATATATATATATATAAAGAGAGAGAGAAGATAGAGAGAGAGAGGGGCATATAAAATGGTAGCTAAGATTTCTCAATATGTATATTGGAGCTAATATTGTTTTGTTCCCATAAATATTTAGAGAGTGTGGTGCTATTTCTGTATTTATTACTCCTTAATTTTATCATGTGGTGATTATACCTACACTTGCAATTATTTTCTGTGGCCCCTATGTATACTTTTTATTCATTGTTGATGTTGTTATTTACTGTTGCTTTATATTGTGTATATTAATTATTGATTGCATCTTATCTATTTAACAATAACTCCAACAATAACTGAGTTTAATGGTTTTTCTTTTGATAATTTTACATAAGTTATTGCTTTTCGGGAAAGTTTTTTTATTATCATAAATAATATTTTTTCAATTTGTGTTTTCACATTTCCTTTCTAAGTCGGAATGAACCAGATTATGTTTTATTTTCTATTATTTTTTTCTTTAATTTGTTTTTTGTTTTTTACTTTTGTTCGACCGAAACAAGGCAGATTGCGATTGAAGCGTAAAGGGCTACTTTATAGGTGGGATAATTTGGGTGTGGAGTTGGGAAGCAAGATGTTTTTAACATTACATTTAAATTTCTGCATGTTGATACGGTCGAGAAAACAAGGAGCTGGAAGGAAATTCCAAAGGAAAGCAGTTTTAGGAAAGAAGCTATTAGAGTAGAAAAACGTCCGGAATCTACAGACCTCTACAGTGAAGGGGTGGGATTTTGTTGCAGGTCGGGGTATTTTCGTTGAGGGGGTACTAGTGCAGAAAGTTCATCAGAGCACATACCGTGGAAGTACTGATGTGACATGGGCTGGAGCTTTACAGACAGTGCGGGACTTAGTAGTTTAGAAATTCTCTTTTGCAACCTGTCCAAGATGGCGTATCTGGTGGTTGGTGCACCAGCCAAGATGTGCCAACAATACTCAATGCGCAGGTAAATGGTCGCTTTATACATATATATGATACTGGCAGACGTGAGAAGTTTTCTAGCTCGGTAAAGGGAGCATACATCATTTGCAGCAGACTTGGCAGCATCTGCTATGTACTTATTCACATTCATGTTGCCTGAGAATGTCAGGCCGATGAGTTTTCACATTGAACTTTCGGGAAAGGTCTTATCGGCCATGACGATCGCTGGTTTGAAAGGTTTCTTATAGTTGTTAAAGGAAAGGGACTTTATGTTGGTAGCATTAAGCGTGACCCTCCATTTGACCCCATTCTACAACAGACTGAAGGTCATTTCCCAATGATTCAGCCATTGCCTTGCATGTATTGGCATTCGATTTGCCCTTATTCGTTAATAGAGTGTGGTGTCATATGAAAATACGCCCATCTCAGACGCGATTACATCGGGGAGGTCGTTTATGAAGATCAAGAATAATAACGGTCCAAGTATCGACCCCTGGGTCACACCCGCATTGATGTGATATTGTTTAGACGTAGGACCATCAAGAACGACCCGAATCTTTCTTTTAGATAAGAAAGATCTGATTCTATTAAATATTCGTCCAGTAATACCGTGTAAGTTGATTTTCTTGAGAATAACTTCATGCAAAGGCCGTGGTGATATCTATCCATAGCTTTACCCGTCTTATCCAATGTGTTGCATTTACGTTCAGAGATGGCCATTAGGATATTCATGGTAGAACGGGATACCCTAAATCCATACTGTTGGCCAGAGAAAAGGTTAGCATTTTCAAGGTGATGAACTATTGCTAGATTGATCAAAGATTTTAGCGAAGAGCGGGGGGGGGGGGGGGCGGGATGAGACTTATTAGAAATAATTTTGCGGGTCAGTTCTTTCGCCAGAGTTCTTGAAAACTGGTACCACGGAGGCAATTTTCCAGCTAACAAGATAGCAAGGCAATTGTTATAGGATTTGGAGAAGACACTATCCAACGACCATGACGTCTCTCCCAAAACAACAAAAAATTTGATAGAATTTGGACTAGACAGGGCGAGCTCAACAGAGCATTACTTTATTACTAAAGCAGGGATAACATTTGCTCCAAATGCTTTGAAGATATCGAGTTTTTTTTTTAATGATATCCAGGACATGGGCAGGGGTGATGATCAAATCATCTAGTCCAGTTTCCATCCAGAGTGAAAAATTGGGGAGGGAATAGATTGTGGAGTCCAGGTGAAGTTTTGAGCAAGCCGCTGGCCAAGCACTTCATCCTTGTTCGTTGCGTTGGAAGAGACTTCATGGTCGTTGGATAATGAGGACATTGTTCACCACACTATTAGAGGGTTTCCAGACATCACGTGTTCCTAATTTCTGTGACGCAATGCGATTTCGAGTTATCTCAGTATACCTAGTCTTTGCTGCGGCTATTATACTCTTACAGTGGTTTCTTGGTGCTACAAGCTTTGCCTATTGTCAGCTGTGGGGCACAGCATAATCACGTGACACACCGATTCTCGTTAGATAACCGAAGTTAAGCGACGTTGGGTGTGGTCAGTATCAGATGAGTGCTCATTTGGGAGTACTAGGCGTTGTGTGTTAGCTTCCCTGACAAGGATATACATATGCCTAGTGACCGCACGTGTATTTTATATTCCCTTTTGGAGGAAACCGGCCCAGTCCACTCAGAGCGAATACCACACCAGGTATTACCGAATGTATTAAAATAATTATGGCGGTTGAAACGATAGAATGATTGGTGCCTATGCACGATAGCAGCTGAACATGTCGACATGAACCATTGAGGAGAGAATGTTTTATGTCTTCTTTGGCACATTCAGTTTTTTCCTTTGCACACTGTTCAGCAGGGAAAGAAAAGGGTTTACTCCAAGGTACATCTCTGGTGAGATCTCGCAGGAAATCTAAATCAGCACATTGGTAATATCTGGTTGTTTTGTGTAACGGCGCTTCTTTTTGGAGCAGGCTTTTGTGATTATCATTTCCGAGTAAGCTATGAGTATCTGTCACACAACTCTCGGACAGTGTTGTCAGGAATAGGTCGAGAAGTGAGGCTTGCTGGTTCTCACAATCTGGGTGGCGGATCAGGAAGGTGACGGTTTGTGTAACAGTTTTCTATTATTAGTTTTATTAAATGTTCATTTATCAACATGTCTTCTGTTTTTCAAGCTGTTTGATATTTTTTTTGTGTTGATCTAATATATTTATATTGTTGGAATTAGTGACTAGCCTATCATCTATTGATCGAGAGATTTTTTTTAAATTGCGAGTGGATTAGATTGTTATTTTTTATATAATTGTATGTTCATTATTTAAATTAAATATTATTTATAAAAATAACTTTTTTACATTTAGTTCTATGTCAAAACCTAATTTAATAAAATGTATTGCTTCTTTTCTATCCAAACTTTGCTAGATATGTCATGAAATATTATCATCACCGTAAATACCAACATTTTCCTTATTGATTATAGATTTAATCTTATAAATTATATTCCCTTTAATTCGCATACCCACGCGCCATTGTCGCCTCCAAACGTAACATCAAAGTTTTCGGTTTGGTCTTTTTTCTCCATATAATATAGAATATTATAGATTTTTCTGCAATCTTTTATGATTTATATGTCGTCAACCAGTACATCTATGTATTGTTTCGCGGATTTCATTGTGTTATTGAGTGTACATTATTGATGAAAGGGTAAAAATTGTTTATATCAAATTGTGAAAATATTCGATTATTTTTGTTGCTAACTGCGTTAAACCATTTTATTGTAACTTTGGTATTTTCTCATATTTTTTTAATATATATATATATATATTATATATATATATATATATATATATATATATATATATATATATATATATATATATATATATATATATATATAATAAATGCTACTGCAGTTTTGAAAGCGTCGTTAGAAAATATATTTGAACATTTTTGAGAAACCAGTTAACAGACGCGTAAATTAAAATTTATTTAAGCATGTTTTTAAAAATATTTTATGAATCCGAATTTTCGGTTTAAAAAAACATAATCATGGTAAACAGACATTGTATTTATTTTTATTTTTCATGGTGAAAATCTAACGGCGTAGCCGAAGATTTACGATCTCCTCCGATGTTATTAGAGAGTTTGTTCATATGTCCGGTGCTTGTAGTGAATGCCCTGCAGGCTTGAGATGAATAATATAAGTGTTAGTAGAGTTTTGAAAGCGTCGTTAGAAGTTATATTTGAAAATTAATGTTTATATAAGCATTTAGATTTCACTTGATAATGGCGCCTGTATGAAGGCCGAATAGTTAGAATTGTTGTCGACTAGATTGTCGTAGGTTCGATGCAATGCCGGCTTGATGCATTCACCTGTATATGATACAGCGAAAATACAAATCTGTAGATGATATATATATATATATATATATATATATATATATATATATATATATATATATAATATTACATGTGAGTTTAATAAGTTAACTTTAAAAATAATAAGAAACCTTTTCAACCACCGATTACCATGGCTAATAGCACCATTCCTAGGAGTTCAACACTCAAACTCTTCGCCCTAACATTCACAGACAAAATGAATTGGAATACATGCATAGAAGATACTGCCAAGTCTGCTGTAAAGATGTCGGGTTCTTTCCACTGGACTCGAAAACATTTCAAATCTGTCAGTATCCTATATCTCTACAAAGCCACTATTCACCCATGCATAGAGTATTGTTGCCACATCTGGTCTTTCTATCTTGGACGGAGTCCCAAAAAGAGTCTCTAACCTAATAAGTCCAACACTGTCTGCAAAGATCCACCCTCTGCCCCATTGCTTCAATGTTGCATCCATTTATATGTATTTCAGCGGAATGTGCTCCAACGATCTTGCTGCACGTATGTCTCCCTAAACGTAAATACCCCCGACTAACCCGAAATGCAACAAAATAACAACCCTTCACTGTAGAGGTCCGCAGATGTCGAAAGACTTTCTACTGATATGATAGCTTATTTCCTTGAACCGCTTGCCCTTGGAATCCCCTCCATTGTTCCCCGACTGTACTAACATGCAGAAATAAAATGTAATGTGAACAAGCATCTCACTGCACAATTCCCTATTTAAGATGCACTATAAATCTGGCCCCTAATTCACAGTAGCCCCTTACGTCTCATTTGCAGTGTGCCTTGTTTGGAGTAAA
>OY744524.1:114639596-114647096 GCA_963556195.1 Sepiola atlantica | reverse complement strand
ATCAACACTAATTATAATAATACTAATACAATTATAATAATAACTAATATTAATTATAATAATACTAATACGATTATAATAATAATCAATACTAATTATAATAATACTAATACAATTATAATAATAATCAACACTAATTATAATAATACTAATACAATTATAATAATAATCAATATTAATTATAATAATACTAATACAATTATAATAATAACTAATATTAATTATAATAATACTAATACGATTATAATAATAATCAATATTAATTATAATAATACTAATACGATTATAATAATAATCAATACTAATTATAATAATACTAATACAATTATAATAATAATCAATACTAATTATAATAATACTAATAGGATTATAATAATAATCAATACTAATTATAATAATACTAATACGATTATAATAATAATCAATACTAATTATAATAATACTAATACGATTATAATAATAATCAATACTCATTATAATAATACTAATACAATTATAATAATAATCAATACTAATTATAATAATACTAATACAATTATAATAATAATCAATACTAATTATAATAATACTAATACGATTATAATAATAATCAATACTAATTATAATAATACTAATACGATTATAATAATAATCAATACTAATTATAATAATACTAATACAATTATAATAATAATCAATACTAATTATAATAATACTAATACGATTATAATAATAATCAATACTAATTATAATAATACTAATACAATTATAATAATAATCAATACTAATTATAATAATACTAATACGATTATAATAATAATCAATACTAATTATAATAATACTAATACGATTATAATAATAATCAATACTAATTATAATAATACTAATACAATTATAATAATAATCAATACTAATTATAATAATACTAATACAATTATAATAATAACTAATATTAATTATAATAATACTAATACGATTATAATAATAATCAATACTAATTATAATAATACTAATACAATTATAATAATAATCAACACTAATTATAATAATACTAATACGATTATAATAATAATCAACACTAATTATAATAATACTAATACAATTATAATAATAACTAATATTAATTATAATAATACTAATACGATTATAATAATAATCAATACTAATTATAATAATACTAATACAATTATAATAATAATCAACACTAATTATAATAATACTAATACAATTATAATAATAATCAATACTAATTATAATAATACTAATACAATTATAATAATAATCAATATTAATTATAATAATACTAATACGATTATAATAATAATCATTACTAATTATAATAATACTAATACAATTATAATAATAATCAACACTAATTATAATAATACTAATACAATTATAATAATAACTAATATTAATTATAATAATACTAATATAATTATAATAATAATCAATATTAATTATAATAATACTAATACGATTATAATAATAATCAATACTAATTATAATAATACTAATACAATTATAATAATAATCAATATTAATTATAATAATACTAATACGATTATAATAATAATCAATACTAATTATAATAATACTAATACAATTATAATAATAATCAATATTAATTATAATAATACTAATACGATTATAATAATAATCAACACTAATTATAATAATACTAATACAATTATAATAATAATCAATATTAATTATAATAATACTAATACAATTATAATAATAATCAACACTAATTATAATAATACTAATACAATTATAATAATGATTAATATTAATTATAATAATACTAATACGATTATAATAATAATCAATACAATTATAATAATACTCAATACTAATTATAATAATACTAATACAATTATAATAATAATCAATACTAATTATAATAATACTAATACAATTATAATAATAATCAATATTAATTATAATAATACTAATACGATTATAATAATAATCAATACTAATTATAATAATACTAATACAATTATAATAACAGTATCAATACTAATTGTAATTATTATTTATTATAATAATACTATTTTTTAAATAATAATACTAATTATAATAATACTAATACAATTATAATAATACTCAATACTAATTATAATAATACTAATACAATTATAATAATAACTAATATTAATTATAATAATACTAATACAATTATAATAATACTCAATACTAAGTATAATAATACTAATACAATTATAATAATACTAATACTTCAGATCACATAGAAATATTCTCCTATGAAGGCTGTACTTCAAATCTAATTAAATATAGAATCGCCATGCATCATAATACTTTCAATAATGAAAACCACACTAAAGGAACTTTATTAACTAAACACATTTGGAATTTAAAACGTAGAAATATCCCATATAGTTAAGAATGTCCATTATTAGACAGAACGAGAGAGTAATTCATGCATTGCCGAGGCTGTAACTATTATGAAACATCCTTAATTTAAAATCTAAAATTATCTCATCCTCCATTGACGTAAATTCAAATACGACCAACTCAAAATAACTTAATTAATTACACCCTAAACTCGCAAATAGACTTTACATTAAACGTATCCGTACGGAATAAATGGATAAATAACAGTTCCTTAAAAATTAGAATACATTCCTTATATATATATATATATAAAAAAAAAAATAATGATAACATTATACTAACTTATTAATAATAATAAAATAGCAATTAGTGGATATAAATAGCCATAGTAATAATATTATATATATATTCTTGTGTGTGTGTGTTAAAGAAATGCTTTCCGATATCGGTTATAATCTTAAAATTCACGAAAATAACGACACTCATCGTTGGTTATTGCTGTCCTTGTATTAAAAGAATAAATACACACATACACAAGAATATATATATATATATATATATATATATATATATATATATATATATACACACACAACACTTTCAAGATATTATTAAAACTTATTTTTTTCATTTTATATTATAAGATCTTTATAATAAATATTATTGTATAGCCCCCTTTACTAAGCTTCATTGCGAGATCCAACACGATTTGTTGTTGTTGTTGATCACTCTTCGCCGCTTGCTGTGAATACCCGTTGACTTGGTATTTACAAAGTTAAATTCCTCCTAAATTCCAAGCTAATTTCTGGTGGTCAACTCTTGACTGCGAATCATTGGCGATTTGTGATCGGAGTTCGCGCCCGCCGACCGCCGAAGATTGCGTAAGCATGAAACATCAATGTCTGTAGGTTATAACTAATTAATATTTATTTATAAATATTATTACACACACACACACACACACACACACACACATATATATATATATATATATATATATATATATTCAGTTCTATGTCAATAAATATTGAGCTCTTTGTGTTTGGAAGTTGATGATTGATCTTTGTAGTTAACTCAAAATGAGTTTTACAAATTTAAATTTAAATGTGTGTGTATTTTTAAAATTTCGTTTTATTTATATATCTTTCTATAGATATTTTTGAATATATTTATATATATTATATATATATTATTAGTTTATATATATATATATATATATATATATATATATATATTATATATATATATTATTTATATGTATATATATATATATGGATTTATCAACATAAATATATCAAATGTCTATTATTTTTTAATAACTTTTCCATTGTTCTAATTTTTTCTTATTATTTTTCTAATAATAATTATTGTCTTTTGTCTTATTTTTCGATTTTTCTAATTATCAATATTTTTTTTTCTAATTATTAATATATTTTTCTAATGTTCATATATTTTATATTTTTACTTATTTATGTTCATTGCTATTGTGTATTATTTTTATTACACTTTTAATTTTTATTTTTTTCTAATTATTTTTTCCAATTATTTTTCTACTTGTTCGTTATTCTTATATTTTTCTCATCATGATATATTATTATTTTTTTCGTATAATTATAATTTTAAATTTATTTTCGTTGCTTTTTTGTATGTTCACTATTATAGATTTTTTAAAATTTCCAATTACTTTATTTTTTCCTCGTTCTAACCTGTACTTTATTGCTTTTATGATTTATTATATCTAGTTTTTTATTATTATTTTATTATCTATCAGCCCCATTATCTAATATTACTATTTTTGTTTGATTACCGCTATTGGATTTTTAATTTATAATGTTACAATTTTTATTTTTATCTATATTTTTTCTTAGAAAGAACAAAATATAGATAATATAAATTATAGATTTAAATATTTTAAATTTGCTGTATCCTATATATTTTAAATGGTGGTACTTTTGTATATTTTACATTTTGAGTACTGTAAAATTGCATGATAAGAAGTTCTGGTTTTCTCATATTAACGGGATATGTGTTTTTTAAAAAAGTAATGCTAAAAGATGATGCTGTTCTATCTTGACTATGTGATTAGATTATAAGGAGACGCCGATAAAAATACTTTTTGGAATCATTTAAAACATGATACAAAATAAAAACCTCCAAATTGTTTTTAATGCCATGTTCCCTTCATTTGGTCACTGTTTTTATTTCTTTTAATTTTTATTTATTTTTCAGTATTCTCTTTCTGTATGACAATCTATTTATTTTGTGTCTTCGTAATGTTGCTGTGAGCAATTAGAATCTTAAAATGACAAAACATACGACCAACAGATACATTTCTGACATGAAGGAAAGTGGCGTATGTCTTACACCTGGACTTGCACAACTATATATATATATATATATATATATATATATATATATATATATATATATATATATATATATATATATATATATATATATGGGTAATGAAAAAGGAAAACCCAAAAAGGATGTTTTTTATGTGTTCATCAACGTTTCGTCTTTATTTGTAAGACTTCTTCAGGATGTAATATAAAGGAAAAATGTCATGCAAGTACTTGGACATATAGGGTTGACATGGTGGGTTGAATGGAGGAAAGTAGTAGCCAGCTACTGGAAAAACAGTAAGGCTGATGTCCGGACTTGGTGAAGTCAGTTGTGAGGAATGAAAATAAATGTTGATGAAACTGAGTGAAAAAGTGGAAGGGTGGGGGTGAGCAGGGATACTGTGGATGGTTGTAAGTGAAAAAGTGGAGGGGTGGGGTGAGCGGGAATAATGTGGATGACAGTGAGTGAAGGAGTGGAGAGGTGGGGAAAGAGGAAGATGGAATGTTTGGCCAGGTGACTGCGGCAAAGACTGTGAGGGGTGAGTAGGTTGGAAAGTTTGGGTTAATGATGAAAGAAGATGTGTGTGGTGAGTGGGGGTGGGGGTGTATGCAGAGAAGTGGAAGGTGGGTAGAAGAAGGGAGGGGGAGGCCCTGTGATTTTGGTGGATGGGTAAATGTCACGGTTTTGCAGAGGATTTGAAAAAATGAGAGGATTTAAGAGTGGGAGGTATGGGTGAGTGAGAGTACGAGAGAAGTGGTTGAAAGGGGGAATGGGTGAAGGGAGAGGGGAGATTTGTTGTGATTAGGTGTGAAATATTTGAAATATTTTGAAAAGCGAGAATATTTGGCCGGCTTGCTATGTTAAGAATATGAGGGAAAAGAGTAAGTTAGAAAAAGTTAAGATTCGTGGAGAATAAAGATGTGTGTGGGGGGGTGTATGGGTGTGTATGCGGAGATAAGTGGGAGAGCGTCATTAAGATCTGAGAGAAAAAATAAATAAAAAATAAATGTTATCTATGATTTGGGATGAGTCTTTGTTCAGTAAGGATGTTTTTGCTTATTAAGGGCGATAGGTTATAGACGCCATTTCGTTGCTTGATGGTGTTGGAGGCAGTGATGAGTGCAGTTTCCAGTAGTCTTCGCCGAGCTTTGTTGTGGATGTATTTGGTGATTTCGGCTTGTTCAAATTTGAAGGCATGACCGTGCTCTAGTGCATAGGAGAAAAGTGCACTGAGAGGGTTATTGTTTTTTATGTCCCTTTTGTGTTCATTCAATCTTTTTTTCAATTCATGTTGTATTTCTCCCACGTAAATTTGATGGCAGTCGTTGCATGGGACAGTGTATAAGCCGACATTTTTTTGGTTTTTCCTTTTTCATTTCCCATTACGTTGGATTACCTTCATCCTTCTTTCCCCATATATATATATATATATATATATATATATATATATATATATATATATATATATATATATATATATATATATATAGATAGATAGATATTTCGGCAGCAAGTCGTTTGTTATACATGGGTCATTGAAGACCACGGAGTTTTCTTTCTTAGCGATCGTTCTGGTTAATTTCTCGATTCGGCGAGCGATTCTTCGGGTTTCCAGTGTCAATTGGTGGATTGTGGTACCTAATGTATCTTGGGCCATTTCTCTAGCGCTTTCGGTCTCGCGACCGTCTTCAGGAGGCTGTGTGTTATGGTTAGTGAAGAGCCGTATTTATGTTTTTTTTTGTTATATCTAATTATTTGCATATGTGTATATACATACACACACACACACACACACACACACACACACACACACACACACACATATATATATATATATATATATATATATATATATATATATATATATATATATATATATATATATAAAGTTAGAAATGCGTATTCCAAATATTCGTTGTGTTTGATTTCTTGGAACTGATATAACTAATGTTCTAATTTTATTTATCTCAACTTACCTTATATGTATATACACATCCGTTAACAATTCACATCTAACGCTAACATATATGCACTATCTCATGTAATAATTGTCATCACATATACGTAGAGAAAACTCAACGGGAACTGAGGTGAACATAAGAGAGATATTAAAAATAGCAACTCTCTTAACGCGCCTTTCTACCACGCTGAACAACACAACCATTCATTTAACTTTGAACAGGCTAAAATCATTAAATTCATATCAAATAAATCTCGACGCAGACTCCTTGAAGCAACACTCATCACAAACTCTAACACCATCAAACAACGTAATGGTTTCTATAATTTATATCCGGTAATACGTAAACTCATCATGTCTGAACAAAAATTAAGATCAGATCCAGGCTAACCACCTCATACCACATTTCTCCACATACATCTCGCACAATGTCTATATAAAGTATGTATTTTCAGTAAATAACTCTAACATATTAAGCTACTTGTGGCTCGTACATGTGCACACACACACACACACACACACACACACACACACACACACACACACACACATATATATATATATATTTACTCATATGTATGGGCAAACTATCAATATTTTTTAGTAATATAATTAAGTTATCGTTTTCCTTTTATATCTGAACACCTCACGATTCTATCTCTCCAACTATATCAAATAATCAGGTTGTTTCCACGCATAGTATATGGGCATACACCTATATACATGTTATACACACACACACACACACACACACACACACACACACACACACACACACACACACACACACACATATATATATATTGCATATGCATATGCTTATATGCTCATAAATAATTTAATAATTATCGATT
>OY744524.1:114614596-114634596 GCA_963556195.1 Sepiola atlantica | reverse complement strand
TTTACAAAGAGAAGCCGTTGTTAGTCTTTCTCTACTCTATCATTTTTTCCATGGAAGGTGCTTGCCTGAGCTACAATCTATATACATAGACATAGACATACCAGCTATGTCTCTGACTAGCTGTCTAAGTAAGGCAATGGAGAGTTTAATTACTTTCAATTAAAAACGATGCACTCAAAAATTTTCATTCATTCATAGTTTACATTAATTCATTGTCAGTTCAATTGCAAAATATTTGTCTTATTTGTTTCCATCATGTTGGATAGTTTTTGTATACCTGTTTCCTCAGCTATGCTATTGTACGGAGTTAATTGATGGATTCACTTGTTGTTTTAAGGGTTGAGTCATCTGTTTCCATCTTATAAAATGGAAGACTTTATTTTGTATTTGTATGATTTTATCTTTTAGTTTGTTTGCTGCATTTTTTTTAATTCGGGTCAGATTTTTCAAACCTTTGGTTCTAGTTTTACATATACGCCGTAAATTTGATTAACTTTTATCTTTTGGTCTTTTTGTCATTCATTTTGTTTATCTTTTCTTCACTTTACAATTTTTCTTGATATTCGTGTTTGTTTTTTGTTTGTCTTGAATCGGTTTCACTCAGCGTGTGTTGCGTTTTCTTCACTGTTAGATCTTGACGGACCGTTTCGTCATCACGTAGACAACCAAAATATAGACTTGAATTTTCTATGAATGCGATTCAGAAGGAAAGGGCAAAATCGTGTCCAAAAACATAAAAACAAATAATAAAACTCACATTATTAAAGCATTCATATATATATATAAGTCCATTAGGAACATACGTTTCTGTTTACTTTCATGAATCGACGCAATATTTCACACTAACAGAGATAGCAAAAATACGTATACTTTTCCTAAACATTGTAATTCTAAATTACATCGTATAAAAGTAAAACAATTAGAGAAGAAAATAAAAATAAAAGTTAGATAAAAAATTTAAAAAAGAGAAAAAGAAATAGAAAAAAGGGAAAAGAAATTAAAAAAAATAATACCAAAAAAAATCCGTATTATTAAAACTTCTAACTAAAGGCATTTAATTAAAAAAAAAACAAGAGAAACAATACTACATTGTTTAAGAGTTACTTCCCTTTATAAAACTTTCATTTAATTATTTTTAATACGAGGGCAAATTTACTTATAATTTCGTTAAAATTAATATAATTTAATTGAAGACATTAATATTTTGATACCCACCTAATCAATGCCTAGAATACCCCCAAATCACAACAAAATTTAGAAGTCAACAATTTAATGCCACTGTTTTAAATCTATATTTCTTTCAAACCCGACTATATTTTATTTTATTTGTAGTATTAGTATTATTATAACAATTATGTATTTCGTATCGTCGTATTTATGATAGGAAGTAGTTATATTCTTTAATATTTTAATATTTTACTATCTATACTCACCAAAAAGATTAATGCTTTTAATTCACATGTCACAAGTCATTGTGGACGGGTGAACACTTTACCAGGATCGGCCCCGTTGGTATTCCCTGGTGAAGGCGCCTCAGGCAGCTGGCAATAAACCTTCCCACCATAGTAGGCCATGCCTGAAAGTGTGACTCTTTAACATCGACCACAACAGATAATAATTTTGATCCTACCAGAAAACCTGAAGATCCCTGTGCCAGATAAATTCTATATAATTGTTATGGCTAAAACGTACATAACTTTCTTCATTTAAGATGAAGTATTGATTGCAGCTGAGTAAGATAGACAAATGTGACTAATTGCCATCAAATGATATTCTAAGCTTGAAAACTGTTGAGCAACGAGACTGTCGGAAATGTATTTGCGACATTCAATTCTGAAATATTAGAGTTGTGTCATAATGGGTGTAGCTCAGTGCACGACAGTGTATCAGAACATTTTAGGAGAGTAGAAAGTGACTAACTTGGCTTTGCTTTCGACAGCCTCGTAACTCTCGCTTCCTTTATTTTGCTCTTTAGTCCTCACATTCCATGAACGATGTTTCTGACAAAAGGGGGGGGGGAGAATTGCTGTTCTCTAGGTCGGAATATATCCATCTAACACTTATCGTTGGCTAGTTTTTTTTTTTACCTTGAAGTAGCTTCATGCTTTGGCTGGAGCGATTTGCATTAAAAAAATGCGTCGATGTTTGCAGAGCCCAATCGCTGATGGTTTAAAATGGTAAAACGATGTTTGTAGATATTACTTTCATTTCATGGTTAAGCCCCATTGCTTAGGCAAACCTTGTTTTTCAAAAGATTTGATATGATTATGCAACATTAGAGAGAGAGAGAGAGAGAGAGAGAGAGAGAGAGAGAGAGAGGGGTGGAAGGTGAAGAGGAGAGGGCGGACAAGGGATAAGAGGAGAGAGCGGACGAGGGAGGAAGGGAGAGAGAAAAAGAGAGAGGAGGAGAGAGAAAGAGAGAGAGAGAGAGGAAAAGAGAGAGTGAAGAGAGAGAGAGAAATAGAGAGAGAGAAATAAATAGAGAGAGAGAAGAGAGGGAGGGAGAAAGAGATAGAGAGAAAGTGAGGGATGAGGATAGTGATAAGGAGTAGAGTGAGAGAGAGAGAGAGAGAGAGAGAGAGAGAGAAAGAGAGAGAGAGAGAGAGAGAGAGAGAGAGAGAGAGAGAAAGATCCGAACGGAGTTACGTTGAATTAAGGAAAGAAATAAAGGGGAAAAGATACAGACGACGATAGGCTGACATCGACGTATACGTCGTCGTGCCACAAGGGTAAACAAACATCTTGTCCCGTTCGAAAACAAGACTGTTTTCTGCAAGCCTCGGTGTTCCGGTTTGACTGACTCAGATTTTTATCACTGGAACCGACGGCGGCGGCGGCACCGATGGCGGCGACGGCGGCGGCGGCGACGGCAGGCGGACGAACTGTGTGGGGTTGGCGGGAAAAACGACGTGACGTCACTTTAATCGGATCCTTCAGCAGACACAACATCAAAGGAAGGAAGACAACAACAGAAGCGAAAAAGAGCACGCACACACACGCGCATGCACAGCCAAACGCGCACAACGCTCGTCGAGAAACGAGACAGTGCGAGTGAAGGGAAGAGATGGAGGGAGATAAAGAAAGAACTATATATATATATATATATATATATATATATATATATATATTTTTCCCTCTCTAAATGCGTGTTTCTCTCTCCCCGTGGAAAGAAAGCACAGAGAGAAAGAGAGAGAGAGAGAGAGAGAGAGAGAGAGAGAGAGAGAGAGAGAGAGAGAGAAAGATAAATTTTGTTCTCTCTCTCTCTCTCTCTCTCTCTCTCTCTCTTCGTGCTTCTTTCCACGGGGAGTGACACTCATTTAGGCGGGACAATGATTAGAAAAGAGACGAAAGGGAATGAGAGATACTTCTTACTTACTTGCGTCCCCACGAGGGCAGAGGTAGACACTAGGTCGGATTTTAATGTGGGGGAAATCCAGCCCCCCCCCCAAAAGGGTCACTCTGAATTAGAACAAAAGTAAACATCGCTTCAAGCTTAGAAGGATTTCTCCTTCACTTACGAGAACAGAGAAAAATTGTTAAATAAAAAAAAACAGGCGTGAATTAAATTGGATGTTGCTGGGTATTGTATAAATTCATGCTTCTTTCGGCATCTGTTATCTGCAATCACGTTTTAATTTTTTTATATAAAAAAAAGTTTTATTAAAGTACATTTTGACCCCTCTGGACGGTCACCAGAAACTAATGCTCCCTTTCCCTCAGTTAAGTTACCGTTCTTTCTTCTATTCGTTTTCTTATTTCTTATATATATATATATATATATATATATATATATATATACTAGCTGTTCATACCCGGCGTTTTCAGGAGTAATACGAAAAGTTTAAATCTAAATCACACAAATACTTTCGAATTTGTTTCGTTTAATTCATAAATAATAAGAGGCCGGAGTTCAGTGAATATGATTTGAATATAAAATATTACTATTAAGATTATTATTATCACTAGCTGGGAGGTCCGATGTTGCTCGGGATTTTATGAGGAACTTTATCTCTTTTTCCACTATGACCATAACACTATATTACTACCTGTGTCTCTCTCCCTAAAAAAGCCAACGACATCCTCAAAACCCTACATCAACGCAACTACTTCGCGCCATCAACACTAAAACATAAAAACTTACATTAGGAACAAAAGCGACCAACAGGAACACAATTTAAATAAGAAACTACACACATTAGGCAACGAAGATCTCATTCTCAACTTATCCAAACTTACACTCACCAAAACACAACGGAAAACCCTAAGTCTAGGCCTCAAATTCGCCACCAACTTTCGTAAAGGTTACATAGTCGATACTGTCACAACAAATTAGACATGACGACTCCGACTCTGAAAAAGGCTACATCCATGGCCTTATTACAACCTCACTTGGTCTACCAAATGATACCATTTTACCACGGAGATACTCAGAAGCCACCAGAGAGCTTGCCCATAACAAGGACATCCACGCCACCCATGCTGATAAAGGAGGCGGTGTTGTCATCCTGGACGCAGATGAATACTAACAAAAAGATTAAGCTCTTACTAAATGGTGACAACATCTACACAAAGACCACCCCACAGCAAATAATCAAGGACACACAATACTTCAAACGCAAAATCAGAAAGGTTTTGGTGGATTACTCTTCCTGGATTAAACTCCTGGAACATCACCCTAAAACCCAGAGACTTTATAGCTTACAAAAAGCATATAAAGCTAGCATCTCCATGAGACCTATCACATCAAGCATCGATAGTACATCACATAAATTAGCCAGAAAATTAGCAGAAACACTCGATTCCATTAGTCCAGTCCATATAAAAAAAACTCCGGATATCTGCTACAAAGACTCCAATACATCAATATGAATAACCTCACCATGGCCAGTTTAGATATCAGATCTTTTTATACTAACATACCTATAGCCAAATGCCTTAGATTCCTCAGAATTCATCTCATTAAGTCTGAAATTAAGATCTCCATCCCTATTATCTAAATTATTAAATCATACCATTTAAACACACAACAATGCCATTTTACTTTTAATGACAAATTATACAAACAGAGTCCTTACCTATCTTTTCCTGGAATGTTTAGAAAACGGCCCCTTCAAATCCATCATAACTTCAGAACTCTCACTACTTTAAATATATCGATGATACATTCCTTATTTACCCACATCATATAAATCTCCTTTACATACTCGACAAATACAATAAAATTGAACACACTATTTTCTTCACCTCCGAATTAGAAAATAATCACATCTTCAACTTCATTAATATCACTCTGCACAACACCCCAAACAGCCTAAACTTCTCAGTTTTTAGAAAATCAACGAATAAAAATGACGTTATACATTTTTACTCCGACCACAACAACAGAATAACATCCGAAATTATCATAGGTTCATTTTTCAGAGCTCTTAGAATTTGCATCCCCGCTTACCTCCACAATGAAGAAACACTTAACAAGCTTTAAAATATCCTCCATGTTTCACCCAAATGCTAAACGCAAAGCCTTTAATATCCACAACAAAAAACAAAATTTCCCTTCACAAATAACACCGACATGATTGATCAAATATAAATCTGACAGAGTTCTTCCTAATAATCCCATATCCATTTCCTTACAAAACAATTCAAATCTGACATAAAACAATTAAGGATTTACTCAACATTAAACCCCGTCCACACCTACCCACTAAGGACACTTCTTCCCTTGCCGGCATTTACAAAATAAAATGCCCCTCGTGTCCGATGTTTTATATCGGTGAAACGGCCAGAAATATAAAATCCCCCCTTTATCAACACAAACGGGACCTCAAACACAACAATCCCACTAACGCACTAATCATACATAGACACACTTTACTCACAATTTTGACTTTACAAACTATACCCTCAAGACTGAATACTCTCTCCCACGTCGCAAGTGCATCGAAAGCGCTATAATACTTATGTTATCACCATCTAACGTAAATCTTCGACTCGGATATATTCCTTAAGCAAACATATGGCAAAAACTGCACTTAAACAATGCAATGTGTTAAAATCACTGCGATCCCGGTTAAAGTAACTTTTAATTTTTACTGTATTTCATATATATAACGAAATCGGTAAAATCTCTCGTATTTTTTAATGATTTATTCCTGTAAGTAAACAAGTCTTTATTCATTTTTTATATTATTTTATTCTTTTTTTCGTACCGAAATTAAAAAAAAAATGACGACTGTTTCGCGCACAAACAAACAACCGAGAATACACATGTAATTACCAGGATCTTTCATATATTCAGCTCATCAGAAAGTCAAATCTTACCTCTGGAAGAAAACTCGTACAAAAATACACTAAAATCATTAATATAATCTTACATAGAACCTAGTTCTGAAAGGGAAACATATATATACGAAATAGGGGGAAAAGAAAAAGAAAAAGAAAGTGAAAGATTAACCAACTAATTATTCTAAAGGATCAGGAAACGGTGAACATAGTTCACGGGAAAATCGACTTAATTAATAAACACGCAGATTGAGGATATTCTTTTTGCAACTCTAAATCATATCGTGATGAACGAATAGAACGACTGTCACATAACTAACAGGGAAAATTAGTGCGTTTTGATAACGAATTCTGAGAACCAAAAATAGGGACAAAGAATCGTGAGAACCAAAAATGGAGAGAAGGAATCGTGAGAACCAAAAAATTAGACAAGGAATCGTGAGAACCAAAAATGGAGACAAGGAATCGTGAGAACCAAAAATGGAAACAAGGAATCGTAAGAAACAAAATGGAGACAAAGAATCGTAAGAAACAAAATGGAGACAAGGAATCGTTAAGAACCGAAAATGGAGACAAGGAATCGTAAGAAACAAAAATGGAGACAAAGAATCGTGAGAACCAAAAATGGAAACAAGGAATCGTGAGAACCAAAAATGGAGACAGGAATTATGAGAAACAAAAATGGAGACAAGGAATCATGAGAGCCTAAAATGGAGAGAAAGAATCGTGAGAGCTAAAAAATGAGACAAGGAATCGTGAGAACCAAAAATGGAGACAGGAATTATGAGAAACAAAAATGGAGACAAGGAATCGTGAGAACCAAAAATGGAGACAAGGAATCATGAGAGCCTAAAATGGAGAGAAAGAATCGTGAGAGCTAAAAAATGAGACAAGGAATCGTGAGAACCAAAAATAGAGACAAGGAATCGTAAGAAACAAAGATGGAGACAAAGAATCGTGAGAAACAAAAATGGAGACAAGGAATTCTGAGAAACACAAATGGAGATAAGGAATCGTGAGAACCAAAAATGGACACAAGGAATCATGAGAACAAAAAATGGAGACAAGGAATCGTGAGAACCAAAAATGGAGACAAGGAATCGTGAGAACCAAAAATGGAGACAAGGAATCGTGAGAGCTAAAAAATGAGACAAGGTATCGTGAGAAACAAAAATGGCTACAAAGCTTGAGATTGAGTGCACATTTCTGCTCAATGTTGGCTAGCCAAACTAGCCTCGTCACTAGTCAGAGGTAAAAAGAAGGGATGGAAGGAAAAAATAAAAGAAAGGAAGCAAAGAAGGATGAAAAGGAGAACGGAAGGAGTGACGCCGTGAAAGAATTTGAAAAATAAATATAGAATGGCTAGGAGAATTGATTTATATTTTTACAATTTTAATTATTACATTATTAGTTCACACTGTGTTCTCCTCAACTCCCACGGTTCGACCACTTCGTTGACGAAAGTCACGGGTCGTGTTTCGGTGCTTCCATCTCCTCATCTCTCCGTCGCTGCCCCCTTTCTCAATAATCGCTTTTACGAACGTTATTAACAAAAAAGAGCATCAACAAATACAATTCGGCCTTAATATATCTGCTTGTAGTTTCATTTGTTCTTCAGAATATACAAGCACACACATAAAAAAGCCCACCTCCTCCTTCAAGGGAAGAGGAAGTAGCTATCTAAAAGCCCAACCACACTCTCTAGTGGTTCAGATGAAAGAGAGCGATTCTCTCTACAAATATGACACACCCGTTTAACCACTTCCTGTGCCTGTGACTCCACAGCCAAGGCGTGTAGCCTTCCTTGGATTCGAATTGGAAAATTCCACTTTACCTAACTATTAACTTACGTGGAAATTTACCAGACTAACCCTATTCTTACACATTTATGTCTAATATTGCGAACTATGTTTATCTCTCTTGAATAAGAACTCTCCGGATTATAGATAACTATAAATAGTAATCTATGTTTATACGTAACTGTTCTAAGCTGAATAAAGCTTCGTACGCTATATAGCGCTCTCCATTATAATTACAATTTCACAATCCACAGTACTATCATAGTAATTGGAACTATAAAAAATGTATATTTTGTATTAAAAATATAACTACGTATTGTAACTTGTACGTATTCTTTTAATACTAGTAAATATCATTAAGCCAATAAGCAAAAAAAACAAACAGGATTATTATTTCTGTTTTTAAAAAAATTAAATGTCCGACAAAATGGAGAATGCATTCTTTTTCTTTAAATGCTTCGTCCGTCAGTCGATTGGTCGGTTAGTGTCGCCACAATTTAAAATAGCATTTTTATCTTAAATGCATAGATTGAATGGACGTATCTTCTCATAGTTGCGTCCATAATCTCTTTAAGAGGTTTTGTCTGTCAGTAGGTCTTTTACGCTAAAGTTTGACTACTGACAATTTTAATGATGTGTTTATAAATGTAATACCGAGTCTTCGTAGAACTAAAAGTTAACAAAAGTTAAAAACAAAGTAAAAGTCATCGCTCTTCGCTCATCTTCCTGCTCTAACCCATTCCACCATAAATTGGGGTCACTCTAAGCATGGCTGACAGCGTGGACGAACCAACTCTAAAATGATAAGTCAAATCCTTTCTTTTATCGTGAATTTCTGTTACACATTTCTCACTATTATATCTAAAAATGTCGATTCGTTTTTGATTTGTAGCTGTTTTCTTCAGCTGTGGGAAGAGATTTTTATACAAATTATTATCGACAATTTAAATGATATACATTTAAACCTCTACCTACGAATTTAATTCGTTCCGGGATCAAAGCGGAAGTGTGAACTGAACTCTCCATCTCGTCGTGAGTGCTGCCGCCTAGCGGGATAATCAGGAACCTTTGACGTCGTCTGTTGGATTTTCCATCGAGTGTAGAGTCAATAATTTGATCGAATTTCACGTCGTATGTTGGAAAAATTCGTATGTAGAGGCAATCGTGTGTAGAGGCAATCGTATGTAGAGGCAATCGTGTGTAGAGGTTTGACTGTATATATAACACATTTTATAATTGTTTTATAGACGTAAGCAATCCACACAAGAAGAAAAAGGAAGAAAATAAAAAACGACGGCTGAAACAAATTTTTAAACAAATGCATCGTGACTTTTGGGCGCGTTTCTAAATTAGGAGAAGATCTCAACTACTTTTTATCATTTAGTATTTGGTTTGGTTGGCGGTAGACATCATCGAAATTCCACATGTAGATGTTTGACACATATATATATATATATATATATATATATATATATATATATATATATATATATATATATATTGTGTGTGTGTGTCAAACCTCTGCATAGGAATTTAATTTGTTCCGGGACTGAAGCGGAACTGTGAACTGAACTCTCCATCCCGTCGTAAGTGCTGCCGCATAGCGGGCTCACCACAAAACGTCGAAGTCGTAAGTTGGATTTTCCATTGAGTGTAAAATCGATAGTTTGATCGAATTTCATGTCGTATGTTGGAAAAAATCGTACGTATAGACAATCGTGTGTAGAGGTTTGACTGTATTTAAATGTAATATCAAATCTTCGTAGAACTAAAAGTAAAAAAAGTAAAAAAACAAAAATAGAAAAGTCCTTCCCGCTCTCCCATCTTTTATACTTAATCTTTTTTCTATCGTACAAATCGTTACTATGTTTATGTTTTTTTTTTCAGCATCTCCCACCACCAAAAAGGGGATAAATGCTGTTTACTGAGTCGGCAATTGGTTAGTGTGACGTCATTTTGAGCTGAGTTGAGTAATTCTCTCTTTCTATTCTTGTTGTCATGCCATTAATAAGGGTGCTGGAGATAGACGGTTTTCCTGGACTGACGTTATCCGCATGATAGTCCATGGATCCGGATCTTGGAGGCTGTCCTATCAGCAGGTGCATAATATCGGGCTGCTGTATTGCCATTTGGTGAGTGGATTACTGACCATCAAATAGTCTCTGGCGGGGCCTCTCGATGCCATATTAATGGAAACTGCTCCGGATTTTCTTTCTTCAATAGTCTACAAAGAGCATCTCTTTTTTTTTACTTATGCTCTCTGCGTTCTGCTCTTAACTCCTCCCTTGTCCTCTTCCACAAATCTTCTAATCCCAACAGGATCAGTCATAAAACAAAGCATAAGCGTTAACCCAACACCCCAACCTATGTAGACCCTTACTATCAGCTGTCCTTTTTCAACATTAGATGTCTACGTTCCAACCTTCCAGGTTGAAGTCTATTAACAGGAGACCAAACCTGACCTGTTGTTTCTGTGCGAAACTGGCATGATTACAGGTTACTCAACCATGACATCAAAAACCGACCCAATATTGTCATGGTCATGGAATCTGCGCCCACATCAGGGACGGGTTTCTATGCGTTAGAAACACTTCCCAGTAAGATCCTGATTTGAATTATACGTGTTTACCTGTTGCACTTGCTCAGATCACCGCTTTCAATCTCTACCCTCTATCGTCAACTCACTGATGGAGTTACTGTTATTGAGCAAATCTCTGACAAAATTGACAAGATACTGTCTGTTTACACTTTTTCTAGCAATGTTGAGTAGCTAAATAACTCAAACAAGACTGATGATGAAGGGAGGTTTTGTCACAACTTCTTCCTTGCATATAAGCTTACCCAGATTGTTGACAAGCCAACACGAGTACCCGATGCTGGTGGACATTTCGGAAGCCTTGTTGATCTTTTTAATGACAATTTGCTCTAAACAATACACATCAACTGTCCTGTCTCCTCTCGGATCCTCCGACCACTCAGTTGTCTCAATTAAGATAAAAACAAAGTTCAAGTACCCTGATGCCCCTTTCTATCGCAGAGGTTTTCAAGAACCAATTAGGACAGCTTACGATCCTTCTTATCTGAAATTCCTCTTCAATCCATGTTCAAAAAGAATGTGTCCTGCATCACATCTGATATATCTGATTGGTTTACCGTGGGTATCGATAGCTTTATACACTAAAAATATCCAAACAGAGACCGAACAGCCAGCATAGGTATACCCCTGAATATTCCGTCTCTATTTCACAGAGAAAACACTATTTTAATTGCTTTCAACGAATATATATGCCCTGAAACCAAAGTCCCCTTTAAAACTGCCCGAAACCACAGAAAATGGTTATAGAAAACGCTAAGGAACCCTATGCCAACACCGTTAAATGTAGAGTAACCGATCAGAACTTTGGCTCCTATGAGTTTTGGAGAATAACAAACAAGGTCCTGAACAGATGTAAGACCTCTATCTCAACCATCATTAATGGATCAGAGGTAATCTCTTTAGAATCTGATAAAATTTTCGTATAGAAATTTGTAGCAAATTCCACCCTTTGCGATCAGAGCCACCTACCCACCAGACTTCCACCTATGACCGAAAAATTTCTGAATAACTGTCTGGGATGTCGTCAAAGTTATTAAGAATCTCGACGTCAACAAGGGAACTGGTCCCGACAACATTCCGGTCATAGTTTTCCTATGCTTACAAACCTTTTCAGTCGTCGCTTTAAGGGAAAATGTTTTCCATAACTTTGAAAGACTTCGTTTGTCTGTCCGGTATTTAAAAATACTGGAGACCGACCCTCTGCATCCCAGTACAAACCGATCAGTCTCCTGTGCAGCATCACGAGTAAGTTGCTTGAATCTGTAATGAATCAAAAAGTTGTCAACCATCTCAGCAATAACAATCTTCTTAGTGGCAAGCAATATGGATTTCGTTCTGCAAGATCTACAGCTGATGTGCTGACTGTGATATCGCAGAGGATCAGTGAATCTATCGACAGAACATTCGTTTCTATGCGATAGCTCTTGATATAACGAAGACATTCATTCAATAGAGTTTGACACAAAGGTTTGACCCACAAGCTGGTTAGCTATGGAATATCTGGAAATGTCCTCTTAACCATTAAATATAATCTATTGTAGGAGTGATCTAAAATAATAGTTGCTGACTGATTGGAAAACGTCCCAAGCACTGCATCAATGCCCACGTGACTCGAAGATTAATTCTGGGCCCAACCCTCTTCCCGATCTTCATAAATTATCTTCCAAATCATATTCTGAGATCATTCGTTGACATCTATGCAGACGACACAACTGTACATGGCAGCACTTCGAGAGCATTGATATTCAAGATTTTTCTGACTTTTTCTCTCTTCCAACTTGTAGCACGTCGTGCAATAGAAGAAAAGCTGGACTATTACTTTTAATGCCTTTAAAACAAAGCTCCTCTCCTTTCATCACCAACGCTCGAATCCTCATTTCTCCATAGTCGAAATGAATATCTTCTAGAACTAACTTTCACCCTAGACCTGAAATAGAAGACTGCTGCTAAAGTTGCTGGAAAAATGGTTGGATCATTCTATCGCTCTAGAAAGTACCTCACCCCTGACGCAATCCTCTATCTGCATAAGAGACAGATAGTCATAAGATGGAGTATTGTTGTCATATTTGGGGAGGTGCCGGTCGGAGCACCTTTTCCTGCCTTGACAGAGTACAAAACCAACTTGGCAATCTAGTGGGGGGGGGGGTTGATCTCTTCTCTTCCCTACAGCCTCTTTCTCACAGAAGAGATGTTGGTAGCATCTCTCTACCGTGTCCTTATGTTCATGGTAGGTGCTAGACTGAGGTCTAATCCCTGCCCCCCCCGCAAAACATTCACAGCAAGACTCTTCTAGATAGAACTTTTTTCTCCGTACCATAAAACCAAACGAAACTTCCATGAAGAAAATTTATTTCATAGAAATCCCATCTATGGACCAAGATACTAGGAATCTGCTTTCCAACCGACTACAACATGGTCGTCATCAAGTCTAATGTAAACAAATACTTGTTCAGCCGTCCTTTTAGAAAAGCAAGTTCTCTTCAGTAATCTTCTGCTCATTCCATCCATTGTTTTCAATCCTCTCGTGGTGGCGATCATCGCAAAACTGACGATCTCTTTGACCCGTATCCTTGAGTGGCCCCCGGGCCTTGATAAGCGCTAACCTATCAGTAAAAAACAGCAACAAAGAACATTTTCTTTATCTTTCACACTCACGTTTGAAATAATATTTTCATTACTAACGGCGCAGATCGAATGGTCGCATCTCAACAAAATCCGTTTTTGTTTTTCGTTAAATTCAAAATGGCCGACAAGTGTTTGTGACTTCAAAATATCGTGTCTTGTTATCTTGTTGTCGATCTGATTAGAAGAAAGCTTTCTCAGAGAAGCGTAAACACCGTGAAATATCCGACGGTTCTTTTACTTGTTATTCCATTCTACTTTTCCTTTCTTCTCGGAATATTTATGATTCCTCTTATACAATTTCTTCTTAAACAATGTATTCTTAATGGCTACCCTTTCTTCGCGTTTGATTCGTCCTCCCCATCTTGTTTTTACTTCTCATTTTTTTCTGTGCATTTTGACGGACCACATAATCTAAACAAATATACTATGTGGTAATTTACGCAGCAACAATATTTGCTATGGTATGAACTCCCCCCAAAAACCCTCGAGCAGCGAGTAAAACAGATAAATATATTCAATTAATTAGTTCTATATTTTGGCATTAAATTGTTACATAAGAAAAACCGCTACTTTGATGGAGGAGTGATTGGCGGATGGGAGGTAAGAATTTAAACATTTAGTTAACGGAAGTCGACGAGACCATGTTACTTCTGGGGCGAATTCAGTCTCTTCCTGGTGACACTTTGACACAAAAAAGACATGAAAGTTGTCGTTCCCTATTTTAGTTTCATTGACATCGGGGGGGGGGGGCGCATAATATAATCGGCACAGATGTCTGATATATAATATACATATAAATAAATAAACAATAGAAAATTAGATTCCAATGACCATGTCTTTATTCATTATTAAAGAGATCAATTTCTTACGACCCATTTCGTCATCACTCTGGTATAAATACAAGATATATATATATATATATATATATATATATATATATATATATATATATATATATATATATATCGTAATTTTAAGGAGCAAGACTCATTATATAATAATAATAATAATAATAATAATAATAATAATAATAATAATAATAATAATAATAGACACCGTCCCAATGAACAACTCGGGAAGCACGAAAAACAAAAAGACAAGAAAAGAAAAGTGGGAAGAAAAACAACATGGACGCTTCATAAGAAAGGAAGAGCCCCACCAACATTTCTGGGCATGGCTAAGAAAAGGACACGTTAACAGAAGAACTGAATCTCTACTGACAGCTGCACAGAACAGTGCGATTAGGACTAACTACATTAAAGCTACAATAGATAAAACCCAGGGAAACAGTAAATGCAGATTTTGCGGGCAAAGAGACAAAACAGTAAATCACATAATAAGTGAATGCAGCAAACTATCCCCAAAAGAATACAAGAACAGACATGACTGCGTGGGGAAGGCAGTACACTGGGAACTATGCAAACGACTGCATTTCAAGCACGCAGACAAATGGTACAAACATAAACCAGAGACACTACTGGAAAATGAAAATCACAAAATTCTCTGGAACGTGGAGGTGAAAATAGATAAACTCATAGAAGCAAGGAGACCGGATGTCATAATAATCAATAAGAAGGAAAAATCCTGCCAAATCGTAGATATTGCTGTTCCAGCATACAACAGAGTGAAGATAAAGGAGACGGAAAAACAAAGCAAATACACGGAACTTGTCAGAGAATTGATAGAGATATGGAGCATGAAGAAAATAATCGTAGGAGCACTAGCAAAAGTCCCAGCTACGAACGGTAATCAATCACATGAAAGTTAAAATAGGAAGAAAACAAAACCACATGAACCCAAGGATCAGTAACTGTAAAAAAAATTATAAACTGCCCCCCCCCCCCAAAAAAAAATGATGGAACCAGCTTCGGCTGATACACTATACAAAATAGTTGTGAATGGTCAAGGAGGGTGGGAAGACAGAGGAGGGAGAGCACTATCTAGACCTGCAATGGAAGAGTGCGGGGAGTACTGGAACCTTGGAGAGACTTATTGCCACCTAAATCCCAGAAGAAAACCAATAGTAATTACCAGTGAGAAATCAATGGTGAGCGGTTATTGCGATATCGTAAAGTCATTTGAAATGGTTATCGAAAAGTACTGGAACTCTGGGGAGGCTTGTTGTCACTCAGACTCAAGGGAACACCACCGGTTATTATCAGTGAGCAATCAATGACTTGTGTGAGAACTCTTTGTGAGTACAAATAATAATAATAATAATAATAATAATAATAATAATAATAATAATAATAATAATAATAATAATAATAATAATAATAATAATATACCCGCTAAGAACAATATTACCGTTCATGAAAATACAAATTCCCATAAATATATGTTACTTACATTGGCTCTATCTTGACCTTAATGAATAAATATTATTTCATAAACCTAAGACATAAGAGTATTACTTCACTAGTCATATCTGGGAACTTAAAACCAAAAACAATATACCAGATCGACTGGTTAATTATTATAAAAAATGGATCATGTAAACTTGGTATATAATCTTGTCTTTCTGTGTAAATGAAACCATAATCCTGCTAAAATCTTATTCCATTCCGTTAAATCTAAAATATTCTCATCATGTCCGCAGAAAGTATAAATTTGACAAGCTTTAGCCACATATATGGCTTTTCTGCCTCTGTTCTTTGTTTCCAACAACGAACTCTATAATTATATACTTACCTCATCCGGTTTTAATTGTTGCAGGATGTGATGATATTTGTATTTTCATGCATATTGTGTGCCCATTAATAGTTTGTTAGAACCTTCTTATTTCGCATCTTAGACGGCTATTGTACCTGATACTATCTCTTCCTATCCGTTTATCTCCGTCCACACCTTCACATTTACATAATACCAATTACACTCAGTTCTCAGTAATTTCATATCAAATTACATAGTGAGCGACCATGACCTTGTAATGATTACTTTCTCCATTAACCTCAAAAGGGTCAACAAGCAGGGACGCACGAGGATAAAGTTTATTCTCGAGAAGCTTGAGGACCCAGAAGTAGCTGAGGTCTTCCAAGCAATGATGAGAGGAAATTTTGCCCCCCACCCGTCATCACCATCATAGATGCTTCTGACACATTAATGAACACAACAGTAACGGAAACAACCAATGAGATTCTTGACACACATTGACCAGTCAAGAAACCATGGGGCACAGCAGAAATCCTGGATCTCTGCGAAAAAAATCAGAAAAAAAAAATCAAAAGGAGCATGTAAAGGGAGAACAGTGTCAAGAGATCGAAACCAGCCTGTAAAAGAACAATAGCAAGAAGGCATACCACCTCCAATGGAAAAGGACATATTGAAAAGGTGAACTGCCCAGAGTTGTATAGTCACAGAGCTAGAGGAGACACAGCGACACTGCATGCCCCTCCAGCAACCAACACCGACAACCACCCCGTCCTTTTAATATTTTTTTTTAACATAGTTCACCCCAAACAAGGCAGGCCGCCACTGTAGACGTAAGGGCCTACTGAGAAAAAAGAAAAGGGGAGAAGGTTGGGGGGGGCAACCTAAATTGGAATCTGCGCAGCGAGATGTCTGTTTACATTAGTTTTAACTTTCTGCATATCAGTACTGTCTGGGAAACAGGGGGCAGGGAAGGGAGTTCCAGAGGCCAGCAGCACGAGGTAAGAAGCTGTTTGAGTAGAAGGCTCTCCGGCATCTGGGGACCTCCACAGTGAATGAATGGGATTTAGTTGATTGTCGAGTTGGTCTAGTGAATTTACGTCGAGGGGGTACCAGAGTAGCCAATTCATCGGAGCATAATCCGTTGAAGTATTTGTAAAACACGCACAAGGATGCTTCGTGAAGAAGTGGAAGCAACAATAAAATCGCTGAAAAAGGGTTAGGGTTAGCATGAGTGAAAAACATCCTAGCAGAACTAATACAAGTGGAGAAGTCATGATAAGCGCGTTAAAAATAATCTGCAACAAGATCTGGCAAAGAGGAGAATGTCCTACACAATGCTGAAGATAATGCTGATCAGACTGAAGTCTCAGCCAGAAAAGATCATCGCTGAAAAGCAAACGGAGCAGATCTTCAATCTTAGTTTACTGTGCGAGAGGTAACTTCAACAACAACATCCAGACGCCTATAGCGTTTTCGTGGATTTCAAGAAAGCATTTGATCGGGTGTGGCACGGAACTTTGTGGTCGACTATAAGACTGTATAACATCAGTACCAACCTGATCACAGTCATAAAGAACTTCTACAACAAAGCTAGTAGTTAAGCCTAGGGGATTGGTTTTGGACGACAGTCAGAGTCAGAGATGTGGTCTGACAGACTTACTGCATTTGTGCCCCCCCCCCTCTTGAACGTAAATAACCCCGATCAACCTGACTAGCAGTAAAATATCAACCCTCTACTGTAGAGGTTCTCAGATGCCGGGAAAGTTTCTACTCTGATAATTTCTTTCCTCGGACAACTTGCCTTTGGAATTATTTCCTTGTCCATGTTTCTTTGGCTCTACTAACATGCAGAAATATAAATGAAATATGAACATACATCTTGCTGCACAAATCCCCACTTAGAATGCCCCTATAAATCTTACCCCTAATCACAGTCGTCCCTTACGTCTAAGTGACAATATGCTTTGTTTGAGGCGAATAAACGTATGAAAGCAAAAACAAAGTATACAAATTATGACCGTCATTTCTAATGAAACGGACACTAGGAAATCTTCAATGCGTCGATAATAATAACAGACTTGCATTTTAATGCATAATAAACCATGCAGTACAAAGGACAAGGCAACGAATTATTTGATACAGTTCCCAATGTGATGCCTGTTTTTACTGGAATGTCTTGTCATGAGAGTAATTCCACAAGATTAGACAGCATTCCGAAGATTCTCAAGTTTAGATGCTTTTAAGAAACGGACATTCGAGACGAAGAAATGTTAAACAAAATAAAAGCCTTGAATAAAATAAACAAAATTTGAAAAAATCAGAATCTAATAAAACGCCGAAACCCTCATTAAATAAACGCGTTTAAATTAAAAAAATAAATCAAGTTTAAGTTATTTTTATCCTTTGTTTTCATATGTAAAGTCTTTCCTTTATTCATATATGTATAATATTTGTTTAGTGCTTCGAAGTTAACAGATATTTTGTTTTTGAAAGCCCTAAAATCCAAACAAACAAATGTAAACGTTTCAGTTTGTACATGTCAATTCTAAAACATGTTTATAACAAAGTACCGCATGTGTGGTGTCTCACTTTGTCCAGAGATACGATTGAAAAAAAGAACTATACCAAGATAGTTTTTTTATGGACATCCATAAACATCAAAGACGACGTTTTACTTTATTTTTTATAAAAAAATTTTTTTATTACTTTATTTTTTATTTTTTGTTTTTATTTTATTTATTTATTTATTTTTAATTTATTTATTTATTATTTATTATTTATTATTATTTATTATTATTTATTATTTATTATTATTTATTATTTATTATTTATTATCATTATTTATTATTTATTATTTATTATTATTTATTATTATTTATTATTATTTATTAGGATTATTTATATATTGATCTCCTTGATCGTGTCTAAAAGGCTGGTATGGTAAAGTGCCTATTTTCTATGGATACATCCCTTGATATGCATATATATATATATATATATATATATATATATATATATATATATATATATATATATATATATATATATATATATATGAAATAAACTTGCTCAAATTTCTGTACCCCATTTATTTTTTCTTTCTCTATTTCTATTTTTGACTTTAATTTTTATACTTTAATTATTTTCTTATTTTTATCTGACCGTTTATTTTCCCTGACATCTGAACCCAGTCTTAATCCTTCGCCCATCCTAACATGAATTCATTAATATTAGCCTTTTATCCCCTCCCCTTGATACCACTGCTGTTGCCTTGTATATATCTCCCCATACAACCCCCACTTTATTGTCTTACTCACTTTTGGCTGTAAAATCTATTTTGACTTTTGACTCTAGCGTGTATCTATGCAGTTCCCCCACACGCAAAAAATATAAAGATACACATCTTTGAAAATTCATAGATTAAGGATATGAAGCTCCTTACTTTGAACTTTTGATGTTCTAACAAATATTGTACGTTTACAATTTTTTATTCTCATCTTTCATCTCTAGAAATTATATATATATATATATATATATATATATATATATATATATATATATATATATATATATATATATATATAATTTCTAGAGATGAAAGATGAGAATAAAAAATTGTAAACATACAATATTTGTATATATATAAGCAAACATTGTTAAACATAACATACTTCTTCGCCAGAATTAGCGTCACAGGATGAACTGTATTGCTTTAAGCATTTTAAAATGTTACTAGTTTCATACACAATTCTATTTATTGTAGGTTGCTGGGTTTTAATAAAGATAGCTTCGAGTGCTTTTAATTAAAAAGAAATGGTTTCAGAGTGTATCATTTTCGTGTTATTAACTAAAATTGATTTTAAACAAGAAGGGTCAGTTATGTTTTTACAAATGCTGGTAAATTGAGCCAGAGTTTAGAGTGCATGGTTAGTCGGTCGGGATAGGGTAGTGGTTGTAAAACCAATGTAGCTGTTAACTTTATTATTATTACAATGAGAGTTGCGTTCTCCCAAAGGATTAAAACTTATAAATAACATTGGTTCTTT
>OY744524.1:114559596-114609596 GCA_963556195.1 Sepiola atlantica | reverse complement strand
TTTAATTATGGAATACGTTTAATATGTTAGTATCTGTATTAAAAGCTATTTTGTTAATATTGGGTGGTTTCTTTTTCATGAATATTGCTTCTAATATTTTTAGTAGCTGTATGCAATTATTTTTTATGTCTCAGCTGTTAGTTCTTTCGCATATGGGCCGACTGTAATGTTTTGTTATGTGAAGTGATGTGGCGTTGAATGGCGCTGGTGTCAGATAGATGATAGGTAAGACGTCGGGATAGAGTTGTTGTGTGGCTAATATAGGTATTATATATTTGTTCTGTTTAATTCGCAGGAAGACATTCCTCGAACGAGCATGTGGAATTATATATATTACGTTAGTTTGGCTTAGGGTTAAGTTAATGGTGTTATTATTTTTATTATTAAATTAGATGTTTTGTGTAATAAATTATTTGTTCGATTTTCTTATGTTGTTAGATAAGTTTAGCGGTTCGTTGTATAAAGTTAATTATTGCCTTTTCGTCAAGTTTGTAATTAGGGTGCATTTAGTTTTTGTAGTATACGTGGAAAGTGTCATTTTTGTTTTCATGGTGTATGGATTTTATATATAATTTTATTTATTGATCAACTATTCTATTGTGTAAATTGTGTACGATAATGAACAGTGGCAAAAATGAATCGTGGACGAGTCCATTGTGGGTGGGACATTGAGAAAGAAAGAACGCGACTTGATAACTGTTAAAAAGGAGAAGGTTCTGCAGTGCAAGGAGACTTGAAAGGCGGCGGTTTCAATAACGCGAAGAGCCGGAGCGCTTGGTGATCGGAGTATCGAAATACCGGGAGAATGGGCGTTTACCGATGTTTATGGCACCGATGAAGCTTTATTGGCTATAGTACCCCATCCCGTCTTGCTGTTAGGCTTTCGTGTCCGGTGACTAAAAATGCGACTGATAAGCAAGTTGGTACTGTATACATAGATCAAAAGATTCTGAAGGAGGTAAAAAGCAGAAAAAAAACATATACATGCACATGGATTGACTACAAGAAATCATACGACAGAATCCCTCAAGCATAGATAATTGAATGCTTAAAATGTACAAGATACCCGACAGGATTATTAATCTCATTAAGAAAGCAATGGAAACATGGAGACTAGAACTGACAGCTAGAGGACAACACCTGACTGAGAAAAATACAGAGAGGCATTTTCCAAGGAGACTCCCTATCACCACTACTATTTATCATAGCCATGATGCCACTCAACTACATACTCAAGAAACGTGATGCTGAATACAAGTTTACAGACACAGAACAAAGAATAAACCACCTCATGTACATGGACGAGGTGAAGATATTTGCAAAAAAACAAAAAGAAACTGGAACAGCTGATAAATACCGCCAGAATCTTCAGCCAGAATATTCAAATTGAATTTGGAATGGAAAAGTGTGCACTGCTTGGGATGAAAAGGGAGAAAACTAGAGACAATAGAGTGCGTGGAACTGGCAAACCAAGAGGAGATGAGGGTGCTAGGCGAACAGGATAATTATAAATATTTGAGATTTCTGGAAGCAGATACAATCAAATCTACAGAAATGAAAGAGAAGATTGGAAAAGAATAGTTGCGAAGAACAAGGAAACTCTTAGAAACGAAATTATAATCTAGTAAAAGGAATATACACCTGAGCAGTATCACTAATAAGATACTGTGGACCATTCACAGGCTGCACTAAAGAAGAACTCAGCCACTTTGACCAGACGACTAAAAAATTAATGACCATGCAAACAACTATGGTGATAAATTCTACGTGAAAAGAAACGAAGGGAGAAGAGGACTGGTAAGTATAGAATATTGTGTGGAAGTCTAAAAAAAAAAGAGCTGGAGAAATACATAACCCAAAACACGGAAAGGCTAATCACCGCAGCAAAAGAAACCCTCCCAACGAACAACTCGGGAAGCACCGAAACCAGAAACAAAAAGACAAGAAAAGAAAAGTGGGAAGAAAAACAACTACATGAACGCTTCATAAGACTGAGAAGAGAAGAAGCCAACGGAAATAGCTGAGCATGGATAAGAAAAGGAGACTTGAACAGAGAAACAAAATATTTACTGACGGTTGCACAGAACAATACGATTAGGACAAACTACATTAAGGTTAAAATAGATAAAACCCAGAAAACAGTAAATGCAGACTGTGTAGACAAAGAGACGAAACAGTAACTCAAATAATAAGTGAATGCAGCAAACTAGCCCTAAAAGAATACAAGAACATACATGACTGTGTGGAGAAAGCAGTACACTGGGAACTGTGCAAACGATTGCATTTCGAACGCGCGGACAAATAGTACAAACATAAACCAGAGACAGTACTGGAAAACGAAAATCACAAAATCCTCTGGGATATGGATGTACAAAAAGATAAACTCATACAAGCAAGGAAACCGGATGTCATAATAATCGATAGAAAGGAAAAATCTTGCCAAATCTTAGATTTTGCTGTTCAAGCAGACCACAGAGTGAAGATCAAGGAGACGGAAAAACAAAGCAAATACATGGAACTTGCCAGAGAACTGAAAGGGCATGAAGAATGTCAATATGATACCAATAATCGTAGGAGCACTAGGAGCAGTCCACAAAAATCTTGAGAAAAGACTGGGAGAAATTGAAATCATGGGATCACTGAAGCCATACAAATGTCGACAATGAACAAAACAGCTGAAATCTTAAGGAAAATCCTCCAATGCGGAAACCAACCCGCATAAGCTACGAACGGTAACGGAAACCAGTCACATGGAAGTTACAATAAGAAGAAAGGAAAACCACAGGAAGGACACCACCGCACGAACAAAGGAACAGAAACTGCAAGAAATATTATGAGCCCCCCTCCCCCAACGATGGCACCGTCCTCGGCTGACACCACACAAAATAGTCCGAGATGGTCAAGGAGGATGGAAAAATCAAGAATGGAGAACACTAACCGACCTTCCTCTGGAAGAGTGCGGAGAGTGCTGGGATCTAGGGAAAGCTTATTGCCCCCGAAATCCCAGGGGAAGTCAATTGTTGTTGCCAGCGAGTAATCAATTCTAGGCGGCTGTTGCGATACCGCAAGGCCATTTGCAGTGGTGATCGAAAAGAGGTGGAGAGTATTGGAAATCTGGGGAGGCTTGTTGTTAATCAGGCTCCAGGGAACAACACTGGTTGTTGTCGGTGAGAAATCATAGACGATGACTTGTGTGAGAACTCCTAGTGAGTACAAATAATAGTAATAATATAAAAATAAAGAAATTTATTATTTTAGTTATGCAAGAAGAATGTCATATAATCGATGTCACTGTTTAGGTTCAAAGTAGAATAACTAGTGGTAGGTTTTGTGATCCAGTCAGCTAAGGGTACGCCTAGTATGTGTGTGTGTGCTTATATATATATATATATATATATATATATATATATATATATATATATATATATATATATATATATATATTTGTTGTGTGTGCGCAGTTGTCGCCTGAGTCCGCATTTGTGTTCGCCATAACTGTTTTAACGTCAAAAAGCTAAGACACCAGTCTGTCCGGACAAAAACACATGTAGCCTCTGTGTCACTCTGACAAGCCACGTGACATCTAAGCTTTTGTAAATTTTGATTAAATGCAGACAGTTGACATGGAAACAATTAACATGGCGCACAGTCCTTTCAAACGCCAGTTTATTCCGACAACCTGACAAAACCAGTGTGTGTACCTCGACTAATAAACCTTTTTAGTACTTTCTTTTTTGTCCTTTATCGTTGCGATATATATATATATATATATATATATATATATATATATATATATATATATATATATATATATATATATATATATATTGTGTGTATTTAGGCAGCATATTTTCATTTAGGCAAACATTATTAAATAACACGGAGTGGTTTAGTTTGATGCGATCTTTTTTATTTTTTCAATTTTCCGAATTGTCCATCTAATGTTTCGGTCAAATTGATATAAATATGATCCATGGCTTTCTTGTTCCATTCCTTTTTCTTTTTTGCAAGTACTTTCGATTTGAATCGTCAAATCATCTTCAGGCGGTATTAGTTTTAGTGTCTTTACTGTTGTGCTCATTTTTGAATTATAACGGCAAGTAGTTTATATTAGAAAACGCGTCTGTAAAGTTGAAATGTACATGAGAGCGTGATGGCGTTCTACACATACGAGAGATTTAAAGTTTGACTGTTTAAACCGTTAAGAAATTGATGACGTTAAATAAAGTGCATACAATTCAAACGCATAACTACCTAATGGCTAAGAATTTGGTAATGTTAATTATTATGCTAGACACTTTAAAATGTTGCGACTAGTTTCATAATTGACATTATTAATTGTGGGGTGTTTAGTTTTTATGTAGAGGGCTTCGAGTATTTTTAATCTTTTGATATTGGTATCATGATGTATTATTTTGGTATTGTTAACAAGGATGTTTCTATATTGGGAGGAGGTGCAATTATGTTTTTTAGGTGCTGGCATATAGAGCTAGTGTCGGAGAGATGTAGGGTGAGTCTTCGTGATAGTGTTGTGGAAGTGAAACCTATGTAAGAATTAGTTTTTTTTATTGTTGTCGGAAGTTACATTCTCCCATAGGCCATTGGAACTGATATATTACATTGGTTCTTCCTAATGTATTTTGGGTTTGGGAAGTGTTATTTTTAACAACATAGTTTGATGTTTTCATTTTTTTATAATAAATGATAAATCGTATTTTATCATGAGAATTGGTGGGGGATATATAGCGATGTATTATATTTGTAAGAGCTTTTTCATCCAATTTAAAGTTTGGATGCATTTGCTTACAATAGAATAGATTTATGTAGTGGGAATTATTTAGCTTATTAGTAGGATTATCTAAATTTCTAATCATTAATTTTAGTTGTTCATCAACCATATAATTGGGAAAATGATTATTAATTAGGACTTGTTTTATGTTTTTTAATATATATATATATATATATATATATATATACATATATATACACATATATATACATATATATATACATATATATATACATATATATAAACATATATATATATATACATATATATATACATATATATATATACATATACATATATATATACATATATATATATATATACATATACATATACATATATATATATACATATATATACATATATATATATACATATATATATATACATATATATATACATATATATATATACATATATATATATATATATATATATATATATACATATATATATATATACATACATATATATATATATATATATATATATATATATATATATATACATACATATATATATACATATACAGGGTGGGCCAAAATAAGGGTCCTATCTTTAAATTTGAATAACTTTAATTTGAATAACTTCCACAAAATAAAAGTTAAACTCACCAAACTTTATGTGTGTGTAGACTGACCCTTCCGAGATTTTTTGAAATAAACAAAACAAATTTTAGCCGAAAAACACTTCTTAAAACTTACAAAAACTAAAGTATTGTTTTTTACACTGTTTTGAGTTTTTTAAGCAAAAATAATGTTTTCTAAATGAGGGTACGTTCCTTAGGGCTAATACGGCTCATGCTTGCTTCGGAAGGGGTCCTTTACTTATTCTAAAAAAAAAAAATAAAAAAATCAATAAATAAAAAAGTTATGAATTTTTAAAAATAGGACCCTTATTTTTGCCCACCCTGTATATATATATATATATATATATATATATATATATATATATATATATATATATATATATAATGGTAATAATCCAAGTAAAAACATCCACAGAGTAGTAATCCAAAGAATTTCAACCGGGTTTATAAAAAGTGCTCAATATCAAATAGAGCTTTATATATGATTATTTTTATTTACACAGACATGTACAAAATCTGCGACACTGGCATGACGGCATTTTTTCACTTCTCTATCTGTCTATCTACCTATCTGCTCTCTTCATTATATGTCTCTCTTTCCACTTTATTTTATTTTATTTTATTTTATTTCATTTATTTATCTATTTGTATTTGTTTTGTTTGTTTTAGATTTTAGTTTTTAAATTACGTGACTCTCTAAAGTTCAAATTCTAAATTTCTTTTCTTCTTCTTCTTTTTCTCTTTCCACTTCATTCTCTTCAATTATGATCTGAGGTTAAGATCGGATTCTAACTCTGTCTGATGAGATCTCAGTTTATAATAACTGTTGATCGATAACATCGACATGCCAGTGTCGCACATTTTGTACATGTCTGTGTAAATAAAAATAATCATATATATATATATATATATATATATATATATATATATATATATATATATATATATGCAAAGAGAGAGAGAGAGAGAGAGAGAGAGAGAGAGAGAGAGAGAGAGAGAGAGAAGAGAAAACGGGAGAGAAAACGGGACAGATAGATATATAGACAAACACAGAGATAGGGATATATATATATATATATATATATATATATATATATATATATAGAGAGAGAGAGAGAGAGAGAGAGAGAGAGAGAGTGCGCGTGCGAGAGAGAGAGAGAGAGAGAGCAGTATACAATAAGAGCGGGGTGTCAAACAATATAGAGCAAGAGTTGAGTGAAAGTGAATACGAGATGGGTCACTGGTGAGTTAATTAAAAATTAAGACGAATTAGAAAAAGTGAAATATAATTTTTTCTAACATGATTCAATTTCCTAACTAAGGAATATTTGAGCATGTATTTTGAGCAATTAAATATATATAGGAAACAGCTTAAAAGGAAAAGTTGTCATGCTCACATGAACTGGTTGCTCTTCTGCATCCTCGACGTAAATACACTCGACCAACTCGACAATCAGCTAAATCCCATCCATTCACTGTGGAGGTCCCCAGATGACGGAGAGCCTTCTACTCCACAAGCACTTTTTCTCAAGCTGCCGGCCTTTGGAACTCCCTCCCTGCTCCCTGTTTCCCCCGACTGTACCGACATGCACAGGTTTAAAACTAATGTAAACAGACATAGCGCTACACAGCTCCCAACTTAGGATGACACCCTAAACTTTCACCCTAATTTTCAGTAGCCCCTTACGTTTTTAGTGGCGACCTTTCTTGTTTGGGGTGAATTATGTTAAAAAATAAAATAAAATAAAATAAATAAATAAATAAATAAATAAATAGTAGTAGTAGTAGTAGTAATAATAATAATAATAATAATAATAATAATAATTATTATTATTATCATTGTTGTTGTTGTTGTTGTTGACACATAAGAAAGAATAAACCACCTCATATATATGGAAGATATACAGTATTGGCAAATAACAAAAGTGAACTGAAAAAGCTGATATATACAATCAGAATCTTTGATCAGGACATTCAAGTGGAATTCGAAATAGAAAAATGTGCACTAGTAGAGATGAAAAGGGGAAAACCCTGGATATAGGAGGAACTAAAAGAGGAGATAAAGGCACTTGACGAACATGATGCCTATAAATATCTGGGAATTCTGTAAGCAGACGCCATCGAATCAATAAAAATGAAGAAAAGATTGGTAAAGACTACACGAAAAGAACAAGAAACTCTTAGAAACCAAGTTATATAGTAGAAACCTGATTAAATGAATAAATACCTGGGAAGTATCCCTAGTAAAATATTCTGGACCCTTTGTAGGCTGGACAAAAGAAAGACCCAGACGACCGTACCAGTTTCTTTTGTGATTCTAAGCACAAAGGACACCTCCATTTTCTCATGAGTCGCAGTCTTATAAACAAAACTATATTATCTTTAAGATAAAAGCAAACGTTAGCTGAAAAGAGCGAATTAAATTTATTTAAAACATTTTCAATGTGAAGCAAGTAAAAGAATTCACGGTACTTTTAAACCTTCTTAAGTGAAGGAATTTCATTTCGGTTAATTTGGGGTTTTAGATTGCTTATTACCACGGTGTTACGTACTTTTCTTTACCTTAAAAATAAGACCGTAACGAGAAAGCTGTTTTTGTACATTTGTAAATTAGCACCCTCCGTCGATCCCCCCAAAATGAGATTCAACTTTTTTTTATAGCGATTACATGTGAACACCATAAAAAGAAAAAAACACACAAAACAATTTTTTAAAGAATTTAACGTCTGGGATCAGTTTCGTATATAAATTTAACGTAAAATGATCCCCCAATCACGGGCTTGTTTTAAGACAGTTAGCATTTTTTTTACCACTAACCACTAAGTTCGAGTGCCTGAAAGTTAGGCTTAGGTTAGAAGACCGTAACGAATGTTTTGAGAAATTATTTATTGGAATGTTTTAAAAATTAATTTATTGGCGAAAAATAATTTATTGGAATGTTTTTAAAATAATTTATTGGCGAAAAATAAATTATTGGAATGTTTTTAAAATTAATTTATTGACGAAAAATAATTTATTGGAATGTTTTTAAATTAATTTATTAGCGAAAAACAATTTATTGGAATGTTTTTAAAATTAATTTATTGGCGAAAAATAATTTATTGGAATGTTATTAAAATTAATTAATTGGCGAAAAATAATTTATTGGAATGTTTTTTAAATTACATTATTCGCGAAAAATAATTTATTGGAATGTTTTTTAAATTAATTTATTGACGAAAATAATTTATTGGAATGTTTTAAATTAATTTATTGGCGAAAAATAATTTATTGGTCAGATAGAATGTTTTTTAAAAAAATGTTGAAATGAAGCTATCTCACTGCACATTTGATCGAAATTGTGAAAGAGTTAATATCGGGTACAAAATTGACTTAGTTTCAATAAGAGGAGACAATGCTAAAAAGGGAATAACCGAAACGAAATTGCTCCAGTCAAGAAAGTTCAATAGCACCGACGTAACTACTTTTGCTTATCATACTTAATGAAGTAGAAGCTGTCTTTTTAAAAACACATTTTTTTTCTGTTTGATTAACTCACTTAATAGCTGAAAAAAAAACGCGTTGTTTTATTGAAAGGATGCTAAAAAGCTGTTAAATCTGCATTTAACCTTATTTACCTTTTTCTGTTTTCTCTGACGTCTGTACATATCACTTTTATCAAACAAAAAACGGACAAACAAATGTATCAGAAAAGCTCTTCAAGTTTTCCCACTTCCGCTTCCTGTTTTTAAGCCGCAATGTACAAAGGATGATACAGGAAGTCACGATAAAAAAGATTTATTTTAAGTTTATTTTTGGAATTTGTTTTTTTCTGTAATTTATCATTTTTTTATCAGCGCCTTCTTCCGACTCATTATATTTTAAGGTCAGTAAGAAAGGCAGCAAGCGTCAACTTTTCAACATGATTAAACAAGATCACAACAGATATTTTTGAAGAGAGGAGAAAAAAAGTTGTACGTTGATTTTGATAAGCATTAATGTTAACATGAGATGAAAAAGATGGCAAAAACTCAAAAGAAAAAAGGACAAAAAAGTAAAGAAAAAAGGAAATATGGAAATAAAAAAGAAAAAGTAAAAAAAAAAGAAAAAAGGACAAAAAAGTAAACAAAAAAGGAAATATGGAAATAAAAAACAAACAAAAAGAAAAAAAAAGAAAAAAAGGGCAAGAGGACAAAAGTAATGTGATTTTTGTAAACAAGAATGAAGATGCGTTTTTTCATTTATATTTATTTGTTACCGATGGAAATGTTATTTTAAACATAAGCGTTACAGACCCACAAAATGCTATTTATTGCAAGCTTAAGCGTTACATACTTGCCAAAATACTATTTAAAACTAAAAACATCGGCGAAAATTCTATTTATTTAAAACAAGCGTTCCAGACCGACGACATTTCTATTTCAAACTTAAGCGTCACATGCAGACGAAAATTTTATTTATTTCAATCTTAAGTGTTACATGCAGACGAAAATTCTATTTATTTCAATCTTAAGCGTTACAAACAGATGGAAATTCTATTTTAAATTCAACTGTTAGAGAATGACAACATGCTTTTTGGGGGGAGAGGTGGATTTTCCTTACATTAAAAACTGACCTTGTGTCTAACTTTTCTTCTCCTGAGACGGAAAGTAAATAAAGTCCGACGAAAATTCTATTTTATACTTAACCGTGACAGACGAAAAAAAATTCCAAACACTTGAGTCAATCAAACCCAATCTGTAAGTACATATTTAGGGTTATTGTAACAATCGACACGCCAACTCTCATTCATAGATCTTGACAATGTAGTTTTTAAAATATGAAGATTTATTAAAAAAAAATTAATCGTGACATACCTACATTTTAAGCAAAGATTCAGGGCCATTGTCATTACGAAAAGCCTATCTTCATAAATCTTGACTATGACTGAGCTTCAATATTTGCAAAAGAAAACCCGAATAACTAAATCCACCACGTAGGTATAAACTTTCTTAATTTTAAAAGCAGGCATAACAACCATAAAAGTACATTCAAGAACAAAAAACGCCGATGCAAAACATCACTAGCGAACCATTATTGGGTACTCAAAGAAAGCGAACACTCGCCAATAATTGAGTTGAAAATAGTACGATGAACCAGTAAATATAGATATTTAGACAACCCGTGTAAATTATGTTTGAATGAGAACCATTAAATTTTTAAATTTAAAGATTCCAAAACTTACAAAACTGTAGAAGCGAAATAGCAATAAACTGTAGAATATAATAAACTTAACGTTAAGAAAACCGCATACATAAGAAATGAAATAAAATAAATAAAAAACTAAACTAAACCACCGTTTAAAATAGCAATGAATAACACACTAAATAGAAAAGAAATTATTCCAATCACGCACGTACTAAAATAGGGTCAACTGTTAAAACATTCGCAAAAGGGATGCACCGCAGCCAAACAAAATAAAATTAACAAATTTCTAGTAAAGGCCAGCCGAGCCTTTGTTTGAGAGAAGCTCACACATTGGCTAATGAATCATTAATCCGTTGGAGAGAAATAACAACGAATCTGATTGGTCAGTTAGCTAGACTAAACACCACGTGGATATATAAAAACAAATGGTAAATAAATATGTGCCCTTAACGATTCCATTCGGGGATAAAACGCTGACGCCTCTGTGTAGCTTAATTACCATAGAATACATTGATAAGGCTGCTGCAAAGAAAGTGGGATCCCTCTACCTTGCTAGAAAACTTTTCACGCCTAACAGTCTCCTATATCTCTACAAAGCCACCATCCGCCCATGGATGGAGTATTGTGCTGGTGCATCATCCACCAGTCTCTCCCACTTAGACAAAGTAAAAAAAGAGTATCTAATTTAATAGGCCCCTCACTATCAACCAAATACCAGCCCCTGCCCCATCGCCGCAATATTGCATCTTATGCTTATTTTACAAGTACTTCAATAGAATGTACTCCGATGAACTTGTTGCACTGGTGATCCCTCGACTTAAATACACTCGATCAGCTAAATCCTTTCCATTTACTGTGGAGGTCCCCAGATGCCGGAAAGCATTCTACTCCAATAGCTTATTTCCCCAAGCTGTCGGCCTTTGGAACTTCCTCCCTGCTCTCTGTTTCCTCGAATGTACCGACATGCAGAAATTTAAAAATAATGTGAATTTAGAATGACCCCTAAACTTTCACCCTAATTTTCAGTAGCCCCTTACGTCTACAGTGGTAATTTGCCTTGTTTGGGATGAACTAAGTTTAAAAAACTATTTTCATACTTTATTACTAAGCTCTATTCATGTATTGAGCACTTTTGAAGTAAATACTGAAAATCTATAGACAATATATTATATCACCTTCTAATATTATACGTGTTTATATGAAATAATCTATAGACAATATAGTATATCACCTTCTAATATTATACGTGTTTATATGAAATAATCTATAGACAATATATTATATCACCTTCTAATATTATACGTGTTTATATGAAATAATCTATAGACAATATATTATATCACCTTCTAATATCATACGTGTTTATATGAAATAATCTATAGACAATATAGTATATCACCTTCTAATATTATACGTGTTTATATGAAATAATCTATAGACAATATATTATATCACCTTCTAATATTATACGTGTTTATATGAAATAATACAAAATAATGCAAAGGGGACAAGTAGGAGGTGGATGCCCTTCGTGAAAATTTAGAAATCTCCGATTTTTATGAAATTTTCACAATTGTTATTAGGCATCAATTAATAAATATTCCACACATTTCAGTTTCTTTGAGGTATTTTAAGGGGGTTTAGGGGGGAATAATATGAGCACAATTTTCTTATTTGAAAATTAGAACATTTCAGATTTGTATTAGATTTGATCCAGAGTCATTAAACATCAATTTAGTAAGATTCCTTGAATTTCAGTTTCTTCTTAAGGCCCTTTAAGCCTTAAATTGTAGATGAAATTCATGTAATGAAACTTGATCAAAAATTGAATAAGAATTCTTGCCATAAAGATTAGTATCATTATATCTTGATTTTAATCTTCGTAAGGGGACATAAAAGTGGTGCAAAACTGTTCTGTTCGGGGAATTAATCTTATCACTCGTCATGAGACGGGCATTCCTCTAGTTATTATATAAAGTTCAATCTGAATACAATCATCTCACAAAAATAAAATAGAAAACAGCAAAGTTCTTTTTTTCTGTCTAAGATTATTCAACAAATGTCTTCCTATCAGAAGACAGAGTTACATCAGCTAACGCGTTTTTTTTTTGTCTGTCAAATTCCTGCTATAAAAAGGTTTGTCAATTTATTTTACAAGTTTCACTTCAAAGTATTTCCGAAAGTTTTTTTTTAAAGATGGCGTCCACTGATTATTCAATTCCCCCGAAAATAAAAGTCAGATGTAAAATTCTCTCATAGAAAAAATATCAATAAAGCCTCGACGAGGTCGACCCTAAAAAAAGGGAAGACCACCCGGTGTGACATTTAAAAATTAACAAACAATGATTAAAGCTTTTGCTACACGGGATCACGTGTAACTGGAATCTTGTAAATAGAATGACCAATCAGGCGGGGATGGGGGGGGGGGCGGTTATTTAGAAATTCAATGAGAAGAAAATACAAGTAAATGCGTCCATTCAATCTGCGCGTTTAGCGATGTTACGTCTATTTCAAACACATAACAGCCCGACGAAAATGATATTTCAAACTTAAGCCTCATAGACAGAAATTCTTCTTATTTCAAACGTAAGCGTCACAGATAAATAACAACGCTATTTAAAACTTAAGCATGACAGACATACGGAAATGTTATTTCAAACTAAAGCATGACAGATCGATGAAAACACTATTTAAAACTTAAGCATGACAGACATACGAAAATGTTATTTCAAACTTAAGCATGACAGACATACGAAAATGTTATTTCAAACTTAAACATGACAGACATACGAAAATGTTATTTCAAACTTAAGCATGATAGACATATGAAAATGTTATTTAAAACTTAAGCATCACAGACATACGAAAACACTATTTAAAACTTAAGCATGACAGTCATACGAGAATGTTATTTCAAACTGAAGCATGACAGATCGATGAAAACACTATTTAAAACTTAAGCATAACAGACATACGTAAATGCTATTTAAAACTTATGCATAACAGACATACGAAAATGTTATTTAAAACTTAAGCATGACAGACATATGAAAATACTATTTAAAATTTAACCATGGCCGACATACGAAAATGTTATTTAACACTTAAGTATGAAAGACATATGAACATGTTATTTAAAATTTATGCATAACAAACATACGAAAATGCTATTTCAAACTAAAGCATGACAGACATACGAAAATGCTAATTAAAACTTAAGTATGACAGGCATATGAACATGTTATTTAACACTTAAGCATGGCCGACATACGAAAATGTTATTTAAAATTTATGCATGACAGACATGCGAAAATGTTATTTCAAACTTAAACATGACAGACATACGAAAATGTTATTTAAAACTTAAGTATGACAGACATACGAAAATGTTATTTCAAACTTAAGTATGACAGACATACGAAAAATGTTATTTCAAACTTAAGCATGACAGACATACGAAAATGCTATTTAAAACTTAAATAAGACAGACATACGAAAATGTTATTTCAAACTTAAGCATGACAGACATACGAAAATGTCATTTAAAACTTATGCATGACAGACATACGAAAATGTTATTTAAAACTTAAGTATGACAGACATACGAAAATGTTATTTCAAACTTAAGTATGACAGACATACGAAAAATGTTATTTCAAACTTAAGCATGACAGACATACGAAAATGCTATTTAAAACTTAAGTATGACAGACATATTAACATGTTATTTAAAACTTAAGCATAGCCGACATACGAAAATGTTATTTAAAATTTATGCATGACAAACATACGAAAATGTTATTTAAAACTTATGCATGACAGACATACAAAAATGTTATTTCAAATTTAAGCATGGCTGACATACGAAAATGCTATTTAAAACTTAAGCATGACAGACATACGAAAATGCTATTTCAAACTTAAGCATGATAGACATACGAAAATGTTATATCAAATTAAAGCATGACAGAAATACGAAAATGCTATTTAAAACTATAGCATGACAGATATACGAAAATGTTATTTCAAACTTAAGCATGACAGACATACGAAAATGCTATTTCAAACTTAAGCATGACAGACATAACAAAATTTTATTTCAAACTAAAGCATGACAGACATACGAAAAATGCTATTTAAAATTTAAACATGACAGACATACGAAAAATGTTATTTCAAACTTAACCATGACAAATGAACGAAAATGCTACTTCAGACTTAAGCGTGGCATCTCAACGAAAATACGATTTCAAATCGAAGCAGGCAGATCGACGAAAATGCTATTTCAACTTTACAGAAGCAGATCGACTGACCGACTGACAGAAAATCTCATGAAGATGCTTGAATGCTTCTAACAAACGGATGAAGTAATTTGCATAGAATGAAACTAGCTACCGGAACAGTAGCAGAAACTCGCTCTGAAGCGAGCTGATAACAGAAGATATTGTCGTTTGGAAGAAACAGCTGACCTTGTTGGCTGGTATATATATATATATATATATATATATATATATATATATATATATATATATATATATATATATATATATATATCTCTCTCTCTCTCTCTCTCTCTCTATATATATATATATATATATATATATATATATATATATATGCATATATATATATATATGCATATATATATACATTAATGGTAATTATATTTGACACGAGCAAACAGCTGTAAATAACAGAATCGCCTTAGTGTAGGCTGTCTTCACAAGACACAAAACAGCCTTAACTTCTACACGCATACCATACATATGAGAAAGGAAGGATGACGGCAATCCGAAATGGGAAATGACAAAGGAAAAACCAAAAAGATGTTTTTTTTATGTATTCATCAACGTTTCGTCTTTATTTGTAAGACTTCCTCAGGATGATAATTTTAAGAAACATGTCATACAAGTACATGAACATATTGGGTGTACATGATGGGTTAATGAGACATGGGGGCACAGGACCGAGGTCCGGGTTGAAGGAAGTCGGTGGCATGGAATGAAAATAATGTGGATGGCTGTGAGTGAAAAAGTGGAGAGGGTGGAGATGAATTCCCCTCCTATCCAGGTTTTAGGCTTGATAACAGGTAACGGTTTCTATGCAGACAGCATTGTAGTATTTCCTGCCTAGCGTTCAATAGATTATCTCTAGATGTCATGATGTGGTACGACTCTAATGCACATAGGTTGCATCTCTTCCTTTTGTTCGGTTTATATTGGCTAGCCCTCCCCAAAATGGTCCATTTCAGTTCGAAAGGGTCTTGCCTAGCAATGAGGTTTCTCACAAAACGGCCAACAGAAGTGTTAGGCCTATCTATGTCTTCCCTTTGGCCTCCCCTGAATGAACTCATGTGATTTCTGAATCTATCTTTGAACTCATCTCCGGTGGACCCGATATATGATCTCCTACTACTTTCTGTTATCACATCGCATTTGTAGACAATGCTTGAAACTCTACAGTTCCCTCCCAGTGGACAGATGCTAGAAGCTCTGCAGTTACAGTTGTGTGCTGAACCGTTGCTGGATGTTCTACTACTACGCATATTTACAACGGTGGTTCTCACTGAACTGGTGTTACTGGGATTAACACCAGAAGAGAACATGGCATATATATATATATATATATATATATATATATATATATATATATATATATATATATATATATATATATATATATATATATATATATATATAATGAAGAAGAATGGAAAGGAATTAGAGAAGCAAAAGCCAAATCATAATTCAATTCAATTGCTCAGAGCAAGGTATATTCCGCAAAAAGGCAATTTATTCAAGTTAAATTTTCCTTAAGCCAGGCTTTTCAAAGATCAAAATCTTATCATCAGAGGAAGTCGCTGGGATAGATAAGTTGGCAAAGGCCAAGATTTAAAATTTGAAAAAATAAAATAAAATTCTACCTGCTCTATCCTGGATATTGAGCTGTATACTCTTCACAATAGGTTTTACTTTTCCTAAAAGTTCGCTTTTAGTACACCACTTATATATATATATATATATATATATATATATATATATATATATATATATATATATATATATATATATATATATATATATATATATATATACTCGACTGTTTTACTGATAGAATACGACGGCTTTTTTTGCGTATCCCCCCCCCTCACTGATGTGATGCCTCATTATATGAATCGCATTTCAATCTAACTGTTCAATGAAATAATAATAAAAAAACTGACTTTTCAACGTGTCGTTTGGTGATTCAGCGTCTCGTCTGTTTTTCTTTTTCTTTTTAACAGCTGAGCGTCTTACGTCTTTGTCGTGAGAAATAGTCTTATATCGAAGAGAAATTTAAAAAAATAAATAAATAAAAATAAATAAAATAAATAGGTAAGTTAATAAATAAAATAAATATAAATAAATACTTAAATAAATAACATTCCTTGATTATCCAAATGGTTCAAATAAATAGGTAAGTTAATAAATAAAATAAATATAAATAAATACTTAAATAAATAACATTCCTTAATTATCCAAATGGTTCAAATAAATAAGTAAATAAATAAATAAAATAAATATAAATAAAAACTTAAATAAATAACATTCCTTGATTATCCAAATGGTTCAAATAAATAGGTAAATAAATAAATAAAATAAATATTAATAAATACTTAAATAAATAACATTCCTTAATTATCCAAATGGTTCAAATAAATAGGTAAATAAATAAATAAAATAAATATAAATAAATACTTAAATAAATAACATTCCTTAATTATCCAAATGGTTCAAATAAATAGGTAAATAAATAAATAAAATAAATATAAATAAATACTTAAATAAATAACATTTCTTGATTATCGAAATGGTTCAAATAAATAGGTAAATAAATAAATAAAATAAATATAAATAAATACTTAAATAAATAACATTCCTTAATTATCCAAATGGTTCAAATATATAGGTAAATAAATAAATAAAATAAATATAAATAAAAACTTAAATAAATAACATTCCTTAATTATCCAAATGGTTCAAATAAATAGGTAAATAAATAAATAAAATAAATATAAATAAATACTTAAATAAATAACATTCCTTAATTATCCAAATGGTTCAAATAAATAGGTAAATAAATAAATGAAATAAATATAAATAAATACTTAAATAAATAACATTCCTTAATTATCCAAATGGTTCAAATAAATAGGTAAATAAATAAATAAAATAAATATAAATAAATACTTAAATAAATAACATTCCTTGATTATCCAAATGGTTCAAATAAATAGGTAAATAAATAAATAAAATAAATATAAATAAATACTTAAATAAATAACATTCCTTGATTATCCAAATGGTTCAAATAAATAGGTAAGTTAATAAATAAAATAAATATAAATAAATACTTAAATAAATAACATTCCTTAATTATCCAAATGGTTCAAATAAATAGGTAAATAAATAAATAAAATAAATATAAATAAATACTTAAATAAATAACATTCCTTAATTATCCAAATGGTTCAAATAAATAGGTAAATAAATAAATAAAATAAATATAAATAAATACTTAAATAAATAACATTCCTTAATTATCCAAATGGTTCAAATAAATAGGTAAATAAATAAATAAAATAAATATAAATAAATACTTAAATAAATAACATTCCTTAATTATCCAAATGGTTCAAATAAATAGGTAAATAAATAAATAAAATAAATATAAATAAATACTTAAATAAATAACATTCCTTAATTATCCAAATGGTTCAAATAAATAGGTAAATAAATAAATAAAATAAATATAAATAAATACTTAAATAAATAACATTCCTTAATTATCCAAATGGTTCAAATAAATAGGTAAATAAATAAATAAAATAAATATAAATAAATACTTAAATAAATAACATTCCTTAATTATCCAAATGGTTCAAATAAATAGGTAAATAAATAAATAAAATAAATATAAATAAATACTTAAATAAATAACATTCCTTAATTATCCAAATGGTTCAAATAAATAGGTAAATAAATAAATAAAATAAATATAAATAAATACTTAAATAAATAACATTCCTTGATTATCCAAATGGTTCAAATAAATAGGTAAATAAATAAATAAAATAAATATAAATAAATACTTAAATAAATAACATTCCTTAATTATCCAAATGGTTCAAATATATAGGTAAATAAATAAATAAAATAAATATAAATAAAAACTTAAATAAATAACATTCCTTAATTATCCAAATGGTTCAAATAAATAGGTAAATAAATAAATAAAATAAATATAAATAAATACTTAAATAAATAACATTCCTTAATTATCCAAATGGTTCAAATAAATAGGTAAATAAATAAATGAAATAAATATAAATAAATACTTAAATAAATAACATTCCTTAATTATCCAAATGGTTCAAATAAATAGGTAAATAAATAAATAAAATAAATATAAATAAATACTTAAATAAATAACATTCCTTGATTATCCAAATGGTTCAAATAAATAGGTAAATAAATAAATAAAATAAATATAAATAAATACTTAAATAAATAACATTCCTTGATTATCCAAATGGTTCAAATAAATAGGTAAGTTAATAAATAAAATAAATATAAATAAATACTTAAATAAATAACATTCCTTAATTATCCAAATGGTTCAAATAAATAGGTAAATAAATAAATAAAATAAATATAAATAAATACTTAAATAAATAACATTCCTTAATTATCCAAATGGTTCAAATAAATAGGTAAATAAATAAATAAAATAAATATAAATAAATACTTAAATAAATAACATTCCTTAATTATCCAAATGGTTCAAATAAATAGATAAATAAATAAATAAAATAAATATAAATAAATACTTAAATAAATAACATTTCTTGATTATCCAAATGGTTCAAATAAATAGGTAAATAAATAAATAAATAAAATAAATATAAATAAATACTTAAATAAATAACATTCCTTAATTATCCAAATGGTTCAAATAAATAGGTAAATAAATAAAATAAATATAAATAAATACTTAAATAAATGACATTCCTTAATTAGCCAAATGGTTTAAGGGAGATAATTCATAAATAATTTTGAATAAATAATAAAAAAAAATGTTTCCTCTCACAAAGATAGTTATAGAGTGGACACTTTCTATTATATCACCATGTGATATTCATTTTCGCACAAAGCCACCTTATTTCTGAATTTTTCTATCTCCCTCTGTCGTCTGTTTTTCTTGACGGGTGGTTTAGTAGATTTCCCTTTTTCGCCATACAATGCCATACAAATCGGGTATATAACATGACCACATTTTTCCAACCGTTGATCATATTTCTTTCGATCTAATTCTTTATGTAGTGCATTGCTTATTGTATGGTCAAGCATGCACCATTCTTCCGAACTGTTGGCCGGTGGGAATTATATTCTGGGAAGTTTCATCTCACTCTTTGGCGCAACTGCATGGATATCCTCGGCACTGTGGGTTGCGTCCTGGCCTTGGGTTTCCTTTGCTTTTTTTTTTATCTGTGATAACAGAGCGCTGCTTATGAGTCATTGGGTGAGAATCACATTTGCAGATACAATTGCCGAAAGTTGGTCCAAGGAATGCAATGCATGCTGGTTCGATCCTCTCGGCAGTTTTAGTTCTTTTGTGTATGTAATTATTTATTTTATTTACGCTGGTTGATATTATTTTATTCGAATCAAAATGAGCTACCAATAATATAATGCTACAAAACCTTATGTCTAGAATCATTATTCAAATTATGATCAAAATCCATTAGGTGGTTTTGATTCTAGAAAATGTTTCAAATTTAGGTTTAAGCTTAAGCGATCTGAAGAAGAAATTGAAGTTCAGGGAATCCTGCTTAATTGGTGTCTAATGACTATAGATCAAATTCAATGATATATTTAAATTTTAAATTGGAGTTTGTGCACATATTATCTCTTAAAACTTTTGATAATGCCCCAAAGAAATTGAATATATATATATATATATATATATATATATATATATATATATATATATATATATATATATATATATATATATATATATATAATAGGTATGATCCTTACTTAACGGAATTTCGATACCCAGATTTCTTGACGTCTGGTTTGTAATGTTCGTTCATGGTTATCGGCAGTGACAATAGGTGGGTTGGGCCAAACTACCGGAGAAGCTAAAAATAAGTTAATTAAGAAAATCTGAATACAATTCAATTGCGCTTAAAAATTCCATACTTTGAGTATTTAAATAGATGGTATTTCATGTCGGTCTTACATACAGCGATTGGGAGAAAACGAGAGACCTTTATTTGTTTTGATCTACTACCCCATATTCACGTCTGTTCGGCTTCATTTAATAAATTCAGTTTTGTTTCTCCGATGACACCATTCTCTATTTGGGTCCCGTTTCCTATGTTTCCTACGTTCGGCTGATTTAATCTTTAACCCCTCCAGATAGTTCTGTCATTGAGACAAGTAACCGTTATTCATTGTGTAGTTGGACAGCATTCGATATTCTAGCATATTTCGTAAGAAAAAACAAGTACTCTTTGTCTATTTAATCTGTTGATTAGTCTTTCTACATTATCTTAAAAAAATATTACATGAGTCAGACTGTAAAGTCAATAAACATTTTGTAAAAGTCATGTTGTTGTCTTGAGCTTTCTTTATTTGTCCTTTATTTCACGAGCTTTCGACTAACTTTAGTCATCTTATAGATAAAATGTACACATGAATAGATTTCTATTAAATAATGTTAACACAAATAAAAGGAGTTTTGTAAACGTAGAACAGAACATTTTCATTTGAAGATTATGTAAATAATGATCTACACGACCATGAATTATAATCGATAAAAATTCTAGGGTTCGAATATCCTTGTAGCCCAACCCTCAAATTAAATATTATATATATATATATATATATATATATATATATATATTCAGCAACTGAATGGACTCTATATTTTGATAACCTTTTTACACACACACTCTTACTTTCCATTACTTTATATTGTATTTAAAATTTTTCAAATTTTGAATTTTGGCTATTCCCCTGCCAACGTATCCATATATGTAATTTCTCCGATGATAAGATTTTAATCTTTGAAAAGCCTGGCTTAAGGAAAGAAAAATAAACATGTTTTTATCTAGTACACCTTGCATCGAACCATCGAAGATAAAAAGATTTGTCATCCGCACATCTTTATCTGTCTTCCTTCATTTATCTTTATAATTGCTCTAACTCGTATATTGAGATTAAACCATTTCACTATAGGTTCAATTCTCTAAAAGTATACTTTTAGTCTTATATATATATATATATATATATATATATATATATATATATATATATATATATATATATATATATATATATATGAGAAAGGAAGGATGAGAGTAATCCGACGTAATGGGAAATGAAAAAGGAAAACAAACATTTTTCTTCAAATTATCATCCTGAGTAAGTCTTACAATAAAGACGAAACGTTGATGAGTATAATAAAAAAATATATCTTGGTTTTTTTCATTTTTCATTTCCTATATATATATATATATATATATATATATATATATATATATATATATATATATATATAGTGTTTGTATGGTTGTTGGTTGATAGATGTTTATCCAATGAAGCTACGCCGTCTATAATGTTTGTATGGTTGTTAGTTGATAGATGTTAATCCAATGAAGCTACGGTGTTTGTAAGATAGTGCTCAATAACAAGTAAAGTTATATTTTAGCATAATTTCTTTATACAAACATTTTTGGCTAATATGTGCATACATGTTTTAACAGCGCCTCTAGTCGAAGTCCAGCTTCCCTAGGCCACAGTAAATACTTACATGTATGTACATATGTAGCCATATATACATAAAAATTATATATATATATATATATATATATATATAAATGGCAGCAATAATAAATAGAAACATATAAATAGTGAATGAAGATTTCGTAGACAAAGAAAATTAAAAAATAGAGAAAAAGAGAAATAGATATCACAGAATAGGGAGAGGCTGATTACCGCCGCCAAAACACCAACATTTATACCCAACTATCTGTCTAACTTTGTCGTTGTAATGGATCAAGTAAATAAGCACACATGATGCAGGTGAACGCAATAACATTGCAATTTCAGATAAGCATTCTATTCAATAACGTTCTTATAGATTGCGACTGGTGTAGAAAACATTAACTAAAATGTGCGAGAGGGTGAGAAAGGTATGAACTCCTCCCTCCATCCGAGACCCGTGGATTTTATTACTTCCTTCTATAACGTTTCGGTTTTAATTTCTTTTTCTCTTCCTGTGATCAGTAAAACTTTTGCATTCTTAATGTTTTTTTTTTTTTAATGTTAAATTTGTTTTTTTTCCCTTTTTACTTTCATTCTATAAATGCCTGATTCTGTCATTCGATCGAAAATAACTGATACCAAACGCAAGACGCAATTACAAAGAAAACAGTGGCGAATTTTCTTCTATTTTTGTCGTTGATTCATTTTTAGATATGTGGACGCATCTCTATAAGAGGTATTGTCTGTCTGTCGTGCTGTCACGCTAAGTTGGAATTTGAATATTCATCGCTGAACGCGCAGAATACGTGCAGATTGAATGGATGTATCTTAAGAATACCACATTTTCTTGTTTCAGATTAGTCAACGCATCTTTATAAGACACTCTGGTCACGCTTAAGTTTGAAATAGCATTTTTAGATGAGTCTACGTAGCTGTATAAGAGATTTTCTCCGCCCGCCTGCCATTCCATCAGTCACGTTACATTTGAATTAACATTTTTATTGCTAAACGAGACAGATTGAATGGACGCATCTTAAGAATATCATTTTTATTTTTAATTTCAATTTCGTCCAAGCATCTCTATACGCGGTAGGTTGATGTGTCACGCTTTGGTTTTTCGATGCGTCTACTTATTCTTGGCCTTTTGGCTAAGGTCAAAGTGTAGTATCTGTTCCGATGGATACTGCACCCCATAGACTGGTATTGTCTTGTCCTTCAGGGCTTGATTTACGTCAGTCTATGGGTCTGTCCTGTGCAGTTCTAGGAGGCCCACCCTCCCAGGCTTCGCCTCCCCTCTTTGGGGAGGAGTAAGTTTATTGCTTACTGCCTGAGGCGCCCCTACCGGGGAATGCCGACGGGGCTGCCCAGGCAATTTTTGATGGTCAGAGTGCTCACGTCTCGGGCGCTGGCTTTTCAACCCCCACTTTCCGACCCGACCTTGGGTCACATCTTACTTGTGGGAGTAGGATAAAACTGGCCTTGTGCCTAACCCCTGGAGAGGAGTAAATAATACTCATTCTTGGCCTTTTGGCTAAGATCAAAGTGTAGTATCTGTTCCGATGGATACTGCACCCTATAGACTGGTATTGTCTTGGCCTTCGGGGCTTGATTTACGCCGGTCTATGGGTCTGTCCTGTGCAGTTCTAGGAGGTCCACCCTCCCAGGCTTCGCCTCCCCTATTTGGGGAGGAGTAAGTTTATTGCTTACTGTATGAGGCGCCCCTACCGGTGAATGCCGACGGGCTGCCCGGGCAATTTTTAAACCCCACTTTCCCGACCTGACCTTGGGTCACATCTTACTTGTGGGAGTAAGATAAAAACTGGCCTTGTGCCTAACTCCCGGAGAGGAGTAAATCAATACTTTGTAGAATTTTGAAGCAGAGTTGAATTGTATTCAGATTTTCTTAATTAACTTATTTTTAGCTTCTCCGGTAGTTTGGCCCGACCCACTTGTCGATCTGTTTGAATTAGTATTTTAAACGGTTAGATCCGTTCATATTTTAGATACGTCCAATCATCGCTATTATCAGCTATTTCGGTTGGTCTGTCACGTTTAAGTTTAAAAATAGAATTTTCTTCGCCGTGTCACTCTTAGTTTTGATATAGTATTTTCGACGTCTGTCACGTTTAAGTTTGATATACCACGTCTCGATGCGGGGCCGTCCGTTCGTCAGTCTGTCACGCTGTTTAAATTAGCATATACATTGCTAACGAGACAGATTGAATGGACGCATCTAAAGAAAATCCGTTCCTTTTTTTAGATAAGTCCACACATTCTATATCGGCTCGGTCCATCGATCGGTCTGTCGGTCTGTCACGCTTAAGTTTGAAATGTCATCCCCATCGCTAAATTCGAAGATTGCATGGACACATCTTACAAATATCCCTTTCCTGCTTTAGACCCCTTTTCACGTTTCAACTTGGGATCGTCTGTTTTCTCATTATATTTTATGCTTTTCTCGTTCGTGTATTTGGAACAAAATGGCCAAATGCGTTTTTTGTTTAATATCTTTTTTACTTTCGTCATAATCTGAATGCAAATAAACGAAATAAATAAAGAATGATTTATCGTAAGAATATTCACTTCTGCACATTTTTATTATAATTGGATTCATTTTTATTATTATTTTAGTATGGACCAGGGATTTCATTTACTCGCGTAATAAATCGATGAATTTATGATCGACAACTCCAGAATTAATTTGTTCGGCGACTGCAGAGACAACAGACTTATGCAAATCTGAAATATTTACATTTTCAAATGGAATGCTGTGCCTAAATTATACCCCAACCCTAACCCGAACCCTTAACCCTAACCCTAATCCTAACCCTAACCCTTAACCCTAACCCTAACCCTAACTCTAACCCTAACCGTAACTCTAACCCTAACCCTAACCCCAACCCCAACCCCAACCCTAACCCCAACCCCAACCCCAACCCTAACCCTAACCCTAACCCCAACCCCAACCCCAACCCTAACCCTAACCCTAACCCTAACCCCAACCCCAACCCCAACCCTAACCCTAACCCCAACCCTAACCCTAACCCTAACCCCAACCCTAACCCTAACCCCAACCCCAACCCCAACCCCAACCCCAACCCCAACCCTAACCCCAACCCCAACCCCAACCCTAACCCTAACCCTAACCCTAACCCTAACCCTAACCATAACTCTAACTCTAAACCCTTAAAATACTACAAATAAACTTAAATTTGGGGAATATTTATTAATTGATGTATAATACTAATAACATTTCGTGAAAATCGGAGACATCTGAATTTTCACGAAGGGCTTCCACCCCTTCTTTGTACATTTTGCATAACACTAAATTGAACTAAATATATCCCATATTACCCACCTTAGCAGCTGTATTAAAAAAGTCATAATCATCGGTTAATTAGTTTAGGAGTGAATCTTATACATAGAAATATATGTATATATTTCTTCTTTAATTATGTGAAAAATCTTAAAAGATGCGCAATAAGATTTCTTAAATTCTTAATTAGTGAATATTTAAACATTCAAGAAATGATTTTCATGTAAAAAAGCCGCCATTTTTAATTTTTAAAATGTGTCAAATAAATAAAAGTTTTAAAAAGTTTTAAATATGCATAAGCTTTTCTATTTCGTTTTTATTTTATTTCATATTTTTGTTTATTTTTATCAGTTAAAATTTGAGTGGATTTTTAAGATGATAACATAAAGCTGATTTTGAACAGAAGAAATTATTATTATCTCTATAATAATACGTTAAGAAATTATTATTATCTCTATAATAATACGTTAAGAAATTATTATTATCTCTATAATAATACGTTAAGAAATTATCATTATCTCTATAATAATACGTTAAGAAATTATTATTATCTCTATAATAATACGTTAAGAAATTATTATTATCTCTATAATAATACGTTAAGAAATTATCATTATCTCTATAATAATACGTTAAGAAATTATTATTATCTCTATAATAATACGTTAAGAAATTATTATTATCTCTATAATAATACGTTAAGAAATTATCATTATCTCTATAATAATACGTTAAGAAATTATTATTATCTCTATAATAATACGTTAAGAAATTATCATTATCTCTATAATAATACGTTAAGAAATTATTATTATCTCTATAATAATACGTTAAGAAATTATTATTATCTCTATAATAATACGTTAAGAAATTATCATTATCTCTATAATAATACGTTAAGAAATTATCATTATCTCTATAATAATACGTTAAGAAATTATTATTATCTCTATAATAATACGTTAAGAAATTATCATTATCTCTATAATAATACGTTAAGAAATTATCATTATCTCTATAATAATACGTTAAGAAATTATTATTATCTCTATAATAATACGTTAAGACATCTCATGTTCGTAGTACGTCATTACCTTTCACACCCATTTATTTTATTTTAATAAGATCGTCCGATTGCCAAAAACGTAACTGGAAATTTACTCGTATTGTTAAAGTGAAAGTTTTGACTTTACCTGTTTTAAAATGAATTGTTCTGAAATCTAATTCTGTCGTCCCGTTTTAACTAACTACATTGTTTTTACTTTAATCTAAGTGTTACAATTTTAAATAAATGAATAAAAAGATGACGAGACATATGCGTTTTATTTAAATTATTTTTACGGAAGCAGAAAGATAAATATTTTTCTGTATATTATTAAATTTTAAATACATGTATTATTTGAAGAGATATATTAGGATTAGCAGTAAATGATACCGATAAAATGTGGGATGGCGATGGTGGAATGGTTAACGATATGAAGTTTAGAACCAATCTGTTCAATAAGACTAGTTTCACTTATGGATGTCGGCAACCATAATCAGGTCCCTCGTATAGGTACCTCATTCTAAAATTATGCCAACAACAAAATAAAGTGGTACCATGCTGATCTAAATGAACTTATTTTTATACAGGTAGATGAAAAAAACATCCGTGGATTTGCAACGGGGTTCCATTAGTCTATATAATAATACGCTGAGGAATTTCATGTTCGTACGTACGTTATCACCTTTCGCACACATTTAAAATCTATATAATAATACGCTAAGGCATTTCATGTTCGTACGTACGTTATCACCTTTCACACACATTTAAAATCTATATAATAATACGCTAAGGAATTTCATGTTCGTACGTACGTTATAACCTTTCACACACATTTAAAATCTATATAATAATACATTAAGGCATTTCATGTTCGTACGTACGTTATCACCTTTCACACACATTTAAAATCTATATAATAATACGCTAAGGCATTTCATGTTCGTACGTACGTTATCACCTTTCACACACATTTCAAATCTATATAATAATACGCTAAGGAATTTCATTTTCGTACGTACGTTATCACCTTTCACACACATTTAAAATCTATATAATAATACGCTAAGGAATTTCATGTTCGTACGTACGTTATCACCTTTCACACACATTTAAAATCTATATAATTATACGCTAAGGAATTTCATGTTCGTACGTACGTTATCACGTTTCACACACATTTAAAATCTATATAATAATACGCTAAGGAATTTCATGTTCGTACGTACGTTATCACCTTTCACACACATTTAAAATCTATATAATATACGCTAAGGAATTTCATGTTCGTACGTACGTTATCACGTTTCACACACATTTAAAATCTATATAATAATACGCTAAGGAATTTCATGTTCGTACGTACGTTATCACGTTTCACACACATTTAAAATCTATATAATAATACACTAAGGAATTTCATGTTCGTACGTACGTTATCACCTTTCACACACATTTAAAATCTATATAATAATACGCTAAGGAATTTCATGTTCGTACGTACGTTATCACGTTTCACACACATTTAAAATCTATATAATAATACGCTAAGGAATTTCATGTTCGTACGTACGTTATAACCTTTCACACCCATTTAAAATCTATATAATAATACGCTAAGGAATTTCATGTTCGTACGTACGTTATCACCTTTGGCACACATTTAAAATCTATATAATAATACATTAAGGCATTTCATGTTCGTACGTACGTACGTTATCACGTTTCACACACATTTAAAATCTATATAATAATACGCTAAGGAATTTCATGTTCGTACGTACGTTATCACGTTTCACACACATTTAAAATCTATATAATAATACGCTAAGGAATTTCATGTTCGTACGTACGTTATCACGTTTCACACACATTTAAAATCTATATAATAATAAGCTAAGGAATTTCATGTTCGTACGTACGTTATCACGTTTCACACACATTTAAAATCTATATAATAATACGCTGAGGAATTTCATGTTCGTACGTACGTTATCACCTTTCACACACATTTAAAATCTATATAATAATACGCTAAGGCATTTCATGTTCGTACGTACGTTATCACCTTTCACACACATTTAAAATCTATATAATAATACGCTGAGGAATTTCATGTTCGTACGTACGTTATCACGTTTCACACACATTCAAAATCTATATAATAATACATTAAGGAATTTCATGTTCGTACGTACGTTATCACGTTTCACACACATTTAAAATCTATATAATAATACGCTAAGGAATTTCATGTTCGTACGTACGTTATAACCTTTCACACACATTTAAAATCTATATAATAATACATTAAGGCATTTCATGTTCGTACGTACGTTATCACCTTTCACACACATTTAAAATCTATATAATAATACGCTAAGGCATTTCATGTTCGTACGTACGTTATCACCTTTCACACACATTTAAAATCTATATAATAATACGCTAAGGAATTTCATTTTCGTACGTACGTTATCACCTTTCACACACATTTAAAATCTATATAATAATACGCTAAGGAATTTCATTTTCGTACGTACGTTATCACCTTTCACACACATTTAAAATCTATATAATAATACGCTAAGGCATTTCATGTTCGTACGTACGTTATCACCTTTTACACACATTTAAAATCTATATAATAATACGCTAAGGCATTTTATGTTCGTACGTACGTTATCACCTTTCACACACATTTAAAATCTATATAATAATACGCTAAGGCATTTCATGTTCGTACGTACGTTATCACCTTTCACACACATTTAAAATCTATATAATAATAAGCTAAGGCATTTGATGTTCGTACGTACGTTATCACCTTTCACACACATTTAAAATCTATATAATAATACACTTAGGCATTTCATGTTCGTACGTACGTTATCACCTTTCACACACATTTAAAATCTATATAATAATACGCTAAGGCATTTCATGTTCGTACGTACGTTATCACCTTTCACACACATTTCAAATCTATATAATAATACGCTAAGGCATTTCATGTTCGTACGTACGTTATCACCTTTCACACACATTTAAAATCTATATAATAATAAGCTAAGGCATTTGATGTTCGTACGTACGTTATCACCTTTCACACACATTTAAAATCTATATAATAATACGCTAAGGCATTTCATGTTCGTACGTATGCTATTACCAATCACACACATAGAAAATTGGGATAGTTCGATCAGTAATCTTTGATTTATCTAGTGTCGCTAAGGAAAACAATTTCGACTTTAACCATTTTAAAATGAATAGTTCCAAAGTCAAATTATGTTTTCTCGTCGACTAAAACAGTGCAATTTTACGGTAAGAGGACAAAGAATAATTATGATCAGTGATAACTTGTATTATTTGTATAATTCGGACTACTGTTCTCATCTTCATATCATTCTTACAACGACATTCTTCAAGCGCGTCTTGTTGAACTCGGGAATCTATACGAAATTTCGAACTGAGCCCTTTATTTGATTTATGTGAATATTGTTCTCCTTCCGTCAGACATGACCGTATAGAAGGCCTAAGTATTTTTTAAAATTATATTCTTAGTAAGTATCGCCTGTAGTAGAGGGTTGAACCTGCAACCTCTAGAAGCCCGTAACTTACAAATGATTATCATCCAACACTTTATCAAATTCTAGAGAAAACCAATGGTCGTTATAAGCGATAAATCAATGGTAAACGGCAGTTGCCATAACAAAATGTAATTTTCAATGGTTATTTAAAGAGGTGGAGAATGTTGGAAATATGGCGAGACTTGTTGTCATTCAGACTCCAGGGAACAACACTCGTTATTGCCGGTTTGCAATCACTAATAATGACTCGTGTAAAAACTTCCAGTGAATAGGGAAACTCTTGAATGCGCCCCCCTAAAAAATACGAACACTAACTCTAACCCTAACCCTAACCCACATTGAAGTTGCAATAGAAATAAAACAAGAACATAGAAAGAACACTACGTGAGCCCAAGAGAACTGAAACTGCAAATAATATCATCGACTGCCCCCAACCTGTAATACCAACCTCGGCTGATACCATATAGAATAGTCGTGAAGGGTCAAGGAGGGTGGTAAGTCCGAGGAGCATTAACCAGGTACCCATTGGAAGGGTGCAGATAATAATGGAACTTTGGGGAGTATTTTTGCCACCCAAATTCCAAAAGACCAATGGTTGTTGTTAGCGAAATCAATGGTAAGCGACTGTTGCGATAACGACAAATAATTTACAATGATTATCGAAAGAGGTGAAAAGTATTGGAAATCTGGGAGACTTGTTCTCACTCAGACTCCATGGAAACACTACCGGTTATTGTCAGTGAGCAATCACTAATGTTAAGCGTATTTTACACCGGGGTAATACCTTGTTTATCTGTTGGATGAGTTTAGAGTATTTATTTTCTCAGCTTAAACAGATCGCAAAAGTATTTATTCCCCAATGAGGATAGATGGATATGAATCAGTAATACTAGTTAAGTTCTTTAACCATCAAGTAGTGCAAGACTCATCTATTGTTGTTTTGAAAGAGCTGCGTTGAAAAGAGCATGTGACCAAATTCTTTTCACATGAACGCGAGGATAAGAAAAAAGAAAAGAGTAGGAAAAAGAAAAGAAAAAGAAAAAGAAAAAGAAAAAGAAAAAGAAAAAGAAAAAGAAAAAGAAAAAGAAAAAGAAAATAGACCCTAGTCCGAAAAAAAAATCCAGCAGCAAAACACTTTATGTCATTTCCGATGACACTGGCAGGAATCTCCCCTCTCTCCCTGTCTCTTTCTACATATATTTTTAGTGGCTACTAATACTCTCATTTTTACGCCTACATAATCTGACATAATTTGCATGCGCGAACTGAGGTCTCCAGATGCCAAAAAATATCGTTGATGGTGAATGATAGACAACGTACCAATTACTGCCAAAAGTTGTTTTTCTGTTATTGTCTGTCTTTTATTTTACATCGGCTGACCCTTGGCAAGTTCAGCAGATTGCGCATAATTCTCAGATCATCGTTTTCCTGTCGCTTGTTAAAACGCCATCATCCACCCCCATTGACCTTTCGTGTCGTATACCACACCCCATTTCACCTTAAAACAACCAACAAAAAAGAACAAGAAGACAAAGAAATGAAAACAATCCAATAAAAGATATTATCCATTCTTTTTTTTTCCTGTCTTACAAATAGTCAAATAGTACTCATCTAAGCAGACTATGAGCTTAAAAATGACATTCTTTGCATTTTGTTATGAAATTTTGCTGAACCGAATATAAAGCTTTAAAAGAGGAGAATTACGTGCATATAAATGCGGGATTATTTCCTATGAAGAAAATTGGAATGTGAGTTTCATACGGAAATCAGTACAGCAGATAAGAGCATTTTTATTGGAATCGTGCAAATGATAATACAAGTATTACATCTGACATTCAAATGATATTAATCAAATCAAGCCGATTGGGTTATTGAAAATCCAAAATGGCTGCCATTTTTCAAGATGGTTGCAATTTTCTAAGATATATGTTAAATTAGTCGGCTGAAGTTCACGTTTAAATGTATTTTTATTTATTCGACTTGCATGATCTAAGTGTAAATGCATGATTTCAAGCCCACCAAACCAGATTTTAATGTTTATTAAGTACAATAGCACATATTTCTTTTGTTTATAAGCCAAACTGACAAATATTTTTGAAGATTTGCTTTTCAAGATGGTCAGCAGTTTGTTCTTTTTTCTCCCACACCGACTTCTATGATTTTTCTATTTCCCACACTACAAGGGATTTTTCAGCTCATCTATTAAAGTAATATTTCTTTTGAAATGATAAATATCTGTCAGGTTTAATGCTACCCAGAAAAAATGACTCTTTCTTTTTCCGTAAAAATAATTGTTATTATCAGCTAAATATTCTTTAAATAAATAAAACCAATATGTCTCTTCTTTATTTATTTAACATCATAATCAATTTTTTTTAATAATAAATATTCTGTCATACCGTAACATAATTGTCAGCTAAATATTCTTCAAATCAATGAAACGAATGGCAATTTGTGAAATGTATTTATTTAAAATTGTACTGTTTTAGTTTACGTGACGACATGATTTCACTTTTTAACAATTTATTTTGAAAATTCGTAAAGTTTTTTATTTTAACTTAGCGACATCAGATTAATCACCAATCTGTGCTGATCGGACTATCTCATTATTTTACTGTGGGTGAAAGGTGATAACATAGATACGAACATGAAGTGACTGGGCGTATTATTTTATAGATATTGCAGACATGCACGCCAAAACGCATAACATTTTTCCTCTTCGGGTTTGTCATCGGTCTTCGTCTGTCTCATTTTTCGTTTTCCCAAGTTAACTTGTCAATTTGAAAATAATGGAATACTGTTGATTATGTACCACATTCTCCCGTTATAATGTAAAAAGAAAACCTCGATAAAATATTTGGAAGAAACGGGATCAAATTTTAAAATGCATAACGTAATGCGATTTTGTTCTGTGATGCCATCAAGCGTTGCTGAATTTAAATCGTAAACGACTTCCTGGAAAAATGCGAAAAACGTTCTATACGCGTTCCTTCGCCGTCCTTTTAAAATTCTCTTCTTTCTTCAGTTTTTTATTCATTTGCTTTTTACACCTGAGGATAATTCGACAAAGAATCGAAAAAGTTCGTGAAACCTATAGAACATTTATCATTTTTAAAAATTTTAATACAAAAAATACCATCAGAAAAATTGAAAAGAAATGTAAAAAGAGATGATGTTTGCATATATATATATATATATATATATATATATATATATATATATATATATATATATATATATATATACATATATATAGTGCAGGTTAGTAGTCCGATGCTGTAGCAATGCGATGTAGTTGCCGGAAGTTTAAATTTACGTGTGGGCCCCTCGTTCTAACGGTTTCCTTCTTACCCTCATGACATTAATTCATTCCACAATTGATTTAAATTTCTTCTCAAATTTCAAATCTCATTTCTAAACATATTTTTTCTAAGTTATCCCCCTTTGTCTGCACATATAATAATAACGGCCCACACGTAAATTTAAATTTAGAATTGAATAAATAAAGAAAAGTTAATAAATCATACAAAATAAAACATAATAAAATTATAATAATTAGTATATAAATAAACCAATGTTAATAAGATGTTAACTTTAGATGAATAATTATTTAATTCAATTTTGACATTTTCTGCGTTCCTACTCCCAATAGTCTGCTGCGGTGTTTCAATGGTTTGATTCCGGTTTTTCCCGTTTTTTCGACCCTTTCGGTCTTTTATTGTTGTCTTTTGATAATGAAAGTTTTTCTTTCGAAAATTTAAGATTACCTTTTACCGAACTTTTTATTTACCTGTCAGTATTTACTATTCTGGTACTTAATCAGTTTTTCGTGAAATATTAATGAATCGTTTTGAGATTCGTTTTCTCTTCTCGTTTATTTCTGTTCACCCTTTCCACCTTCCGGCAACTACATCGCATTGCTACAGCCTCGGACTACTAACCTGCACTTATATTTACCAGCAATGCTTCAAGCAAACTACAATCTCCTTTTATATATATATATATATATATATATATATATATATATATATATATATATATATATATATATATATGCATATATATATAAATATAAATATATATATATATATATATATATATATATATATATATATATAGTTTTGAGAGTTTTTCAATATTACAACTATATGAAGAAATACTAAAATACTTTTAGTTTAATGACCACAGAAAAAATGCTACGCTACCTCCTATAAAAAGGAAGAGGTAATTATTGGGATGATGGTATCATGACAACAGAGCACATACTATTTCCTGTAATTGAGCATTTAGATATAGTACATTAGTCTGAAATATCATAATGCATTAACATATACTAATTGTATAGTTTCGGCTTCAGATATAGAAGTAATAGTATAGTTTCAGTTTCAGACAGGAATATACCAAATATCCATTAGTAATAGATATTCTTAAATTTTGAGAATTTGCACAATTTTATTATTTAAAAAAAATCTCATTTATATATGAGGTTAAACCCTTTTTAGTAGAAAGATGGTTCATGCCCCGACAGGAAGATATATAAAGTTTCAAATACTACAACTCAATAAAAAACACCAAAAACTGTTAAAATTGACAAAATTCACCCCCATTATTACGATCATTGGTTTATAAAGTGTTCATTTTCTAGAGTTAGGTTTTCCTTAATTTTAACAATCAGCATACTTTTATAGAGTAAGTCTCTATATTAGAATGTCTTATTCTTTTTAGAATTGGCATTATCTTGTAAAAAAAATTTTAATTTTGAAAATCAACATAGTTTATTAGAGTAAGTGTCTATATTAGAATATCCTACTTTTTATAAAGAATCAGCATGATCTTGTAAAGTTAGACTCACGTTTAAAGATTTTAATTTTGAAAATCAACAAAATATTTATAGTAAGTCTCTATATTACAAGGTCATTTTTTTAAAATCATCATGATCTTGTAAAGTTAGACTCACGTTTAAAGATTTTAATTTTGAAAATCAACAAAATATTTATAGTAAGTCTCTATATTACAAGGTCATTTTTTTTAAATCATCATGATCTTGTAAAGTTAGACTCACGTTTAAAGATTTTAATTTTGAAAATCGACATAATTTTTTAGAGTAAGTCTCTATATTAGAATATCCTATTAAAAAAAAAGAATCAGCATGATCTTGTAGAGTTATACATTCGTTTAAAGATTTTAATTATGAAAATCAACATAAATTTTCAGAGTAAGTCTCTATATTAGAATGTCCTATTTTTTAAAAAATCAGTATGATCTTGTAAAGTTAGCCCCTCGTTTTAAGATTTAATTTTTAAAATCAACATATTTTTTTAGAGTAAGTCTCTATATTAGAATGTCTTTTTCTTTTCAGAATCAGCATGATCTTGGAAAGTTAGACCAACGTTTTAAGATTTAATTTTTAAAATCAACATATTTTTTAGAGTAAGTCTCTATATTAGAATGTCTTTTTCTTTTCAGAATCAGTATGATCTTGTAAATTTAGACCCTCGTTTAAGGATTTTTATTTTGAAAATCAACAATATTTTAGAGTAAGTATCTACATTAGAATGTTCTATTCTTTTTAAGAATCATCATGATTTTGTAAAGTTAGACCCTCGTATTAAGATTTTAATTTAGACAATCAACATAATTTTTATAGAGTAATTCTCTATATAAGAATGTATTATTTAAAAAAATATCAGTATGACTTTGTATAGTTAGACCCTCGTTTAAATATTTTTATTTTGAAAATCAACATAATTATTTTAGAGTAAGTCTCTAGAATGTCTTCTTCTTTTAAGAATCAGCATGATCTTGTAAAGTTAGACCTACGTTTAAAGATTTTAATTTTGAAAATCAATATAGTTTGACAAAGTTTGTCTCTCATTAAGAGATTTTAATATTGAGCATCTGGAGAGTAAAATTAGAAAGTTTTTATTTCTTTTTAAAACCAAATTTTGTAGAATCAGGCCGTTAAAGAAAATGTTAATTCTGTATAATTTAACTATGAGTTAAATTACATAAGGTGGGAGATGAAAAGAAACTTTGTGATTGCTTGGTGATATCATAAATATGATTTCTTTACGACAATCTGTATATGTGGCTGATCATTCCTACCAAATTTAATGTTCTCATGTCTTGTATTCTAAACACATTTAGCGGACGCACAAACAGACACACAAACAGACGCACAAACAGACACACAAACAGACGCACAAACAGACACACAAACAGACACACAAACAGACTCACAAACAGACACACAAACAGACTCACAAACAGACACACAAACAGACGCACAAACAGACTCACAAACAGACACACAAACAGACGCACAAACAGACACACAAACAGACGCACAAACAGACACACAAACAGACACACAAACAGACGCACAAACAGACACACAAACAGACGCACAAACAGACACACAAACAGACGCACAAACAGACACACAAACAGACACACAAACAGACTCACAAACAGACACACAAACAGACACACAAACAGACGCACAAACAGACACACAAACAGACTCACAAACAGACTCACAAACAGACACACAAACAGACGCACAAACAGACGCACAAACAGACACACAAACAGACTCACAAACAGACTCACAAACAGACACACAAACAGACGCACAAACAGACTCACAAAAAGACACACAAACAGACGCACAAACAGACTCACAAACAGACACACAAACAGACGCACAAACAGACTCACAAACAGACACACAAACAGACACACGTCTCGTATATTGATACTAGCTGAAGGGTCCTTCTACAGCGGGTTTCTCAAGATTGTCGCGTCAACTCAACTAGAAAAATATGTTTAACTTTAATTTTAATAGAAACAATTAAAATTTCCCCGTTTTTCAATCCGTACATAAATGGAAAAATAGATGGAAGGACACTACCACTTTCCTTGGATTGATCCACTTACACCTGAATCTCACTTTAGAATGTTGGAAACGAGGCAGAACGTACCATCTTTTGAATATTGCCTAGGATTGAACCCTGACTCTCCGCTTTGTTAGCAAATACCCTAACCATTATTCCAATCGAGATGGTCGACATTTGTTCTTATTACTAAATGTATAACTAACATTTATCGGTAATTAAAAGCTAACGACCCCCCTTTCCATAAAAGAAAAGTTTATTTTACTTACATTAGAGACAAAGACACAGAAATGGTAAGTATTGGTCGAATTCAGTTTTTAGTACTTACTCATTTTCAAAGAATCAGTTATTTTCTAAATATGAAAACGAAAATTAATTTTATTTCGCATATTTTAACAAGAATTTTAATTCACCTTATATATAATTGATCCTAAAGTAAGGATCCATTGTTTACATCGAATAATGTCACGAAGGAGAGAAAGTTAGTCTCAGTGCTGTTTTTCTTACTTTAAACAATCCTCATTATACAGTGATTTATAACTGGTATGGTTTTTATGCCAGCATTGATAAAAAAGTGTGAAAAGCGAATAGACAAACAAAATTAGTCAAAGTTCGTATATATATATATATATATATATATATATATATATATATATATATATATATATATATATATATATATATATATATATATATATAACACTGGTACAGTCAACGCCTATAAATTCGCGTTTCAATGATTTTACATCTTCTTACAACAGAAATTCCAGCAAACCCAAAGTCATGTGTCAACAGAATATCTCAGTCAACTACGTTTACCTTTTACTGTCTGGCCCCCGTTTACATTAATGAATCCTACTACTCCTCTCGCCCCTTATCGACGAACACCTCTTCCCTGCCTTTTTCCCAGTTTGTTTTGATTTTTTTCTTTTTCCTATCACTTTTCCTCACCTCCTGATTTTTTCTGGTGACGATTTTAATTTCTGAGTTTTCACATTTTTGTCGTCATGCAAGTCTTGAAAAGATGTAAAATCATTGAAACGCGGATTAATTGGCGTTGACTGTTCCAGTGTTTATTTTTATAAATGCTCTACTCGCTATTGAGCACTTTTGAAGAAAAATATTGGTTTTATGTTCATTTTGTCAATATATTTGAAGTTGATTAATTTATATATATATATATATATATATATATATATATATATATATATATATATATATATATATATATATATATATATATTATAGTAATCCACAGGCAACTGTTTCGTCGTATTACGGCTCTTAAGTGTGCATAAACATGATGACATTGATGACATGGTGAGTACTTCGAGGTGATATTCGAAACCAGATCTTTTTATTGTAGTCAGCAATCTTTCTCTTACGCCATTTCACTCACAATAACATTCTGAGAAATGATCTTTTTGCATTTATTTATATTACCGGTTACCAAGAGAACTTTAATTACGACGAATATTGCTTTATGATGTCGAAACTGTTATATATATATATATATATATATATATATATATATATATATATATATATATATATATATATATATATATATAACGTAAAATATAATAACACGAAATTACATGATTGTCGATGCAATAATTTATTTCAACCTTGCGGTTTTATTCAAGCATCCAACTTAACAATTACATTTTTGAGACTGATAGAAAACTGAATTTATCCTCGGCACTTCGAACACAATCAGAGGGAGTGGTGGTAGCAGCCAGTTTGAACACCCAATATAGAGCGAGTAGGAATTAACATCTTATATTTAACTAAAGTAATCTAAAGGGATCTTATGGTTTTTTTTTGTTTTTTTTAATTAAAAAAATAACGTCTGAGTTAAGCGCACATATTCTTTCTACATGTCCGACCTGGTGACATACGCCTCCATACACACGCACACATATACCTATTCTTAACATCACACACACACAATTTTTGGCTAGCCCGAAATTCAGTTTTCGGCCCGGCAAACGAAAAGAGGAAAGGGAATAGGATAAGACATTAACACATGTTCGCGTGTCATCAGCCGATTGACACTTCTCGTGCCCTCATTCTATCTAGATTCGCGTGTCAGAATCAATTTGAAAATTAAAAATTATTTAAGATTATATTCCAAATGTAATATTTTAATACTCTGATTTTCACAAATTCATCTTACATTAGTTTATAATCTATGGAAGCCTATAATTAATTCTAATCTAATATTGTCTAGTGATAATATTATACACTTAATTTAATTCGCTATCTTATTTTAAGTAAATAATCAGAATAAACGAATATCTCAAAGTACAATTATATCTGCATACATCCCCACATATATACACACCTATCTCTACACACACATATATATATACATACATATACATACACATACATATATACATACATATACACACACATATATATATATACACACATACACACATATACATATATATATATATACACATACACACATACACACACACACATACATACATATACACATGCACACCCATACCTACTACCTTGAATTAAAAAATTTTAAGACATCGAGGATAAATGTGTTTCGTCTTTGAGTATTCATTAAAGAACATCCCTACTAAATGAATGTATACCAACACACACACACACATATCCATACATATGCACATACACACACATACACACATATACATATACATATACACACATATATACGCACATGCTCACATAGCCACAGATGTGCAAAATAGAGATACACATACATGTATACATAGACATACACAAATGCACACATGTACACATACCTATACACATACTCAGTCATACGCATACGTACACACATACCTATACTCATATACGCGCACATGCCCATACATGCACACATACACCTGCACCCATGTATACACATATATACATATATACACATACATATATACAAAATAATATATACGGCCTGGAAAGTTTTAAATTGTATATACATACACATATGTAAAATAATACATACGGCCTGGAAAGTTTTAAATAACCGGGGTAAGAGTTTAATTAAATATAAGCATATATTGATAAGGTAAATATGCAGGATATACATACACACACACACATACACACACACACATACATGCTTGCACATACACAAACACATGCATGTACGTACACATATATATACATACAAAAACATATGTACTTATATATACGCTCCTATTCTTACCATACGTACATATATACTAATGCCCGCATACACGCGCATCCGCACGCGCATGCATACATATAAGCAAATATAAGGCTATCTTATTTCAAGTAAGTACTCTGTATACACGAATATCTTAAAGTACAATCGTATATGCATACATCCGAAAAACAACTATAACTAATGTCACCAGGTCAGTAATTACATGTTCATAACAGATATTAATGTAAATATTTATGGGGGTTTACCGTAACTGATCTATTTGGTATCTTCACCGTTACAAATCTAGAGGTCTATCAGATTATTAGATATTGGTAATTTTAAATTTGCATTTATGTCTGCATTTCGCCATCAATTCATCGCGTTTGTTTAAAAGATTATTGCGGTCGTATTTTAGGATTCTTATTTTTTCCTCTAAACATAAATTGCATCTCTGCCTAAATCCATTTGGGATATCCGAAAAGCATAGTATTGACCACGAAACCACCGGGGACCGGTTCTCATTTTTCAGAAGTCACCATTGTTTCGCTAATTCTGTTTTGTTCTTGAGATCTGGGTTGTTAAAAGAGTGTTTGTGGTCATAAAAGCGTTGTTTCCAGTTACCCGCGGAGATGCCGATGTAGACTTTATTGTCCCTGTTATTATCTTCCGGATGAATAGTGGCCTTATACACCACACACTGAACTTTACAGTTACCGTCCAGTGGGCAGTTCTCTTTAACTTGGCAATTACATTTATCTACTGTAACCTTATTTTTACTAGAATTGTTTAGTAATTTACGATTATGGGTGCTGATTATTCTATCCATGTTTTTGGTATAAGAGTAACTAATTTTTATGGTTTTTCTATTAAATATCTTTCTGAGTGGATTATTCATGCTAAAATGCTTATCTACTAGGTTCAAGAATACTTTCCCGATGTTGATGTTAGATAGTTGGCAGTACGGAGGTTGAACCATGTTATGTTACGGCCTCTATTCCTGGATTTATTTTTATTTTCTTTCTTGATATATTTGAGTTTATCACTATATCCACTTTTTTCTAGCGCTCTATTGTATAAATGTTTGTTTGTTTCAAAAATTTCCTTGTTAGCCGAAAGTTTATTAATTCTAGTATTAATCGTTTTAGGTACTTGTTTGATTATGCAGTTCGGGTGATTAGATCTAATATTGATATATGATGGTGTGTGATTATCTTTGTTGAAGGGTTTGTAAGTCCCCTTTTTTAAGTCTAGTGTAATGTCTAGATAGTTTACTTCTTTACAATTTGGGGTTATGTCTATTTTAAATCCTAGGTATTTGAAGGCTCTTATTATTTTTTTATGTATTTTGGATACCAGGGGGCCGTCACTATTAGGGATGATAATTAGTCCATCATCCCTGTATAAACCAACTAAATTAGGCTCTACAATTCTGCTGAGTGTGTACATTATAAATATGCCCACCAGATCGGCAATCTGTGCTGAGTCAAAGGCACCCATCGGAACATCGAAGCTGTTGTTGTTTAATTTAATCCATGTTTCGTGGTTGTTTGTAAGGATGGATCTGCGACATGCCATAATTATTCTTACCTGTTCATCGGATATATCCACGAAATTCCTAGCATAGTTAATGCTGTTCGTAAGTAACTCCTTGGAAATCGAGGGGTAAAATTCCAGGGATTAACAACCCAGATCTCAAGAACAAAACAGAATTAGCGAAACAATGGTGGCTTCTGAAAAATGAGAACCGGTCCCCGGTGGTTTCGTGGTCAATACTATGCTTTTCGGATATCCCAAATGGATTTAGGCAGAGATGCAATTTATGTTTAGAGGAAAAAATAAGAATCCTAAAATACGACCGCAATAATCTTTTAAACAAACGCGATGAATTGATGGCGAAATGCAGACATAAATGCAAATTTAAAATTACCAATATCTAATAATCTGATAGACCTCTAGATTTGTAACGGTGAAGATACCAAATAGATCAGTTACGGTAAACCCCCATAAATATTTACATTAATATCTGTTATGAACATGTAATTACTGACCTGGTGACATTAGTTATAGTTGTTTTTCGGATGTATGCATATACGATTGTACTTTAAGATATTCGTGTATACAGAGTACTTACTTGAAATAAGATAGCCTTATATTTGCTTATATGTATGCATGCGCGTGCGGATGCGCGTGTATGCGGGCATTAGTATATATGTACGTATGGTAAGAATAGGAGCGTATATATAAGTACATATGTTTTTGTATGTATATATATGTGTACGTACATGCATGTGTTTGTGTATGTGCAAGCATGTATGTGTGTGTGTGTATGTGTGTGTGTGTATGTATATCCTGCATATTTACCTTATCAATATATGCTTATATTTAATTAAACTCTTACCCCGGTTATTTAAAACTTTCCAGGCCGTATGTATTATTTTACATATGTGTATGTATATACAATTTAAAACTTTCCAGGCCGTATATATTATTTTGTATATATGTATGTGTATATATGTATATATGTGTATACATGGGTGCAGGTGTATGTGTGCATGTATGGGCATGTGCGCGTATATGAGTATAGGTATGTGTGTACGTATGCGTATGACTGAGTATGTGTATAGGTATGTGTACATGTGTGCATTTGTGTATGTCTATGTATACATGTATGTGTATCTCTATTTTGCACATCTGTGGCTATGTGAGCATGTGCGTATATATGTGTGTATATGTATATGTATATGTGTGTATGTGTGTGTATGTGCATATGTATGGATATGTGTGTGTGTGTGTAGGTATACATTCATTTAGTAGGGATGTTCTTTAATGAATACTCAAAGACGAAACACATTTATCCTCGATGTCTTAAAATTTTTTAATTCAAGGTAGTAGGTATGGGTGTGCATGTGTATATGTATGTATGTGTGTGTGTGTGTATGTGTGTATGTGTATATATATATGTATATGTGTGTATGTGTGTATGTGTGTATATATATATATGTGTGTGTATATGTATGTATATATGTATGTGTATGTATATGTATGTATATATATATGTGTGTGTAGAGATAGGTGTGTATATATGTGGGGATGTATGCAGATATAATTGTACTTTGAGATATTCGTTTATTCTGATTATTTACTTAAAATAAGATAGCGAATTAAATTAAGTGTATAATATTATCACTAGACAATATTAGATTAGAATTAATTATAGGCTTCCATAGATTATAAACTAATGTAAGATGAATTTGTGAAAATCAGAGTATTAAAATATTACATTTGGAATATAATCTTAAATAATTTTTAATTTTCAAATTGATTCTGACACGCGAATCTAGATAGAATGAGGGCACGAGAAGTGTCAATCGGCTGATGACACGCGAACATGTGTTAATGTCTTATCCTATTCCCTTTCCTCTTTTCGTTTGCCGGGCCGAAAACTGAATTTCGGGCTAGCCAAAAATTGTGTGTGTGTGATGTTAAGAATAGGTATATGTGTGCGTGTGTATGGAGGCGTATGTCACCAGGTCGGACATGTAGAAAGAATATGTGCGCTTAACTCAGACGTTATTATTTTAATAAAAAAAAACAAAAAAAACCATAAGATCCCTTTAGATTACTTTAGTTAAATATAAGATGTTAATTCCTACTCGCTCTATATTGGGTGTTCAAACTGGCTGCTACCACCACTCCCTCTGATTGTGTTCGAAGTGCCGAGGATAAATTCAGTTTTCTATCAGTCTCAAAAATGTAATTGTTAAGTTGGATGCTTGAATAAAACCGCAAGGTTGAAATAAATTATTGCATCGACAATCATGTAATTTCGTGTTATAATATTGTACGTTATTATTGCTCTGTTTACCACATTGAGCTCTCTTACCCGGATTTCTTCCTGGAATTATTCCATTATACTGTACCAGTGTTATATATATATATATATATATATATATATATATATATATATATATATATATATATATATATATATATATATATATATTATGTATATATAATGTATTTTTATGTAATTGTTTTTTATTGGTGATTGCAGCGTTCGGTGTTTTTTGCTTACTACTATTTCGATTCTTTCACTTCCTAAGTGATTAAGATGCAGAAAATTGCATTATTAGTCGCCATTAACTTTATAGGGCGTATCTTTCGTTAAGATATATTTTTATTAATTTTATACGTACATAAAAGTAATCCTCTTAATCACTTAGGAAGTGAAAGAATCGAAATAGTAGTAAGCAAAAAACAACAAACGCTGCAATCACCAATAAACAAACTATAGACATCAATATCGAAGGTTCGATCCTTGTTTAAGTTAGCCATGCTGATGACGGCTGTGAGCCAGAAATACGGATTACTTTTATGTACGTATAAAATTAATTAAAAAATCTATATTAACGAAAAATACGTAAAGGGCGACTAATATTGCAATTTTCTGCATCTTTATCACTTAGGAAGTGAAAGAATCGAAATAGTTGTAAGCAAACAAACTAAGAACGCTGCAATCACCAATACAAATAATTGCATAAGAAATACATCAAATATTTAGGTAATACAAATCGTACATATTTGTAGGCAGGGCGTCGTAGTCCAATGGTAAGACACTGGACAATAGACATCAATATCGTAGGTTCGATTCTTGTCTAAGACAACTGTGAGCCAGAAACACGTGTCCATAGATGACTTTTATGTACGTATAAAATTTATATATATATATATATATATATATATATATATATATATATATATATATATATATATATATATATATATATATATGTTTGTGCGTGAGAGTTTTTTCATCAAATCAATTGATCACATATCCCTCGTAATATTTCTATCCCTAAAAGCGTCAATAATTAATGTTTCTACTTGCCCCGGCCAATCGTAAAAACTACAATTCCTGCCGGTTGATGGTGGGTGATCAGGTTCTTTCGAACGTGTCAGTTGACATTCCACACGGGTCACAGGATTAGGGACTTAATCCTCACCTTAATTTTCCTTCCACTGACACTGAAAGAGAAACTAATTTGATGGGATTTAAGCAAGCAGGCCAGCCGCGACAAATCCCCTACCTCAAAATGATATAAAAAATTAAAATAACCTTGAAAACACGTAATCAGATACATCACAGTCGAACGTTCATGTTATTATTATTATTTTTTTACTCACTAGGTGTTCTCACATGAGTCATTCCTTGTGATCGTTCACTGGCAAAAACGGGTGGTGTTCCCTGGAGTCCGAGTTACAAGGCTTCTCGGATTCTTCGAGCAACATTGCAAACCATTTTGCGTCTAATATCAGCCGTTTACCATTACATTCTCGTTGATAACGGCAGTTGACTTCATATGGATATAGAGTAACAATAAGATTCCAAGTATATCTCCAATCACAACATGAAAAGGTCTAATTAACAAGTTTAAACCCAGTTCCCCAACGAAAATCCATGTATCAAGTCTCCTTTTCCAACATTTGGAGTGTTCTTCTTCTTCTTTCGTGTTAATCAGATGGTTCTGGTGTTGGCATTAGTTTCTCCGAAACTGGAAAGACATCGGGAAGGTTGCTAACATCCCTAAGTGAAAGTGGTACTGTGGAACCGACTGGATTCGAACTTGGAACATCCAGGTCTTCAGTCCGCGTCGATATCCACTTAACCATCGTCACCTCCCATTTGGAGTGTTGAAATCCATTTACAGAAGACCCAATCGGACCTCCATCTGACAAACTCATTACCCCTTATCCTCGAGTGGCCTTTTGCCCTTGATAAGCGGTGATCAGTTTGTACCTAAAAAGTACTCCCGTGCCCTTCTCGTGTATTTCCTCATCAATCTTTCCACCCTTCCCTACCGTTCACGACACTCTTGTGTAGTACTAACCGATGTTGGTGTCACCACTTTTTGTGGAGCGGAGAGAAAGATTTGGGAATATAAGATTTTTGTTTTTACAGATTTACTCTGGCAGTTTCAGTTCCATTGGATTTGTGAAATGTTCTTTTTATATTTCTAGCTGTGTTTTCGCCAACAGTCTTCTATTTGAACTTACCTATGTTTGACCGGTATTACCTGTCTATGTCTGTTGGCTTCCACACTCGGGGAGCTTTCTTAATATTTCAGCTAGTTTCATCAGTGCCAAGCTTTGTATGTTATCAATCCTCCACCTGATTCCAATTTCTCCTAGTCTTTTATCCAGTTTTTTCCGAACTGTTCCCAGTGCCCATACACTTATCGAGCTTACAGTAATTTTCTTTCGTGTTCCACATTCTCTTTAGTTCTCTTGCAAGCTCCATCTATTTGCTTAGTTTTTCTGTCTCTTTTAGCGTTACCCGGTTATCTGCTCGTACGACTTAATCTTTTATTCAACAGGTTTCTCTTCTTATTGACTATTATAACGCTTGGTTCCTTTTTGTTTGGATGACTTTGCACGTTTGTATTTCCATGTCTCAGCGAATTTGATGTCTTTCTAGATGTTAAAAGTGCAGTCGTTTGGCAGAGTTCCCAGTAGACTATCTTACCAACCCAAATATGCATGTTTTATGGTTCTTTTCGGGCTAGTTAGCTGCATTTACTTATAATTTAATATACTGTTCGTCGCTTTGTCCACAGAATCTAAATATAATGTTTGTTCTGGGTTTTGTCTACCTTGGCCTTTATGTAGTTCGTTCTAATCGGGTGTTGTTGTACACTTGTCAGTAGCGATTTTCTTTCCCCTTTGAAGTGTTCTTTTCACAGCTATATCCAATAGCGCACATATTTTCACTTGTTACGGAATTCACCTCAGTTGGGTTGAGCCGGCTTAGCCCATGGCGTGCACCACATCTTAAACCATAGCAACCTACACCCAGCGGTCCTGGGCAAGATTGTAGGAGATGGCTAGTCACTCAAGATTCCACCGCCGAAGACCAACAACGTGCGGGTCAGAGAAGACTGTGTTACATTTCTGTGGGTATCTTACCGTGTATATACATTAGTTAAATATATGTGTGCTCAGGTCGACTCGTTAACTGGATATATTCTAGACAGAATAGTCAGCAGAGTTCAAATGAATAAACTTCAGAAAACAAGCTATTTCGTGAGAATCGGAACCTAGGAGACTTCGCTTGATGTTACGTCAGATGGACGTTTGAGTGAATGGTGGTTTCAGTCAAGTCTTGCATGGAAATCCGAAGACACAAACCGTACATTAAAATGTTTTGACTAGTTAGCAAATAATTAAGCCATGGTCTCTCTCTCTCTCTCTCTCCCTCTCTCTCATTTTTTGACATTCAGCACTAGACGATCATAAACTTACATAAATAAATCATACTCTCCCCAAGAATCGGTGTTGAATTAATTAATTATAAAGAATGTTCTAAACAGCAGAAAGCTGCAAATTATCCTCGATCTTGGAGAATACAGCGATAGTAAGCGTGGACGCTGGGACACCGGCCAAAAACCAAATATAGTTTAAGTATTATTAATATTGTTGAATTAAATGAACATTACAAGAATATTGGTTACGATATGGTGGTTGGGTTAGGGTTAGGTTGTCGCCCATGTATTCAGCTACTCACTATCAAGTTTGCGCCATCAAGGCAGAGCTACAAGAAGAATGAGGTTTCTTTCTCTCTCCCTGAAGGACGAACTGCGCGCCCAAAGCACCAGAAATGACGTAGTAACATGGTGGCAAAACCCTGATATATAAATGTCTACGATTGGCAACTGTCGATACATAGTCAGCATGGAACCAATGCAGAAGTGTTCGGAAATAGTAGCTAATTTAGTATTGAAGAGGAGTAAAATTGAACAATAGCTTAACCCGAAATCCGCATTAACAGTAGTAATAGTTGTAGCGGTAGTGCAGTGGATACGATGAAAACTGAAACAAGTGCCGACAGCAGAAGTGAGCCAGTCAAACGTAGTACCATGCTGATTCACACGAACTTACGTTTCATAGTGTTTCTTTTATTAAATGATATTTTAAAATGCGTCCAGACATATTTATAACAGGCTTTGTCCATCAGTCGATCCATTTGTAGGTGGGTCTGTCATGCTTAAGTTGAAAATTGCATTGTTAGATTCCTACACGAATAAGAAGAGTAGAAAGTGGACCATGGGTTTACTTTCGGCAGTCTTGAAACTCTAGCTTTTCTTATTTTGTCCTTTAGTCCTCACATTCCATGAGCGATGTTTCTGACAAAGGGGGAAGAATTGCTGTTTACTGTGTCGGAATCTATCCATCTAATACTTATCGTTGGCTAGTTGTTGACCTTGAAGTAATATTTTTTCAGCTCCTTAGATCAAGTGGCTTCATGCCTTGTCTAGAGCTATTTCCATAAAAATACATCTCTATGTGACTCCGTCTGTCTGTCACGCTTACATTCGAAACACCACATTTTTCACTAAACACGCAGTTTGAACGGGCGCACATTACGAATATCGTTCTTGTGTTAGATGCTTCAAGCTTCTCTATTGGTAGGTCGAGTTCTCCGTCACTCACGCCTCGTCGGTTTGATGAATGATGGAGTAAGAACCGGTTTGTCAATTCTAACAAAGCTAAGAATGACCAAGATAGCACGTGCTTCAAATGAGGCTAGCTTCAATTTGAATTCGGCCGGCAGCCATGGTGAAGTGGATACGACAAGGAGTGAAATCAATGGTCACAACAGAATTGAGCTGGTAAAAAATGGAACAATTCCTATTCACACAAACTTACCGTTTACAGAGTTTCTTTGATCCAATGATAGTTTAAATGTGCCCAAACATCTCTATAAAAGGCTCTGTCCGTCTGTCGCTTTGTCATGTTTAAGTTTAAAATAGGATTTTTAGATTCGTTCGCACATCTTTACGTGACTCCGTCTATCTGTCACGCTTATTTTTGGAATCGCACATTTTTTCACTAAACGTGCAGTTTGAATGGACGTAACTTAAGAATATCGTTCTTGTTTTAGATGCGTCCAAGATTCTCTGTCGGTAGGTCGGATGCTCGGTCTGTCATGCTTAAGTTTGAAATGGCATTTCTGTTGGCCTGTCACACTTAACTATGGTACACTTTTAGATTCGTACACCCATATCTATAAGAGGCTCTATCCGTCCGGCGCTCAGTCCGTCAGTCTGTCACGCTTAAGTTTGAAATGGCATTTTCGTCGGTCTGTCACACTTAACTATGGTACACTTTTAGATGCGTACACCCATATCTATAAGAGGCTCTATCCGTCCGGCCCTCAGTCCGTCAGCCTGTCACGCTTAAGTTTGAAACAGCATTTTCATCGCTAAACGCTCAGATAAAACGGATGCATCTAAAGGAAAAACGTTGCTGTTTCTTCTCGTGTTGGTTTCCAAGCAGATTTATTTAAATGTTAAGAATTGAAAAAGGTTTTTCAAATGAAAAAGTTTATAAATTGATTACGCACTAAAGTTGGTAACATTCGACTGAAACGTCACTTTTCCTTCTCGGATTTAACCTCTTCGTTAAGGCCGATCACTTTTTGACGTTTTTTAATTGCAACATGTGGTATTTGCCATTAAATATGTCAACTGAATAAAAATATGAATTTTATTCATTTTTAAACGGTGATATAGTAAACATTTGCACAGAACTGTATATATGATATTTGTAAAGACGACACTTGACTTGGCTCATGAGCGATAA
>OY744524.1:114444596-114554596 GCA_963556195.1 Sepiola atlantica | reverse complement strand
ACCGTTTGTTGATCCGCATAAGTCACGAGAAATTTTAATGTTTATATGAACAGTATCAGCCACCGAAGAGTGCTTTATTCGTTTTTATGAATATCTATGTGTATATGTGTGTGTTCATATTCGTAATATATGAAGTCATTTATGATTAGTGAGATAATTGATATGTATTCACCCAGGGCCATTACAGCTAAATCTATAAGTGACACTTTCTCGCCATTTTTCACTTGTAACACGTGGTTGTTAGTAACGATACATGTCACTGAAGTAAAATGTGGATTTTATTTGTTTTTAAATGACGCGAAACTCATTTAAATTCTCATTTTACAAATTTAGAGTCAAGTATCTAAGACGTTTACTCAAGAGTGTCGAGGAAATCCGAGTTTTATCGGTTTGAAAAGAAATAGGCATTTTTTGTCGCCCACTTCCATTTATTGAAATAAAAACGTCGCTGTACTTTCACCTGAACATTTTTTAATGGAAATCGCTCCAGACAAGGCATGAAGCCACTTGGTGTAAGGAGCTAACAAGAACACATATGATTATCACAAAGACAGGAGATGCCTATTGAACTTAGCCTTGAAATAACCAATATTATAGGTAGGAGGAAAACAGTCCGCAAGAAGAGAGTTCCACAAGCCTACGGTTCCTGGAAAGAAGCTACTGGAATATATATATATATATATATATATATATATATATATATATATATATATATATATATACAGTATCTACAATAAGTGAGTACACCCAACGAATTTTTTACTTTTTACTTCATAGAACTTTAATTTTTCGTAGGATTTAAATGAAACTCGATGTGAACGTAGCCATGTAGTGATTTAATAGCTTTATAAACTATGAAGGAACAAATATCTTTTCAGTGCCAAAAAATTGAACAAAAACATTTGGAACAAGTAACAAAAAGTGAGCACACATGAGCATTTTAAACAAATAATCTTATTTTTAATACTTTGTATGGCCTCTATTGTTATCAATAACAGCAGACAACCCCATAGGCATTGATTCGACTAGTTTATGACATGTGTCCGCCGGAATTGCGTTCCATTCACACTTGATGACCTCCTTCAGTTCGTTATTATTTCTCGGATTTTTCCCTTCAATTTTCCGTTTCAGATGCTCCCACAAATGCTCTATTGGGTGCAAATCAGGTGACATACTCGGCCATGGTAAGGTATTCACCCGTTTACTGTCTAAGAACGCCTTCGTAGCCCGAGACGTGTGCTTAGGGTCGTTATCTTGCTGGAAAACTCCGTCTGCCAACACTTTTTAGACTTAGTAAAATTTTTTCCTCCAATATCTGGCAATAGAGTTTAGAATTTGGAATTACGTATAACCAAGATAGACATTATGGTATTTATTTTCCTCCGACAGCGGTAAGATGTGACACAAGGTCGGGGAAGTGGGGATTGAAAAGCCAGCACCCTGGAGAAGGGAGAGCACTCTGGCCTACAAAAAATGCCTGGGCAGCCCCGTCGGCATTCCCCGGTAGGGGCGCCTCATGCGATTAGCAATAAACTAACCCCTTCTCAAAGGGTGAGAAGGCAAAGCCTGGGAGGGTGGACCTCCTAGAACTGCACAGGACAAACCCACAGACAGGCGGAACTAAGACCCGAAGGCCAAGACGATACCGGTCTATAGGGTGTAGTATCCATCAGAACAGATACTACACTTTTATTTATCTTTTTTCCACAAGGTAAGATGTGACACAAGGTCGGAAAAGTGGGATTTGAAAGGACAGCGCCCGAGAAGGTGACCACTCTGGCCTACAAAAAATGCTTGGGCAGCCCCGTCGGCATCCCCGGTAGGGGCGCCTCAGGCAATAAGCAATAAACTTACTCCTCCCCAAAAAGGGGAGGCAAAGCCTGGGAGGGTGGACCTCCTATAACTGCACAGGACAAACCCACAGACAGGCGGAACTAAGACCCGAAGGCCAAGACGATACCGGTCTATAGGGTGTAGTATCCATCAGAACAGATACTACACTTTGATCTTAGCCAAAAGGCCAGAACCACTTCATTGACCACACGTGTACGATTACACACGCAGCGATGAACATTATATATTACAATAAGTTGCCCGAAACTAGAATTATTATACAGTAAAAAAGTGTTTAGCTAGCGTCATAAATGTGTCTCGACAATAAATGCATGCGTTTCCCTAGTATTAGCGAACAAACAAGAACACAGGACGCCAAACCCACAGCCACGACCCACGTTAAAATGCCTGGTCACTGAGTCAGGTTTATCTGCTGACGTCACAGTGGTTGTCTGATACGCTCGAGAAATGTTTCACGCCAACACGCTGGACGTATGACTGCGGTCATTTCTGTCTGAGGTTATTTCATCTTTGATTTAGTAATTTGTCGGTATTTAAAAACGGATATTTATGGTTTTGTTTATGTCGTTTTCAATAATGATTTTAAGGTAAAACTATTAAAAAGAACTCATAGAGTAAAATTCCAGAAAAAAACTTGTCTTGATAGAAAAAGATTTTAAAAAATCTGGCGTTTTCCCTAAATTTGAAATATTGTTTTACACAATAACAAGTTTGCATAACATAACACGTTATTGTTTATTCTAATATAACATTCTAATTCATTTTTGAACGTATATAAAATTGAACTTTTATGCTTAGCCTTCGACTGTCATGAAATAATATCGACTAGAAATTGTTAAAACTGGTTTCATTTTTGTATTTTGAACCGAAAAGTTGTTTATAAGAAAAATTTAAAACGTTCAAATATGTTTTGTGGTAGAAAGAAGACAACGAGTAAAACATTGAATTAAAGTTACATTCTGAACACGTTAAAAATTATTTAAAGACAATATAATTTAACACACGCGAAATTGACAATAAAATAACTTTTTTAAATATTTATTTCGAAATAGTTTTTAATTTTTATAAATCCTTACAGAATTAATTATTTAATCAATTAATAATTATTAATAGTTTTCATTTTTTAGAATTACTTAAAGTTTGTTTTTAATTTGTTTGTTTATTTAATTAGTGTTTGTTAATTTAATTAGTGTTTGTTTATTTAATTAGTGTTTGTTTATTTAATTACTGTTTGTTTATTTAATTAGTGTTTGTTTATTTAATTAGTGTTTGTTTATTATATTAGTGTTTGTTTATTTAATTAGTGTTTGTTTATTTCCTAAAATCATAATTGCAGTTCCTTGGCATTTGGGATAGAATCAAAGTAAGGACACAATCCATTCCCAAACTCGATCTCACTTTTTTCCCCTACTTAAGTCCCACTCCCACTTAGATATCAACCTCCTTGGTTTTGGTCCTAAACAAATCGGAAAACAGTGGGCGGTCTGTTCGTTAGGAAAGGTTAATGGGAGTCTTACTAACTGTTCTTTTTTTGTGTTTTGTTGCCCCATTCCCCACTTCTAATGAATTCGTACATTTATATATTTATAAATAAAATTTAAATTTTCAATGCAATGGTGATATTTTAGGTATGAGGGCTCTAGAGTAAATGTGGTACTTATTGATGCTAAAAAGAAGATGAGCAACGAGACCCTACTCTTCACACATTTGATGGCTTTCTGCTTAATTTGTTAATAATTTAAATTGTAGTTTTATATTTTTTGCAAATAAATAATTCAAAATGATCTTTTTCGTCCTCGTTCAGTAATGGATAAATCCTTCTAGACCGAGGCAATTTTAATTTTCGTTCCAATCCAGAGTACACCTTTTTGGGGAGCTGCATTTTCCTCACAAGATCGACCTTGTGTCTAACTGGGTTACATACACCGTAACCAACACTATTTTCTACAAATAGGTTGATATTGTAACCTAAATAATATAATCGGCATTGCTTGATCTGCATCTTTTTATTTTAATAAATATGAAAAGAAAATTGTTTTCAAATTCTTCGCAATCAAAATAATAAACGAGTTCTAGTCTTTAAAATCCATGAAACAGCGTGATGTTTAACGCAGAAACAGCGCACAACTAAAGTATTCTATTTTAATTAATTCTTGTTTCTTTTTTCTTTGAAAATTAATATTGAATAAAGTTCAGTATAAATCGTATCGAGTTTTTTAAATTCATTTTGAATGCAATTTTTAAAGTTTTCTAAAACTAAAAAACGAAGCTATCATTCATTATCGACATCGATTGCCCCAAAGTGTATGATGTCATTTTCGATCGAACATGCTTTTCTAACGTATGTCGTGCCACAGCCCGCACAACTGCATTATCACCAGTATTTTAATGGAATATAAAATGTTAAGTTTCCAAACCAGTAAAACATCAAATAGACACGCTGGGTGTGAAAGCACCAAGGAGGTTGAGATCATCTTTATTTTTACGGAGGCACATAGTGGCTCAATGAACTGTCAAGGTCAAGCGACTAATCCCAACATTGTAACTTTACGACATTCTCAGCTGAAACGGATCAGGGGTTTTAGTTTTCATGTTTACTCGTTGACTTTTAATTATCGATTCGACTCTTTTCTGATCCCTTCCCACATGCCAGACTCTCACTTCTTTGGTAAACATCAATAATGTTTCATCTGATTGTTATTGATGTATCATCTTGTTTATTCAAGAATTAGATATGTCCTCGTATCTTGATGATAGGCTTTGTCCGTCAGTCGCCATGTCGGTTGGTCTGTTATAAGTGTTAACCGGGTTTACCTGCTTCCAGCCATTTCCTTACTAAGGATTGGAGTGGATTGAAGATAAGAAAGACAAGTCCCAAAAGGTGAAATATAAAAATATAAAAATAAAATCCTTAAGATATTCAAAGATAAGATATGAACAAAATTAGTGACTTTAATTTACCAAAAAGAAAAATAAATCAATAAAAAAAATAAAATCTTTAGGATATTAAAAGATAAAATATGAAAAAATTAGTGACTTTAATTTACCAAAAACGAAAATAAAAAGTTAAGAAAATAAAATCTTTACGATATTCAAAGATAAGATATTAAAAAAATAGTGACTTTAATTTACAAAAAAGTGAAATAAAAAGTTAAGAAAATAAAATCCTTACGATATTCAAAGATAAGATATTAAAAAAAAAGTGACTATAATTTATCAAAAAGTAAAGTGAAATATTTAAAAAAAATCTTTAGGATATTCAAAAATAAGATATGAAAAAAATAGTGACTTTAATTTACCAAAAAGTAAAATAAAAAAATAAAAAGATAAAATCCTTACGATATTCAAAGATAAGATATTAAAAACATAGTGACTTAAAATTACAAAAAAGTAAAATAAAAAGTTAAGAAAATAAAATCCTTATGATATTCAAAGATAAGATATTTAAAAATAGTGACTTTAATTTACCAAAAAGTAAAATAAAAAGTTAAGAAAATAAAATCCTTACGATATTCAAAGATAAGATATTAAAAAAAAAGTGACTATAATTTATCAAAAAGTAAAATGAAAAATTAAAAAAAATCTTTAGGATATTCAAAGTTAAGATATGAAAAAAATAGTGACTTTAATTTACCAAAAAGTAAAATAAAAAAATAAGAAAATAAAATCCTTACGATATTCAAAGATAAGATATTAAAAAATAGTGACTTTAATTTACCAAAAAGTAATCTAAAAAGTTAAGAAAATATAATCCTTACGATATTCAAAGATAAGATATGAAAAAAATAGTGACTTTAATTTACCAAAAAGCAAAATAAAAAAATAAGAAGATAAAATCCTTACGATATTCAAAGATAAGATATTAAAAAAAAAGTGACTACATTTTATCAAAAAGTAAAATAAAAAGTTAAGAAAATAAAATCCTTACGATATTCAAAGATAAGATATTAAGAAATAGTGACTTTAATTTACCAAAAAGTAAAATAAAAAATAAATAATAAAATCCTTACGATATTCAAAGATAAGATATTAAAAAAATAGTGACTATAATTTATCAAAAAGTAAAATGAAATATTAAAAAAAATCTTTAGGATATTCAAAGATTAGATATGAAAAAAATAGTGACTTTAATTTACCAAAAAGTAAAATAAAAAAATAAAAAGATAAAATCCTTAGGATATTCAAAGATATAATCTGAAAACAAATAGTGACTATAATTTATCAAAAAGTAAAATGGAATATTTAAAAAAATCTTTAGGATATTCAAAGATAAGATATGAAAAAAATAGTGACTTTAATTTACCAAAAAGTAAAATAAAAAAATAAAAAGATAAAATCCTTAGGATATTCAAAGATAAGATCTGAAAAAAAATATAGTGACTTTAATTTACTAAAAAGTAAAAATAAAAAATAAAATCCTTAGGATGTTCAAAGGTATTATATGAAAAAAAAATAGTGACTTTAATTTACCAAAAAGTAAAATAAAAAAATAAATTCTTTAGGATATTTAAAGATATGATATGAAAAAAATTAGTGACTTTAATCTTCCAAAAAGTAAAATAAAAAATTTAAAAAATAAAATCCTTAGGATATTCAAAGATTAGATATGAAAAAAATTAGTGACTTTAATTTACGAAAAAGTAAAATAAAAAATAAAAAAATAAAGAAATAAAATCCCTAGGATATCTAAAGATATGTTAATGATCGGATTCACTAGTTAACAGCCGAGCTCTTGGTAATATTTTGTCAATCTTTCCAAACTTTAGAAGAATATGGTTAGCTATTCAAGGTTCTTGCTGAAGGTTCACCTTCAGAGCTTTAGGGAGTGTGGAGTTACCTTTAGTTACCACGTTGACCCGGATTACTAGTACTGCCACGCCCCTATCTATGGGTTATATAGAGACTATCGTATACAGACTATTGGTGTACAAAATATACATCTATAAATCAAATTAATCTATAAGCCAATCGTATACAAAAAATATGTACGATTTCAGCATAAAATGACCCAACTTTGTCAATGTATGGAAGTAAATAAGCAGAGCCTCTAATATAACTTTATATAGAATACTTTGAGTAATTTCAGACAGTTCATAAAATTTAAAGCAGGAAACTTGAAACAATTGCTGAAAATGAGAGCAGTAATTGAAGAAGAATGTGTTCAAGTAACTGATTAAATGTTGCAGGACATTTGTAGGTCCATTTCTTCACAATATGAATAGAGTATTGAACAGAACAGGTTAGGGTTGGATTTCATTTAATGAAGATTCTGAAATGACCCCAAGTAGCCATTACCTTTATCGAAAGTTATTTTTCTATCTTTTTGTTAATTTTACTGTAACAATCTTTAAACGTGTATTATTACTCTTCGACTCGTCAATCAATCTTCTTCAAGTCAAAATGAGTAAATTGAACGAATCATAACGATTCAAAGAGTGTATACATCATTTTGGGACACCCTGTACAATAATAAATAAATAATTTCTCGGACGCTCCACATTACAAATTGCCTCACTTAATAGACAACATGGGTTTGCCATTAAAACCCTATCCGATTTCTGACACTAGAGATATCAATTTGGATTTTTATAGGATGTTTAATTCAATAATCTTTTTATTCTGTCTATAACTAATATCACCTTACCATGTAAGCACGCCATATTTTCTTCGCTACTTTAAAACAAAAGAATCAATATGAAATGACAGTTTGTCGGAAAATATCGAATTTTTATTGATTTATTTTGTTATTTTTTGAAATACATTTTCTTGAATTCTTTCCCGCTTACTCTTTCTAAAGACTTCAATTTCTTCGTTTGAGTGGGTAACCGTGTTCGCCTAAGGAAATTGTGTAAACATATTAAAAGAAGTATCCGGTGTTGTAGGGAGACGATCCTTATTATAATGCGTCGATTTTAGTTCATGTATGTGACCGAAACTACGTCATAATGTAGGATATTTCTTTGTGATTGTCTAGTGGATTTAACTTGACTCCACGTGTGATTACGTCTAGTAGACACATGATCAAGACGACTAGGACGTTGGTTAACGTATGCAATTTTCTAGAGGTTCTGAGTTCAATCCTGAACCAAGGCAGCAAGACGATTTAACAAATTAACTGAAAAAATGTCACAAGGCCCTGAAAATAAAATGTGAGCTGTGTAACTCCAGGAATCTAATAAAAGATTTAGGTCAAAATTCAATGAGGTTCAAGGAATTCGACACAAGTCGCATGAAGAATGCTGATGGTTAGAAGGCCAAAACGTTACCATAAATCGCAACAAAGATGAGGATAGCAGTCCGAACATTGTAAATAAAAATCAAGGCATTTAATTTTGCTACCAATTCCAACGGCCAGTCTAGTTGCATCTTAAAATCCCTAGGAAACTTTTATTACGAATCCCTTTTCAGGGTAACCATGAAGAGAACCTCTCCGCATCAAACCTAATGCTGACCTTAAACAAACAGAATAACTTAATTCTGACCATTTCAAATATGCCCTTTTTTCACAACATGTAATTCTTCTCAAACGACCAGAAATTTTTTCATCCCTAAACCCTCCTCACTATCTAACAATAGTTCAATGGTTCGAGCCGGACGTTCATTAAAAAGAGAATATTAATATGCAATACTTGTTATATATATATATATATATATATATATATATATATATATATATATATATATATATATATATATATATATATATATTTTCTTTGTCGTACAAAACTTTAAAATGTCATTGAAGAAACAATATTATATATATATATATATATATATATATATATATATATATATATATATATATATATATATATATATATATGTAAAGGAGTAAGGCTACCAACATTTGTAAAAAGTTATTTATTTATTTATTATTTTGTTATTTTATCATGTTATAATTTTATATAAAGCGTTTCAAGCGGTTGTCCGCTCTCATCAGATATGTAAATCCATTTTTTGTAAATTATTTTTTGAATTTACATATCTGGTGAGAGCGGATCACCGCTTGAAACGCGTTATATGAAATTATAAATGTTTTCAACCCTAACCCTAACTACGAGTACCTTATTCTAGAAAGAACAGGAAACGAACTGAAAACAATACAATTAAGCAGTAAAATCGAAACATACAGATTCATACAGATTTCGAAGTGTACTCGGTATTTTAATAATATATATAATAATAGTTCCGGGGTTGTCTTCTCTTGTGTTTTAATAGCCGTGGAGCGTAGATGAGAACTTATTTGAGTTAACAAAACTATATTTAAAGCATATGAAAGGCAAGCCCAATCTAGTAGGAGGAACGCGACAGAAGATTGATTAGTTCTTTGGAAGAAGGGCGGGGAAAATAAAAGGAATCATTGCTTGGAAATATCAGCTGCAAGTCATCTTCTCGGCCAATCACTTCCGCAAAGAAAAACATTAAACACATAAACAACGAGCAAAAATGAATAAATAAAAATAAAATGATATTTAGTTATAGAGTCATATAATATATACAAAACTGACCATACGTTTTGCTAATGATAAATAAAATAATAACTTAACAAAAGTTATATATATATATATATATATATATATATATATATATATATATATATATATATATATATATATATATATATATATATATATATTGTATGTTTTGAAAAGGCTGTGGGCAATGCAAATTCCGGATAGGATGTAAGCTGGAAGGAACAAAAATAATAAATCGAATACAGAATGGGAATTACTATTTATTTTTTCTTAAAATCTTACATAACAGCAAGTGTGGTGTTAGCTGTTTGTGTGGTGTTCGGATGATTATTAAAAATCATTTATTAATATTTCGGGAAAAGAAACTTCCCTTTGTCAGAAATAATAAACACCAGAGGAAAATTCCGTCTGTGCAGAGAATCTACCAAAATGTAACAAAATATAACAATATATATATATATTAAAAGTGTTAAAATTATCATTGTTTATCAGCTATTTAGAATTGGCCGAGCGGTTAGCGACGTTGGATTTGAGTTGAAAAATACTTGTAATCCAGGGGTTCGAATAGCATGACCGGTAGTGAATAGTCATATCTCTATGCTGATGAGTCCCGGTTTAAGGACGAAAGTACATAGATAATAAACAATGACAAATATTTATATATATATATATATATATATATATATATATATATATATATATATATATATATGAAATATTGAAATAAAAGTAAAGTTACGTACTTTACAATCTTTATTATAATCATCAGGTGCTTCCACGAGGAATAAAATAAAATATGAGAATGTTTTTTAATCCATAGATTTTCAAATAATATCATGATTGGATTTTATATAAAATAATAATAATTAATCGTTGTCCGGGAGTCTATTTACTTTCATTAATAATTTAGGCGAATGAAATAGTGTGATAGAAGAAATGTAAAAAAAAGAAAGGAATTTGCGTCCTTACAACCATTTATTTATATTTTTACCGGGAATTAAAAACTACGACTAAATGTAAAAAAGAATTTGCTCCCTCTTCAAAAAGTAAGAAGTCGAATATTTATTTTTACCGTTTCAGAATAAATGTAAAAATACATTTGCCTCCTCTTCAAAAAGTAAGAAGTCGACTATTGATTTTTACCGTTTCAGAATAAATGTAAAAATACATTTGCCTCCTCTTCAAAAAGTAAGAAGTCGACTATTGATTTTTACCGTTTCAGAATAAATGTAAAAATACATTTGCCCCCTCTTCAAAAAGTAAGAAGTCGACTATTGATTTTTACCGTTTCAGAATAAATGTAAAAAAGAATTTGCTCCCTCTTCAAAAAGTAAGAAGTCGACTATTGATTTTTACCGTTTCAGAATAAATGTAAAAAAGAATTTGCTCCCTCTTCAAAAAGTAAGAAGTCGACTATGGATTTTTACCGTTTCAGAATAAATGTAAAAAAGAATTTGCCCCCTCTTCAAAAAGTAAGAAGTCGACTATGGATTTTTACCGTTTCAGAATAAATGTAAAAAAGAATTTGCTCCCTCTTCAAAAAGTAAGAAGTCGACTATTGATTTTTACCGTTTCGGAATAAATGTAAAAAAGAATTTGCTCCCTCTTCAAAAAGTAAGAAGTCGACTATTGATTTTTACCGTTTCGGAATAAATGTAAAAAAGAATTTGCCCCCTCTTCAAAAAGTAAGAAGTCGACTATTGATTTTTACCGTTTCAGAATAAATGTAAAAAAGAATTTGCCCCCTCTTCAAAAAGTAAGAAGTCGACTATTGATTTTTACCGTTTCAGAATAAATGTAAAAAAGAATTTGCTCCCTCTTCAAAAAGTAAGAAGTCGACTATTGATTTTTACCGTTTCAGAATAAATGTAAAAAAGAATTTGCTCCCTCTTCAAAAAGTAAGAAGTCGACTATTGATTTTTACCGTTTCAGAATAAATGTAAAAAAGAATTTGCCCCCTCTTCAAAAAGTAAGAAGTCGACTATTGATTTTTACCGTTTCAGAATAAATGTAAAAAAGAATTTGCTCCCTCTTCAAAAAGTAAGAAGTCGACTATTGATTTTTACCGTTTCAGAATAAATGTAAAAAAGAATTTGCTCCCTCTTCAAAAAGTAAGAAGTCGACTATTGATTTTTACCGTTTCAGAATAAATGTAAAAAAGAATTTGCCCCCTCTTCAAAAAGTAAGAAGTCGACTATTGATTTTTACCGTTTCAGAATAAATGTAAAAAAGAATTTGCCCCCTCTTCAAAAAGTAAGAAGTCGACTATTGATTTTTACCGTTTCAGAATAAATGTAAAAAAGAATTTGCTCCCTCTTCAAAAAGTAAGAAGTCGACTATTGATTTTTACCGTTTCGGAATAAATGTAAAAATGATCTTGCCTTCTCAGACGGTAATCGCATCCGAAAATGGCGTTTTAGAAGGTTGGCGTCTTATTGATGAGGCCATTGCATCAGCGTTCTTATTACGTGGATTCTGAAGCTTGAAAGTTAAATAATGTTCGCATAAAATTACATAGTTTTAAAACAACTGACTACAATATTGAACTTCCGCTGGGTTCGGGCAAACATAACCAACTAATAAGGAAAATCTTACAGAAAAAAAATCATAGAAGTAGACTTTTTAATCTCTGAAATAATGAATAAAATATAAGTTTGAATCGTTATTCTCGTCTATCTTTAAGAACATCTTTCATCGCCAAAGGATGACTACGCCGTCTATAGAAAAGTAATATATATTTTTTCAAAACTTTACTGATGTGATCATTTATATGCAAAACTGGTGCCCAGAAAAACAAAAATATGCGACTCTATTTATTTATACTGTCGTACACCGTCTCTTCGAACGGGCGAGCATCAAAACAAAGACACTGATTGCCCAAGACTTCTTATGGCTAGATCGTTTGATCTGCTAGAAGGTCTCTGGTGATAAGTCTTTCTGTGGTCATATATGGCTGGGATCGTTTATTTCCATTTTTATTAATTATTTTAGGTACATTATTCGGGAAGAGAGATAAAAAATTATTTGTTATTTTAAAAACTACATAGTAACATGGACCTATTGTTTTGCGTCTAAACGCCCCCTCCCTGGAAAAACCCCTCACACTATGCCAGGCTATCACATGGTTCTTCCGCTTCTGACTAATACACATTCCCACGCATATAAGATTAAAACATTTAATTAAATCATGTCTTTAAGTTCACTTCAAAATATAACAATATTTTATAGTCAAAAATTTAAGAAACTCTGACTTTAATAATTCAGTTATTGTAATAATCGTTTCCCTCCGAAATTAAATGAAAACAGATTATGTATTTCAGAACAAATATTTGTAAAAATCCTCTTTTCGAGCCTATTAATACTTTATAAATAGACAACTAATGTTAGCTTTATTAGTCTCCGACTAAAATCTGCAAGGGTATGCTGATACCTTAGCGAACCGATGTAGACATTGAATGATCACTTATCGTAAGCGAACCGATGTAGACATTGAATGATCACTTATCGTAAGCGAACCGATGTAGACATTGAATGATCACTTATCGTAAGCGAACCGATGTAGACATTGAATGATCACTTATCGTAAGCGAACCGATGTAGACATTGAATGATCACTTATCGTAAGCGAACCGATGTAGACATTGAATGATCACTTATCGTAAGCGAACCGATGTAGACATTGAATGATCACTTATCGTAAGCGAACCGATGTAGACATTGAATGATCACTTATCGTAAGCGAACCGATGTAGACATTGAATGATCACTTATCGTAAGCGAACCGATGTAGAATTGAATGATCACTCATCGTATAACGTTTTGAGTTGTTTCCTCTTTCTAAACTTTCTTTTATCTTTTATCTGACGACACCACGCTTTACTCTCGCCATGTTGGCAAAACAAACGCGATCATATCCGAGGCAATGGCTGAATCTTTAGAAAATGACCTCCAGGCTGTAGTGGATTGGGGTCATAAATGGTTGGTAACATTTAATGCCGCAAAGACAAAGCTCTTTTCCTTCAACAACTACAAGACACATCTCCAACCACCGATTGCCATGGCAAATAACACCCTACCTGAGAGTTCATCATTCAAACTCCTCGGCCTAACCTTCACAGGTAACATGAATTGGAACAAATACATTGAAGACATTGCCAAGGCTGCCGCAAAGAAGGTTGGCTCCCTCTACCGTGCTAGTAAACTCCTCACACCTGACATTATCCTGTATCTCTACAAAGCCACCATCTGCCCATGCATGGAGTATTGTTGTCACATCTGGACTGGTGCATAATCTACTAGTCTCTCCCTCCTTGACAAGGTCAAAAAAAGAATCGCCAACCTAATAGTTCCTCACTGTCGACCAAGCTCCAGTCCCTGTCCCATCGCCGTAATGTGCTTGTTTTACAAATACTTCAATGGATTATGCTCCGATGAATTGGCTACTCCGGTACCCCCTCGACGTAAATTCACTAAACCAACTCGACAATCAACTAAATCCCATCCATTCACTGTGGAGATCCCCAGATGCCGGAGAGCTTTCTACTCAAATAGCTTCTTTCCTCATGCTGCTGGCCTCTGGAACTCCCTCCCTGCCACTTGTTTCCCCAACAGTACTGACATGCAGAAATTTAAAATTGATGTAAACAGACATCTCGCTGCGCAGATCCCAGTTTAGGTTGACCCCTCCACCCAACCTTCACCCCTTTTCTTTCTTCTCAGTAGCCCCTTACGTCTACAGTGGCGGCCTGCCTTGTTTGGGGTGAACTACTTAAAAAAAAAAAGAATTAAGCTTTGGATTCTCTTGTATACTTTGCTAAACAGAAATGCTGCTTAATACTAACTAACAGCTAGCCACGCGCATATTTTATAGCGTGTTAAATGAAAAGCCTTCGGTCCTTTTACACACGAACGACGTCTAGAGAATAGAAAGTGAACCGAGAGTTTACTTACAACATCCTCGAAGGTCTCTCTTTCCCTCTATTTTGTAATTTAGTCCCCACATTTTATGAGTGATGTTTCTGACAAAGGAGGAAGAATTGCTGTTTTTTGTGGAGGAGGTGGTTGTTGTTTTTAGTTGGAGGTATGTGGAGATTTTCAAAGTTCTCATAGTACTCATCATCATGCAACTGTCAATCTATCCACCTCATTGACCCTTATCCTCGAGTTGTTTTTATGTCTTGATAAGTGGTTACTAATTCATAACAAAACCATCATTGGGACGGCCTAAACAAACAAACGAAGGGGTTACGCTTTGGCGAGCCTGTTGTGAATCCAGGTGATTGAACGCTGGTAGTGGGATCTCTTTCAGGCTTGGTTTGTCTTAAAGAGACTCTACCTTTCTATTCCCTTTTACTATTATGCCTTCTACAAGTCCACACAACATATACCTTATTATTTCCTATACTAACATCAGAGTCTCAAGTTAAACTTTCCAGATGTCCAATAATTCAATGGATTGTGCTCCGATGAATTAGCTGTTCTGGTGCCCCCTCGTCGTAAGTTCACTAGACCAACTCGACAACCAACTAAATCCCATCCATTCACTGTGGAGGTCCCCAGATGCCGGAGAGCATTCTACTCAAATAGCTTCTTTCCTCGTGCTGCTGGCCTCTGGAACTCTCTCCCTGCCCTCTGTTTCCCCGACGGTACAGACATGCAGAAATTTAAAACTAATATAAACAGACATCTCGCTGCGCAGATCCCAATTTAGGTTGACCCCCCCAACCTTCTCCCTTTTCTTTCTTCTCAGTAGCCCCTTACGTCTGGGGTGAACTATGTTAAAAAAAAAACCCTCACATACTTGCTCGTTGTGAGACTAACTTGGATGCTTCTATTGATAGCAACGATCTACATGTAAAGGGTTATTTGCTTCTTGTTCACTTAGAGCTTTCCATGCATTTGTATGGTCTTGCCCTCTTTTCCGCGGGGATCTACTCATTGCACGTGTCTTCAGTCTTTTTTTTTTTTTTTTTATCTGTCTGAGGTTGTCTTTGATGCACTCCACTTACTATTTGTTATTTTTGTACCGTTCTCCTTCTGACAATGACTGCTCTGTTGTTGATTCTATATCTAGCAGTATTAATAATTCATTGAAGCTTCATCCGCCAACCTCTATCTTTGTTTATGGTTACTTCAATGCTCATCATTCTGACTGGCTCACTAACTCTAATCGTATAGTTCTAGCTGGTAAAATCTGTCTGAACATTTCTCTGGCTCATAACTTGTACAAAATGATCACTTTCCCCACTCGTTTTTCTGATAATGACCTTCATCAACCATCATTTATCTTTTTCTCACTAGTTTTCCTGACTTATGTTATATTTCCGCTTTCACCCATTGAGTTATTATGATGCTGTTGTTAATGTTGAGGTTGTTTTGTATGTGAAGTTTTCTGTCGATCGTCCTTTCCATAGGAACACGTTTAACTACAGGAAGGCTGATGAGGACGGACTTCGCAGCTTCCTTATGTGACGTACCACGGTGTTCTATATTTGGTATGTCTCCTAGTGGTGCTGCTAAGGAGCTTACTGACTGGTTTCTTGTTGGAATTGACACCTTCATTCCTAGTCGTAAGTTTCAAGCCAAACCTCATTCTCCTCCCTGTTTGTTTGTTCTTCTGCCATTTCCCATCGTAACCATTACTTTAATCAGTATCGTCGGGATTGCTCGGCAGCTTCCAGACAACACTACAGAAGAGCTAGCAATGCCTGCAAGAGAGCAATTTCTCAGGCTGTCTAGCTATTCTTGAAGGATTCGTGACTATATCTCATCTTAAAAGGATGGCTCTCGTAATTTTTGGAGAATCTACCATAGTGTTATTAATAGTGGCAATTCTGCTATTCCTCCTCTTTTTAATGGTTTTCAGGTTGTTTCATCTTCTAAGAATAAGGCTAATTTCTGCTAATCTTTTTCCTGACATTTCTTCTCTTGATGACTCATCTGCTGTTCTTCCTGATTTTCTTTCGAAAGCTGATCACTCTCTTCACTCTGTCATAATCACTCCGAAGATGGTTATAAGGATTATTTCTGATCTTTACCAGTTTAATGATTCCAGACCTGATTCAATTCCTGCTGTCGTTCTCAAACGTGCGTTCTTCATAATTGTCTCATCTATACTCTGCTTACTTTGTTCCGGCTCGTTTGACTTGTTACTCTTGTCGTCTTTACCAATTCGCTGTTTCTATACCTCGTTATAATACAGCTTTTTATTCACGTAGCTTCCGTCCAAGAACTGCAGGCTAGTGGAACTCTAATCCTGCTGATTGTTTTCCTCCTACTTATAGCTTGATAGTTTATAGACTAAGGTCAATAGGCATCTTCTGTCTTGGCGATAATCATCGTTCTTTCTTTTTAGCTCCTTAATCAATTAGCCTCATGCCTTGGCTGGAGCGATTTCCATATAAAATATACCTGAGGGACTTTTTATTTGATAATGCATGGAAATTATTCACTTTGACTAAAAAGGAAGAACTTTATAAACTTCTTTTCTGATCAGTGGAAAATAATTCATAATAAAAATAATTGCATACCTACCTATTTTAATATTTTATCTCTATCTATCTATCTATCTATCTATCTATCTATCTATCTATCTATTGTAATAATTGCCCGGTTCCTATCCATCTATCTAAATATGTTCCTTATTTTCATTTAGTACTATTTATATCCATCTCTTGTAATAAGTTTTCCGAATTAATTCATCTATCTATCTATCTATCTATCTATCTATCTATCTATCTATCTATCTATCTATCTATCTATCTATCAAACTATAATCTATCTATCTATCAAACTATAATCTATCTATCTATCTTTCTATCTATCTATCTATCTATCTATCTATCTATCTATCTATCTATCTATCTATCTATCTATCTATCTATCTATCTATCCATCTATCTATCTATCTATCAAACTATAATCTATCTATCTATCTATCTATCTATCTATCTATCTATCTATCTATCTATCTATCTATCTATCTATCTATCTATCTATCTATCAAACTATAATCTATCTATCTATCAAACTATAATCTATCTATCTATCTTTCTATCTATCTATCTATCTATCTATCTATCTATCTATCTATCTATCTATCTATCCATCTATCTATCTATCTATCAAACTATAATCTATCTATCTATCTATCTATCTATCTATCTATCTATCTATCTATCTATCTATCTATCTATCTATCAAACTATAATCTATCTATCCATCTATCTTAATACATTTGCCCCCGTATTAATTCATCTATCTATCTATCTATCTATCTATCTATCTATCTATCTATCTATCTATCTATCTATCTATCTATCTATCTATCTATCTATCTATCAAACTATAATCTATCTATCTATCTATCTATCTATCTATCTATCTATCAAACTATAATCTATATATCTATCTATCTATCTATCTATCTATCTATCTATCAAACTATAATCTATCTATCTATTTATCTATCTATCAAACTATAATCTATCTATCTATCAAACTATAATCTATCTATCTATCTATCTATCTATCTATCTATCTATCTATCTATCTATCTATCTATCTATCAAACTATAATCTATCTATCTATCTATCTATCTATCTATCTATCTATCTATCTATCTATCTATCTATCTATCTATCTATCTATCTTAATACGTTTGTGCCCGTATTAATTCATCTATCTATCTATCTATCTATCTATCTATCTATCTATCTATCTATCTATCTATCTATCTATCTATCTACCTATCTATCTATCTATCTATCTATCTATCTATCTATCTATCTATCTATCTATCTATCTATCTATCTATCTATCTATCCATCTATCTATCTATTGTAATAATTGCCCGGTTTCTATCCATCTATCTAAATATGTTCCTTATTTTCATTTAGTACTATTTATATCCATCTCTCGTAATAAGTTTTCCGAATTAATTCATCTATCTATCTATCTATCTATCTATCTATCTATCTATCTATCTATCTATCTATCTATCTATCTATCTATCTATCTATCAAACTATAATCTATCTATCTATCAAACTATAATCTATCTATCTATCTATCTATCTATCTATCTATCTATCTATCTATCTATCTATCTATCTATCTATCTATCTATCTTTATACGTTTTACCCCGTATTAATTCATCTATCTATCTATCTATCTATCTATCTATCTATCTATCTATCTATCTATCTATCTATCTATCTATCTATCTATCTATCAAACTATAATCTATCTATCTATCTTTCTATCTATCTATCTATCTATCTATCTATCTATCTATCAAACTATAATCTATCTATCTATCCATCTATCTTAATACATTTGCCCCCGTATTAATTCATCTATCTATCTATCTATCTATCTATCTATCTATCTATCTATCTATCTATCTATCTATCTATCTATCTATCTATCTATCTATCTATCTATCAAACTATAATCTATCTATCTATCTATCTATCTATCTATCTATCTATCTATCTATAATCTATCTATCTATCTATTTATCTAACTATCAAACTATAATCTATCTATCTATCAAACTATAATCTATCTATCTATCTATCTATCTATCTATCTATCTATCTATCTATCTATCTATCTATCTATCTATCTATCTATCTATCTATCTATCTATCTATCTATCAAACTATAATCTATCTATCTATCTATCTATCTATCTTAATACGTTTGTGCCCATCTATCTATCTATCTATCTATCTATCTATCTATCTATCTATCTATCTATCTATCTATCTATCTATCTATCTATCTATCTATCTATCTTAGCTTGATGCCTCTTGTATTTTCGCCTCAGATTCCGAAATGTGTTTCTTCCCGTCCAGTTATTCATTCATTCATCCCTTCTCGCTTTTTCTGCATATCAAATTCCCGTCACCAATTTTGTGGGATGAGTCTTTGATCGTATATTCATAACATAGAACCTTTGTTCATAGAAGGTACAAAAAATGCGAGGTCTCGGAGAAAGATAGATTGACAGATTGATTTCCGGGTTAGTGAAAAAGAAAAACAGAAAACCCTTACGGTATAAAAAGAAGGGCTACATTTCAAAGAGCAAGATAAAAATCATCAAGTGTTACTATCCGCCCCCTTTTGCTGATGGCAAAGCCTCGACTTAGTTTCAATGATCGGACGGACTCGCTTGATATCTAACCTACTCTGTATCGACCCCATCACGCATAACATCCTGACAGATGGGTAATATCAGAACGACTAATATTACATCTGACAAGTAAATAAGTAAGTATATATATATATATATATATATATATATATATATATATATACTAGCAGGGGTACTCAGCGTTGCCCGGAGACATACATGACAAAATAGAATCGAAGAAAAATATGTGTAATGTCTTTTCTATAATTATGAAATTGGAGTTATTTCCCTTGGTCACGTGGGGTATTTTCGCAGGAAGGTCGCCACGTTCCTTTTCATGTCTATCACACCAACACAATAACAGCGTAGTTTTAAAAGTATTTAATCTGAAAGAGAAAAGGGGTTGCGTGTATGGAAGTACAAACAAGAATTTATTGACTTTGGACTTGAAGACGACCAATGACAAGAGTCACTAGAGGATAAGGGTTAATGAGATGGGAATGATTGCCAGCGGAATGATGAAGAACACTATGGAAGTACAAACAAGAATTTATTGACTTTGGACTTGAAGACGACCAATGACAAAAGTCACTAAAGCATAAGGGTTAATGAGATGGGAATGATTGCCAGCAGAATGATGAAGAACACTATGGAAGTACAAACAAGAATTTATTGACTTTGGACTTGAAGACGACCAATGTCAAAGGTCACTAGAGCATAAGGGTTAATGAGATGGGAATGATTGCCAGCGAAATGATGAAGAACACTATGGAAGTACAAACAAGAATTTATTGACTTTGGACTTGAAGACGACCAATGTCAAAAGTCACTAGAGCATAAGGGTTAATGAGATGGGAATGATTGCCAGCGGAATGATGAAGAACACTATGGAAGTACAAACAAGAATTTATTGACTTTGGACTTGAAGACGACCAATGACAAGAGTCACTAGAGCATAAGGGTTAATGAGATGGGAATGATTGCCAGCGGAATGATGAAGAACACTATGGAAGTACAAACAAGAATTTATTGACTTTGGACTTGAAGACGACCAATGTCAAAAGTCACTAGAGCATAAGGGTTAATGAGATGGGAATGATTGCCAGCGGAATGATGAAGAACACTATGGAAGTACAAACAAGAATTTATTGACTTTGGACTTGAAGACGACCAATGTCAAAAGTCACTAGAGCATAAGGGTTAATGAGATGGGAATGATTGCCAGCGGAATGATGAAGAACACTATGGAAGTACAAACAAGAATTTATTGACTCTGGACTTGAAGTCGACCAATGACAAGAGTCACTAGAGGATAAGGGTTAATGAGATGGGAATGATTGCCAGCGGAATGATGAAGAACACTATGGAAGTACAAACAAGAATTTATTGACTTTGGACTTGAAGACGACCAATGACAAGAGTCACTAGAGCATAAGGGTTAATGAGATAGGAATGATTGCCAGCAGAATGATGAAGAACACTATGGAAGTACAAACAATAATTTATTGACTCTGGACTTGAAGACGACCAATGACAAGAGTCACTAGAGGATAAGGGTTAATGAGATGGGAATGATTGCCAGCAGAATGATGAAGAACACTATGGAAGTACAAACAAGAATTTATTGACTTTGGACTTGAAGACGACCAATGTCAAAAGTCACTAGAGCATAAGGGTTAATGAGATGGGAATGATTGCCAGCGGAATGATGAAGAACACTATGGAAGTACAAACAAGAATTTATTGACTCCGGACTTGAAGTCGACCAATGACAAGAGTCACTAGAGGATAAGGGTTAATGAGATGGGAATGATTGCCAGCGGAATGATGAAGAACACTATGGAAGTACAAACAAGAATTTATAGACTTTGGACTTGAAGACGACCAATGACAAGAGTCACTAGAGCATAAGGGTTAATGAGATAGGAATGATTGCCAGCGGAATGATGAAGAACACTATGGAAGTACAAACAAGAATTTATTGACTTTGGACTTTAAGACGACCAATGTCAAAAGTCACTAGAGCATAAGGGTTAATTAGATGGGAATGATTGCCAGCGGAATGATGAAGAACACTATGGAAGTACAAACAAGAATTTATTGACTTTGGACTTGAAGACGACCAATGACAAGAGTCACTAGAGGATAAGGGTTAATGAGATGGGAATGATTGCCAGCGGAATGATGAAGAACACTATGGAAGTACAAACAAGAATTTATTGACTTTGGACTTGAAGACGACCAATGACAAGAGTCACTAAAGCATAAGGGTTAATGAGATGGGAATGATTGCCAGCGGAATGATGAAGAACACTATGGAAGTACAAACAAGAATTTATTGACTTTGGACTTGAAGACGACCAATGTCAAAAGTCACTAGAGCATAAGGGTTAATGAGATGGGAATGATTGCCAGCGGAATGATGAAGAACACTATGAAAGTACAAACAAGAATTTATTGACTTTGGACTTGAAGACGACCAATGACAAGAGTCACTAGAGGATAAGGGTTAATGAGATGGGAATGATTGCCAGCGGAATGATGAAGAACACTATGGAAGTACAAACAAGAATTTATTGACTTTGGACTTGAAGACGACCAATGTCAAAAGTCACTAAAGCATAAGGGTTAATGAGATGGGAATGATTGCCAGCGGAATGATGAAGAACACTATGGAAGTACAAACAAGAATTTATTGACTTTGGACTTGAAGACGACCAATGTCAAAAGTCACTAAAGCATAAGGGTTAATGAGATGGGAATGATTGCCAGCGGAATGATGAAGAACACTATGGAAGTACAAACAAGAATTTATTGACTCTGGACTTGAAGTCGACCAATGACAAGAGTCACTAGAGGATAAGGGTTAATGAGATGGGAATGATTGCCAGCGGAATGATGAAGAACACTATGGAAGTACAAACAAGAATTTATTTACTTTGGACTTGAAGACGACCAATGTCAAAAGTCACTAAAGCATAAGGGTTAATGAGATGGGAATGATTGCCAGCGGAATGATGAAGAACACTATGGAAGTACAAACAAGAATTTATTGACTTTGGACTTGAAGACGACCAATGACAAGAGTCACTAGAGGATAACGTTAATGAGATAGGAATGATTGCCAGCGGAATGATGAAGAACACTATAGAAGTACAAACAAGAATTTATTGACTCTGGACTTGAAGACGACCAATGACAAGAGTCACTAGAGGATAAGGGTTAATGAGATAGGAATGATTGCCAGCGGAATGATGAAGAACACTATGGAAGTACAAACAAGAATTTATTGACTTTGGACTTGAAGACGACCAATGTCAAAAGTCACTAAAGCATAAGGGTTAATGAGATGGGAATGATTGCCAGCGGAATGATGAAGAACACTATGTAAGTACAAACAAGAATTTGATGACTCTGGACTTGAAGACGACCAATGACAAGAGTCACTAGAGGATAAGGGTTAATGAGATAGGAATGATTGCCAGCGGAATGATGAAGAACACTATGGAAGTACAAACAAGAATTTATTGACTTTGGACTTGAAGACGACCAATGTCAAAAGTCACTAGAGCATAAGGGTTAATGAGATGGGAATGATTGCCAGCGGAATGATGAAGAACACTATGGAAGTACAAACAAGAATTTATTGACTTTGGACTTGAAGACGACCAATGTCAAAAGTCACTAGAGCATAAGGGTTAATGAGATGGGAATGATTGCCAGCGGAATGATGAAGAACACTATGGAAGTACAAACAAGAATTTATTGACTTTGGACTTGAAGATGACCAATTACAAGAGTCACTAGAGCATAAGGGTTAATGAGATAGGAATGATTGCCAGCGGAATGATGAAGAACACTATGGAAGAACAAACAAGAATTTATTGACTTTGGACTTGAAGACGACCAATGTCAAAAGTCACTAGAGCATAAGGGTTAATGAGATGGGAATGATTGCCAGCGGAATGATGAAGAACACTATGGAAGTACAAACAAGAATTTATTGACTTTGGACTTGAAGACGACCAATGACCAGAGTCACTAGAGGATAAGGGTTAATGAGATGGGAATGATTGCCAGCGGAATGATGAAGAACACTATGGAAGTACAAACAAGAATTTATTGACTTTGGACTTGAAGACGACCAATGTCAAAAGTCACTAGAGGATAATAGTTAATGAGATGGGAATGATTGCCAGCGGAATGATGAAGAACACTATGGAAGTACAAACAAGAATTTATTGACTCTGGACTTGAAGTCGACCAATGACAAGAGTCACTAGAGGATAAGGGTTAAGGAGATGGGAATGATTGCCAGCGGAATGATGAAGAACACTATGGAAGTACAAACAAGAATTTATTGACTTTGGACTTGAAGACGACCAATGTCAAAAGTCACTAGAGCATAAGGGTTAATGAGATGGGAATGATTGCCAGCGGAATGATGAAGAACACTATGGAAGTACAAACAAGAATTTATTGACTTTGGACTTGAAGACGACCAATGACAAGAGTCACTAGAGGATAAGGGTTAATGAGATGGGAATGATTGCCAGCGGAATGATGAAGAACACTATGGAAGTACAAACAAGAATTTATTGACTTTGGACTTGAAGACGACCAATGTCAAAAGTCACTAGAGCATAAGGGTTAATGAGATGGGAATGATTGCCAGCGGAATGATGAAGAACACTATGGAAGTACAAACAAGAATTTATTGACTCTGGACTTGAAGTCGACCAATGACAAGAGTCACTAGAGGATAAGGGTTAATGAGATGGGAATGATTGCCAGCGGAATGATGAAGAACACTATGGAAGTACAAACAAGAATTTATTGACTTTGGACTTGAAGACGACCAATGTCAAAAGTCACTAGAGCATAAGGGTTAATGAGATGGGAATGATTGCCAGCGGAATGATGAAGAACACTATGGAAGTACAAACAAGAATTTATTGACTTTGGACTTGAAGACGACCAATGACAAGAGTCACTAGAGGATAAGGGTTAATGAGATGGGAATGATTGCCAGCGGAATGATGAAGAACACTATGGAAGTACAAACAAGAATTTATTGACTCTGGACTTGAAGTCGACCAATGACAAGAGTCACTAGAGGATAAGTGTTAATGAGATGGGAATGATTGCCAGCGGAATGATGAAGAACACTATGGAAGTACAAACAAGAATTTATTGACTTTGGACTTGAAGACGACCAATGACAAGAGTCACTAGAGGATAACGTTAATGAGATGGGAATGATTGCCAGCGGAATGATGAAGAACACTATAGAAGTACAAACAAGAATTTATTGACTATGGACTTGAAGACGACCAATGACAAGAGTCACTAGAGGATAAGGGTTAATGAGATAGGAATGATTGCCAGCGGAATGATGAAGAACACTATGGAAGTACAAACAAGAATTTATTGACTTTGGACTTGAAGACGACCAATGTCAAAAGTCACTAAAGCATAAGGGTTAATGAGATGGGAATGATTGCCAGCGGAATGAGGAAGAACACTATGGAAGTACAAACAAGAATTTATTGACTTTGGACTTGAAGACGACCAATGTCAAAAGTCACTAGAGCATAAGGGTTAATGAGATGGGAATGATTGCCAGCGGAATGATGAAGAACACTATTGAAGTACAAACAAGAATTTATTGACTCTGGACTTGAAGTCGACCAATGACAAGAGTCACTAGAGGATAAGGGTTAATGAGATGGGAATGATTGCCAGCAGAATGATGAAGAACACTATGGAAGTACAAACAAGAATTTATTGACTTTGGACTTGAAGACGACCAATGACAAGAGTCACTAGAGCATAAGGGTTAATGAGATAGGAATGATTGCCAGCGGAATGATGAAGAACACTATGGAAGTGCAAACAATAATTTATTTACTCTGGACTTGAAGACGACCAATGACAAGAGTCACTAGAGGATAAGGGTTAATGAGATGGGAATGATTGCCAGCAGAATGATGAAGAACACTATGCAAGTACAAACAAGAATTTATTGACTTTGGACTTGAAGACGACCAATGACAAGAGTCACTAGAGGATAAGGGTTAATGAGATAGGAATGATTGCCAGCAGAATGATGAAGAACACTATGGAAGTACAAACAAGAATTTATTGACTTTGGACTTGAAGACGACCAATGTCAAAAGTCACTAGAGCATAAGGGTTAATGAGATGGGAATGATTGCCAGCGGAATGATGAAGAACACTATGGAAGTACAAACAAGAATTTATTGACTTTGGACTTGAAGATGACCAATGTCAAAAGTCACTAGAGCATAAGGGTTAATTAGATGGGAATGATTGCCAGCGGAATGATGAAGAACACTATGGAAGTACAAACAAGAATTTATTGACTTTGGACTTGAAGACGACCAATGTCAAAAGTCACTAGAGCATAAGGGTTAATGAGATGGGAATGATTGCCAGCGGAATGATGAAGAACACTATGGAAGTACAAACAAGAATTTATTGACTTTGGACTTGAAGACGACCAATGACAAGAGTCACTAGAGCATAAGGGCTAATGAGATGGGAATGATTGCCAGCGGAATGATGAAGAACACTATGGAAGTACAAACAAGAATTTATTGACTTTGGACTTGAAGACGACCAATGACAAGAGTCACTAGAGGATAAGGGTTAATGAGATGGGAATGATTGCCAGCGGAATGATGAAGAACACTATGGAAGTACAAACAAGAATTTATTGACTTTGGACTTGAAGATGACCAATGTCAAAAGTCACTAGAGCATAAGGGTTAATTAGATGGGAATGATTGCCAGCGGAATGATGAAGAACACTATGGAAGTACAAACAAGAATTTATTGACTTTGGACTTGAAGACGACCAATGTCAAAAGTCACTAGAGCATAAGGGTTAATGAGATGGGAATGATTGCCAGCGGAATGATGAAGAACACTATGGAAGTACAAACAAGAATTTATTGACTTTGGACTTGAAGACGACCAATGACAAGAGTCACTAGAGCATAAGGGCTAATGAGATGGGAATGATTGCCAGCGGAATGATGAAGAACACTATGGAAGTACAAACAAGAATTTATTGACTTTGGACTTGAAGACGACCAATGACAAGAGTCACTAGAGGATAAGGGTTAATGAGATGGGAATGATTGCCAGCGGAATGATGAAGAACACTATGGAAGTACAAACAAGAATTTATTGACTTTGGACTTGAAGACGACCAATGACAAGAGTCACTAGAGCATAAGGGTTAATGAGATAGGAATGATTGCCAGCGGAATGATGAAGAACACTATGGAAGTGCAAACAATAATTTATTGACTCTGGACTTGAAGACGACCAATGACAAGAGTCACTAGAGGATAAGGGTTAATGAGATGGGAATGATTGCCAGCGGAATGATGAAGAACACTATGGAAGTACAAACAAGAATTTATTGACTTTGGACTTGAAGACGACCAATGACAAGAGTCACTAGAGCATAAGGGTTAATGAGATAGGAATGATTGCCAGCGGAATGATGAAGAATACTATGGAAGTGCAAACAATAATTTATTGACTCTGGACTTGAAGACGACCAATGACAAGAGTCACTAGAGGATAAGGGTTAATGAGATGGGAATGATTGCCAGCAGAATGATGAAGAACACTATGGAAGTACAAACAAGAATTTATTGACTTTGGACTTGAAGACGACCAATGACAAGAGTCACTAGAGGATAAGGGTTAATGAGATAGGAATGATTGCCAGCAGAATGATGAAGAACACTATGGAAGTACAAACAAGAATTTATTGACTTTGGACTTGAAGACGACCAATGTCAAAAGTCACTAGAGCATAAGGGTTAATGAGATGGGAATGATTGCCAGCGGAATGATGAAGAACACTATGGAAGTACAAACAAGAATTTATTGACTTGTGACTTGAAGACGACCAATGTCAAAAGTCACTAGAGCATAAGCGTTAATTAGATGGGAATGATTGCCAGCGGAATGATGAAGAACACTATGGAAGTACAAACAAGAATTTATTGACTTTGGACTTGAAGACGACCAATGTCAAAAGTCACTAGAGCATAAGGGTTAATGAGATGGGAATGATTGCCAGCGGAATGATGAAGAACACTATGGAAGTACAAACAAGAATTTATTGACTTTGGACTTGAAGACGACCAATGTCAAAAGTCACTAGAGCATAAGGGTTAATGAGATGGGAATGATTGCCAGCGGAATGATGAAGAACACTATGGAAGTACAAACAAGAATTTGATGACTCTGGACTTGAAGACGACCAATGTCAAAAGTCACTAGAGCATAAGGGTTAATGAGATGGGAATGATTGCCAGCGGAATGATGAAGAACACTATGGAAGTACAAACAAGAATTTATTGACTCTGGACTTGAAGACGACCAATGACAAAAGTCACTAGAGGATAAGGGTTAATGAGATGGGAATGATTGCCAGCGGAATGATGAAGAACACTATGGAAGTACAAACAAATATTTATTGACTTTGGACTTGAAGACGACTAAGGGAAGCAGTCCCGCGGTAATGTGTCACACAGACGGGAAGCTCTTGCAAAAAAGCTCTATTCATGGACATTCTGCTAAGCACAAGTATGGAAAAAGAAAGTTTTTTTCTCGGTGTGGTAGAAGGATAAGTTCTTGCTGTGAATGTTTTACAGAGACAACCAAATATAGATTTCAGTCGATTGCCTTTCATGAAAATAAATATAGAGTATTAAAAGTTAGCAACGTTTCTTTCTGTGAGAAAGATGGTTATGTGTGTGTGGGGGGAAGAGGTCACTCCCACTAGATTTCGAAGTTAATTTTGTAATTAGCCAAGGCAAGAAAGGGTAAACTTAACAGCAAGAGACCGACAAAAGTGCGATTTCAAACAAAATCGTGTCAAAGCAATTTACCGGACAACGAACAGAGCCTCTTTTAGATATGCTTAGACGCACATGATAATGAAACTATCTCCATCTCAAATGTTTTCCTAAGTAGAAGAAACGTCAGTCCTTATTGTTTAGGAACTCCTCATACGACCGACACAATTAAAATGGATATGCCAACCTCATTATCGTCCTATGATCTATGGAGGATGCAGAGACTTAGTGTCGTTGTGATTTACAACCGCGGGGTCTTCAGGTTTAGGGGCTAAAAACAGTTGATTGGCGACACCAAAGGATTGGGTAGGTAACTGTATGAGGGAGGGGAGACGGATAAGAAAGAATAAAAGGGCAACGTTGTTTTCTTTGAGGATTTGAAGAAAAATAACACAAAAAGAAATAAAAAAACATTAGAATTGACGCCTGAAAATGTATAAAGAGAAATTAAACAAAAGAGAATTAGTTCCGTTTGCATTTTTGGAAAGACAAGAACAGTGAAAGCTAAAAGGTAGTGGGTGTAGATGATTCCACCCCTTTAAAGTGCAAAACACACACCCACACACACACACATATATATATATCTGTTTTTATAAAGTTAGGTATGTGTATATGCTTATATATTCGTATGTACAAGATTAACTCCTAAACAAAGTCACTAATCATTATGAATTTTGGAATATAGCTGCTAAAAGTATACGTTGACAATGTGAGTTATTTTATTTATTTTATAAACATTAGTTCACCGAAAACAAGGCAAATTCCTAGTGTAGACGTAAGAGGCTACTGAGAATTAGGGTGAACGTTTTGATGGGTAATCTTAAATTGGGAGCTGCGCAGCGAGATGCTTGTCCACATTAGTTTTACATTTCTGCATGTCGGTACAGTCGGACAAACAGGAAGCAGGGAGGATGTTCCAAAGGCCGACAGCTCTAGGAAATAAGCTATTGGAGTAGAAGGCTGTCCGGCATCTGGAGACTTCCACAGTGAATGGATGATGTTTAGCTGTTTGTCGGTTTGTCGGTTAGTCAAGAGTATTTACGTTGAGGGGACGCCGTAGCAGCAAGTTCATCGGATCACATTCCATTGAAGTACTTGTAAAACAAGCAAGCACAAGAATGCACCATTGCGGCGATGGGACAGGTGCTTGAGCTTGGTGGATAGTAAGGGACCTATTAGATTAGAGACTCTTTTTTACCTTCTCTAAGAGGGAGAGACTAGTGGATGGTGCATCAGCCCAGATGTGACAACAATACCTCATGCATTGGTAGATGGTGGCTTTGTAGAGATATAGGATATTGTCATGTGTGATATGTTTTCTAGCTCAGTAGAGGGAGCCTACATTCTTTGCAGCAGCCTTGGAAATGTTTTCTATGTATTTGTTCCAATTCATGCTACCTGTGAATGTTAGGTCTAGGAGTTTGAATGTTGGACTCTCATGTAGAGTGTTATTGGCCATGGCAATCGGTGGTTAAGCAGTTTCTTGTAGTTGTTGAAGGAAAATACCTTTGTCTTTGCAGCATTAAATGTTACCATCCATTTATGACTCATCCCACTACAGATTGGATGTCACTTTCTAAGGATTCAGCCGTTGGCTCGGATATGTGCAGGTACATTTTACCCACATGATGAGAGTAGAGTGTGCTGTCGTCAGATAATATTTAGTTTAATTTAGTTTCATGCAAAGGGGTAAAAAGGTGGGGGGGGGGCTTCATGAAAATTCAGGTACCTCCGAAGTTTGTGAAATTTTAACAATAAGTATTATACATCAATTAATAAATATTCCCTAAATTTCAGTTTATTTGGAGCATTAAATAGGGTTTTTAAGAGACATAATACGGGCGCAACCTCCTATTTAAAAATTTAAATATTGCATTAAATATGATCCATATTACTTAGACACCAATTAGGCAATATTTCCTGAATTTTATTTTTTCTTAAGCACCTTTAAGCTTCAGCCCTAAATTTTATTTTTTGAAATGGATTTTGATCAAAATTGGATTCTAGAATAAGCTTTAATAACATTATACGAGGCCTGTCTAAAAAGTATCGGACCTTTATTTTTCCGTGCGAAATAGAGACGATAAGGCGGCGCCACTCTACACAGTGAAGGAAGACACCTTCATGCGCATGTGTGAATTTTATCAACGCCTTCATGCGCGTTAGTCGCTGCCTGTCAGTCGCTGCCTGTCAGTCGCTGCCTGTCAGTCGCTGAGTGAGGTGCTACACAACGTGTTCGTCGGATTACCGATTTTCTCAAGATGACTAAACGTGTTGAGCAAAGGTAACGCATAATATGTTTAAAGTGTTTAAATGAGATACAATGTTTAATGAACTGTGTTTAATGAGAAAAGAATTTAAAAAGAACTATGTTTAAAAAGAAAAAAATGTTTTAATAACGAGAAATGTTTAAAAAGTAATGTGTAAATGAACCGACAGTTTAAAGGCTTAAAAACGCCCTAAAGAAATATGTTTAAAAGTGCCTATTAAAAATGCCTTTTAAAAGTGCCTTAAAGTGAGCGTTAAAGAAGTTTGAAAACGCTTCATAAACTTTCATAAGATTTCATATGATTTCGTATGATTTCGTATTTTGAGAAGCGCTTAATAGACTTTCGTGGCGATGATTTTCATCATTGATAACGTAATAAATGTCTGGTTTTGGGTGCCACTATGCAGCATTAATACATATACAGTAATATTAAGCATTCCTAGCTCCCCTCCGTCGGTTGGGGAAGAAAATCTCCGAAAAATGCGTCCAGTTTATAACAACAATTCGTTATACTTTAAACGCAGATAAAAAATGAATTCCCACTAAGCCAACTAATAAATAGCCATTTAAAAGAGTAAATACATAAGCAACAAATAAACAAATAAGTTCACAAAATTAGTAAATTGTCCTCAAATTAAAATACTGATGGAAATATTCTCATTCCTATAACGAGTCATTGTAAAGTATAATATATGAAATATATAAAACAAGCAGTAATGAATCACATGGAATGAAGAATGCAAGGCGAATAACTGAATGTTACCATGCGCTGTTGATTCCCTCTCCCACCCTCTATCTCTTTGGGATAATTGATAGGGTGTTTGCTTACGGGTCGGGGGACCGAGGTTCAATCCGCAGCGAAGTCATACCAAAGACTAAAATGGTACTTGATTCTACGTTGCTAAACACTCGGCATTATAAATTGAGGATCAAGGGTAAGTAAACGATCCATATATATATATATATATATATATATATATATATATATATATATATATATATATATTACGTTAGTGCAAAAACAATGGCGTTTTCTCACATATGTTATATTTGTATACGTTAATTTATTGATAAAAGCGTTTTTCGCTCTATCGAATAGTGTTATTCGTTTCCAATTTTAACCTCTTCATTTATCGTTTTTGCAGGCTTTTCGACAACATGGGCAAAATTGAAATCCGCACGATATTCTTGTTCCAATTCAAACTAGGCCGAAAAGCTGCCGAGACAGCTCGTGACATCAATGATGCGTTTGGCCCAGGAACCACTAACGAATGTACTGCACAAAGGTGGTTCAAGAAATTTCGCAATGGTGACTAGAGCCTCGAAGATGAAGACGATCAAGGCCGACCGACTGCGGTTGATAACGAAGATCTGAAAGCCACAATTTAAGCCGATCCTCGAAAAACAACACGAGTCGTTCGCCATTTGAAGCAAATAGGGAAATCACAAAAGCTGGATAAATGGGTGCCGCACGAATTGAACGATAATAAAAAAAAAATCGTCGTTTTGAGGTGTCTTCTACGCTGTTGCTGCGCAACAGAAACTGCCCATTTCCTAAGCGAATTGTGACGTGTGATGAAAAGTGGATCTTCTATGACAATCGGCGACGTTCGGCACAGTGGTTGGATGCCGGCGAAGCTCCAAAACACTTCCCGAAGCCGAAATTACACCCCAAAAAGATTATGGTGACTGTTTGGTAGTCTGCGACCGGTCTCATCCATCACAGCTTCTTGAATCCGCGCGAAACGATTACGGCGGAGAAGTACTGCCAACAAATTAACGAAATGCACCAGAAGCTCCGATGTATGCCCCCGAGATTGGTCAATATGCAGGGACCAATTCTCCTCCATGACAACACTCGCCCGCATTTTGCACAACTGACCCTGCAGAAACTGAACGGATTATCACTTTTTCAAGCATCTCGACAACTTCCTGCGCAAGAAATGCTTCAAAAGCCAAGATGATGCTGAATCAGCCTTCAATGACTTCATCGCTTCCAGAACTCCGGATTTTTAGTATAATGGAATAAGTAAACTTGTTTCCCGTTGGCAAAAATGTGTTGATTCTTATTTCATTGGTTCTTATTTTGATTAATAAAGTTTGGTATAAAAGAAGTTATGGTCTTTTGAAGTTGAATGTAAAAAAACGCCATTGTTTTTGCACCGACCCAATAGTTTTCTGTACGCTAAATAGTTGTACTTTTTAAGACATATTCTGCAACAAGGGAGGTAACTTATAACGTTGTAACTTTTATTTTCTGTTCATTAAACATTGGTGAGTTGTAATAAAAGCAGTGTAAGCATTATGAGAACGTCAAAATAACCTGTTATTAATTAACGTGGAAGGAGAAGAAGGGAGTAGAGCGGGAAGAGGACGAAGTAGAATAACAAAGCGAAGGATGAGTAGCAAGACTAGTAGAAGGATGCGGAGGGGATGTAGGAGAAAGAGTTGATGATGGAGTATTCACATGAGCAGATATCATAGCTGGGCTAAAATCTATTTGGGTCTAATCTGGCAATTTCGCAATTATTATTCGTCCGACAATCAAGTTTTCTTTTCGTGTCCTTTTGTAATCTTTGCATTTAAACATTTCTTTTATTTCTGGAGATCGATATCTGAAAAGAAATTCCTCTTTGGAAATTACAATCATTAGCCAGTTGGAAAATTGCTCTTCTGACTCGCACAGCGGATATTCCTTATTTAGTTGTTTCCCCTTTGGAAAATGATACAACAAAAACAAGCGTGAGGGACATAGCTCTGCTGGTAATGAAGTTAATTCTTCCTTTAATCACCTCCTTTCGCATTTAACTATGCCCCCTCTCTGTTTCATTTTCCTGTCTATCTTTTTCTACCTCTATCTTTATCTATCTATCTATCTATCTATCTATCTATCTATCTATCTATCTATCTATCTATCTATCTATCTATCATATATATATATATATATATATATATATATATATATATATATATATATATATATATATTTGTTTCAGATTTTAGATTTTAGATTTTTTGTTTTTTGTTTTTTAGATTTTTTAATTTTTAATTTTAATTTTTTAACGGCCTTAATTTTTGAAATGTTAAATTTCTTTTCTTCTTCTTCTCTTTCTCTATCCCTCCACTTCATTCTCTCCAAATATGATCTGAGGTTAAGATTGGATTCTAACTCTGCCTGATGAGATCTCAGTTTATAGTAACTGTTGATCGATAACATCGACATGCCAGTGTCGCAGATTTTGTACATGTCTGTGTAAATAAAATTATCATATATATATATATATATGTATATATAGTCATCCACAGACAGCTGTTTTGTCGTTTACAACTCATCAGACGTCACAGTGTATTCCCGCCGATAGTTGATATTTGAACGATCAGTCACATACAAATGCGATCAGCAGTCAATTACCCAAATCCCATGCGACAAAAACTCCGACATTGGCATTAGAAAAAATACTATATATATATGGGACATGAAAAAGGAAAAACGGAAAATATAATCATCTACAGACAGATTTTTCGTAATTTCACGCTTCATCAGTGTTGCTAGACGTAACGAGTTTCTCAACCCCGAGATTCGAAACCCGGACACTAGTCACTATTGACCGTGGTCAGTGATACCCGATTGTTAATCTCGAGTACGATAATGCCAGAATTACCTAAGTTCTCTTTCTTAAACAAAAAATAAGTTCCTTAAAAAAGAAGTCTATACTAAATTTAATATTTACTTTTATTTACTTTTATTTAATTTTATTGTATTTTCGATCTTAAATTGCAATATTACTTCATGCCTACAATTTCGTTAATTTACTAATTTACCTTAAACTAAATAAAATAATTATTTCATTTAAATTGTCCGACTTCGTTTTAAGTACATAGTTAGCAATAGAACTGATAACTACACATACGGTTTGTAAACATAACTAAATAAACTGTATGCATTAAATTAAACTTAATGTTTTGACACATATCGGCAATTTGATTGAACTCTTTTTAAAATAAATAAATATAATAATTCATTGAACTATCTTTACATATTTCATTCGTTTACCAAAAACTTAATCAATTACTTATTTCATTTCATCATATAATTATTTTGTTATTCTCGCACAATTTATTTGCTTTCGATCGTCCGACTTGAGTTTGTTATTCTCGATTACCAGAATACCAGATTAACAAATTGACTGTGACTATCTTTTCAACATGCAAACAGAATGGGAGTAATACTTTTCTTTTAAAAAGATCGTTACGATGTGTCATTCATTGGGTTTCGACTACATTTTGGATCACATTAATTGTCTGTCTTAAAATTTCTTTTTAAGCCTTTTATCTTAGTATTCAATCCAGACATGCGCCATCTATTTCTTTAAATAAATATTTCGTTCATTTAATAACTTAACGATCAAACTTTGGTTTGTTTACATTAAATATTGCTGTGTGGATCTTTGCTGATCGTGTTAAAATGCAGACTTCGATGAGGAGAGCTTCCACATTTTGGGTATCCAATGGTTCTGTTCGGAGCGCTATGCACAGTTTGACGAACGCGTTTTCGGTTTCATGTAATAGCCGGTTCACACTATATTGTTGTAAAAAATCAACGCACAAAACGTCTAACAATCAACCGTCGTTCTTGCCGCTTTCCAGTTCATTTTGTTTTCATTTTCAAATCTTGTTTTTCTATCAATTCACCTAGAATCTATAAATATCATGCACGATGTCAGTCGAGATCGCTTTCTTGATGTTGTCTTGCGATAAGACTGCGTTCACAATGGACCTCATTATTTGTGGAGCCATATTTAGACCAAATCCCAACCTCGTTAAACAGTACCTTCTACCTTGGAAAACAACGGTCTGGTAGGGCCAAGGTGACTAACCAAGGCACACTTGAAGATAAGCAGATCGAGATCCAGCAACGCTATATTTGATCCTTGCCGTTTCCATTCCGTCAGTTTGCTGGCACAAACATCAGCGTCTGCAGTATATGCATCCACATGGAGGTTTAGTTCCCAGTAGTCCATTACAGGGCGCATTTTAGATTTATTCTGTCGGACGTAGCCCTCTCGTAGGTTCCAGCTTTTGTTCGTCATAAGAAACAAGCCAGCCTTTCTTGATCCATCGCTGTATTTCTTCCTCAAATAGTTTCCTGACTGATTGAATACCCAGTGACACGTTTTTTTCAGCTTGTCTGGAGCCTTACCTTCTGCCCATTTCCACGTCGCAGTTAATTCATTCTGTTGTTGGTCAAACTCCGCTCGAAAATCGGGTTATTCAATGATAAGGGCTGGCACAGAAACTAGCTCGTCAAGAAATTGGACCTTTCCTGACTTCAAGATAGATAATCAGCTTAGAGCTTGTATCGCGTCTATTCGCATCAATAGGTCAAATCTAAGCTCCCTCACCATTACCAGGACCTCAATTACAACTGCACGTCCACCCCCCCCTCTCTCTCTCTCTCTCTCTCTCTCTCTCTCTCTCTCTCTCTCTCTCTCTCTCTCTCTCTATATATATATATATATATATATATATATATATATATATATACAACTGATCTACCACTAAATTCTAATTTATTTGTTTTTCTTTATCTCCGTTTTCCACGGTGTTAACACGCAATCGCCTAATCAGAACAGAATGTTATTTTTTCGGAGGGTATTAATCCGTAAATTTATTTTTTTTTAAAATCATACACATATTTTTTTAACTATACGTTCCTTTTTTATTTTAATTTAAAGTAATTGATTTTAGTTCTGCTTACTTTTCCCGTGAAAATTGAATAAAACACTTTAACATTATCTAACTAATTAAATACTTTATTTTTATGGTATAAATAAAAATATTAAAAGTTTGGATATTATTGTAGATGGACACCTGTCTCCTGATAAAATGGGATTCTACTTTTTTAGGTGATTACGTTTGAATACCCTGAAACACTGGCGGAAAGAGAAACAACAAAAAATATTTCATAATTCAGACTGGGGATTATTTTCGCAAATAAATTTAACGTAAAATAATTCTCCATTTTTGAGCCATTCTAGGGTTTTATGGCAGATAACCATTTTTAGCTATTGGAGATGAATTCTCTACGTTATTGTTTTGGATCGATTGCGTGTGGTTTTACGACCTTGCCAGTCGAACTTAGGATCAGTGTTAAAAAATATATTAGTTTACTGCCCTAATAATTTAGAACGACCGTAAAAGGAAGAATCTCAGGTGGTGTAATTTAACTGAGTGTGTTAATCTACACATTTACCAAAGTTTGTTGTTAAAATTTTGGAATTATTTTTTTAATTAATGGCCTCTTATTCCAATTAATTGCTTCCCGGACAGCGGGTAGGCTGTGCTAATATATATATATATATATATATATATATATATATATATATATATATATATATATATATATAACCCTCTAGATGGGCACTGTAAGTGTAGTATTAACACAGCAGGACGTCGCTAGCTATAAATGCATCGTTCTTTTCATTAAGTTGAACGCTCTTATGATGTCAAGTTGCCGGATAAAGTGTTCAAATAAACATTCGCTATTCAGCGGTGGCCGAGTGGGTCCAGATGTCGGGATCTGAGTTATAAAAATATTCTAAGTCCGGGGTTTCGAATCGCATGAATAGTAGTGAATAGTTATATCTGTATTCTGATGAGTCCCGATTATAAAGGACGAATCATATACGTACATAGATAATAAACAAAACAAATGTTATATATATATATATATATATATATATATACTTCTCAAACTAAACAATTACTACCTGTAACAACTAAATAAGAAAACACCTGACAATTATTTATGACTTTCTTCTAAACTATCACTTTTTCCCATGTCTTATTTTAATTCTTCCATTCCCGGGGGGGGGGGGGTGACTTAACTCTAATGAGAACGAAAAAGCTACAAATTACACGATGTGTGCAAATATGTCCAGCCTTTTCTTACGGGATAAACTATTTTCCTATTGTATTTTTAAGCTTTTTGATCACGAGGGGGAGAACGGGCTTTCGGACATAACTAATGTGTTTTAAGGGATCGTAAAATGTTACCGTTTCCGTCAATTATATATAAATACTAGCGGAAGTTGTTTGTTTACTTGCTCGAGGTTGAATGGCCCCCTGTAGATATCAATGAGCGAAAACTCATGTTTAAATTCGTATGCTTGTATGGTCTTCAATGGGAATCAGCACAGACTCGTTGGGGCGTGTTATAGGGCTTCATGCATCAGGACGCACGTGGGATCTTGGCCCTAAAGGGATGGGGGCTTATTCTAAACCTGAGAATGAGGGTCGTGAGATGACCCTCTTTTGGGGGTTATCCCCCCAAATTAGGTATCATTCTAACTAGTTTTCCTGTAGGCTGAAGAGGCCTTTAACCCGAATTAGAATAAATCAGTTGAATTTTTAGATTCTTGATTAAGAATAGACAGAAAGTGTCAAGGTGAAAAGGTCGTTGCTTTCTGCAAGTATTATGCCGGTTGGTGGAACGTTTCTTTTATTATTCTACAACAGTTATGGCGGGTACGCACCCACACTCACATAGGCATATGCACATATCAATTCTTACACCCTGTCTCATTTACAGGTATACGCATACATACTCACACCTAGATATACATCCACATACAGAAACGCAAAAAACGCAATCGTAATTTTTTTATACTAATAAGTCACCACTTATCAAGGCCTTAGAGGCCATTCGAGGATAAGGGTTATTGAGTGTGGACGGTGAGACACCACCGTGATGATCGGTAATGATGATGGAAGTTTGGCAGAATTTGATTATTTGGGAGGACGGCTTATCAAGAATTTGTTTACATTGGACTTGAATTCGACTATGTTGTAGTCAGCTGGGAAGCAGCGCCGCGGTACCGAGTTCCACAGACGGGTAATTCTCGAAAATAAACTTTGCTTATGGAAGTTTCGTTTAGTTTTAGGCAGAGAGAGAGAGAGAGAGAGAGAGAGAGAGAGAGAGAGAGAGAGAGAGATTGAGAGAGAGAGAGAGAGAGAGAGAGAGAGAGAAGGAAATTACTGACAGTGGTTGTAGTTAAACGAGCTTTTGTTGTAAATGTTTTACAGGGAGTAGAGATTGAAGCTCAGCCGAGCACCTACATTGAAAATAACGATAGAGTAGAGAAAGACTAGCAACGTCTATTTTGTGAGACAGAGGTAGTAAAGAGGAGAAGAGGACATCGCTCACTAGATTTCGAAGTCGGTTTTGTACTCTGTCAAGGCATAGAAGGGTGCTCTGAACAACACCACCACAGATGTGGAAACAATACTCCATCTTAGGACATACAGGTAGAGGATTGCGCCAGGAGTGAGATACCTTATGGAGCGGTAGAAAGATCATACCATTTTTCCAGCGATCTTGATGTAAGCCTTCAATTTCAGGTCAGAGTGAAGGTCAGTCCCAGAAACTTGTCAAAGCAGGGTAATTCCTCAAGACGGGAGCCATTCATTTCAATTGGGGCAAGGTGGGGATCAGAGCGTTGGTGGTAAAAAGAGAGAATCTTGGTTTGGGACGCATTAAAAGTAACTAGCCACCTTTTTTCTCATTGCTCAAGGTCGGAAGAGAGAGAGAGAGAGAGAGAGAGAGAGAGAGAGAGAGAGACAGACAGACAGACAGACAGACAGACAGACAGAGACAGAGACAGAAACAGAGACAGAAAGATCTTGGTCATTGCTGCTCTTCGAAGTGTTGCCATAGATGGTTGTGTCGTCTGTATAAATGTCGACGAATGATCATTGTCACACGGATCTACAAACCAATTACTTTAACAAACTGTCAAGTTATTAGCTGAACATTTTTAATGAGTACCAACACTTGTTTATTAATATTGAAAATTTAGATAATATATTTATGTTGAAAGCTAAAAAGCTTCCCTGTCTCTCGCCGCGCAGTTAGCGTAACAGACATTCAGTAGGTGAGAGAGAATATTCTATCCATGTCCAATTCGGACTGTTCAAGCGTGCTGCAGTTTGGTCTATTAAGAAATCCTTCAAACGTAACAAAAATAATTAGTCTTTTTACTTTTATATTATCCGTATGGATGTATGGTTAAAATGTATATTAGCTGAAAAGAGATACTCACTCTTTCTCTAAATACTCAGAGAGAAATAAAAGCTATTAGAGAGTGGATGAATCAACATATAATGAGAGAGAGAGTGATAGACAGAAACTTAGTAAGAGATGTGTCATTTGATGAGTTAATGGCAAATAACAACAACAATAATAATAAAAAATTAATAATAATACATGCGTCGTTAACTTTATTATTCAACTTACGACTGACCGACTTTACGACCATAATGGCCTTATATATATATATATATATATATATATATATATATATATATATATATATATATATATATATATATATATATATAAGTATAAATTTTTATTTATACAAACATTATTGGTTACATATGTGCATACATGTTTCGGTTGTACTTTCCCAAGAAAGTCAACCTCATCAGACCGAGAATCTTTCAGGAATGGCCATTCCTGAAAGATTCTCGGTCTGATGAGGTTGACTTTCTTGGGAAAGTACAACCGAAACATGTATGCACATATGTAACCAATAATGTTTGTATAAATAAAAATTTATACTTATAAACAGCTCTACTTGGTATTGAGCACTTTTTATAAACACTTGAGTTTCTACGGATTTACATTTACAGAAACCAATACATGTACGACTATATATATATATATATATATATATATATATATATATATATATATATAAATGTTGAATTAAATTAAAGATAATTGAATTATCGTTTGATAATAATCTATCGTGATAATATAAAGCTCAATATATTGAATAGAGCAATCAATTCTAGAGATGTAAGATAAGAATAAAAAATTGTAAAGATACAATATTTATTCGAACATAAGGATTTGAAGCGCCTTGCTCTGAACTTTTGATGTTCTAATAAATATTGTATCTTTACAATTTTTTATTCTCATCTTTCATCTCTAGTATATATATATATATATATATATATATATATATATATATATATATATATATTAAAAATAACCGACAACTCTTGTCTGGATATTTTTGTATTGATCCCTTCAATTTTCGGATTAAAGTCTTAATCTCGGATGAGAATTGGCCGATGAAACTGCCGTAATCTCCATTTTGGTCCAGAGTACTTTCTGACCCATCTGGGTCCATCTTCAGTGGAATAATGTCAATCAGGTAAAGACCTGGAGTGAGATTTATAATTAATTATGGCGGGAAAATTTAAATATGAAACTATATTTATTGGGTATTATAAGAATTTAAGTATATTAGTACTAGTGTTAAAATTAATCTTGTTAATAGTCGGGTTTTTTATTTTAATGTGTAGAGCTTCTAGTATGTGGAGCTTCTAGTATGTGGAGTCTGAAGATGGACCCAGATGGGTCAGAAAGTACTCTGAACCAAAATGTAAATTACGGCAGTTTCATCAGCCAATTCTCATCCGAGATTAAGACTTTAATCCGGAAAATTGAAGGGATCAATACAAAAATATCCAGACAAGAGTTGTCGGTTATTTTTAATAATACGTGTCTTAAGGAAAAAATGCTGCCTCGATACACACACACACACACACACACACACACACACACACACACACACACACACACACATATATATATATATATATATATATATATATATATATATATACATATACTAGCGAAATAGTAATAAAATATGACAAATCTCATTATAAAAATAATAAGCTATGATGTTTACTAAATACTGACTTTAACATAATTACAATATCATTGTACAGTTTAATATTTTACGGTAATTTAACATGGATCGATTTACGTCCAAATCGCTTTACGACTGGTTGGTCGTATCAAATTGCGATCGTAAGTCGACGACGGCCTGCATATGTATAATACTAAAACTCTGTTAATCTTTTTTGATTGCTTGTTTCAATTTTGAATGTTTTATATGGTTAGTGGAAGCGGGAACGAGACGAATTAGTGAATGTAGGGGAATATAAATAGGGAGAGTGATGAAATGAGGAGAATAGAGAAAGTAGTAGTATTTACAGCGTAGATAAATAAATGACGTAAATAAAAAGGAAAAAAAGGACTAAATTCATCGCAGTAGTGTAATGTTATTAGGTAGCACGTCGGTTTTGAAAGCGGATTGTCTGCAGACTGATTTAAGGTCACAATAAAAATAACAAAATAACAAATAATTATTTCAGAAGGAAATGAACAAAGCGAAAACATCCCTTGTCTGTGACGCAAGTAGGTCGAAAAGAACAATCAGCAAAAGAATGATATTGCCCAAGAAGCTGTTGTCGGAAATCGGGCCACATCTATTTACCTCATAGCTGACGTTGGATGACGTAAACAAAAAAATGACTTAACATGTTCACTGTTAATGGCAAGACAGAGCAGAGAGCCTGGCAGCAAGATGGACTCGCGGGGAAGAAGCGATCGGTGTGTCAAAACCACTCAAGTTCGAGACCCGTTTGTCTATTTGTAAATAAATTTAACTAAGAAATAAAAAGCATTCTTTTATACCCAAAGCAGAAAAAAAACTAACTTACTCATTTTTATACCAAGAGAAGCAACTTTGCTCTGACGAGAAACGAGAAAGTGAATTTGATTACTTCCCTTATATATGACACTTAAGATTAACCATACACAAAATAAAACTTGGGATTCATTGTATTACAGACAAATTTTGGCGCCAATAAAACGGGATTTCTCATTCAAGAAGGCATCTATGAACCAGGGTTGCTACTCCAAGAAGACAACGGGTTCATACCACTATATATATTCGACGGGAAAAAGTCCCAGAGAATAGAAGAGTAAATCTAGGATTGAATGAGGAACCAAATATCCTTTTGCGCCATATTCACTTTTCATTTTGCTTTACGATTGTTTGATTGGGTCCGAATTATGTAGTCAGTATTGATTGGGCTAGGGTTAGGGTTAGGGTTAGGGTTAGGGTTAGGGTTAGGGTTAGGGTTAGGGTTGTAAGTAAAGTTACATCACTTAAAATAAATGTCGATACATTTATAATATTTAACCCTGCTCAGAATTACAATCTTCCTATGCTTATGTTTTTTAAAATTTGTTTCATTTCAAAGTTATAAGTAAAACGTCGTATTTCCTTTTTATGGGGGTCAAACGTGAACAGGGACTTGACGATATGTTGTATCCGTTTTGATCAAAATTAAATATACTTATCCGAATACACTTTTCAAAATATGGGGATCTCCAAAATTCCAGGAGGTGTTCATGAACAACGGGAAGGAACTATTTATTTGTGTGTGTGCGTGTGTTTGTGTGTGTGTTTGTGTGTGACTGGGCGATTTCTGATTGAATGATACATTGACATTTTATGTATTATTAGAAGTATATACATTTTTTAAACACTTTTATTCACCCAAACAAGCGTATTGCCATTGGCTACTGTGATTAGGGGTCAGATTAATAAGAGGCATCCTAGATGGTGAATTGTGCAGCAAGATGTTTGTTCACAGTACATTTAAATTTCTGCATGTTGTTACAGTCGAGCAAAAGGGAGTAAGGAAGGAATTCCAAAGGCCAGCGGTTCGAAGAAAGAAACTATTAGATTACCTACAGTGAAGGGGTGGGATTTTTCTGCTTGTCGGATTGGTCGATAGTATTTTGATTGAGGGGTAAAATAAGATCACCTCGATACTGCTATACACGAGGAATGGCGCACCTTCTTCTAGTAATATTTGCCCCAAGTAACAACACTTAGATGCATACTCCACCAGACTAGATGACTTCTTGTCCTGGAATCCAGTAAGACTAAAAGACCACAAGAAAGATATACTATAAAATAGTTTACTGGTCAATTGCGGAGAAAAAAGAATGTTCTTAACTTCTTTACTAACTCAACGTTTGAGAGATAAAGAATATTCGAATATCTATGTATCTCATATAGAGATCAAGTGTTAGCCCCAAGAAGGATTGATTTCTGAGAACTTCGACCGAAGTAAAATGAGACAAAAACAAATATATATATATATATGGCATATAATTGTTTTATTTGCATATCATACAATAAATATTACATTAAATAGTAGCCGGGTTTCGCGTAACTAACATTCTGCTCGTTAAAAAATGCAGATTGATGAGATATAACGTTTGTCAGCCATTAACCCGAAGAAAAACAAGGATTGATAAGTTTGTAGCAATGAGAAACGAAACTATGATCCCTTCGCCGGTGTTAGTCTTTTTTGTCGTATGTTCACCATGCACTTGGTAAATTTCTAGTTCAATGTACCAGCATTTAAAAAAAAACAGAACCTCCTGGTTTAACACGGAAATATTACATCCTGAAACTAATAAAACTAAAATACTTGAAGCTATTTTTTATTAAAACCCAGCAACCTACACTAAAAAAGATTACATATAAAACGAGTAACAATGTCTAACGTAAATACAATTTATACTGTGACGCTAATTCTGGCGTTCCGGAATTTCAATCGTAAACGTTCTTCTGGAACTAAACCGGTTTGTGGTTTTGACGTTTAATGATTTCACGAACGGCGTTTACAGATGTTTTTGAAATTCTATTCTTTTCTTCAGTTTTTTGTTCATTTGTTTTTTTGGAACCTGAAGATGTTTCGACGAAGAATCGAAAGTGCTCGTGGTACTTATGGAACATTTATTATTTTTTAAATATTTTGACACAAAAAAAAAAATAGGAAAAACGAAAAAATGTATATTCAAGCCAAGGATTCTGTTATGTTTAACAATGTTTATGGTAAAAAATATATATATATATTTATATATATATTTATATATGTGTGTGTGTTTGTGTGTGTGTATATAAACATTAATGTTATATATATACATATGTATGTATGTATTTATATATTTTTGTATTCTATTTCCTTTACAAACAGAGAGAGAGAGAGAGAGAGAGAGAGAGATAGAGAGATAGAGAGAGAGAGAGAGAGAGAGGGAGAGAGGGGAGAGAGAAAGTGGGCTGCTACGCTACCCCCTCCAATACTAAAGTCTAATCAAACGACTAAAGAGAGATAAATCTCCATAAGATGGAATTACGGCAGGCATTCTCCAGGATAGGGGTGAATCAATCGCAAAGATTCTCACCAGTCTATACAACAAATGCCTTAATAAAGGCAAACTGCCTAGCAACTGGAAGAATGCGGTAGTTACCATCCTCCACAAGAAAGGAGACATTACATATATTAAAAACTACAAACCAATAAACCTACTTCTGTTGTTCACAAGGTTTTTTTCTCAAATTCTTCTAAAAAATATGCAAACACACTTGACAGAAACCTATCCAGAGAACAAGCTGGTTTCTGACCATAGACCACATTCAAGTTGTAAGTCAACCCCAATAGAAAGCTAATGAGCACGGTATAATACTTTGTTTCCCTTTTGTAGATTATGAAAAAGCATTTGACTCTATCGAATTCACCGTTATGTTCACAGCTTTTAAATGTTAAGGAATTGTCAGTGCTAACATCAACCTGTATCAGGATCTTTACGATGGAGCAACATCAACTTTAAAGCTCCAACAGGATTCGGTGATCAATAAAATTGACTGGGAAGGCAGAGGTATCTTGGATCTTTGAGGGTCTCTGGCGTCTTACTGTTGAGATTTGCACTTATATTGGGGGGTCAGGCACTTGACGCAAGCTCGCTATATGTGTTGCGGTTTATGTGTTAAACGTTTCTTTGTTTTTTTTGAAAATGAGGAAAGGAGCGAATCCCGACGAACCTGGAGAAGGAAAGAGGGTAGCTCTTAAAGCCATTCGCTTTTTAGTGTTCGTCTGGAACGTTTGTAGATCTCACTACGGATCTATATAAACGGAGAATACTTTGTTCATCTCGAATTTGCTGACGATATAATTGTCACAAGTCACACACCTAAAACAATAGAAGGGATTGTTAGCGACATTCACCATATAGCCATATAGTTGGTGTTAAAATGCACACTGGAAAACGCATGGGCATGTTCAACAAATATGCCACAAAATCCCCAGTCACAGTGAAAGGTGATAATGTTGAGAAAGTTGACAACTACATCCACTTAGGGAAGATGGTGAGAAGTGATGCTGATATCATGCCTGAAATCAAACAGCGAATTGTTCTTGGATGGACAGCCTTTTCCAAAGTAGACAACACCATGAAGAGTAGAAAGTCCACGATAGACATTAATCAGAAGGTTATCAGTGGATACATAATGCCTGTTATGACATATGGTAGCGAAACATGGGCACTTAATAATGTTGCAATAGTAAAGCTAAGAGTGGCACAATGCAAAATGGAACGAATTATGTTCGGCATCAGTTTACGTGATAGAAAAAGAAACATCTAGGTCAGACAGTAAACTAGAGTAAATGACATCATCACCCTAATACGAACGGCAAAACATAGATGGGAAGGTTACCTTTCGAGATGTACAGACAACAGATGGATATATAGAGAGACAGAATTGACCCCGAGGCAATGAAAAAGATCTAGAGTAAGGCCAAAACCCCAGTGGAGAGACAACCTCGATAGCCAACTAGGCCCTATTTGGTCACACCTAGCTAGGGATAAAACAAGGTGGAATGAAACCAGGGAGGGGTTCCTCCACTAGGAGTGAAATAAAAAGACCCTGATGATCATGATAATGATTTCGTATTCGTTGATGTATAAGAATACAAAATGTTTTTTTTAAAAACAGAATTGCGACCTTCGTCAGTGTACTGAGAGATATGTATGTGTGCAGCAGGTATGTACTCTAACTCTTGTGCTAACATGCATTAGTATAAGAGTATGCATTATACTCTTATACTAGTATTAACACAACTTGACTCAGACACTGGTTGATTCCCTGAGTTTTGAATTAGTCTTCCTTTGGACCCCCTTTCTACTCTTTATTCTTTCTTTTCTTTCCCGTTACTAATTTTCTTTTTGCTATGTATTTATCTTTGACTCTATACATATTTACATATTTTCCCTCTCTACATGAACCCTACCATTATATATATTTCTCATAATTTATAGACTTTCTCGTCTCCTGTCATTTTTTGCATTTTTTCGTTCGCTCTTGACAAAACCCATATAACATTTGGGCGAAACGTTGAGCTTTTTAGGTCTTCCGCTTATTCCATTTTAATTTCATATATATATATATATATATATATATATATATATATATATATATATATATATATATATATATATATATATATATATATAGGACAGTTTTTATTATATTCCAATAACCATGGTTTGTTTTATTACTTTTATTTTTTCACATTTCCAAAAATTTAAAATTTCTGTGAGATGTGAAAAAATAAAAATAAAAGTAATAAAACAAACCATGGTTATTAGAATATAATAAAAACTGTCCTATATTTTGCTCTGTTATCAATAACTGACAAACATTGAGCTGAATCTTCAAAGGAGACTACACAGTAAAAGGATCTGATGATATATGGTAGTACATATATTGTCTTTAATAATTAATATATATATATATATATATATATATATATATATATATATATACTTATTTATCGATAAAATAGTTATCCACGGACACGCGTTTCGCCGTTACTGCGGTTCATCAGCGTGGTTGACTAAGACTGGACCCAAACCTCGGTAATTGGAGCTGTGACCGAATGCGCAAACAGTTACGCTAAGAGACTCGTCTAAAATTACGTGACAAATTATCGTTTATAAAGTTACTATTTGTTGTTATTATTTTTAACGATAATTAACAAATGGTATATTTCGTTCACCTTGAGCGTATCTCGTCGCCTCCCTTTATATATATATATATATATATATATATATATATATATATATATATATATATATATATATATATATATATACAGGGTGGGCAAAAATAAGGGTCCTATTTTTAAAAATTCATAACTTTTTTATTTATTGATTTTTTTTTTTTTTTTTTTAGAATAAGTAAAGGACCCCTTCCGAAGCAAGCATGAGCCGTATTAGCCCTAAGGAACGTACCCTCATTTAGAAAACATTATTTTTGCTTAAAAAACTCAAAACAGTGTAAAAAACAATACTTTAGTTTTTGTAAGTTTTAAGAAGTGTTTTTCGGCTAAAATTTGTTTTGTTTATTTCAAAAAATCTCGGAAGGGTCAGTCTACACACACATAAAGTTTAGTGAGTTTAACTTTTATTTTGTGGAAGTTATTCAAATTCAAGTTATTCAAATTTAAAGATAGGACCCTTATTTTGGCCCACCCTGTATATATATATGCATTACAACAATCGACTGTTGGACAAGCCTAAAACTCCGCGGACATGAAATTATACCGGGGGTGGATCGAAATAAACTGATAAACAAAGAATGATTGTTGTTGATACGGAGAAGATTTTTCGGTTCGCTGGTTTTTATCAATGTTTCAATAAAAACGGGAAGGACGTCTGTTATGAAGGATCATTTCTTTTCAGTTGGGGGCGGAGAGGTGTCGTCGGTAATAAAAAGAACAATTGTTAAAAGAGACAAGTCTGTGGTGGCCTCGGCAGTAAAAAGAAAGAAAAGAAGAACAAATGGAGGCGCTAATTAAAAATTAATGGGTGGTCGTCGCAGAAAGGAGTTCAAAAAGTAGAAACATAATTAAATGAAAGAATAGAAAGAAACGAAAGAGAAGGAGATGAAATAAGAATAGATAAAAGAAAAGATAAAGAAACGAAAATGATGAATGGTCCGTTAGATTCGTTTTTTTTTAGGTACGCTAACCCCTGGATTAACGGGGATAATATGTCCCCATGTTCTCGATTGTGGTGGGATTCGCGTTTTTTAGGACCTAGATTTTCTCTATGAAAATAGAAACCGGCTCTCCCTCTATCTCCCATCTCGCGCGCTCGCTCGCTCTATCTATATAGTCATCCACAGACAGCTGTTTCGTCGTTTACAACTCATTAGACGTCACAGTGTATTCGCGCCGAGAGTTGATATTTGAACGATCAGTCACATACAAATGCGATCAGCAGTCAAGTACCCAAATCGCATGCGACAAAAAACTCCGAAATTGGCATTAGAAGAAATACTATATATATATATATATATATATATATATATATATATATATATATATATATATATATATATATATATAAATATATATATAAATATATATATAAATATATATATATATATAAATATATATATATATATATAAATATATATATAAATATATATATATATCTATATATATATATAAATATATATATATATATAAATATTTATATATATATATATATATATATATATATATATATATATATATATATAAGACTAAAAGTATACTTTTAGAGAATTTAACCTTCATGTGAGGGCATATGATTCGAAGAACGAGGCTATTAGCTTAGAAGCGAGGCAGTGGGGGCCTTTGACCTTTCTGTCTATCACCCCCTTCTCTCTCTCTCTCTCTCTCTCTCTCTCTCTCTCTCTCTATCTATACTATGAAAAGTCTGTGTATCTTGCCTGTCTGTCTGCTCGTTACCGGTGTAGACTAAGTATGTCATGGCCCCAATACACAGAGGGGAAAGAGCACCCTCCCGAGTGAATACAAACAATTTTACACCCATCACACTGGAAGGGAAATCATTGGAGAAAGTGGTGAACTTCATTTACTTAGGCAACATTATTTGTAAACGTGCACCTGTGTGCGTCCACTGTACGTTCCGTGATCGTTGAAGTCGCTACTCGATTCCAACACTGGTCGTAGTGTCAATCACGTGGTCCTTCTCTTTGTTGTAACAAAAGGATTCTCCCTCCCCCCAAAACACAACTTCAATGTCAAACAAGTAACAATGTTTTATGTGAGAGACGTTACAATGACACTTGTTTCATGTTACTGAACAACAGGCAAATAATGACAAAAAAATCTTCCAACCGAACTTAATTTAGAGCCCAATAGTCCATCTGTATCTGAGACGCACGGAAACCCCATTGACCTCTCTGCCCCTTTGCTGAAATATATATAGATATCACTTGGACCACACCAGAGAGACCACTCGAGATAATCAGCTGTTAATCTATGTGTATAAAATACTGACTGACCATTGAATTCCACCATCTGGTATTGACATTAATTTTGTAAAATATCAAGTGGGTCATAATCACAACATGGAACCTTGTATCTGAAGGGACATTAGTTTTTCAAAGACTTCGCAACAGGAACATTCATTTAAAGAGGCAATAAATTTAACAATTGAAGAACTCACATTTTCGGTGGTCAAACCATTTCTTGGATGAATTCTCTTCTCTTGGCTAAATATTGTCCACTCGCTGGCCTGCATCTAGGCACCTAACTAAACATGCCGCCTTGACAAGTAGGGAAATGCAGATGTAAAATCATGAGTTGGCAAACGTCCCAAGTAAACACATGTCCGATGAACCTTGACATTGTCCACAACCCTCAAATTTTTCATGCAATAGATATAGCCAGTCTTGTTCTATGGCGAAGATAGTTGAAGAACAACTGCTTCCACTATAGTGAAAATTAACACGTTTAGTCCCCCCCCCCCATTAGCAGCAGCAACAGAAATCTGTGGCAAAGAACACAGCGACCGATGAAGGAATACATCCTACAAATACGTTATTTATGTTAGTTTTTCTGTGAGAATATGTGTTTCCATGTGTCATGTGGGTGACATTGTCTGATAGCAGTCCTTGGTTCGCGGGTCACGCTCAATGTTGTGTGACTGGATAGATTAAACAAAATAGTGAAACATTTCTGAAAACAGTTTTTATAAAACTGGCATCATGGGTTTAGAAAACGTTTTGGTTTCTATGAAGTGTTTAGCGAGATTTATTGATAATCGAAAGTTATAGGAAATTGCGGATTCGCTAAAATTGTATCTCATTGGCCATTAACTTAAATTTCATTAAGTTAAAGGGGACATTTTTTGGGTGGTATTTTTTAAAGTTCACAATAAGAATAGACAAAGTACGTCTTGAAAACCAATAAAAAGGTATTTAAACGTTACGTAAAAATATATATAACAGAACTGATACAAAGCATGAGTTAATTTGGTTTATTTTTATTGTTGTATCTTTCACAGATTCTTGTAGAATAGCTTTCACACTGTCACAATCCTCCGATGAACTGCCTACTCTGGTGCCCCCTAGACGTTAATTCACTAGACTAACTCGACAATCAGCCAAATCCCATCCATTCACTGTGGAGGTCCCCAGATGCCGGAGAGCCTTATACTCCAATAGCTTCTTTCCTCGTGCTGCTGTTCTCTGGAACTCCCTCCCTGCCCTCTGTTTCCCCGACAGTACCGACATGCAGAGGTTTAAAACTAATGTAAACAGATATCTCGTTGCACAGCTCCCAACTTAGAATGACACCCTAAACCTACACCCCAATTCTCAGTAGTCCCTTACGTCTACAGTGGCGTCCTGTCTTGTTTGGGGTGAAATATTATTTCTTTACCTCTCCATCCCTTTTCTCATATTCCTTGTCGCTTTCTTTCTCTCATACTTTCTATCTTTTTCCTTCTATTTATTTTCTTTTTTCGGTTTGTTTTTGTTTATTTGTCGGAATATTTCTAACTAACTTGTCTATTTTATCTCGTCCGCTCTTGTTCTCTCTCGTTGTCTCCATTTCGCACAATCTTTCTCTCTTTCTATCTCTCTCTCTTTGTCTCTCTTTTTCTCTCTCTCTCTTTGTCTCTCTCTCTTTGTCTCTCTCGTTGTCTCCATTTCGCACCACCTTTCTCTCTCTCTTTCTCTTTCTCTCTTTCTCGTGCTCTCTCTCTCTTTTTCTCTCTTTCTCTTTCTTTCTCTCTCTCTCTTTCTCTCTTTCTATCTCTCTTTTTCTATCTCTTTTTTTCTGTCTCTCTCTTTCTTTCTCTCTTTCTCTCTCTCTCTCTATATATATCTTTCTCTCTATATATATCTATCTCTCTCTATCTCTTTCTCTCTCTATCTCTTTCTCTCTCTCTCCCTCTCTCTCTCTCTTTCTCTTTCTCTCTTTCTCTCTATTACGTTTCGTCACTTTCTTCTCTCTCTTATCTTAATTTCGTCTTCTTTTTCTTACTTTTAATTCCTTCCTCTCTTTTCTCTCTTTTATTCTTAGTCTCTCTCTTTCTCCCCCCTCCCCACTCTTACTTTTGCATCCCCCTTTCTCTTTCTCTCTCTGACTTTTCGTCTCTTCCTATTTCTTACTTATTTTAACTTGTTACCCATTTTCGTTGTTTATTTTTGTCGGATCTTTATTTCCTTACGAGCGTAGCGCACTGAATCAATTGAAATGGAGATGATAAAAATACAGTTAATAAATAACAACAAGAGAGAGAGAGAGAGAGAGAGAGAGAGAGAGAGAGAGAGAGAGAGAGAGAGAGAGTGAAAGAGCAACAGATAGATAGAAACAAATATCCAATGGTAGAAGTGGGGTATCTCTTTTTACGTGAGGACGACCTGTTCTCAATATCTCATACATTTGTCTTATTTTTGGCTACCTTTGTCCGAAAAATAGGGTTACGTTTAACCAGCGTGTATTGACTCGCATTTTAAGAATAAACACACACACACACACACACACACACACACACACACACACATATATATATATATATATATATATATATATATATATATATATATATATATATATATATATATATATACACACATACTAGAAGAATACCCCTCCCAGGACGGGTTGAATTAATTCTCCCGGACAGAACGGTTTTGCACCACTTTTATATGCAACCGCCTCTCTTACACTAGTTAGGGTAAGAGAGCCCGAAACGACGTCGTCTGCAAGTGAAAAACACTTTAATATTAAATAAAAATTAATAGTTAAAAGCCCCTTTAAAGATGTAATAGTCTTAAAAGTAGAGCCCTGTTTGAACTTGGAAAGTTTGTTGTGACCTTTGATAAGCTAGTTCCGCTCGAGTGTTGAACACTGTAGACAGCAATGACACTTTCCCCGCCCCTTGGGTAAGTGTATTTAATTTTAACTACTGTATATGCTGATTTCTCGATTCCGTTTGGTCCTGAGCATTTGTCTCGTGTTTCTAGCCTGAATTTACGAACGGCGTTTTAGTCCATGCGACCACTTGCAACCACCACTCCTACACTGATGAGGGTAAGAGAGCCCGAAACAACGTCGTCTGTACATGAAAAACACTTTAATAATATATATATATATATATATATATATATATATATATATATATATATATATATATATATATATATATATATATATATACAGGGTGGGCAAAAATAAGGGTCCTATTTTTAAAAATTCATAACTTTTTTATTTATTGATTTAAAAAAAAATTTTTTTATAGAATAAGTAAAGGACCCCTTCCGAAGCAAGCATGAGCCGTATTAGCCCTAATGGAACGTACCCTCATTTAGAAAACATTATTTTTGCTTAAAAAACTCAAAACAGTGTAAAAAACAATACTTTAGTTTTTGTAAGTTTTAAGAAGTGTTTTTCGGCTAAAATTTATTTTGTTTATTTCAAAAAATCTCGGAAGGGTCATTCTACACACACATAAAGTTTGATGAGTTTAACTTTTATTTTGTGGAAGTTATTCAAATTCAAGTTATTCAAATTTAAAGATAGGACCCTTATTTTGGCCCACCCTGTATATATATATATATATATATATATATATATATATATATATATATATATATATATATATATATATATTATAATGTATCTTATGTACGTATACTTTGTGTATAGACAAACATATGTAGAATCGGTTTACAATAAAAAATAAAATAAATAAAATAAATAAAATAAATAAAATAGAGAAATCTATAATTGGATTTTTTTTATTAGTTACTAATCGGTCCTTGGCATTTATAGGCAGGTATGCGTATACTATTCTATTTTATTGAGGATTGAAAATTTTTGGTGAACCTTTCACCTACATCAGTTAAAGATGAAATAAGTGTCGATGCAAGCTTTATTTCTATTTAAATGCGTGCATTTTTACCAGTGCCCAACTTTTACTGTTCTGTTTCTCAACTCAACTCTGACTCTACGGACTGACTGACTGTCTGCTAAACCACGCTATTAAATTCGCCTCGCACACCACCTTATATACTGAGGCAGAGTCAATCGACGCCGCCCGGACGAATCTTTTCGTCGTGGTCATTACGCGTTTTGATTGGTCGCCGGCTACCTTAGCTCAATCTTCAGGGAGTGTCCAGCAGCGCCAATCACTTTAGCCTCGGTTTGGTTTTCACTAGAATTATCTCATGCGCTCGATTCATTTCGGCCGATATTTTTGTCACTCATGACATATCTGACCATAACTGACCTTTCCTCAGGTCACACAGGCAATTGTCGTTTTCGCTATTTCTACTCAACCCGTAGACAAAAAAATACGATTCGCTGGTTTTATTCTTTGTTCAACTCGTGTGAAATAATAAGTATAGCTTTTTCTCGGCACACTCTTCAAAATGTACACTAGCACCTCTAATTACCCTAAACCCTTCGTAAGGCCCCAGTGTTGCATAGCCCCCGCTTGGGCCGCGGCAGTTCTCGTTTTTGTATACCCGTCCCGGAACGGGCCGTGGCAGTTCTCGTTTAATCACTCGTCATTTTTAACACCATAAATCATATAGTTTGCATACCTTTAAATTTCTCGCACCCTCAATCTTTCCTCGCCGCGTGGAGGGGTGCGTCGGCCCGTGGTTGAATTGTTTCTTCTTTCTTTCTGCCGTGAACCACACTGTCCGTTGTCTGTAACAAAACCTTTATAACCGACTCACGAGACAAACAATCTTTTAAACTTTCAATTCTGTTTTATTTCAGGCGTTAGTTATCTATCGGCTTGGAGATATTCACCAACGTCGGAAAAGAGAGAGAGAGAGAGAGAGAGAAGGAGAAAGAGAGAGAGAGAGAAAGAGAGAGAGAGAGAGAGAGAGAGAAAGAGAGAGAGAGCAAATTACTGCTTTCGTAATTACTTATCAATTAAGTCCTTAATCATTCGTGGAGGGGGAAAAGAGATATTTCGCCTGTATTTTCTTAGGGAAATAATTCCCCATGTATGTAGCAAAAACTATGCTTCCCATGCAAAAGCCCGTGCCGTCACAGAACCTCTATGCGCAGGTGCACATTGATCCTTGATCTGGGGTCTCGTCAATGCGGCGACCCTGTCACGTCTGTGAGCTTCGACTGTGAAAACAGCCCTATTCTGCACTCGACTGCACGAGTCCACCCGCACTAAATCGCGCAAGTCAAACCAACGATTTCCAACAGATACGCCCACCTTAAGATGCGTCCGTTCCCACAGAGCCATTATCCAACACCAGTTTATTGTCACAGTTAGACTGTATGTACAATGTGTCTATTTATTTCGTTTTGTTTTTGTTTCTGTTTTTTTTTGTGTGGAACTAAAAGCTGACTGTAATAAAATGGACTTAATGCTGTTTATATTATGGTTTGGTGCGGTTTGACCGGTGATTGAGCTGAGTTGTTCTTATAGCTATTTTATGGACGTTAAATGTGAGTTGCTGTCTCCTCAATATACCTCCTTATTGCAAATGAGACAACAATGATGTTGCAGATGACGTTGAGGTTATAACAAATGGCGTTAGAGCATTTGATCTTTAATTGAGAGTTGAGTCGAGTGAAGAATGTTTACAGACTTAGCAACGATGTTTGTTGTATGTATGTTTGCCTTGGTGGTTAACGGTTTGTCTTGGTGGTTAACGGTTTGCCTTGGTGGTTAACGGTTTGTCTTGGTGGTTAACGGTTTGCTTTGGTGGTTAACGGTTTGCCTTGGTGGTTAACTGTTTGCCTTGGTGGTTAACGGTTTGCTATTGGTTGATGTGACGAGTGACTATAAATTTGGTGTTTGTCTTCTAGCGTTGATGAGAGGTGTGTCACACAGAGAGCAAATTTGTGAGCCTAATTAAGGGATTGGAAATCTTTCACTCGTGAGTGAGAGTTTTTCATTGACATATATATATCCACATACATCCACATCAGACCTAAACCAGCATTGCATGGGTCCACTAGAAAGGAAACGAAATAATACCGGGAAAAGCAGAAAAAGACTGGTGTTATTTTGCAGTTTTCCTTCTATATTAAGTGCATAACCAAGCCTTGAGAGTATGTCTACCGCACTATTTAATCTATAGCTGGACAGAACATTATGGATTTATACCATTTACAAAGGGTATTAACGAAAATGATACGGTATCACAGATAAAACCTAAACCCTGCACGTCGAGCCTAGAGTCCGCATCTACACTATGCCACTTCCGTATATATTTCATTCTATCTTCTACATTTTGTCGCATTTGATCCGAATTGTGTATGTGTATGAATATATATGTGTATACGTATGTAAATACACACACACACACTATATATATATATATATATATATATATATATAGAGAGAGAGAGAGAGAGAGAGAGAGAGAGAGAGAGAGAGAGAGAAAAGAGGGTAGTGCAGTATTAATGCAGTTCCAACGAGAGAAAAATATATATGTAAAGGAGTAAGGCTACCAACATTTGTAAAAATTTTTTTCATCATTTATTTATCATTTTCTTATTTTATAATTTTATAATTTTATAAAACGTGTTTCAAGCGGTGGTCCGCTCTCATCAGATATGTAAATCCATTTACACATCTGTTGAGAGCGGACCACCGCTTGAAACGCGTTATATAAAATTATAAAATGATAAAATAAGAAAATGATGAATAAATGTTGAAAAAAATCTTTTACAAATGTGAGTAGCCTTACTCCTTTATACATATATATATATATGAACCAATGTAATATATCAGTTCCAATGCCCTATGGGAGGATGTATCGTCGACAACAATAAAAAAAACTAATTCTTACATAGGTTTCACTTCCACAACACTATCCCGAAGACTCACCCTACATCTCTCCGACACTAGCTCTATATGCCGACACCTAAAAAAAACATAATTGCACCCCCTCCCAATATAGAAACATCCTTGTTAACAATACCAAAATAATACACCATGATACCGATATCAAAAAATTAAAAATACTCGAAGCCCTCTACATAAAAACTAAACATCCCACAATTAATAATGTCAATTATGAAACTAGTCGCACCATTTTAAAGTGTCTAGCATAATAATTAACATTACCAAATTCTTAGCCATTAGGTAGTTATGCGTTTGAATTGTATGCACTTTATTTAACGTCATCAATTACTTAACGGTTTAAACAGTCAAACTTTAAATCTCTCGTATGTGTAGAACGCCATCACGCTCTCATGTACATTTCAACTTTACAGACGCGTTTTCAAATATATATATATATATATATATATATATATATATATATATATATATATATATATATATATATAAAGCTCTATTCTATGTGTGTGTGTATGTATGTGTGTGCGTGTGTGTTTGTATATATCTGTATGTAGATAAAATGTAATGAAAAAATGATACATTTATCTGCACATTCTATAGGATTCTTATCCTTGTATAATATATATATATATATATATATATATATATATATATATATATATATATATATATATATATATATATATCCCACACACACGCGCGTTCTTCAAAAGAGTATTTAGTTTTGAATTGAAGATCAAAAGAACAGCCTTAACAAGAGATACAGTGTGTTCAAGTTCTTTACCGGCTTCAATGGAAGATACATAAAGTGGACGTTACGATCTGAAAAGGTAAAAAAATAAATTAAAAAAAATAAAAAAAACATAAAAAATAGAAGGAAAAGAAAGTAAAATAAACTGAACGAAGGATATAAAAAAAGATTTTTAGTAAAAGACTAAAAATAAAAATAAAATGAGAGGCATAGAAAGAAAAAAGAAAAAACGAACAATGGATGAAAATGTGACTTTGTGTTATCGCCAGGAAATGTAAATCAGTTCATTTACATATGTTAGTTCGACTCAGTGTATCTAAACGTTTGTCGTGTCGTTTTTTAACGAATATATATATATATATATATATATATATATATATATATATATATATATATATATATATATATATATATATATATATATATATATATATATATATATCCGGCGGTAAGTTCACTAATAGAAATGTATCATTATATAGTTTTACTAATAGATTCACCCGACGTTGTTCAGTGTAAAACACGTTCAACCATTTTATTCAAATGATTTAGGTCATCTTTTATTTTTTTAAATTCTTATACTAAAAAAACTCCACAATAAATTAAACCCCTTCAAATCTTTTACGATTTTGAAATGCATTAAACATATTAAATTAATTTTATTTTATAGATTTTGAAAATGTACTATCTTAAAAAAATAATAATTTTAGCATTACATCAATAAGCAAAAAAAAGGTTTTATTTTCTATAATCTATATGAAGAAATGTGGAAGTTTTCTGAATCTTAACGCATCCATTTGTAAACAAACGGACACTCTTATTCTTAAATCACCATTTAACTGTAACGTTCAATATATACTAATATTTTAACATCTAATTTTAATAAATTACTGTTTAGTATTATTTGATTTGCATTTATTTTAAGATTTTGCTTAGTATAATTAATAGTTTACGCATATAATAAAGTTGGTCAAGTGTAAACAAGATTTTTCAGACACATTATATATATATATATATATATATATATATATATATATATATATCTATATCTATATATCTATATCTATCTATCTATCTATCTATATATATATATATATATATATATATATATATATATATATATATATATATATATATATATATAAAGTGGTGAACTAAAAGCGAACTTTTAGGAAAGGTAAAACCTATTGTGAAAAGTATACAGCTCAATATCCAGGATAGAGCAGAGTTTTTGCCTTTCTTCAGACTAGTCTTGTTTTTCAACGGGCAAGCCTTTAAATATTAATTCGCTGTCATTTTGCCAATTTAAACCTATTCCATGATTTTTAGCCCAGGAAGTCTTTTTAAATGGCGAATACTTTCCACCTCACGTTTTACTGAGCCTTGTTGCATCCACGAACGTACCTTTTATTGGACCTTTTACCCTCTGGATTCTATCTATCTTCGCCGCACCTGAAGATGTGGTTTTTGGAATTTAACTTTGAATCCTCTCTTGCCACTTCTCGTGCCTTTTAACGACCTACCTATCTACATTTCACTTTCTCCGCTGGACTTTTTGACACCGGACTTTTTTGCAATCGGACATTTGCTTGCATTCGGGCAGAGTTTTGCCTTGTGTTTTTTCCCTACAATTTTTATTTTACTTTTTCAAATTTTAAATCTTGGCCTTTGCCAAATTATCTATCCCAGCGACTTCCTCTGATGATAAGATTTTGATCTTTGAAAAGCCTGGCTTAAAATTTTTTTAACTTGAATAAATTGCCTTTTTGCGGAATATACCTTGCTCTGAGCAACTGAATAGAAATACGATTTGTACTTTTGCTTTTCTAATTCCTTTTCATCCTTCTACATGATATATATATATATATATATATATATATATATATATATATATATATATATATATATATATATATATATATCAAGTCTTTAGAATAAATAAATAATTTATTTAAAAAAAACCTAAAGAAATGCGTTGTCCAGGTTTTTCAAAATATTCTCCTTATTATTGCCATTTTATCAACGCTTCAAGTGTGGACTTTTTATTCTACCCTATTCACGTGACCACGTGCTACACACACCGGAATATCAACATTAATCGTCGATAACATCAAGATGAATTTCAACTTTACTGCGATAAATATGTTTCAATCAAGAAGGATTAAACGAAAAAAGAAGAGAACAAAAATATGCTTATACTTTTGACAAGGGTGTATTTCACCGAAAGTGCTCAAGCTTTTAGAATAATTAATTTATTTAAAAAAAACATAAGAAATGCGTTCTCCAGGTTTTTCAAAATATTCTCATTATTATTGCCATTTCATCTACGCTCCAAGTGTGGACCTTTCATTCTCTCTCTCTCTCCCTCTCTCTCTCTCTCTCTCTCTCTCATATATATATATATATATATATATATATATATATATATATATATATATATATATATATATATATAGGGATAATATAAAAAAATACTAGATCCTATCAAGATACGGTAAAGATAGAGCATTTATATACAGATAATGACGTGATAAATAGATAAAATTTGCATGGTTTTCAAGTTTATTAACTCATCAAGTGTTCAAACAAGGAATTCCTTCATTATCCGTATATATATATATATATATATATATATATATATATATATATATATATATATATATAATATAATGTGTTCTCGACATTTGCTAAAGTTTGCATGATATTAAAAAATATTATTAGAGCTCTCGTTCTACATTATTGGGCGATTACAAAAACATTTGTGTTATAATAAAATTTATTTAAAAAATCAAGATATATATATATATATATATATATATATATTGATTTTTTAAATAAATTTTATTATAACACAAATGTTTTTGTAATCGCCCAATAATGTAGAACGAGAGCTCTAATAATATTTTTTAATATCATGCAAACATTAGCAAATGTCGAGAACACATTTTTTTTTAATAAATTCATCCAAAGATCAGTTTTTATTTGCATACAGTTGTTTCAGCCTACTTTCATAATGCTCACAATGTACAAAACATCAATTGTCTTAAAGAGGTTATCATCAGTGCCCATAAAAAGTTTATCATCCAGGCTGAAAATAAAAACTGAAATGCATTTAGTATTCATTTGATTTTAGGTTTTTCATATATTCTACTAATCATATTATTCAATGAGAAAAAGTTTGTTAACGTCTAGTTTTACATCTGAATGTATAAATCGTAGTATATTCGTACCATGTGCGTTAATCCACCCGGCGTGATTATATTAAATCGTTAACCATAGACGAAAATATCCGCTCAACATTCACTGAAATTAACGATGAATTTTTTTCATAAACCGATAGTATATAGGTTTTGGCCTTTTTCTTTTGTTTTATGCTTTATTTCGTTCATTTTTAACTCCTTTTTTCATGTTCCTTCTTCGGAGTTCATCGTAACATCGTGTTTATAATTGTTACGTATCTATCCAACTTCCGGTCAGGAATTATAAACAAGCATTTCACATAAATACGATCTATTCCTCGATTCTTATTCTAAGCAACTAAAATAAAATATATAACAACAACACAGTTATGCAGGTTCATATTTGTTTTTTCTTAATGTACTATTTAAAAAAGTAAATGCTTTAGTATCGTGTGTTGACTAGTGCTATAGTGCGATACGTTTCTTAGTTTCCCGATGAGTCAGACTGATCTGTTATAATATTTTCTTGCATCGAAAATAAATTACTCTTTATATATGAGTTTTAATTAAGTATATATTTTTGTTTATTACCGCGTTCATAATTGTAATTAATAATTACGAGTAACTTTCCTTACTCTGACTTATCTCCCTTTTCTACTAACCACTATAAATAGTAGCACTAATACTGTACCGACATTGTGTGCTGAATAAAGCTTTCCCAAGTTACGTCTGTTCTCGTTAGTCATTACAATTTATTCAGCACACAATCAACATGGAACAATTAATGCGCCCACAACGGTTCGACGTGGAACCTGACACTTCTAACTCTGAACAACGTTGGACTCATTGGAGAGCGACATTTGAAAACTTTTTGCAAACGTTGCATGCAGAAAATCCACTACGACCGATAAACAAATTCGGACTACTAACTAACTATGTATCTCACACGATACACGAAATTATTATGGACTGCAGCACTTATGAAGAGGCTATAGAAACATTACACACCACTTACCGAAAGCCCCAAAATGAAATATTTTCGCGATATTTACTTGCTACACGGCGACAACAAAATGACGAATCTTTGGAGCAGTTTTTAAAGGAATTACGAACTCTTAGCAATGGCTGTCATTTCCGGGTAATGTCTGCCGAAGACATTCGAGACGATCACATTATGGATGCTTTTATTAACGGACTCCAAAATGTGCAGGTAAGACAAAGACTGCTGGAAAACAAATGTCTGGACCTCAAAACAGCTTACGAACAGGCTTATACGTTCGAAATTGCCCCAAAACAGTCGGTGTTCTACCTGCAGTCGGATACGGTCGGTGCTGCTTCCACAGGTCGTAAATGCCACTTTTGTGGGTTAAGTACACACCCTCGTTTTTCTTGTCCGGCCAGAGATGCTAGGTGTCACAAGTGTGGGAAATTGGGATATTTTTCTAAGGTGTGTAGGTCTACCAAAAATAATGTTTCTAAAAATTCTATCGCCTCTCTCATGGTAGCTACTATAACAGCTGCGTCTCCAGACTCCCTCTCGAAAAGTATAATGCGGGTTAAAATTAATGGCGTTTCTACTGATGCATTAATTGACACCGGCAATTCTAGTAATTATATTAATGTTAATATTGTAACAGCTAATAACTGGAAAATATTTTCTTGTTCTACTCGTATGTCTATGGCGAATGCTTCTCTATCATCACAAGTAATTGGATATTGTCTGGTAAATTTACTTTTAAAAAATATTTCATACAAAAACATCTAACTTTTGATAATGAAAAACCTTTGCAGTGACGTGATACTGGGGCACGATTTTCTTCAGCATCATTCTCGTATTGAGATTCCCTTCGGAGGACCCAAACCAGCCCTTAGCATTTGTGGTTTAACAGCAGTCAATGTTCAGTACCCATCTCTCTTTAATAATTTATCTCAAGACTGCAAACCTGTAGCGATGAAATCTAGACGCTACTCACTTGAGGATAAACAGTTCATAAAAACCGAGATTACGAGAATGCTTGGTGAAGGAATCATTGAAATGAGTGAGTCTTCATGGCGGGCACAAGTAGTAATAACATCTTCCGAAAAAAGTAGTAATAACATCTCCCCCCCCCAAAAAAAAGACTAGTAATTGATTACTCTCAAACAATAAATAGGTTTACTCTACTGGATGCGTACGCACTACCACGGATAAATGAAATTATAAGCGAAATTGCTAAAGATAAACTGTATAGCACACTAGACCTTAGAAGTGCCTATCACAAAGTGGCTATCAAACTAGTCGATCGACCCTACACGGCTTTTGAGGCAAACGGCCGCCTCTACCAGTTTAAAAGAATACCATTTGGAGTAACGAATGGTGTTGCCAGTTTTCAGCGAATTATGGATAAAATAATTAGCAATGAAAAATTGGAGGGCACTTTTGCCTACATTGATTATGTAACAATATGTGGACACAACTATGCAGACCATAATCGTAATCTGAAACGATTTATGGCGACGATAAAAAAATACAACCTCACACTAAATAACGATAAATGTACTTTTAGCGTAGACACCATTAATTTACTAGGATATACCGTAAGCAAAGGATCTATGTCGCCAGACCCAGAACGATTGAAGCCGCTGCTAAAACTGCCAATACCTAATAATATGCGTGCCCTAAAACGAGCCCTTGGTATGTTTGCACATTACTCACAGTGGATTGCTTCTTTTTCAAGCAAAATTCACCCATTGGTACAAACGGACACTTTCTCTCTCTCGCACACAGCAATGGAGGCCTTTAAGAATATTAAAAAGGATATAGCCAATGCAGCAATTACGGCTATAGACCCCACTATTCCTCTGGTGGTGGAGACAGATGCATCTGATTATGCAATTGCTGCCTCTCTAAGACAATCCGGGCGTCCGGTCGCTTTTTTTCAAGGACCTTGTCGCGTTCAGAACAGCGACACTCAGCAATAAAAAAAGAGGCTTATACTATAGTGGAAGCACTCAGAAAGTGGAGACACTATTTGATCAGACGACATTTTAGACTGATTACTGATCAAAAATCCATCGCATTTATGGTTAACACCAGGACAACAAGCAAAATCAAAAATGATAAAATAGCGAGGTGGAAAATAGAACTCTCCTGTTTTTCTTTTGATGCAATCTACCGACCCGATGAAGAGAATGCTGCGGTTGACGCACTATCGAGAGTATGTAGCTCGATACCCAACACGGATGAGCTTCGGACCTTACACAATGAACTGTGCCACCCAGGAATAACACAAATGACACACGTTGTACGAACCAGAAATCTACCATATTCTTTGGATGACGTAAGGAAAATGATAAAATCGTGTACAATATGTGCTGAACATAAACCACAATTCTGCAGACCTAAAACCGGGACACTGATAAAAGCGACACAACCGTTCGAGAGAATAAACATCGATGTTAAGGGTCCACTACCATCTAATAATGGGAATCGTTACATTCTAACCGCCATCGACGAATATTCACGATTCCCATTCGCATTTCCTTGGCCAGACATATCAGCGAAATCGGTGAAACGGTGCTTGTGCCCTTTATTTGACATTTTTGGTGTTCCAGCCTACATCCATTCAGATCGTGGAGCCTTTTTTATGTCTGAACAACTCAAACAATTTCTTCACGAACGAGGAGTAGCCACAAGCCGGACGACGCCGTACCACCCTCAGGGAAACGCCCAATGTGAGCGTTATAACGGTATAATATGGAAAAGCATACAACTAGCGGCCGCAAACCGCAAATGCCCAATTACCCACTGGGAAGATCTTCTCCCAGAATCTCTGTACGCCATTAGAACGCTCTTATGTACAGCCACAAATGCTACGCCTCACGAGAGGTTTCTTCCATTCCAGCGAAGAAGCTCGACGGGAACTTCGCTTCCATCATGGCTCTCGAAACCTGGAACGGTTCTTCTGAGACGTTTCGTCCATCATAGTAAGAATGACCCATTAACGAACCAAGTAGAACTGATTGAGGCGAATCCACATTATGCGTTGATACGACATTCTGATGGAAAAGAATCGACTGTTTCCCTTAGAGACCTTGCACCTGCAGGGGATATACCTACACTCAATATAACCCCCGGGGAGACGCCTACATCTCAAGACCCTTCCACCTTGGCTGAAAGTCAAGCTGCACTATATGACTCATCTACGGACTCAGTACAACCATCAGATACGGAGTCCATAACATCTGTAGAAAGTCAAAGTGCTCAGAACGAGCCAGAGGTGAACGATCATCCACTTGCTCCAAAACGAGCTCATTCCCGAACCGATTCAGAACCCCTGTTTTCAGAATCACAACCATCCGCACCCAGAAGGAGACGGATTTTTACTCACTCAGGACGAAGAGTGAAAATCGACCCCTGCGTATCGTCAGACTCAGAAACCCAGAGTCCTGATTCTACTCCCGATATCAGACTACCGAGGCGTTCCAACAGAACCAGCAAAAAGCCCTTATGATTAAAATAGAAAGGGGGTGAATGTAATGAATAATTACGAGTAACTTTCCTTACTCTGACTTATCTCCCTTTTGGAGAACTTTCCTGCTTCTACTAACCACTATAAATAGTAGCACTAATACTGTACCGACATTGTGTGCTGAATAAAGCTTTCCCAAGTTACGTCTGTTCTCGTTAGTCATTACAATAATATCTTTAATCTAATAATTATAATGGATTGTTTTATTTAAGTTATGTTATTATCATTTTATTTATTTATTTATTTTACATTTTCCTTTCCATTTTAGTTTCGTACTTTACCTGTAATTATCAAGTTATTCATTTTCTTAATTTAAAGTTTATTTTCGTATTCTACTTGTAGTTATCAAGTTTATAATTAATTTTGTAACATTTTTATAATTATATTTTTCTATATTCTTATAATTTTACATTTAGTTTATGGAGTATTTATTTCATACTATTGATAATCTACCGATTGATCTAGTCATAATAGAAAGTGAATGCTTACTTTCCAAAGCTTCCGCTCGGATTTAGTTGCTGTTTCTTGCTACACTTATTCGATTTTATATATTTTAACTAAGTCTAAAAATTCAGTGTTGATTATATTATTTGTTTTTGGAAACTTAACTAAATTCCTAGCTTCTATATCAGCCATTAACTATTTACTTTATTAATTTTCATATTCCAATTTTTCATTGTGATCGTTATTATTAATTTTACTACAATTATTACTTTTATTATCATTACTTTTATTACTGTTATTACTATTACTATTACCTTTATTATTATTACTATTATTATTGTTTTTATTATCATTAAAATGTATTCTTATCCCTTTTTCTCATGTTCTGCGTATATTTATTATTTGTTATAATCTATTTCGGTTCCTACAGGCAATTTGCTTTTTTAACTATAACGTATTAATGTTACTTTGTTATTCTTATTACATTCATCGTTCAATCATTTTTCATATAGTTTTTAATGCAGTTATATTTATATTCCCATTTTTTTGTATTAATTAAACTGTTATTAATTGCTATTACAATTATTGCATATTTCTACACTATCCTAAATACCTGATTAATTATATGGCTTCGCACGGTGTTTATGCATTATATTGTCGTATCTCTGATATGCTAGTCATGTCCACTTTATTTTATCTTCTCGTTTTCTATATATTGCTATTGTATTAACTTTAAATATCATAATTACTTTTCATAATTATTCATATATTATTTATTTTCATTACACATTATACTATATCCTATGATATCCATTAATTATCACTATTATTTAATCAATATTATTTATGATGCATTTATAGATATTATTCCTACTTATATTGAGTTAATATTCATACATTTTCTATCGCCAGTTGTACATATATAGTTTGCCTTTAAGTTTATGCTTGGAGGTTTATATGTAATCTTTTAATTTGGTCACGCTTTCACTATTATATTTATTATATTTATATTCACCCTTATGGAGATAGCACCCTATGATCTCATTTCTCTTATTCATAATATTTCCTGATATGTTAGTATTTATACCGATTCCGTAAGGCATAAATTAAATCTTTTTCGTTTATTCGACAACTATTTACTGGCTTTAACTAAAATATATATGTACTTTAAGTTAAAAGTCAGCAATGCTAATTTTAGAGGGGGATTCGAATATTTTTTATTACTGCTTTTTCGTTCTTAAGCAGTATGAATGCTTTCATGTAGTGAAATAATACGTATACAGCACAGAGAAAAGGTTTGGTTAATTATGCAGAATAGACATTCAAGAATTTAACAAAGATTCCCTAGTTTTGACGAAAAGTTCTGTACTTGGCTTGGATATGTAGACGATAAATTGACCCGTAAAATTTTCGTAAAATTTCTGACTTGTACTCGTTTCAATTTATCAGCCTCCATCCTCCATTGGCTGACACTTTTCCTCCACAAAAAAAGCATTTGAACCTACCACTACTCCTAACCTTAAGCTAAGTCTAAGTCCGGGTTGACACAGCCTCCCTACCCCCCCCCCAAAAAAAAACAAAAAAAAAACGAAAGAATAATAATTACAAAACAATTAAAAACATTACCCGCTACTGGAAAATCAAGAAAAATAAGTAATAAATTGTTTGTAAAAACATATGTTCTGCTTGCCGATAGTTCTGGTAGGTACGTACGTCAAGACGCGATAATACCCGTAAATACTAGAATTCTTGTATATCTAGTCTGCATTAGTACCATGTTTTGCTTCTAATTTATAACTATAATACATACCAGCTAATTTTCGAATGATTAATTTACACACACACACACACACATATATATATATATACATATATATATATATATATATATATATATATATATATATATATATATATATATATATATATATATATATATATATATATATATATATATATATATATATCAACATTAGTATGTAAATACTAGATCAGTCTTCCTTGAACCCTTCAGAAAGTACAACAAGTTCTCAGTTTGAATTATTATACATTGTAGCGTGTTGGTTGGTCTCCTATGAGCGAAACGAGTTCGTAAAATAACTGCACTACAGATTGGCTTTTTAGAAAATGTTTCGTGAGATAAATAACATCTTGGCTTTTGGAATGTAAATGAACCTTGTTTATTTATATGTGCTCTGTTGTTGCAAGTTGACAATCATCGAGCTTTAAATTGGATGAGGCTGGTATACATAAAGTATAGAAAGTATATGCTAAAACATATTTTTTCACACTCATATATATCTCTATATATATCTATATATGGAAAATATATATATAAATATATATTTCTCTCTCTCTCTCTCTCTCTCTCTCTCTCTCTCTCTCTCTCTCTCTCTCTCTATATATATATATATATATATATATATATATATATATATATATATATATATACTCCTAAACTTATGAACCGATCATCATGAATTTCGGAATATATATTCTTGGTAACACGATCAGTAACATGAGTATATTATTTTTTGTAAACTTTACAATGTGGGAGTGCGCCCACTCAAACTAGAACCTTACCGCCAAAATATTTTAAAATAAGTTAGATACAATAAATTTAATAGAGAAGAGAATTCCTCTTAAGCTATTAGACTTATGAATTATGGAATATGTATTCAAGGCAACAGGGTGAAAAAAAATATATATACATATATATATACATAAATATATATATACATATATATACATTTTTATAAACTTATCTTGATTTTGTCGTGTGTGTAACGCATATGTAGGCACTCTAATTCCAATACTGTCACGTGAACACAGATTTATTATAAAAAGATTGGTATAATTTATGAAACAACATTATTTACCTCATTATATTCCATCCTTGACCCCAAAACCGAGATCCAATTCAATCGATCAAGATTTCAAGGTCGCAAAACTGCCGTCACTCCCACCTCCTCAATTACATATGCTTCCCCTTCCCCCTACCACTTTGCTCTATATTGTAAGACATAAAATCACTTCCGTAATATTTCGAAATGATCCACTTTCTCCGCCATATTAGACGACATCGACAAGGTTAATTTCCGTAAATTACCAATTTCAGACGATTAAATATTTCCATTCATGTTTTTCTCATTTTTTCCTTCATCAAGAAATAATTGATCTCCTCCCACGCCTACTTCCTTTTTTTAAGAAAAATAAATTTACATTTGTTTTCCAACTTCCAGCCTTGTCTAAACAATCGGTAAAAAATGCCATCAGCGTATATATTTTGTTATATTTTTAATAAGGATTTAACAAAGAACACATTTAATAATATTTTTTTTACATTTTTAATAAGGATTTAACAAGGAACATTTAAAATAATATTTTGTTACATTTTTAATAAGGATGTAAAATCCTTAATAATATATATTTTGTTACATTTTTAATAAGGATTTAACAAGGAACATTTTAAATAATATTTTGTTACATTTTTAATAAGGATTTAACAAAGAAACATATTTAATAATATTTTGTTACATTTTCATAAAGATTTAACAAAGAAACATATTTAATAATATTTTGTTACATTTTCATAAAGATTTAACAAGGAAGCGATTTAGTAATATTTTGTTACATTTTTAATAAGGATTTAACAAGGAACATATTTAATAATATTTTGTTACATTTTTAATAAGCATTTAACAAAGAAACATATTTAATAATATTTTGTTACATTTTTAATAAGGATTTAACAAGGAACATATTTAATAATATTTTGTTACATTTTTAATAAGGATTTAACAAGGGACATATTTAATAATATTTTGTTACATTTTTAATAAGGATTTAACAAGGAACATATTTAATAATATTTTGTTACATTTTCATAAAGATTTAACAAAGAACATATTTAATACTATTTTGTAACATTTTTAATAAGGATTTAACAAGGAACATTTTTAATAAGGATTTAACAAGGAACGTATTTAATAATATTTTGTTACATTTTACATAAGGATTTAACAAGGAACATATTTAATAATATTTTGTTACATTTTAAATAAGGATTTAACAAGGAACATATTTAATAATATTTTGTTACATTTTTAATAAGGATTAAACAAGGAACATATTTAATAATATTTTGTTAAATTTTCATAAGGATTAACAAGGAACATTTAAAATAATATTTTGTTACATTTTTAATAAGGATTTAACAAGGAACATTTTTAATAATATTTTGTTACATTTTTAATAAGGATTTAACAAGGAACATTTTTAATAATATTTTGTTACATTTTTAATAATGATTTAACAAGGAACATATTTAATAATATTTGTTACATTTTTAATAAGGATTTAACAAGGAACATATTTAATAATATTTTGTTACATTTTTAATAAGGATTTAACAAAGAACATATTTAATAATATTTTGTTACATTTTCATAAGGATTTAACAAGTAACATATTTAATAATATTTTGTTACGTTTTTAATAAGGATTTTACAAGGAACATTTTAAATACTATTTTGTTACATTTTTAATAAGGATTTAACAAGGAACATATTTAATAATATTTTGTTACATTTTTAATAAGGATTTACAAGGAACATATTTAATAATATTTTGTTACATTTTTAATAAGGATTTAACAAGGAACATATTTAATAATATTTTGTTAAATATTTAATAAGGATTAAAACAGGAACATATTTAATAATATTTTGTTACATTTTACTAAGGATTTAACAAGGAACATTTTAATAAGGATTTAACAAGGAACATTTTTAATAATATTTTGCTACATTTTTAATAAGGATTTAACAAGGAACATTTTTAATAAGGATTTAACAAGGAACATATTTAATAATATTTTGCTACATTTTTAATAAGGATTTAACAAGGAATATTTTAAATAATATTTTGCTACATTTTTAATAAGGATTTAACAAGGAACATTTTGAATAATATTTTGTTACATTTTTAATAAGGATTTAACAAGGAACATTTTTAATATGGATTTAACATGAACATATTTAATAATATTTTGTTACATTTTTAATAAGGATTTAACAAGGAACATATTTAATAATATTTTTTTACATTTTTAATAAGGATTTAACAAGGAACATATTTAATAATATTTTGTTACATTTTCATAAGGATTTAACAAGTAACATATTTAATAATATTTTGTTACGTTTTTAATAAGGATTTTACAAGGAACATTTTAAATACTATTTTGTTACATTTTTAATAAGGATTTAACAAGGAACATATTTAATAATATTTTGTTAGATCTTTAATAAGGATCTAACAAGGAACATATTTAATAATATTTTGTTACATTTTCATAAGGATTTAACAAGGAACATATTTAATAATATTTTGTTTCATTTATTATAAGGATTTAACAAGGAACAATTTTAATAAAATATATTTTGTTCATTTTTAATAAGGATTTAACAAGGAACATATTTAATAATATATATTTTGTTACATTTTTAATAAGGATTTAACAAGGAACATATTTAATAATATTTTGTTACATTTTTAATAAGGATTTCACAAGGAACATTTTTAATAATATATATTTTGTTACATTTTTAATAAGGATTTAACAAGGAACATATTTAATAATATTTTGTTAAATTTTCATAAAGATTAACAAGGAACATTTAAAATAATATTTTGTTACATTTTTAATAAGGATTTAAGAAGGAACATTTTTAATAATATTTTGTTACATTTTTAATAAGGATTTAACAAGGAACATTTTTAATAATATTTTGTTACATGTTTAATAATGATTTAACAAGGAACATATTTAATAATATTTCTTACATTTTTAATAAGGATTTAACAAGAAACATATTTAATAATATTTTGTTACATTTTTAATAAGGATTTAACAAAGAACATATTTAATAATATTTTGTTACATTTTCATAAGGATTTAACAAGTAACATATTTAATAATATTTTGTTAGGTTTTTAATAAGGATTTTACAAGGAACATTTTAAATACTATTTTGTTACATTTTTAATAAGGATTTAACAAGGAACATATTTAATACTATTTTGTTACATTTTTAATAAGGATTTAACAAGGAACATATTTAATAATATTTTGTAAGATCTTTAATAAGGATCTAACAAGGAACATATTTAATAATATTTTGTTACATTTTCATAAGGATTTAACAAGGAACATATTTAATAATATTTTGTTTCATTTATTATAAGGATTTAACAAGGAACAATTTTAATAATATATATTTTGTTACATTTTTAATAAGGATTTAACAAGGAACATATTTAATAATATTTTGTTACATTTTTAATAAGGATTTAACAAGGAACATATTTAATAATATTTTGTTACATTTTTAATAAGGATTTAACAAGCAACATTTTTAATAATATATATTTTGTTACATTTTTAATAAGGATTTAACAAGGAACATATTTAATAATATTTTGTTACATTTTTAATAAGGATTTCACAAGGAACATTTTTAATAATATATATTTTGTTACATTTTTAATAAGGATTTAACAAGGAAAATTTTTAATAATATTTTGTTACATTTTTAATAAGGATTTAACAAGAAACATTTCAAATAATATTTTGTTACATTTTTAATAAGGATTTAACAAGAAACATTTTAAATAATATTTTGTTACATTTTTAATAAGGATTTAACAAGGAACATTTTTAATAATATATATTTTGCTACATTTTTAATGATATATATATATTCTTTTTTATTCATACTTCTTCCATATCTTATCCTTTTCATCTTCCTCTTTAATCTCTATTTACCTGCCTATCTATCCATAAGGTCGAGCTTAATGTGGGGTATGGCTATTAATGCACGGCACAAAATTCTCTTCATGACCTTGTGGTCTTCGGTAATGTCCACTAAGAATTTGGAGAAACTTTTCGTTTCATCTTATTGTAGTCATTCGTTTTATTGTAATCATCTTTAATAACATCACGTAGACTGTCCGGTTGCAACAGAAATTCAATCGACTTTTTAAGGCTCTATAAAATAACAAAACACAGTATCAAATGTATTTAATAGTTAATGTAGTCACCATTCTTTTATAAGACTTCTTTCTATCTGTTAATGAGATTTTTTAATGACGGTCTTCGGTAGTTAAATGGTAAATCTTAAGGTGGTTTAGGGTATGTAGATTTTGAACGACCTGTGTGGATTATGTTTGAGCGAGAAACTAGAAATATTAAAGTTTCAAGTGGTAAAACATTAAACATAGAAGTGAAATAGCCCAAAAATGTAGGTATAGGATAAACTTGATTTACTACAAAAAACTATCACATTAAATTTTTTAAAAATAATTAATAGAATAAATCGAATCAAAATTAACGTAACAAACCAAAACATTTTATAGGGATTCTAATATTGATCTTAATTCTCATACATTAGTACATAAAGTAAAAACGAGAACAAGGCGTGGTTATAGTTGATAAATTACATGTCATTGTTGATAGGTTAGTAGGGTCCATAATAGCAATGTTTTCTTTTATTTGTTTCACCCACGTAAAGTAAAGAGAGCCTTAAGCTAAAAGAAGTAACATTCATTATTTGATTGAAAACGAATAGAGAGCACGGTGGAAATGTTCAAAGTTAGAATGGACACGGGTTGACTATAAAAAGGATCTTAGAATGCAAATCCATGCATGTCGAAAGATCGAACTATTGTTCTCAATTATTGCTTCACGTAACACATTTCAAATATGTATAACATGAAATAACATATAAACATACAATAAAATAAATAAAATAAATAAGTATAAGTAAATAAATAAATGCATTTGATTGCTTTAACCATTAACGTAAATAACTATATCATTTGTTCATTCGTTATTCTTGTATTAATTGGCGTCAACATTAAAAAAGGTAATCACTGAAGGGACCACGTAAATGTTGCTACGGATTCATCACTCAGCCCCGATATCCACTTCATTCCCGCCACCTCCCAATGCAGTATGAGTTTCGTTCGAAAATGATTAGAACATAGACTGATTTCATAGACCGCGAGGGTATCAATCAGGTCAATTACGCACAATTTTCTAAAAAGGTAAGGGGTGGGTTAATATCATGACAAATAGGATGCAAGGGGTTCGACATTTTTGATAACCATTGCTTGTTATGACGACGACGAGTAACTGGCGTAAAATTAGACACTCACCCCCGATAAGGACGGTACCGGCGGGGTTAGGCGCCCTCTCTCGTTGGCAGTTTGGAATTCGTCCAGGTTGAATAAATTGGGCAATCCTTGCGTAGGTCGAAGGTTAATAGATGCCCATATTTAGACGGTGAAAAAATCGCCCTTCTAATCAATCATGAAGTTCGGTTTTGCCTCCCATCGCTACCAACCATTAAAGTTGACGCATTCCATCTTGTTGGTGTTGTCAAAGTTATAATTGTCTGGTAATTCATTTTCATTGCAATCTTTGTTTCTTTTTATATCTTTTTAGGGGTGTATTTTGTTTTTAGACGTGTGATTTTATTCACACGCGCGAACATAAACACCCCCTACACACATACTCATCCAACCACAAATAAGTGCACACGTACTTTTAAATTCCATTATTTATTTTATTTATGTATTATTCCACGCTTTGCACATCCTCTTATAATATAAGGAGCATATTCTCTGTCAGGATTTCTGTCTGTCCGTTGGTGAGAATTTTTGTAAATGTAAGAATTACATTGGGGAAACTCCTAACTATTTATTTTAGATTAAATAATAAATAAATACAGAGACTGCGATTCGAACCTCTAACCTTGATGTCTTCAGTCTATGACTCTCCCAACTGAGCTACACTAATCAAAGTCATTCTAATAAACATATTTAACGATAACATAATACCTATTCAAAATAATCGGAAACAAGGCTATATACTGTAAAAACTGCCTTTTTTCTGTTTTAAAATTATGTAATATGAGATATACATAAATTTGCAATTATTTAAAATAAGCGTAAAACAAATCCGTGTTTTTTTCTGTTACAAAAAAAAAAGTGAAGGACAACGAGAGTATTTTCATTTTAAAGACGTGAAAAAATTGTAACTTCAGTCTCAGTTCGACATTTGCATTCAAGTGAGTGGGTAAGTCTATTAATAATCTAATTCAGTCACTTAATTTCAGCCATTTTTTTACGGTGACCTAAATATACATCGAAGGAGGGACAGAGTTAGTACTTAATTTTGCCCTGGGCAACGGAGAGGGCGGGGAGGGTTGCCACGGGGAAGAGAGGGATTGTTACACTTTTGCCTGCAGAAGGGGGAGAGCGTACAACGCCGGGTTAGTATCTTTTTTGTTGCCATGATACCATACTTGCTAGCATTATTACTTCCTCTATTTTAGAGGGGGTTGTAGTATCTGTTTTGTCATGATACCATGATTATAGTTTTCGCATGGCATCTTAGGTTTATGATTTACGTCTCAGAACATGAATTCAAACATAAGCAATAATAATAATAAATAAAAAAAATGGGTAAACGTTATCAATAGTGTTGGAAATTATTTTAATAGTTCTAAAATAATTTATTTAGCTTTAACTATGTATTATATGTAGTTTGTTTTACAATTATATATACTTCTAGATAAGTAAATAGGAATACCCTCTCATAGAGAAGAAGGTGATGCGACCAGCATCTTTTCGATAGTCTCTTACTTTAATCGATAATGACATTTCAACGTTTAATGATGAAAAATAAAAAAGTTCCTATTTCTAACTCTTTCCACTTTTCTTGGCCTTTTGGCTAAGATCAAAGTGTAGTATCTGTTCCGATGGATACTGCACGCCTGTCCTGTGCAGTTCTAGGAGGTCCACCCTCCCAGGCTTTGCCTCCCCTCTTTGGGGAGGAGTAAGTTTATTGCTTACTGCCTGAGGCGCCCCTACCGGGGAATGCCAACGGGGCTGCCGAGGCAATGTTTAAACCCCGCTTTCCCGACCCGACCTTGGGTCACATCTTACTTGTGGGAGTAAGATAAAAACTGGCTTTGTGCCTAACTCCTGGAGAGGAGTAAATCAATACACATAATAATACAAACACTTGCAAAGAATAATTTCTTTCCGTCATTTTTGACCGAGAGCTTACAAGTATATATATATATATATATATATATATATATATATATATATATATATATATATATATATATATATATTCTTTTCTATACTGACGATTCTCGTAAAGATGAAACGTATACGTATGTAGATAAAAACAAATATTTATAATTATTTGTCTACCCTAACTTTTAGGCTAGACTCTGTAGTGAGTAATATTAACACAGCTGTTATCATGGCTTCAGTGCATGTTCCTTTGAATATTAGAACACTTTACGACGGCCGCCTTTAAATAGGATTAATCTCTCGATGATTTACCGGGTTGTTAACAACTGTCGTGTGGGCTACGACGTCAGAACTTAAGTTTGAAACATGATTCGTGTTCTGGGGTTCGAGTCCGGCGACCTGTGTGAATAATTCTTCTTTACACTGAAGATTCCCGTAAGGATAAAACGTATGCGTATGTAGATAAACACACACACACACACACACACACACACACACACATACATATATATATATATATATATATATATATATATATATATATATATATATATATATATATATATATATATATATAACTTCTTTTGTAATATAGCAGGATAAATCCCAGCAGAGTGCTAGATTAATTGAGAATTAAAATTAAAATTTGGCCATTACTGTTTTAAAGCTTAATAATGAGACTTTCATAAACATTGACTTACGGGATTTATATAAAAATATTTTTTATTTTCATTTTTTTATATTTTAAAATCTTTTTCAGTTTTAAATCTAAACTGTTACTTTTCACCCCCTTTTTTTCAAACCTTATTAAACCCCCATTACACTAAATTTAAACAAATATACATAACGCGTCCAAACGAGAGTGACACGTGACTTCACATTTCCGAAACAGATGACAACATAAGCTGAAGAGAGCCGGATGGCTAAGTCCTTCTGTGCTTGAAACCGACTGTACTAATGTTGTACAAATTTTTCTGTACCAATGAATAAATATATATATATACGGCACAATCACGTTGCCACACCGGTTCCCGTTAGATCACCGAAGTTAAGCGGCGTCGAGCCTGGCCAGTACTAAATGGGTGACCATTTGGGAATACCAGGTACTGTATGTGCTCTCTGCTTATCTCGGCATTGTTTCCAGTCGTCCTGTTCTATACTTGCCATTGGAATCAAGCAATGCCGATACAGATAGCGGTTGTTGGGGATTGCGCACCCCTTGCAATTACAAAAATTCACGCGCGTGGGGCACTCATACGTCGAAATCGACGGGAGAGTCCATCATATATATATATATATATATATATATATATATATATATATATATATATATATATATATATATATATATACACTATCAGGAATATCTGACGTTGTTCGGGATTGAATGAGGATCACTACTATATACATTTTCACTATACTCATATAACAATAGAGTACGTTTTAACCCCCAATATAGCCGGAAGAAGCTGAAATATTTTAAAACTCTCTGAATTAATGTCTTATACATATGATTAAAATCCTATATACATAGTTGAAGTTTTAAGGAGGTTCTCTCCCCATGGGCAATATAGAGGTTGGGACACGTAAATATTCGCCACATAGAGGATAATGTAGAAATTCGAGACCATTTCCATTGTCTTCCCCGGAGAATTTAATATATATGATTTAAATTTCATCAAAATACGATATATTTGAAGTTTTAAGAAGGTTATGCTCCATAGCTCCCTTAGAGGTTCACTTAGATATTTGGCGTCACTTCCATTGTCTTTCACAATAAATCTTACTAAGAATACACGTTTAGATTTTATGTAAATTATCTAACGTTTCTTTCTATAGAGAACACACAAACATCGCACAGACACATACACACATATATTAGAGAATTTAGCGCCCTAGGCTGTCAATAATGCGAATATAATCATATATTAACAATATAATTCCCATTACTTCGTACCTACGATACTAGGGTAGGAGTAAGATGTCCTGCCTGCTGACATAATGGTCGGGTTTCGAAATATGCGCCACGTCTTACCACACTAAAAAGCCACGATACAGTAAAAAGATATATATATATATATATATATATATATATAAGGTAAGGTACACGATAATTCATGAAAAATGAAGTGTCGTGATGGACAAAATGTGTGAAAAGATGACAGACAGAAAACAAGTCAAAATGCAGGAGTAAAACAACAAAAAAAAGATTTTTTTACCAGTTTCGTTCGTGGGGAACGTCTTCAGAAAATGAAGAATACAGAAAATAATTTTATTTTATATTGAAGGCACACACATGGGATGAGCGGGAAAAATGATCTGCTTGGGTCATGTGAGAAGACATTAAGTGATGTTGGAAAATGATAAGTAGGTGATACATTCTTCTAAGGCGGTGGGGGGATGAAGGCGGCAGAGAACCTAGCTACGGTGAACAGAAAGGGTGGGGATGAAATTGATACATTGGAAAGTTAGCACCTAGAGATTAATAAGAAATAAACAGGGATGGGTCAAGCTAATTTGTCGACAATAGGTTTTTAAAGAGCAATTCATGAAAATGAAAAGCTGAGGTGGGAAAAATGTGTGAAAATGTGTGAAAAAGAAGACTTTAACTTGTCTATCCTTTTTGTCTGTATTCTTCATTTTCTGAAGACGTTCTCCACGAACGAAACCGGTCAAAAAATCTCTTGTTTTTGTTTTTCTCCTGCATTTTGACTTGTTTTCCGTCTGTCATCTTTTCTCACACACACACACACACACACACACACACACACACACACACACACACACACACACACACACACACACACACACACACACACACACACACATACATATATATATATATATATATATATATATATATATATATATATATGTGTAAATATGTATATACATATATACAGGGTGGCGCAAAAGTCGCGCATTGGTTTGTTTATGTGATAGTCACTAGGCTTTTCTGATAAATAATACATTTACTTGGTAATCTTGTTGCGGTAGTTTAAAAAAATAATATCCTTTAAATAGCCACTATTTTCGGCCTCACAAAGACGAGCTCTAGTTAGGGCATTTTCTATTACAGTCCTTAGAATAACTGGCTCTAGTTCTTGGATTTCATGTCTGATATTGTTTTTAAGCTATTGAATCGTTGTAGGCTTGTTCACATATACCCTTTCCTTAAGATAAAGCCAAAGGAAAAAGCCAGGGGCTGTTAAATCCGGTGAACGTGAAGGCCAGTTAAAATCAGAAAATCTGCTAATTAAGCGCTCGCCAAACAATCACGCAAAAGTCACGCATTAGTTTGAATCAGTTGTTATTGATTCAAACTAATGCGTGACTTTTGCGCCACCCTGTATATATATATATATATATATATATATATATATATATATATATATATATATAATATTTGTAAATAAATATTAAATTATGAATACCTATAGACGCTAGCGTTTTAAGCTTATTGCTCTCATCAGTGCAGGAGGTTGGGAGGAGCGAACCCGATTTACAAAGTCAACAAATACCTTATATCAATCGGCAAATTAAACGTTAATTCTATTTTGAAAAGTAAAAATAAAGTAAATAAATAAAAGATGGATAATTTTAGCGAGAAGTATGTATGTTCTTATCTGCACGGTAGAAAATAACAACAATAAATACCTTATATAAAGCGGCAAATGAAACATTAATTCTATTTTGAAAATTTAAAAAGAAGTAAATATGTATATTTTGACCCGCGTGGTCGCAATATGTGACCTCCAATCCGTATTCCTGTATTCCTAAGATAACGACAGGGGGATCGAAAGTGAAGTTGAGGGAGCAGTCGTTCTGTATTTCAAGATTTAAACGTTTTTAAATATATATATGAAGATTAAAAAGTAATTTATTAAAAATTTATTTTATTTAATGAAAGTGTTGTATATCCATTTTGCAGCGTTGTAATAAATACTATTACTGAAAAGAGAAGTAGGAGACGCCATGTTTTAATTTAAGTTGGTGTTTGTTTAGTGTTCGTCAATTATATTTGATTATTCCAGAATAGAATTGTAGCCAGCCAATCAAAACGCCGGAAAAGTAGGAATAGTTTCTTTCTCAAGTGAGGAACCCGTATTTAGTAAGTAAATGTATAATAGGTGAAAGACAATAGAAAGGAACTTAAAAATGAAAAAATGACGGGGGTAGATAGGAAAATTATCCTATGAGGAATAAGTCCCGGGGTTAGATGGTGGCGTTTGTAGTAGATTTTTGCGTGTGAGTAAAAGTTACTCCAACTTCCTGTATGTATGACTATTTTGTGAGAGTCAGGTATGACGGAATTAATGTAGGAAATTAGGAAATCGAATGGAAAAGACTGTTATTTCCGAAAACACGCATCAATTATTGGCATAACGTGTGACTATATTTGAATTCTATATAGCGATTATGTGTAAAGAGCTATAGTATCTGTAAGTAGAGGGGAAAATCGAGTTTACTTTATTTTATATATATATATATATATATATATATATATATATATATATATATATATATATATATATATAAGGGTATGGTAATTTAATATATTTGATATTTTTTATTAAAAACTTATCTATCTATTTTCAGTAAATCTTTCACGACTGTTTTTAGTAAATCTTTCGCTTACTGTAAATAAAATCCGGGATAGTGGAAAATATTTTTATATTACAGAAGAAACTCCCCCCATTCTCACAAACCAAACACAAACGTTCGATTACATTTACAGAAAAGAAACGTTCCAAGATTCCTCTTCCTTAAAATATGTGTTTTCTGCAATTATTTGTTTTTGTTCAGCGTTCCGGTCTATTCCATATTGCTTACAACCTTATAAAATAGTATATACTTATTGACTAGCAATGCTTCAAGCAAACTACCAAACTCTTTTATCACTTAGTCTGGGTGAGACAGAGTTTGCATGTGTCAAAAAGTTATTCCAACTCTCGGAGAAACTAGGCTCAGATGCCAAATCAACTTCCTGAAGAGATGCCGTAGACATATTATTACTACAATACCATAAGAAACATTTGCGTAACAGCATGTTTCCATATCCCTAGACTCAATTCAGTACGAGAATTCATACACACATTTTGTATAAAAAACGCATCTAATACCTCCATTGCTAGCAACATCAACATATTAATAAACTCATAGAGGCCATACCCTACTTCCCGCATCCTCTAAATAGCTGCCACACAAAATAACAACAGCTACTAACCAGAAGTTCGCTTGGCTTCTTCAGAATAACTTACACATGCACATTTTTAAGGGCAATGATAGAACCCTGACCCTGCAACACCAACAGTTCAACCACAGTCCTAACCTCTCGTCACCGACTGTACTTGCTATTTCACAAAAGATAACACCGAACTTCCCAGCCTCGTTCCGAAGTATATCACCACCCAAATACAAATACAATTAGGGGCAATAATAGAACCCTAACCCTACAACACCAACAGTCCAACCCTAACCCTAACCATAACCCTAACCCTTACCCTAACCCTAACCCTAACCCTAACCCTAACCCTAACCATAACCCTAACCCTTACCCCTCGTCACTGACTGTACTTGCTATTTCACAAAAAATGAAACCGAACCCCTAGCCTCACCACCAAAATACTCAGAATAGAGACGCGAATCCTTACTGCGTTTATATAATAGTGCTTAATAGCAAGTAGATCTATATATTTATTTACTATGAATTTATATTTATACAAAAATTTTTGGGTACTATGTGCATAAGCATTCTCAGGCAAAGTTGTGGATCTGACAACAAATCCCTTGATTTGCCTGCGTGCAAGTGTGTGTATGTGTGTGTGTACCCGCATGTGCGTATGTGTCACTGTTCGTTTAAACAAATATCCAATAATCTAATTTGCAAGCATATCAGCTATTAATAGCGAAGATGAAAACAGAAGAAATGCATATACATTTGTTTTCATCAGTTCAAGTTCACATTTTTTTACGAAATGAAAATGAAAAATAAAAATACTATCTCCAGGTTTATCTCCCTTGTGGCATAATACGGACAGAGTTATATTTCTTCGTATCTTGTCGCCAGATTAAAAATCTAATATTACGAAATGTTTTGCCGCGTTTAGCGTTTACGATTCAAGTATTGTTTTTTTTTTTAAATTAAATATAATTGTTTTATGCAATAATAATTTGTTCATAAATAGTGCTAACAATAACTTGAAGGGAATCCTAAAAATTGACGCACGGCACTATTTATGAACAAATTATTATTGCATCAAACAATTATATTTAATTAAAAAAATACAATAGTTGAATCGTAAACGCTAAACGCGGCAAATGCTTGAGTGTTATTAACACTTCTAGTATCTCTTAACTGCTTTAACAGAAACCAGCAAAAGAAAAAATCCTAATCTCTTTGGATCGAGGGAAGTATATTTTCATAAATTTAACTCAGAAAATGGTCAGAAACAAAAACAACCCTAACCCCCACTACTTCCCTTACATGATTCTCAGAGTCGACAATAATCTTCCGACGCCATTTTGTTTTCGTCTTACAAGTTGCACCCTAATTCACCAACTCCACATTTATAAACACCCACCCATCCCCTTTAACGCAATTCCTTGCGGATAATGTGAACGCCTGACCGAGATATCGGATCATATTATCCGCTGGTTGAATTCGATCTTAGGGCAGATGTGACATGACCCTGTCGATCTAAAACACGATCGCTTGTAACAAGAGAACATTGTTAACATACCAGCAGAGTGTGGCGTTTATTTATTTGAATTTGTCGTTATCGTTTTAAGTTGAGTTCATTGCGTGTCGATCAGTAAATGTAAATTGCCCCCCCCCCCATCCGAGTTGAACAGAGTCATAATAGTTGGGAAGAATTCACATACATTGTGTAAATCAGTTATTCTAAACCTTTCCTCAATTAAAGTTAATTTAGCATAACTAATATATTACCACTATAATAGCCAGAGGGAATAAGAAGGTTAAAACAATATTATTTATGCTTCGCGCAAATATAGTAATTTACTTCAATGATAATTCGCTTTTTACCGTCGCTTGTAAAACAGTGAAATTGTCCGATAGCTAAAAAGTGATTGAGACATATCTTATGTCGCTGTGTGTAAAATATTTAGATTTTACTCATTTTCAAATTGAACTGATTCACCATCGAATAAACTGTAATAAAAATAATTCCGTCGCACTGTCGACTTACACAGTTTAAAAACCTACTCTTGCATTCTTTTTATTCAAATGTAATTTTAATAAATCTAATTACTACACTCTTAAATAAATAATATTTAAAATGTGACGTCTCTGAATTTTTGAGATGAGGATTGATAATTGGTATAATTTGGGTTATTGCTAGATACCCCACTAAAGGAACGCACTTGTATTCAAATGCATAATCCAATGGAGATGTTGACCTTCTGTGTAAAAACTACATACTACGTGATGGATCTGATATATACCTACAGGAAGAAGGTCTAGCTATGGGATCACCATTGTTCCCAGTACTGGCCAATGTATACATGAAATACTTCGAGGAATGGCGTTAGGACCAACACCACAAAAAACCCCAACAATGTGGCTACGATATGTGGATGAAACATTCATACTCTAGCCTCACCAGGAAGATGTTCAAACTTTACTAGACCATGTGAACTCTATCCGTACGATGGAAAAGGAACATAATAACAAATTATCGTTCCTAGATGTGCTGATAACTCGCACGGATGAGGAAGTTAGGTCATCTGTATATCGAAAGCCAACTTTCACTGGACAGTATCTGGATTTCAACTCCCACCATCCATATGATGTAAAGAAAGGAATCGTCCGTTGCATCGAACTATGACAAAATGTAGCAATAACAATGCATATCAAGAGGAGATGGACAGCTTGAGAGAAACCCTCCACCGAAACAACTATCCAGAGAGCATGACATCAGCTCCAAGAAATCTAGACCAGACACCAAAGGATTACTGTTCTCATCTTGAGTGTTTGGTTGGAGTGGAAACGGGGGATTTGTAAAAAGAGAAAGAGATAATAGAGGGATTCAATTTTATCTTGAATAATATGTATACGTATACAACATACGCTCATACACATTCATACCCATATATACACAGAAGGACCTGAAAAGCATTAGGAGTGAGTTGAGAATTATAGTAATAAATATATGCATAAATAAATACACCGAGAATGTCGAGATCACCTACACGCCCACATTTCTTATGGCTATGTCTCCTTCTATATTATTACAAGGCACCTACAAACATTCACACACGCACCTAAAATAAAATAAAATAAAATAACCCACACGCGTACATAACCCCATTCATATTTATATACATAGTGTTTGTATAATCATAGATGTAAATCCAATGAAGCTGCGGTGTTTATAAGATAGTGTTCAATATATATATATATATATATATATATATATATATATATATATATATATATATATATATATATAGATAGATAGATAGATAGGTAGAAGGATGAAAAAGAATAAGAAAAGCGACGGAGGCAGATCTTTTTTCAATTCAGTTGCTCAATGCAAGGTATATTCCGCAAAAAAGCAATTTATTCAATTAATTAAACATTTTTTTTGAATAAATTGCTTTTTTGCGGAATATACCTTGCATTGAGCAACTGAATTGAAAAAAGATCTGCCTCCGTCGCTTTTCTAATTCTTTTTCATCCTTCTATCTATCTATCTGCTCTATCCGGTATATCGAGCTGTATACTTTTCACAATAGGTTTTACCTTTCCTAAAAGTTCGCTTTTAGTTCTCCACTTTATATATATATATATATATATATATATATATGATTTGATATTTGTTGTTGTTGTCTTGACGATAACTAGCTATATTCCTAAGCCGTGTAGAGTTTATTCTCCGTTTGTTTATATAATTTTGCCCGATTGTTAGGGACGTATATATACATATACATTTATTTATTTTATAGACGAACTAGTTATCCGCTGACACGTGTTTCGTCGTACCGCGACTTTTAAGATCGAACCAACTATAACAACAGCAACAGATATAAAATCGTACTAAAAAAATAATCACGCATTTTAGACAGATCTCATAGCTTAGTGGTAGAGCTCTCGGTCACGGTTTCACGTGTTTTGAGACCTGTCATAGTTGGTTCGATCTGAAGAGTCGCGGTACGACGTGTTAGCGGATAACTATTTTGTCTATAATATATATATATATATATATATATATATATATATATATATTTAAACTGCATTTTCCTTTTTTTATCTTTTTGTTTAAAATAACTCAAAGCTTCTTTAGACTATATATATATATATATATATATATATATATATATATATATATATATATATATATATATATATGCATATATCAATTCTGTGCAATTCAGGTAATGGTTGTCATTGTTAATATTCACCGAATAATGGATTGTACACTACCCAAGAATACAACAACCCCTTACGCAAGGAAATAAATACGCACGTAAAACAAGAAAATAAAAATAAAAACAAAACAAAGTATATTTAAAATAAAAAAATAAAGCGTTTACAGTATGATAATAAAGCTAAAATATTCATTTTTATGAAAGAATCGTTCCAGGGTAAGGTCGTTAGTTCCATCTTTCCGAAACGTTGGTTGTTCCCCTCTTTAAATTTATTCGTCCAACGTATTATTGTACTTAAACCGATTGAAGCAGAGGAAATAGTTTTTATTTTAATTTTATATACCGTTTTTTAATGTTAAGTAGGGAAAGAGAGAAACAACTGAAAACAAGCCCGCCCCAAGAGTGACCAAACTTACCAATCTACGCCTACTCGCCTGTCTCAAAGCGTGTTCTATTACGTCATTACCGTTATCATTTCCTATCCTACTCACCCCCCCCCCTATCCTGTGATGATACTTACCCCTAATATCAGCTGTTCGTCGTTCAGCTGACAAAGGTTAAACTTTGACTTCACCCCAAAACATCCGAATTAGTTGTTTCTTAAAGTAATTTAATTCCTATAAAAATCCGCCATTCCAACCAGGCCAACCTGACACAACAACATCCACTATTTCACACCTGTATCACCACCTAACATAAATAATATCTTTGGGCACACCCCACTAACATTTATTTATGAAAAACAAACATGTATAAATATAACCTATAAATTATCTGCACTAGTCCAATTTAATAATACCAGTAACTCTAAACCAGCAGTGACAATTGGGTTATTCGCGTAGAATATAAAATATAGATTTATATAAGCGACATTAAGACATGTATTTGTAAATGTGTTTGATAAAAAACATAAACTAAAGTTGTGAATGTTGAGAAAAATAACGAGTATACGTCTAAGCTATTGTCACTGCTGGTTTAGTATCATTAGACTAGGCCAATGTTCAGGAGAGCTGGAGAAGCATATACTATTATAATTTACTAGCTTTACCTGCTCGGCGCTGCCAGACAGTGTATTTACTTGTAATTTATTTTGGATTGTCTTTTTTTAATTATGGTGTTTATTTCCCCCAAATATCACTTTCATGTTTTATTTCTATTAATTCTGTATAGACGAATACAGAGCTACGTCTTTTTTTGTTTTAAATGGTGGCTATTTCAAAAAAATTCTGACATGGACAAAGTATTTTCTGGAAGAAATATAATCGAATTACATGTTGTTCTTCTTAGCCACATGGTGCAACGATCCACTAGAAAAAATTGATGGACTAGAACCAAATATTGATTTTGTAGGAAGAAAACTATCGATGACAAAGAAACGATGCAGATATTAGATTAGGGCCTTCCGTAAATAATAATGCTAGATGTTCATGAATAAACAACACCTTACACACGGTTACTAATTCTCACCAACTGACTTTTTAAAATCCTCCTCTAATTTAACACGCGACGTGGCTCGACAAATACCAAATCGTTGACTTTTGACCTGACATATACTTTTAAAGTTAAGTGTAGATATGATTTGCCACGTGCAACGAATTATTAGGTATGGTTGACGGGGTATGATATCATTGGGGGCAGCCGAGGCCCCATATGAAGGTAAATAGCTGATTTGTTAACTTGGTGAATTGGCAAAGGGGTCATTTGACATTAAACTAGTTTAATATATTTGAATTAAATTAGACGTAATCAAAGCAGCATGGAGATAGATGCGCACAGAAATGATTTCGGAAGAAGCCACTTTTAGTTAAGAAAATGGATCTTTATTATTTAAGTAAAAAATATAGTTTAAGTAATTAAAATCGTTTCCATGAATATATCAGATCTCCCAAAATGAATATTACAGAGAATATATGTAACTCTGGTCCACAAATAATGGACAATAACGCGGCCGACTGTAGCTGTCTAAGCCTCGTTTTAGTCCAGTGATTGTTTGGCTGAACCTCAAACAAATTGCTAACAAAGGTTTTTAACTTGGATATTGGGCATGAATAATCTCTCTGTCAAATAAAAAAAGTTTACCCAAATTAGCCTTGCGGAAAGGGGTCAACAGGCGCCATCTTTAAAATCCAACTTAACAATATCAAAATTTCGAGACATAAAATTCCTGACATTTCCTGACAAGTATGTCAATTATTCCTGACAATTACTGACAAAAAGAAACGTTTTTTCCTGACAAAAAACCTTTATTAAATTAGAAATTAAAAAAAGAAAATTGCATGAAAACCCACACATGACCCACCCCAAGCCAGCTTGACATTTTCTTGATGTTTTAAATTGTAATGATAGGTAGCTATATGCTTAATAATAAACTAACACCAGCAAATGACTAGCCCCTGCCGGGAGAAATGTAAAAGAATGAAATAAAATGTGTAAACATCCGAACGAACGCAAATAGGTCACAACGGATAGTTTTAATGTAAAGAAACAAATGTCGCTTTTGAATTGTGGAAAATCTATGTACCCAAGAAAATTATTTTCCTCAGAGTGTAACAAAAATAGAAATGCCACAGTGTTGAAAGATATCTCATTCAATGATCGATCATGGAAAAAAGTACTTCTGTCGGGCCAGGATATTTGTTCGATCTGTTATCTATTCTCTCCTCCGTCATCGACAGCAAATCGTTGGAGACTGCGCCAATTTTTACAGAAACTATTAAAATAAAATATGCAAAGTCAAGAAAGTCGATTACACCTTTTTAAGTTACAATATCAACCTATTTGTTTTGTAGAAAATATTGTTTGTTACGATGTAATTACGCGTGTTCCTATTTACTTGCCCTTTCAACGAGATCGATTTTTAATGTAGGAAAAATCTAGCTCCCAAAAAGGAAACAAACACTTATACTCAATTTCTCGTTACAGGCAAAATAGCTATTCTTTCACCATAACGTTCTTAAAACTCCTTGCAATTCGTATTTTACGAACTCCTTATCTTCCATGGTCCTAAAAGGATTTCAACAAAAATTAATTAACTTTGTCATTATTTTATTTGATAATATCCTATATTCAACAGCGTCAGTCTCATATCAGGAGAGGCCGAAAAGGGATCAACAACCAGAGATCGAATCGAGGAGCTTTCAAGACTGATTGAATTCTTAATACGATCCCATAGGTTGTACAAAAGAACAGACGGTTTTAGAGTACTTTCGCATGAGTGCCCCTTTTCCATTCTCCTCGTTTATGGGCCGATTGCTGCTGTTGGATTCTCGTCTACCGTTGGTAAGCAGAGTGTCATTTTATAACTTCCCCGTTACCGTTTTATTCAAACCAGTAATAACAAGCACACAAGCTTTCTCCCAGTCAGCCACTACACCACCAGCATGAAGTACATTTCTCTGTACGTCAATACGCTTTCAGATGCAATACTGTTGCCACATCTGGGGAGGTGCCGCTGAGAGCACTCTTTCCTGCCTTAACAGAGTACAAAACCGATTTCGAAATCTAATGGTGAATGCCATCTTCTCTTCACTACAGTTCCTTTCTCACAGAAGAGAGGTTGCTAGTCATTCTCTACTCTATCGTTATTTTCATGATAGGGATCGACTGGGCTCCAATCTATGGTTCCCTAGATAAAACAGTTACAAACATTGTAAATAATTTTTCCTAAAAGCAAATTTCCATGATCAAAGTTTCTTTCCCAAAACTATCGTCTGCGAAACACAATACCACGGGACTGCTTCCCAGCTGACTGTTGAGACGCCCTCTCAAATATTTTAATTCGGACCAGTCTCAACCATTGTTACAAATCCTCACATTGTTGTTTCACTGCCATTCTGACAAACTCATTAAACATTATCCTCGAGTGGTGTATGGGCCTTGGTAAGCGGTAACATAGACAAATATATAACATTTTGGCGATAAACCTATCTACTCGCTCCATGATCAAAGTGTAGTATCTGTTCCGCTGGATACTGCACCCCATAGACTGGTATTGTCTTGGCCTTCGGGGCTTGATTTACGCCGGTCTATGGGTCTGTCCTGTGCAGTTCTATGAGGTCCACCCTCCCAGGCTTAGCCTCCCTTCTTTGGGGAGGAGTAAGTTTATTGCTTACTGCCCGAGGCGCCCCTACCGGGGAATACCAATGGGGCTGCCCAGGCAATTTTTAAACCCCACTTTCCCGACCCGACCTTGGGTCACATCTTACTTGTGAGAGTAAGATAAAAACTGGCCTTGTGCCTAACTCCTGGAGAGGAGTAAATCAATACTCGCTCCATACGTGCGTGTCTCGCTTTGGTGATGAATCGATCTTTGATGATCATGTGACTGGTCTCAGTCGTCACAATACCCCGCGAAGAATTTGATCTTAAGGGTTGTGATGGGCGAAAAAAAAAAGATATCATTCATTTATTTATTTCGGTTGCTCGAACAAAAAACTCTTCTGTTTAGACGCTTGAGCCGTGCTCTCTAGAGGTACGTGACCCTTTGCACTTTCTGACCGAGCCACAAGGCACACAGACCAAGAGAAGCCGGCGAATGAACACCGGGACGAAACGAGAGACGCAGACAATTGTTTTTAAACCTGACGACCTCCGATTCCAACACCTGACTTAAAAGTAGATCATAAAATATCTTGAGAGAGGCTGACAAAACAAGTTAGGTAAATAAGATAGAGTATCTATTTATTTATCCCTCAACTAGACAGCTTGGCTGTTTGCATATATATATATATATATATATATATATATATATATATATATATATATATATATATATATATATATATATATATATATATAACAGTGTGTTCATATCTATCTGTCAATCAATCAATTAATCTATCTATATATCTGTGTGTCTATTTCATTCTGTCAGTACCTATCAATCTTTTGTATATCTCTTATATCTATTATATATATATCTATTATATATATATATATATGTATATATATATATATATATAAGTATAAATTTTTATTTATACAAACATTATTGGTTACATATGTGCATACATGTTTCGGTTGCACTTTTCCAAGAAAGTCAACCTCATCAGACCAAGAATTTTTCAGGAATGCCATTTCTGAAAAATTCTTGGTCTGATGAGGTTGACTTTCTTGGAAAAGTGCAACCGAAACATGTATGCACATATGTAACCAATAATGTTTGTATAAATAAAAATTTATACTTATAAACAGCTCTACTTGGTATTGAGCACTTTTTATAAACACTTGAGTTTCTACGGATTTACATTTACAGAAACTAATACAATACATGTACGATATATATATATATATATATATATATATATATATATATATATATATATATATATATATATATAATGGACTCTCCCGTCGATTTCGACGCATGAGTGCCCCGCAAGGGGCTGGACGCGCGTGTAATTGTAAAGCAAAGGTTGCGCAATCCCAGCATCACCACGCCTGAGTTGGCCCTGCTTGATTCCAATAGCAAGCAGTTCAAGACGATTGGAAACAATGCCGAGATAAGCAGAGAGCATATACAGGACCTGGTATTCCCAAATTGTAATTCATTAAGTACTGGCTAGGCTTGACGTCGCTTAACTTCGGTGATCTAGCGGGAACCGGTGTGTCAACGTGATTGTAGTATGTATATATATATATATATATATATATATATATATATATATAAAATTAAAATAAAAAAAAATGTCAACGTGATATATATATATATATATATATATATATATATATATATATATATCACAATCACAATCACGTTGACATTTTTTTTTAATTTTAAAATTCAATGTTTACTTATTTCTTTGGGAGTATTGCGTGGTTTCGGTCGCATCTCTCTAAATGTGAAAGTTTACAAAAATAAATAAATAAATAAATGATCTGCCAACGTCAATCACTCTGTCGCTTAGAGTATATATTTCAGTGCATTCCATATTTCTGACGCGTACTGATCCTTTAAAAAATATATTACTTTATATAACCTAAAATTTTATGTAGAGCAATTCTTTTTCTGTATTAATTAGTTTTCCCAGGATGGTATCCATCACTTGCTGAAAAATTGCGGGAGCAACTTTGACCTCGAACGCTAGCCTTTGTAATTTGTATAAACCGCGAGTTTAGAATTCTCTTCTTCCACGGGTATTTAAAGGTACGCTTGACTCAGATCCAGTTTTGAAAAATATCTGCTTCCATTTAATTTTGAAAACACTTCCTCTTGGCTATGCAGTGGGTAGTGATAATCTTTTAGTGCTGCATATGATCCCGTTAGAAAATCTGCACACGCGCGGATTTCTTTTGATTCCTTCTTTACATAGACCGTGGGTGCTGTGCACTGACTGTATTCCACTTTCGATAAGATGCCGATCGTCAAGAGTCGGTCCAATTCCTCATTTATTTCGTCTATCGAGGCAAAAAGCACATTTCTTTTTTTTTAAATACGGGCTAAACGTTTTTATTCAGTTGAAATTTGGCCGCCATCTTTGTGCATGAACCAAAGCCGCCAGAAAAAAAAAACCTATGGAAAAGTTATTTTCAAATCCAGCTTTAGATTTTTTGATTCGGTTGTCCGATTATCTATTTTTTGGCAAAACATATTTATTGGTAACTCCTATAAATTGAACGCTTGCATGTAATCAGTGCCAAAAAGGTTATTATTGTCTTTTAACACAAGTATTTTGAACTTTTTGGTAGTTCCCATTAGGATCATGTTTGTAATTATCTCACTCTTAAATTTAATCCTTTCACCAGTCACTGTACTGGTTATTTTGTTGGTTCTCTACAGCGTGGATTCATTCAACCTATTCCACGTTGACACGTCCGAGCCCGAATCTAATTGTAGTTTTATATTTTGATCCAGGATTTTTACGTGCACATATTTCCTTATACTAATACAGTCCTGCTCCTTTGTACTTGTGACTTGAACCTGCGTTTTATTTCTTCTATTCGTTCTACAATGCAAACTTTTGTGTCCGACTTTTGAAACGAAATGGACAGTCCATAAAACAATGCAGGATACCCCAGCGAAAACAAGGTCTTGGTGTTTTTTTTTACACGACTGGTTTGTCTGTGCGGAGGCGTCAACATCCCTCTTTTGTTTTGAATTGTTTTTGAGGGAGGGCTGAATTTCGATTTTTGACGTACTTTTCTAATGTGTTCAATACCGACTCTTCGATGTCATTCGAATTCTGCTTAACACTTATAAATCTGTGACAGTTTTCTGTAGTTTTAAGTTCGGTTCATTTTCTAATTTATTTAGAACTCTCTGTCTGATCTCAGCGTTTTTTCCTGATACCAATCCTTGTACAAAAATAAAGCATTTAAAATTATCAGCACTAAGTGCGACTAATTTAAATTTGTCGCAGTGTTTATTGACGACTGATACGAACGTTGAACGCTGTTTTTTTTTACTATGTTTAAACACTTCCAGCGTTTTTGAAACAAAGAAGTCTTGGGTCTAAATAATCCCGTTAAAAGATTTACAGCTTCAGAAAAAGTCAAATCGCTCGTTTTTCGGGGCACAATAAAATCCACGAACTTAATATGTTCGGTGGTGCCGAATTTTCGTCGACACATGAGAAAAGAAGGAAAACGAAGTTTATCTAGTTGAATCTGCTTGTCTTGTGTGGATGTGGGTTATTGTCTGGAGTCGACGAAGTTTCTTACAATGCGTCAAACACGTATAGGCGAAAACACACAGAGACCCTCAAACACAGAAAGTGGTCACATAGTTTTATTAATATAGATATGGAAAAATGCTCATGTAAGGGAGACAACTAGTATTTTAACCTCATCGCTAATGTGATTCGATAATAATTTTTCAGGATTAATAATTGACAGCTTGTATTTTTTATGGAAATATAATTTTAAGTATATGGTATGATTATATATATTTTACCTACTTTCATGGTATACAATTAATTGCAAAAATTAAATAATTTAATGTTTATTGTAAACAATGTAACGGCTTATCGAAAAAGGCAGATTAAGGTAGAATTATTGTTATTGATGTTGTATGTGGACGTAGTTTTGTTAGGTCATTATTTAAATTTGTCTCCATTGTAACTGTTTCTGGCCGGTTATAGTATTTACGAAATAAACCTGAAGCAAATAATATGTTTTTAGTGTAAATAACACGCTGCGAGGAATAAGGGGGAATAAGGGGGGAAAAGAGTCAAATATCGATTTATCAGATGCAATACTAATTAGGTCTAAAGTCGAAGAATCAGACTGACATTCTCTTATATTTTTATATATATATATATATATATATATATATATATATATATATATATATACTATTTTTTATTATTTAAAATCACACTAAAGTGGGTTGAAATCTAAATAGAAATTTTGCTATCATAGCCATTTTTTATTATAGCATTTCGTTTTTTTCTGATTCAAAAAGCACGCACTAATGCGACCAATTAAACACATTCTTTGCTTTCTGAATAACAAGGACAAAATTGTGATTTAATACGGACAAAACAGCTGTGTTGGAAGTAAACTAAAACGTTTTAAACCAAAAAAAAGAAAGATGATTCACCCCTATAGAAAATAGAACAAAAAATAGAAAGTAAAAGTCAGCCAAACTTTTGTTTGTGAGAAGCCCTGTCATTGGCTAATAGAAACATTAGCACGTGAGAGGCAGTAACAAAGAATCGTATCAGTTAGCTAGGTTGACTAAACACCAGGTGAATATATAAAAACAACCGGTAACACAATTCCATGCATTTTAGCGTGACGATTCATTACGGAGATGAAACGCGCAATCCCCCGTGTAGCTTAATTTCCATAAATATATTTTCATAACTTACTACCTAGCTCTACTAACGCATTGATCACTTTTGAAGTAAATACTGAATAGTGATACATAAAAGATCATGTCTCCTTATAACATTTTATGTGGATACATGTAATAATATATATATATATATATATACATATACATGTATATATATATATATCGTCAAATCATCTTCAGGCAGTATTAGTTTTAGTGTCTTTACAAATTATGACTTTACTGTTGTGCTCATTTTTGAATTATAACGGCAAGTAGTCTATAACTTGAAAAAGCGTCTCATGTACATTTCAACTTTACAGACGCTTTTTCAAGTTAAAAACTACTTGCCGTTATAATTCAAAAATGTGCACAACAGTAAAGTCATAATTTGTAAAGACACTAAAACTAATACCGCCGGAAGATGATTTGACGATTCAAATCGAAAGTACTTGTAAAAAACAAAAAAGAATGGAACAAGAAACCCATGGATCATATTTACATCAATTTGACCGAAACATTAGATGGACAATTCGGAAAATTGAAAAAATAAAAAAAAGTCGCATCAAACAAAACCACTCCGTGTTATTTAATAATGTTTGCCTAAATGAAAATATGCTGCCTAAATACACACAATTTAAACATATAGATATATATACACATATATTATTACATATAGATGTATATATATACATATATATCTATCTATACATATATATATATATACATACATATATATATACATACATATATACATACATATATACACATATACATACATATAGATGTATATATATATACATATATATCTATCTATACATATATATATACATACATATATATACATATACATACATATATACACATATACATACATATAGTTGTATATATATACATATATATATATCTATACATATATATATACATACATATATATACATATACATACATATATACACATATACATACATATAGATGTATCTATATATGCATATATATCTATATTTACATATATATATACATACATATATACACATATACATACATATATACATACATATATGTCGCGATGCAATTCTCAATTTCCCATAAATTCGCAAGTAGCGGCTGATTAGCTTGTTTTATTCTCTTTGGTTTGCTGTGGCTAAGTGTTCACAACAGGGACCATGTGAAGGTTACCAAAACGTATCTATTGACAGTGGTGCGATGGCTCCGTCAGGACTTGAACACGACATGCCAAGTTGTCAGTTCGCGCCGTCCCATTCTTCTCCACCACCGTCTTGAATGTAATGTCTTATTTTGCATCAACCGCATTCTTGTCGTTTTTATTATTTTGATTTTGATAGTTACATTATTTAGTCGAATGAAAAATGGGATTCGGTTTTGTTTGACTCAAAAATAGAAGGAAAATATAAAAAGAAAAACGTTTGGAATGGATATGTTGGCGGGCGGTTTTAACGATGGCCAAAGCTAATTACATTACACGAATGATCATAAATCTCTGGCAAGTATAATATGAAGAAGAAGGAGAGAAAGGAAGGCGGATTAGGGTGTGTGTGTATGTGCTATCGTGCATGTGTTCCCATAGATATGTGTGTTTGGTTTCATGCGTATGTGTGTTTGTATGAAAGAGAGAGAGAGAGAGAGAGAGAGAGGGTGAGGTAGTATGGTTAAGAAAGAGAAGCAACGAGCTCATATGATGAAAGAAAGATAAAGATGGAGATAAAAGAGAGATTGAAAAGATATAAAAAAACTTTTGAGTTGTAAAGAGAGTGACAGATAAATTGAGAGAGAGAGAGAGAGAGAGAGAGAGAGAGAGAGAGAGAGAGAGAGAGAGAGAGAGAGAAAGAGTGAGAGAAAGAGAGAGAGAGATGGGGGAGATAAGGAGCGAGAAAATTAATTGTAAAAAAGACACATAATCGTATTACATGATAATAAATCTATGTTAGTTAAACACAAAGAAAGAAAAAATAAGAATTTATGGAGGTTTTTGTATACATATGTAAATATCTATCTATATGTATATATAATGTAGTACCTTTTTGTTGGTATATATATATATATATATATATATATATATATATATATATATATATATAGGTTTTATTAATTGAACTACCAAGTTGCTGAACCCATTCTTCTGAAATTTAGACCAGAGATTTTATGCATAACAGCGAGTGTCATATCACGCGCACGCACCCCCATATATATATATATATATATATATATATATATATATATATATATATATATATATATATATATATATATATATATATATATATATATATAATTAAAAAATTATTTATATCGCCCGCTTAAATACAAGGATTCTGCCTCTAGGAGAAGTTAATAATAAGCAGTCACACAAGACGTAAAGCGATGTTCCAGGGTCTGCTGTGGAACACTGGCTTACTGTATATATCAACTAATTTGACATTTATAGAGTTTAAATTCTCTTCATTCCCATGATAATTGATGTTGGTTTAGGGGTTGAATATCAGGCTGTAGAGTCAGATGTGGCTTTGAAACTATGTTTGAATCATTTGACCGGTAGTAATTAACACCTACACTGAAGATTGCATGAGCATGAAACATGATGTAAATCATAAACTTATGACGTCACATCAAAGCTATTTTGTTAAAGTAATGTTTTAAGATCTGTTCATAAGAAAATCTAAATATCTCAGTTGGTAGAACATCAGACTGAAGATGTCAGCCTGTTGAAACAATGTGTGCAGAAATACAGAAATTACTGTTGCACCTTATGGATATGTCCGTACCCCTGAAAGTGCCAAAAAAACACAAGAAACACAAACTATGTATTACTAGGAAGATTCTTCGTGAATGAAAACTGAGAAATACTGTATCGGGGTATTACCAAGAGACGATGTCTGAGGCGACTTTGGAGGTCTACAGGAAACAACGTAATCATGTTGAACACATCTCCAGCATAAGTAGACAACATTTCGAGAGGAAGATTGCTCTTGATGATGGTTGTGACCAAAAGCGTTTTTACGCTCACGTGCAAAAAAAAAAAAAAAAAAATTGCACAATCAAATTGTAACTCTACGTAATTCCGAAACAGAAAGAATTGAGCACTCTAACACCAACAAGCATTTCTCTTTGCCGATATTTACGCAAATACTTTCAAAGATGATGATGGCAGAGAAGCTGCAATGCGTCCGATCACCATCGCCAAGGATGAGGTCAAGAAGCAGCTTTTGTCCTTGGATGGGAATAAAGGGCAATGGCCGGATGGACTTTTCACCTGAACTACATCAAGCTTTAGCAGCTCTTTTCAACCTTTCACTGACTATCGGAGTTGTTCCTACTGATTGGCTGGTGGCCACAATCTGCCATATCTGTAGAAAAGGTGACAAAGAAGACCCAATTAATTACAGACCAGAGAACCTCAGCCATTTCGTCTCAAAACCCATGGAAATTCTACTCATGCGAGCAATCATGGCTCATCTTACATCTACTGCTGCCATCTCACCAGCTCAACATGGTTTCATTCCAAAACGTTCATGTCTCACACATTTACTTGTGATGGAAGAATGGGTTACGAGTATAATGGACGACGGAGATACTGATGACATTGTCTTTTTGGACTTTGCTAAGGCTTTGATTCTGTCAATAACCGCTTACTTCTATATAACCTCAACACCTATGGTCTTCGTAAATCGGTTATAAAAGGGATACGACCATTTCTTGGTGATCGTACATACAGAGTTCAGATAAATTGCAGTCTGTTATCTGAAATGGATGCTTGCAGTGGTGTTTCTCAAGGTTCCGTGTTGGGTCCTATTCTCTTTCTATTTTATATAAACGACATGCAAGAAGTGATTGGTGGAAACGTGCTCCTATTTGCAAATGAGATCAAATTAGTAACTCGTAGAAACGAAATTGACAATCTCAAGTCTAGCCTTCAACGTGCATAGAAATGATCCATTGAATTGTACTAATATCTTCATGTCGATAAATGCTGTCATATTGCAATGGGATCTCCTTCTGACTCGGATCTTACACTCGGTGGTGGCTCAAAGAAGCGATCGAGACAAAATATCTTGGCCCTCTTATTGACTCGTCCTTCAAGTCATCTAAACATTGCATTCAGACCACAAACAAAGCAAGGAGCACTTTATTTCTCATTCCACGTTCTTTCGGCAAACTCAACCCTTTAATATTTCTCCCACTATATGTCCCCCTCGTCAGACGACTGTTAGAGTAGTGTGTCCAGGCCTCTGCTCCATATCTTATATGTGATATCCAGAATCTGGAGAGAGTTAAAAGACTGGCTACTCGAATGGTTCAGGTCTATGGGATCTGCCCTATAAAAGCCGACTCACGAAACAACTTTTTCTCCATTGAGTGCCGATGAGTACGCGGTGATCTCATTTTGGCCTACGTTATCCTCAATGGTCATTACGATATACTCCATCACCTATTATTCACTCTTGCACCAGAAAGAGGTCTATTGCAGACACTTCAAGAATCTATTTTACCGCCGATTTCGATTTAACCAGAGGAAGGCCTTCTCAATCAGAATCCCTGGGCATTAGAATAGTCTCCTAAGAGAGGTAATAAATGCGCCAACGACGAAAAATTCGAGGTGAATTGTTACATGTGCTTGGCTACTGTATCCTCTTCTGTGTAAATTTCTACGACCCTTTCCTTACATGGAAACTGAAACATGCTTGTTTTATTTTTTGCCAAATTAATTGAATATTATGAGTGGATTATATTTCGGTCCTCGACGATCAGTCCGGCTGAGGGTGAGCCGTTGTGGTTTCTTATAACCCCGCTCTGTTAGGCCGAGGTATGGTTCTGTTAAGTCTCAGGAGGTCCGTCCTCCCAGGCTTTACATTCTCTTTGAGAAGGGGGTAGTTTATTGCTAATCGCGTGAGGCGACCCTACCGGGTAATTCCGACGAAGTTTCTCGGGTCTTTTTTGTAGGCCAGAGTGCACTAATCCTAGTTCGCTGACTTTTCAAAACCACACTTGACCTTGTGTCTAACCTCCTGGAAAGAGAGTAAATAAAATACTCAAGTCAAGTTATCAGTTCAAGTAACACCGCAATAACATGGAAGATTTAAAAAATTACATTTTTAAAGTAGTGTCTTTCATTTACCCGAGAAGTTAGGAATACAATATCCTTGACGGTTATACATATATGTCATCTCTACGATTCATTGGTGTGGCTACGGGTAATCAGATTCGATACCGGAACCTCAGTAGTTGGCGTGCGGTGATCTATCGACTGAGCTATCAAATATATAAAAAATGTTAAAATAAAAATATCCAACAAAGCAAGGAACTTTGTACTCTACTGACTATATATACTGGCCCTTGTTCTCTCCAAATTCTACAACAAATGCCTTGCTGAATCTTGTTTCCCTGATAGCTGGAAAATTGCCTCTGTGGTACCAGTTTTCAAGAATTTGGGGGATAGAACAGATCCTCAGAACTATCGCCCAATCAGCCTACTCCGATCTTTGCTAACATCTTTGAATCCTTAATCAAACTAGCGATTGTCCGGCACCTAGTTAATGCTAAACTTTTTTCTGACCGCCAGTATGGATTTAGACAAGCACGATCTACTGAACGCATATATCATACACTGGACAAGGCAGGTGAAGCTAGGGCAGTGGCACTTGATATATCCAAGGCCTTTGACAAGGTATGGCATAAGCGGCTCCTTCTAAAAATTCACTCATATGGTATTACTGGCCGAATATTTAATATAATTAGATCCTTCCTAACCAAAAGAAAAATCCAGGTTGTCCCTGATGGCCGTTCATCTAAGCAACATGACATAAATGCAGGTGTACCCCAGGGATCCATCCTCAGACCTTTGTTGTTCCTGATTTTCATAAACGACCTCCCTGATGACATCGAGTCTGAAATAAGTATATTTGCTGACGACATCACGTTTTACTCTCGTCATCTGGGCAAAACGGACGCGTACATATCCAAGGCAATGGCTGAACCTTTGGAAAGTGACCTCCAGGTTGTAGTGGATTGAGGTCATAGATGGTTGGTAACTTTTAATGCTGCAAAGACAAAGCTCCTTTCCTTCAATAACTACAAGAAACCTCTTCAACCACCGATTGTCATGGCAAATAAAACCCTACCTGAGAGTTAATCATTCAAACTCTTCGGCCTAACTTTCACAGCTAACATGAATTGGAATAAATACATTGAAGACATTGCCAAGGCTGCAGCAAAGAAGGTACGTGCTTGTAAACTCCTCACACCGGACATTATTCTGTATCTCTACAAAGCCACCATTCGCCCATGCATGGAGTATTGTTGTCACATCTGGACTGGTGCATCATCCACTAGTCTCTCCCTACTAGACAAAGTTAAAAAAAGAGTCGCCAACTTAATAGGTCCCTCACTATCTACTAAACTCCAGTCTCTTTCCCATCGCCGCAATGTTGCATCCTTGTGCTTGTTTTACAAATACTTCAATGGATTGTGCTCTGATGAATTAGCTGCTCTAGTCCCCCCTCGACGCAAATACACTAGAACAACCCGACAATCTGCCAAATCGCATCCATTCACTGTGGATGTCCCCACATGCAGGAGAGCCTTCTACTCTAGCAGTTTCTTTCCTCGTGCTGCAGGCTTCTGGAACTCCCTCCCTTCTGCCGGTTTCCCTGACGTTACTGACATGCAGAGGTTTAAAACTAATGTAAACAGACATCTCGCTGCACAGCTCCCAACTTAGCATGACACCTTAAACCTACTCCCTAATTCTCAGTAGCCCCTTATGTCTGAAGCTGTATAAAATAGCAGAGGAGTAGAAGATATAGAAGGCAGCGCATTAACTATTTTGCTTGAACATTTGCCAATCAGAAAACTATGTTGAAAGTGAGTGCCGCGTTTGCTCACAGTCGATCAAAATTAACAACGCGTCTCAACACAACAATAACGAGTTTTTTTCATTAATATATGACAATTGATGAAACATGGATTCACTCCGGAGTAAAATCGGCATTTAACTGAGTGGACAACAGCAGGTTAAAGCCATCCAAAGCTACCAAAGACGCAAACACTAGCGCGCATGTTTTGGCCTCTGTATTTTGGGATGCGCAACGGGTATCTTGAGTAAGGAAGACAAATCGGTAGCGAATATTACATAGCATTATTGGTACGTTTGGAGGATGAAATCTAAAAAAGAACGGCCACTAATGAGCAATTTCATCGCAAAACTACATAAATTGCACTTCGAGTTGCTTCCACACGCACCTTATTCTCCGTATCGGCAACCTCAGCGACTACTGGTTGTTTGCAAAAAAAAGAATGCACAAATGAAAGATATTTGTCTGTATTTAGACCTCAAAAGAATTGACCAGAAAATATCGTAAACAGAATTGATGAATAACGTCGAATTATGCCTGAACGATATTGTTTTATTAGTTAAGCCTTAGACTTATTGTGTGATGTGTTACATATGCAAAATTTAATAGAAAAAACTCAAACCACCATTCTGTTATATGTCATAATTTATATAGCAAAGGTAAACGCAATCCCAAAACAATGATTAATAACGACACATCGACATTGTACGCTAAATTAGACATTTAAACTAGGTAAGATAGATGATTGTTGTATTCTAATTAAGAATCACAAGAACAACAGCATGGATCCAGAATAATAAACCCCAGTAAAAGTGATCCGGGCCACGTCTCAAATAAAATAATAAGAAATATAGTCAACTATAGGTCTGCATATAGACACTCTTAGAAAGACTCCCCCAATACGATCGAATTGTTTCGGAATATCAAACATAAACCAATTTGCATAAGTGACGGCTATCTCCTATCTCAAAGGGGCTCGTAATTAATGGTATAAACTACAAAAGAAACTTCTTAGAGATGTCGAGTGAGCATGTAGCGTGTCGTAAATCCATCCTGATTACTATGGAGGCTATATAGACAAAAAGAACAGAAGCGGATGTAATTTCCAGATGAGATCACTTAAGTATACTAAAAAATTACAGACGTGTTGGGCATCTTTATCTTGCATACGTTAAATAGAATAATAAATCCCAGTCAACACGATGGTTTAACAAGTGTCATTAATAGCAACAGTCCCTTAATGTCGAGCATTCAGAAATAATTGACAAGGATTTCCGATACATAGGCTTTAGAAGAGAGATCACCCTAGCTTGAAGTGAATTTCTTGATTAAACCTAAAGAAAAAAATATTAAAAAATTATTATTATTATAGAGAATATCCTTAAAGTCGTTACTATCATATTTAATTCGAAGATGTTATAAATCAAATATAATTCAGGTTATTATTATCGATATTATTATTATTATATTTAATTTAATGACACCTGGTTACGAGTAGATTTATTATGATGCGTGATTTAGAGACATTAGTACAATATGTAGTGTAGGTATGTGTGTGTGTAAAAATGTATATACGTATGAGTGTGTTGTTGACATGAGTGTGTGTATGTTATGTACGCTAACGCTCCATATATATATATATATATATATATATATATATAGGTATATATTTCCCAGAACACTCCATTAGAGTAATGAGAAATCATGTATTCTACACTGTAACAATAAATAACAGAAGGATACCGCTAAATTATAGAGAATATCATCAAATGATGTTATTATTATATTATATTTGAAGGTTCTGTTTGGTTTCTATATTTCATATAAAAAATTAGCACACCGTATAGTTTTAGATATATGTTTGTACGCGTGTATAGTGGTAGTAAATAGGAACATGTATGAAGAACCGAATTAGTTCAGCATGGATAGACTCTGACGAAGTAACACCCATTTGTGACGCCATTTATTTGCAGACGGACTGGCTATTATCACATAAACAAGATTAAAGATTAAAAGAAGAAATATGAATATAAAGCTGGACTCGTTTCGATGAAAAAAGAAATAAGTGAAGCGCCTATGACATTCAATCAAAACCCTTGTTGCCATGGTGACTGACCAAACAGACAAACGTTATAAAATCTATCATTATTTACGCACTTCACTAATTTATGTCATCTTATTACTTTCTTCATCTTACGCTGCCGCTTTGACTACACTTATTTCCATCACCTTTCGTTGCATTTATCACATTTAAAGCATTGCATCTGCAAAAAAGCAAGCAATATTATCAAAGTTTTATTATTATATACATATTCGTTTCTGTTGCATATTTTCTATGTATGCTAACCAAAAAGAGATTTTTTTTCATATACATGTAAGCTTGCTGACATTATCACAAAACATTAAAGAACAAAGAATAGCGTTTGTGTAACGCTTAAAATAAATTACAAGGAACCCCTGCGCAAAACAAAATTATATAACATGTCTTTCTTATTTTCTTTTTATCGTAGTTCGCGTTGTAAATAGCATAGTATATATTTTTGAAAAACTGGGTTAAAAAAGTATTACTTCTTTTTAAAATCTTTCGGTAATATATATATATATATATATATATATATATATATATATATATATATATATATATATATATATATATATAAATAATAGAGTTGGTTTTCCCCTTTTCAAATCAGTTACAGTAGGCAAGAAAACTAATGCATCAAACACATCGAAAATCAATACTACCTAGACATCCTTACCCTGGCCATGTTTCCAGTAACTTACAAATATTTTTAACATCTAACATTAATTCCAATTATTTATCGCATACGACTAACTCTCTTAACTTAAGAAGAGTGTAGCACGCTAATTTCTCTCTATGAGTTATTAACTCCTCAGACATCGCTTTGCGATTATTTCACGAGGGAATGCGATCCACTTTCACCGCTTCAGAATTTGTAAAACAGCTAGGCAGCGATCAGCTTACATAGGTGTGAGGCACATTTTATCCCGATCGCGAATTCAGTCATTTACAGACACGGCTTATCAATGAAGACACATATAGCTACGTTTTAAACAATAATAATGGCTTGGGGAAACACCTTATAAATGAATTGTTTCATTATAACATTCAATACACACTTCACAACATAATATATATTACGCGCTTTCGCATCCAATCCATCGCCAAAACACACAATTTCATTTCACATTTAGGACGCTGAAACCGTACATAAATGATTTACACCAACATTGTACTTCGGTAAACGAACGATTTATTGTATAATCAGCAGATAAGTATTTTTTTCTTCTTACAACTCTGATCGATCGTAGTATATCATAAAATATTACTGTTATAATGTTTTCCACGTATCGTAAATAAATTATATGTTAGCTTTTTTAAGAGAAACGCCCCGTAAAGACATATTCCTATTTTTGATGTTATTTTTGTTTATACAATTAGGTTGTTGAGGAACCTTATAAAACTGCATTATTAGTTTTCTTACCTGCCGAAAAGAAAGATTCGATGTTGTTCCTGAAAATGTATAATAATCCTTCTTAAACACTATGGACGAACTAGGTGGGCAATAAAGTGTTGTGCAGTTTTTTTTTGGGGGGGGGGGGGCATTTTCTTTTTGTCTGTCTCTACTTTTACTTTTACTTTCTTCCCCACGAGGGCAGAGTTAGACACAAGGTCGGTTACTAATCTGGGGAAAATTCAGCTCAGTAAATATGGTCACTGGATTTAATCAGAAATGAAAACTGCACCAGTCTAGATGGACAGAATAGATGAAGCATCGAGCATATTACCTGAAACAAACATTTCTTCTAGACTAGGCAGAAGTAAATTTTCATTTACACAAATAAAGTGGCCCAAAATGTGTGATTATCGAACAAAACTCAAGAAAAACGGTGTTTCTACATTTTTGAACCCGAACCCCCCCCAAACAGATCAAAACAAAACAACCAGTGGTTCTACAGAATCTGAACCGGCACCGTGGTCGAACTAAACCATAGGTTATTCTTAGTTTACGGTTAGAGTAATACAAAACGCCAAAATTAAAACTCGAACACACAAATATAGTAGACATCTTTAGGAAACTAAGGCAATTTCTATTTTTCTTCTAGATGTGACCTATTTGCGTTCTGTCGGCTGTTTAATTCATTCTTTTATATTACTCCCGGGCAGCGTCCGGCAACAGGACTCGCTAGTGTTATATAACATTCATACTATTCGTTTGTATAATACTTTATCAGGAAATATTCATGGACACAAAAGTTCTAAACTAAAACTTTAAAAAATTAAGATAAGTAAGCAATATCATATGCCTAGAATATTAATGTAAAAAGAACGAAAACAGATGATTGCTGCATCAGTTTATTATTTATTTATACTTTACTGGCAATGTTGAACAGACATAAGGTAAATCAAAGCAGAATATAGACCAATACATTGGCTAAGAAAAGGTTACTTTCAGAGCCAGGCGAATGAGGACTGTACTTGCATGTCAGGAACAACAGATATGACGGATGTAAACTATGCATGCGTCTTGTACTGAATAAATAACTTAATACATAAATCACTCACGTACAGGTACTATCCACATAGCGGACACTGTTTAGTAAAAGCGGTTGCACATTGTCGCTGTACAGACATCACTATTCCAAGTAATTGTTCTATTTTTTTAAAACGATAATAAGTTAGATATGATGCTGTCTATATTACAATATTACAATAACCAAGAATATATTGTGTTTTTTTAGAAACATTAAGAATATAAAATTAAATAAAAAGTCAATAGTGTGTTAGCTTATTTTACTAGTTCTTGGAGAACCTTTAGGCACGTTTTGAGAAACCCTGGTCGAGAATAACATCAGTTATATGCATAAATCTGATAACCCTTTTCTCGATATTTCGTGATACGAATATTTACATCTTCATTTTTTTCATTGATAAAATTAATTTCATTTTTTAAAGCGACGAAGCAGATAGTCATCATACGCTCTCTCTAATTCTTTTGACGAAAATGCTGTTCATATAACAAGTTGATCAATTCTCCAAGATTAAGAAAACATTTTATTTTCATCACGTGATAGTTTTTAATTTTTTTTATGTGATGAAAACAGTTCATCTTTTCACAGTAACTGTGATAAATATGTCTGAAATCGATGGAAACAACAGAACCCGTTCCTAATTTAAAAAAATTACTAGTTTTTCTAAATTCAATCGTAGTCCACCGTAATTAAAGAAACAACAACAACAAACAGCAGCTTAACTTATCTACTAAACTTTAAGGGTTAGGGTTGGGGTTAGGGTTAGGGTTAGGGTTAGAGCTAGAGTTAGGGTTAGGGTTAGGGTTAGGGTTAGGGTTAGGGTTTAGGGTTAGATGCAAAGTTAAGAGCAATCTTAAGTTGGATAGACATACCACAGTTACAGAAAAGTGATATCCGTATATAAAAACCGCCCCTTCCCTCAAAAGTCAGAAAAAGAAATTATATCTCTCAGGACAGTAAATGAACGATTATGATTCCGATGATGATACACTAGCGTTTATTTATGCGACAATGGAATACGAACACCTTAGCCGTCAATGGGGAGTGGCTCGGTATCTTCGGGAGGGTTAGGGTTAAGAATCAGATTGATTTTAAAGAAGAAGAAGAAAGTAAAACCCCTCATAGCATTAACTCTATTTCTTTGTAAGATCAGTGCGAGAGAACCCGAGCAGAGCGCTCGATTATTCAGAAAAATAAAAAAATAAGAACGTAATATTTATTTATATATGTATTACAGAAGATCAGAACACCATCAGTACCATCGGTTTCAAATTTAACGAAGGGGAACATCACATGACAGTGATTTGGAAAAGCAACACACCACAACAGAGATTGACGAGGGTCCACAAAGTTGTTCTGATCTTCTGTAATACATACACAAATAAATAACATTAAGTTTGTATCAGATTACATATTACTTATCTGTTTCTCCATATTTATTTATATGACGATCCTCATTGTCAGATGAGGGGACCTTGGATATTTTAGCCTTGAGGCAAAAACGAGGATTCGAGAACAGTGATTCGATAACATCTAGGTCGGTGACAAATCTTAAACAGTCGATGGAGAGAATGTGCCGTAAAAGGGGAATTGAGGATAATATGAAACGGTTAATAACAAAAATAACGAAATCAGAAATCTAATATCTACTCGCATATAATAATGCGCTAAGACATTTCATGTTCGTACGTACGCTATCACTTTTCACACATTTAAAAATGAGATCGTCCGATCAGCAAAGATGGCGATTAATATGATGTCGTTAAGGTAAATAATTCCAACTTTACCCATTTTAAAATGAATTGTTCCAAAATCAAATTATGTCGTTACGTCAACTGAAACTTTTAATTTTAAATAAATACATTTCAAAAAGTTACATCCGTTTTATTGATTTAAAAAATATTTAAAGAATATTTAAATATTTAAAAAATATTAACAAAATGTTAAAAAATATTTAAATATTAAAAAAATATTTAAAGAATATTTAAATATTTAAAACATATTTAAAAAATATTTAAAGAATATTTATATATTTTAAAAAATATTAAAAAATATTTAAAAAATATTTAAATATTTAATAAATATTTAAAAAATGTTTAAAGAATATTTAAATATTTAAAAATTTTTTAAAACATATTTAAAAAATATTTAAAGAATATTAAGCTGACAACTATTTTCACGATACGAATACAGAGAATATTTATTATTTTAAAAATAATTATATTTCTATCATTAATACGATAGCGTATGTGTTCGTGTGTCACGCTTACATCAACAGCTCTGCGCACGCGTGCCGCACCTAGATTTAGAAAAGCATTCAAGTCACCTAATTTTCGTAACATTTTCAACTATTTTCCTTTGGCGCAACTGTTCGCAACGTAGGATTAAGACGTCGTCTTTCGACGTTGGCCCACCTGGTTTATAGTTCGATCCAAACCAACCTCTAAGATTTTTTTCTACATCAAAGGGGGGGGGGTAAGTAGGGAGGGGACGACCGGGAAGACACATATTAATACGATAGTGTGTGTGTTATTTTGTGTGTCAAGTTTACATCAAAAGCAACGACCTTTCGAATTTAATTTAGTCTAAAACATTTACAAAGTAAGGTTTAGTCGCGAAATATTGTATATAAAGAAGTTTTGTAAATTGTTTCATGTATTGTTCATTTTTAAAAATAAATATACAAGTCAAATCTTATCATATTTTATTCAAACATGTATAGGTTAGGAACAAGATAATTAGTATTGAAAACATAATTTCGTGTAATTTACACGGGTCCCGCTAGTTTCTCTTATTTCAAATAAATAAAAAAGAAACATATTTGTTTAGCTTACAATGATAATTATTTTGCGAAAGTAGAAAGTGTAATTTTTTCTTTATATCATCGACTTTGACAGATATTAATTATTTAAAAAAAAGTGGACCTTGGATTTACTTTCAGCAGAAAGTGACTAACTTGGATTTGCTTTCGGCAGTCTCGTAACTCTCGCTTCTCTTATTTTGTCCTTTAGTCCTCACATTTCATGAGCGATGTTTCTGATAGAGGGGAAAGAATTGCTGTTTTCTGGGTAGGAATCTATCCATCTACCACTTATCTTTGGCTAGTTTTTTTTTTTTTTACCTTGAAATGGTATTTTTTTTAGCTCCTTACATCAAGTGGCTTCATGCCTTGTCTGGAGCGATTTTTATTAGAAAAAAATAATAAACAGATGTATGTCGAAAACAACTTGGAATTTCCCCGGAATCTCATTCGTAATATAATTATACGTGTTGCATCTCTGTTTCAAGATTATTCTATATAAATAGTTATTTATTTGCGTGTAACACTAAGGGAGATAACTAAAATTTACATAAAACCACTGATCTTTTCTAAGTGAATTTGATTAGCACCTTACTCAAGCCCCGGCTTGACATATAGATTGCGCCATTAATAAAAAAAAATCCATATGATTTTGATAAAATACTAACCTCCAAATGGAACGTATCAAGATTTAAGCCCAATCGGAATTACAGTTATTTAAGTGAAGCTATTGTTGCAAATTTTCAAAACAATGGAAAAATCTGAATGTTGTGTGTTGATAAGACATTGCTTTCTGATGGAGAAAAATACTGTTCAAGCATAGCAAATGGCTTGATAGGTGTTATTTGAACTCTGATCCGTTGGAAACAATTGTTAAGATGTGGTATGATGACTTTTAACGCGGTCATACAGACACAAATGATGCTGAACACTCATGTCGCCGAAATTAAACAGTTATCCTGAAAAACAAAAAGAAGTTCACAAACTTATTTGGCAGTCAGCTGAGTGGACAGCAGCCTAGTGAAATCCCTCAAAAGCAACAAAAGACGTAAACATCAGCAGGCAAGGTTTTGGCCTCCGTATTTTGCGATGCGCAATTTATTTTGTTCATCGATTATAATGATAAAGGAAGAACCGTCAATAATGAATAATTATTATCATTATTGGGGCGTTTGAAGTAAAAAAAAAGAAGAAGCAAAACGGGCCACAAATGAAGAATAAAAATGTGTTCTTTCACAGAGGCAAGTAGTAGATTTCGCCGTCCCAGCAGTTGACAGGGTGAAACTGGAAGACAAAGAAAACTAAACAGATACATGGAGCTTACTAGAAAACTGATGGGAATATGAAAGATGATAGAAATTAACGTAATAACAATAATTGTTGGAGTACAAGGAACAGTTTCGAAAAAGCCTAGAAAAAAGAAGGGGAGAAATTGGAATCAATGGGAGGATTCACACCATACACAAGTCGACACTAATGAAAATAGCTGTAAATTAAGCGACGAAGCAAAAGAAAGTAATTTTTTCTCTAAATGTTAAAAGAAATATTAAGACATATTAGAAAGTGGGTGATATAGAGCCAGATAACGGAGCGACGGGTCACTTGTTCAGTTAATTATAAAATACGGCTATTAATTTAAAGAAAAGTGACCGAGTGCGGAAACCAGCCCACATAAGCAGAGAACATCGACCAAGCACAAGTAAGTTGAAATGGAATACCACTGCGTAAACGCAACTAAGATACAGAAAGAACATTGCACGAGTCCACAGAAACTGAAACTGCCAGAAAAATCCCATCATCTGATCCCTTTCCCCCAAAGTAAACTCAGTGGCACCCCTCAAATGATACCACGCAAAGTGGTCAAGAGGAGTTTAAGAGGTTGGAGAGACCGAATGGAGGCGTCCATCCGAACCGTTACTGGAATGGCACGGAGAGATGTGGATCCTGAAGGTGGGGGTGGGGGGGGGGGGCTTATTGTCACTCAAATATCAATGAAAGCTCTCAGCATTTATCAGTGATAACCTAACGATAAATGGCTGGTACCTGAACGCGAAGTGAGTTGCAACGGTGATAGAGAGAAACGAAGAACATTGG
>OY744524.1:114354596-114437096 GCA_963556195.1 Sepiola atlantica | reverse complement strand
ATTGGAGAGCCATGAATATTATAACTGTCCTGTTTTTAAATCTCCGAAACAGTTACATGGTAAACAGCTGATGATCCCCGTGTTAATATTAGACGCTTAAGGTCTCCTGTTTTTGTTTCACTCTTAGATAATTAACCCCCCCCTTTTTTTATTTTTATTTTATTTTTATTTTACTTATATTTTTTCATTTATTAATTTTCCAACGAATGTTAAGTCTGCAATATCTTGGATTTAGTTAGTTTGTCTGGGAATTTAAACTGCATTTTACATTTTTTTTTTTTTTTTTTTTTTAAATGACTCAAAGCTTCTTTAGACTATATATTGGGTATTTAGATCTGTATGGCTAGGTTTCCTTCCTCTTATCTAATTACTTTTCTGGTACCAAAGGTACTTAAGCTTTATTTTTTATTTATTTTTTAATGCAACTTTGATTCCTATATAATTTTATTGCTAGCTACCATATTACAGAATGGTTCTTGGATATAGTGTTTAGATAGTATTATTATTTTTATTTTTTATTGTTATAATTAATGTTATTTGATATGCAAATTACTATATCATACGGTAGTCTTAAGGGTAATATATTATTATTATTATTATTATTTTTTCATTATTATTTTTTTATGTATATATTAGTGATATTTTGAGCTGAATTATTTCGACACTTGATTATTGGGGAAATGGTCATATAATCAGTACCATTGGAGAGCCATGAATATTATAACTGTCCTGTTTTTAAATCTCCGAAACAGTTACATGGTAAACAGCTGATGATCCCCGTGTTAATATTAGACGCTTAAGGTCTCCTGTTTTTGTTTCACTCTTAGATAATTAACCCCCCCCCTTTTTTTATTTTTATTTTATTTTTATTTTACTTATATTTTTTCATTTATTAATTTTCCAACGAATGTTAAGTCTGCAATATCTTGGATTTAGTTAGTTTGTCTGGGAATTTAAACTGCATTTTACATTTTTTTTTTTTTTTTTTTTTTTAAATGACTCAAAGCTTCTTTAGACTATATATTGGGTATTTAGATCTGTATGGCTAGGTTTCCTTCCTCTTATCTAATTACTTTTCTGGTACCAAAGGTACTTAAGCTTTATTTTTTATTTATTTTTTAATGCAACTTTGATTCCTATATAATTTTATTGCTAGCTACCATATTACAGAATGGTTCTTGGATATAGTGTTTAGATAGTATTATTATTTTTATTTTTTATTGTTATAATTAATGTTATTTGATATGCAAATTACTATATCATACGGTAGTCTTAAGGGTAATATATTATTATTATTATTATTATTTTTTCATTATTATTTTTTTATGTATATATTAGTGATATTTTGAGCTGAATTATTTCGACACTTGATTATTGGGGAAATGGTCATATAATCAGTACCATTGGAGAGCCATGAATATTATAACTGTCCTGTTTTTAAATCTCCGAAACAGTTACATGGTAAACAGCTGATGATCCCCGTGTTAATATTAGACGCTTAAGGTCTCCTGTTTTTGTTTCACTCTTAGATAATTAACCCCCCCCCTTTTTTTATTTTTATTTTATTTTTATTTTACTTATATTTTTTCATTTATTAATTTTCCAACGAATGTTAAGTCTGCAATATCTTGGATTTAGTTAGTTTGTCTGGGAATTTAAACTGCATTTTACATTTTTTTTTTTTTTTTTTTTAAATGACTCAAAGCTTCTTTAGACTATATATTGGGTATTTAGATCTGTATGGCTAGGTTTCCTTCCTCTTATCTAATTACTTTTCTGGTACCAAAGGTACTTAAGCTTTATTTTTTATTTATTTTTTAATGCAACTTTGATTCCTATATAATTTTATTGCTAGCTACCATATTACAGAATGGTTCTTGGATATAGTGTTTAGATAGTATTATTATTTTTATTTTTTATTGTTATAATTAATGTTATTTGATATGCAAATTACTATATCATACGGTAGTCTTAAGGGTAATATATTATTATTATTATTATTATTTTTTCATTATTATTTTTTTATGTATATATTAGTGATATTTTGAGCTGAATTATTTCGACACTTGATTATTGGGGAAATGGTCATATAATCAGTACCATTGGAGAGCCATGAATATTATAACTGTCCTGTTTTTAAATCTCCGAAACAGTTACATGGTAAACAGCTGATGATCCCCGTGTTAATATTAGACGCTTAAGGTCTCCTGTTTTTGTTTCACTCTTAGATAATTAACCCCCCCCCTTTTTTTATTTTTATTTTATTTTTATTTTACTTATATTTTTTCATTTATTAATTTTCCAACGAATGTTAAGTCTGCAATATCTTGGATTTAGTTAGTTTGTCTGGGAATTTAAACTGCATTTTACATTTTTTTTTTTTTTTTTTTTAAATGACTCAAAGCTTCTTTAGACTATATATTGGGTATTTAGATCTGTATGGCTAGGTTTCCTTCCTCTTATCTAATTACTTTTCTGGTACCAAAGGTACTTAAGCTTTATTTTTTATTTATTTTTTAATGCAACTTTGATTCCTATATAATTTTATTGCTAGCTACCATATTACAGAATGGTTCTTGGATATAGTGTTTAGATAGTATTATTATTTTTATTTTTTATTGTTATAATTAATGTTATTTGATATGCAAATTACTATATCATACGGTAGTCTTAAGGGTAATATATTATTATTATTATTATTATTTTTTCATTATTATTTTTTTATGTATATATTAGTGATATTTTGAGCTGAATTATTTCGACACTTGATTATTGGGGAAATGGTCATATAATCAGTACCATTGGAGAGCCATGAATATTATAACTGTCCTGTTTTTAAATCTCCGAAACAGTTACATGGTAAACAGCTGATGATCCCCGTGTTAATATTAGACGCTTAAGGTCTCCTGTTTTTGTTTCACTCTTAGATAATTAACCCCCCCCCTTTTTTTATTTTTATTTTATTTTTATTTTACTTATATTTTTTCATTTATTAATTTTCCAACGAATGTTAAGTCTGCAATATCTTGGATTTAGTTAGTTTGTCTGGGAATTTAAACTGCATTTTACATTTTTTTTTTTTTTTTTTTTTTAAAATGACTCAAAGCTTCTTTAGACTATATATTGGGTATTTAGATCTGTATGGCTAGGTTTCCTTCCTCTTATCTAATTACTTTTCTGGTACCAAAGGTACTTAAGCTTTATTTTTTATTTATTTTTTAATGCAACTTTGATTCCTATATAATTTTATTGCTAGCTACCATATTACAGAATGGTTCTTGGATATAGTGTTTAGATAGTATTATTATTTTTATTTTTTATTGTTATAATTAATGTTATTTGATATGCAAATTACTATATCATACGGTAGTCTTAAGGGTAATATATTATTATTATTATTATTATTTTTTCATTATTATTTTTTTATGTATATATTAGTGATATTTTGAGCTGAATTATTTCGACACTTGATTATTGGGGAAATGGTCATATAATCAGTACCATTGGAGAGCCATGAATATTATAACTGTCCTGTTTTTAAATCTCCGAAACAGTTACATGGTAAACAGCTGATGATCCCCGTGTTAATATTAGACGCTTAAGGTCTCCTGTTTTTGTTTCACTCTTAGATAATTAACCCCCCCCCTTTTTTTATTTTTATTTTATTTTTATTTTACTTATATTTTTTCATTTATTAATTTTCCAACGAATGTTAAGTCTGCAATATCTTGGATTTAGTTAGTTTGTCTGGGAATTTAAACTGCATTTTACATTTTTTTTTTTTTTTTTTTTTTTTTTTAAATGACTCAAAGCTTCTTTAGACTATATATTGGGTATTTAGATCTGTATGGCTAGGTTTCCTTCCTCTTATCTAATTACTTTTCTGGTACCAAAGGTACTTAAGCTTTATTTTTTATTTATTTTTTAATGCAACTTTGATTCCTATATAATTTTATTGCTAGCTACCATATTACAGAATGGTTCTTGGATATAGTGTTTAGATAGTATTATTATTTTTATTTTTTATTGTTATAATTAATGTTATTTGATATGCAAATTACTATATCATACGGTAGTCTTAAGGGTAATATATTATTATTATTATTATTATTTTTTCATTATTATTTTTTTATGTATATATTAGTGATATTTTGAGCTGAATTATTTCGACACTTGATTATTGGGGAAATGGTCATATAATCAGTACCATTGGAGAGCCATGAATATTATAACTGTCCTGTTTTTAAATCTCCGAAACAGTTACATGGTAAACAGCTGATGATCCCCGTGTTAATATTAGACGCTTAAGGTCTCCTGTTTTTGTTTCACTCTTAGATAATTAACCCCCCCCTTTTTTTATTTTTATTTTATTTTTATTTTACTTATATTTTTTCATTTATTAATTTTCCAACGAATGTTAAGTCTGCAATATCTTGGATTTAGTTAGTTTGTCTGGGAATTTAAACTGCATTTTACATTTTTTTTTTTTTTTTTTTTTTAAATGACTCAAAGCTTCTTTAGACTATATATATATATATATTGTAGTATCTGTAGGGTTATTATTTAATAGGTATTAATTCCATGAAGCTATGGTGTTTATAACATACTGCTCGTAAACAAGTAGAGCTGTATTTAGTGTACATTATATTTATACAAACATTTTTGGCTACATATGTTCATACATGGTCTAGCTACGATCTTATTCAAAGTCTACTTTCTTCAGGCCACCGGCAGATAAGATTCTGAAAAAAATGAATGGGATTTTATGCTAGTGGGAAGTTTTGTGAGGAGAAGTTGGGATAATATATGAGGTGATAAAGGATATTAGAAGAATCTCAATATATATATATATATATATATATATATATATATATATATATATATATATATATATGTGTGTGTGTGTGTGTGTGTTATCCCCCCATGCTGGCATGAAACACATGTGTATATTGGTCGATTTGAAAATAATATTTATTTATAGATAATTGTCCCAAGCTCTCGCTAGTTGGAGCACTTTAAGTAGGTTGACGACAAGCAGTAATTTATAGCTTAATGTAATACTCTAGACCCCGCATGTCGAGTTTTGTTTGACAGCTTGCAAACATGCCCGCTGAATTGGGCATTTAGACGTTAATTTGCTCTCTCCCTTTTACAGCAATGCGTTTTGGCAGCAACGATTAGCTCTGTTGCCAGGTGTTTTTGTATATACACATGGTGTTTAGTCTAGCTAGTTAACAAATCAGATTCTTTGTTATTATCTTAACCAATCGTTGGACTTATCACAAACAAAGGTTCGGTTGATTTTACTTCCTATGCTATTGTTATGTTTTCTATAGTGTGGCACACCCCTGTTTCTTTGTTGTGTCGAAATAATGAGTGACACATGCTTGCTTTAATTTCTATTTAAGGTTTTAGTTTAGTTTTTATTTATTTATTTGTTCAGATGTCCATTTATTTATTTATTATGTATTGTAAACCCAAGGTAAATTTTAGTCTGTGTAAGCAGTTGTTTGCTATTTCATGTCTACAGTTTAATAGATTTTGGATGTCTTTAAAGTTTAAGATTTCAAATTTCTCATACAGACATAATCTACACGGGGCGTCTAAGTTTGTACATGTGCTGGCCTGTTGTATTATTTTCCATTCGATTATTGATGAGCGTCCGCTTTCTTTAAGCTCCCAATAATGGTTCGCTAGTGCTGGTTTAATTCGACGTTCTTTGTTTTTAAATGTGCTGTTGTGGTCGTAATATCTAATTTAAAATATAGGGATGTCATACCCACGTAGTACTTCTTGTTATTCGGTCTTTCTTTGACAACTATTGTGGCTTGGTAAGCAATACTTATGGTTAGGTATTTATTTTGTCGTAGACGAAGTGTACGATTTATGCAGTTACAGCTTTTCTCTTCATTACAAACTTTTTCATTTCTATTTGGGTGATTTCTATTAGAATTTGGGTTATTATTATTTATAGAGCTTATATTTTTGTTCTTCTTCGTGTTATTTTTGCTATATTGGTCACTTTTTTACGCAATTTGTTATTTTTTCTTCTCTACTATTATATTTTAGTATTTCATTACTGTGTGCCTTGAATATCATTTCTAAGTTTTTGCAGCAGCCGTATGACAGTTTTAGGTTATTTTTATTGAATATTTCATTCAGGGGATTGGTTACGGGGAAGTGTTTTTACACGAGATTTAGGAATTTCTTGCCTAGTTTAAATTTTAGCATCTGATTATAGGGCGGTGTATACCAGATTATATTCCATTTTTATTTTATTTTTAATTTTATTATAATTATTGGTGTCCTTTTCCTTACATTTAATTTCGATATTATAGAACCCAATATTTTTTAAAGCTGTATTGTAAATGTTGCTTGATTTTTAAAATAATTTTCGTTACTAGAGTTATTGATAAGTTTACGTTCGATAGAATAAGAGGATCTGTGTTATGATTGATGGGGGTGATTGGACTTTGGGTTTACGTATATTGGATTAGCGTTATCTTTTAAATATGACTCGTAAGTATTTTCATTTAAGTTTAAAGTGGCATCTAAACAGTGATTTATTTATGTTAGCTAGTACTTCTACTCTTATACCTAGCTTTTTCATTGCTATATGTATAATTTTTTAAAGTTTCTCCCTGGACCTTGTTGGAATCCCTTATTCTAGCTAATCCATCATCTCTATATAGACCGATCTTGTGAGGTTATTTATTTTATATGTACTCACAAATATATTTGATAATACAGATATATGAACCTCCGTTGGTTGTTTTCATTTAATATTTCGTTTATTATTATGGAAAGGCAAGCGTAAAGCATGACCAGCAGAAATAAAATCTTAAGAGAGACGTCGTAAATCTCAGCGAAAATTTATTTCTGTTGCCGATTTGTATGTAGAGATTTAAAAAGTAATCTTGATATAATTAATATCTTATCTCATCTCTCTCCCACTCTTTCTCTCTCTACTTCTCCCTCTCTCATATATATATATATATATATATATATATATATATATATATATATATATATATATATATATATATATATATATATATATTATTCTTCCATTTCCTTTCCCCTCTTACTCTTCCTTCCCTCCTGTCTCATTATTTGCCATTCTCTCTATATGTGTGTGTCTCTCTCTTTTGCTCGATTTCTCTTTATATATATATATATATATATATATATATATATATATATATATATATATATATATATATATATATATATATTATTTACATCGTTCCTTTCATTAAGTCGAACCCTCTCTTGAAATCAAGCTGCCGAATAAGTGTTAAAATTATCACTGTTTATCTAGCTATTCAGCGGTGGCCGTGGGGGTCGAAACTTTGGAATTTGAGTTGTGACATACTCAGAGCCTGGGGTTGTATTATTAATAATTTTATTTGTATTTGCGATAGAAATAATCTGTGAAATGGATTAGAAAGTAGTATATCTATATTAAGAAAATAACTGAAATTTTATTCGCAATTAAAAAAGGGGAATATGATTTTTCAGTCTACAAAGATAGATATTCGGATAACCGACGTAAACTTGGACTCTAAAAACACAATACAACTATGTTAATGCTTATAAATTTTATAAAATTTTCTCCATTTCATAATTTTTCTTTCTTCTTATTTTTGTACACTTACCTTTATTCGATTTTAATAACACAACATTCTTTAAAGACGTTATATTCTTAAACATTAAAGGAAAATAATTATATGCTGTATTCCTTCCTGTCAGTACTGCAAACACAAATATCTGAAAACACGTTATATTTTTAAACATTAAACAAAACTATTATTTTCTGGTACTTTGTAAACACTCAGATATTTTTCTTTTACTCTCAGGCAACCTCTTGTTGGTACAGCGAGTATATATATCTATCCATGAGAAAAATCATCTCTGCAGAGCCCAAGGCAATAGAAAGCACAGACTGCTCATGCCATGACAAAAGCAATTTCCCTCTAGAGGGGAATTGCAAAATTGATTCCCTCGTATATGAAGCCACCATCACAAACCAGATTAGCGACAGAGCTGATAAAATATATAGGCATGTCATGATTGTACGCACACAGAAACACCTTTAAATACAGAAACAAGGCAAACACGGCACTCGCGACGACGAAAAGGTAACTTAAAGATGAAGAGACACGATTTACCATCAAATGGAAAATAATAGAGAGAAGACTATCTTCTTCTCCAGCCATAAATAGATGTCTTCTGTGTGATACAGAAAGATACCATAAATTAAGGGTCATTTTTGACCCAAATACGATCTGCTTCAACGTCAGAGACGAATCTTTTCAAAGAAGCATCCACAGGAGACAAACACTACTTATACATTGGACTTACAGATAAACATAGCCTACCAATAATACCCCTTCTGCCCAATATATAACCCTATAATTGCCCCACTAAATAGCGACTTCCACTTCGGAAAATCCTCCCAACTATCATCCTCTATAAATATATATATAAAAAATAGGAGTAAATATCTTAATATTTTAATCGGCCTATATCTACACCATAACTTAAAACCAGTAAATTATAACACGTAAATATGAAATAATGTTTTCCAATAATATTTTTTCCAGTTATTAAGAGGGTAACACCCCCATTTTACGAAAATAATTCAGTAAGCTTTAGAAATCTCATTAACAGGTTCAATCTTGTCAACCTAATCCTTGTTCTTATCTCTAGATCAGACTCAATCAGTATACCAATATTATGACTCATATAAATTATTATTTGGAAATTACTCACCACGTACCAATTCCTTGTAAAACGTCTATCTACTTCTCCCACCCTCTCTCACTGTATGTTTTGTGACCCCTGATCTTATTTTATACAGTCATTATCAATCTCTCAACTCTCACATTTCTGCCTCTTTCTTTCTTTACTCAAACAATATTTCCAAAAAATATGCTTGGTTTATTCATTGACGATTCGACACGAAGTAGGTTCAAGTGATCTGTTTGTTATTTTAAATAACAAACTTTATTTTCAATGCAGTTTGTCACGACGGAGAGAGAGAGTTTTCATATTTGCATTATTTTTAAAACAGAATTATTACTGTATAATAACAATGCCATCAGTTCATATCTTTTCTAAATCTACGATACATAAAAAACATAGAGCCTCCCTCCTCCCCTCCTCTTTCCCCACCCCTCCATTTTTTCACTCACAGCCATCCACATTAATTTCATTAACTCCCACCCCATAACTTTTTCACTCACAACCATCCCTATTGGTTTCATTCCCTGCCACCGTCTTCTCTCGGCCCGGACCTAGGTCCTGTGCTCCCAGTAGTGGCTACTATTTCTTCCTATGTCAACCCAATATTTTCATGTAATGCATGACATTTTTCTTAAAATTATCATCCTGAGAAAGTCTTACAAATAAAGACGTAACGTTGATGAATACATAAAAACATCTTTTGGTTTTTCCTTTTTCATTTCCCATTACGTCGGATTACCTTCCTTCCTTTCTCACATATATATATATATATTGGAGAGCCATGAATATTATAACTGTCCTGTTTTTAAATCTCCGAAACTGTTACATGGTAAACAGCTGATGATCTCCGTGTTAATATTAGTCGCTTAAGGTCTCCTGTTTTTGTTTCACTCTTAGATAATTAACCCCCTCTTTTTTTTATTTACTTATATTTTTTCATTTATTAATTTTCCAACGAATGTTAAGTCTGCAATATCTTGGATTTAGTTAGTTTGTCTGGAAATTTAAACTGCATTTTACATTTTTTTTTAATGACTCAATAATTAGACTAATATATATATATATATATATATATATATATATATATATATATATATATATATATATATATATATATATATATATAAACAAAATATTAAAAAGGTTTTGGAAACGATCGTACGCCTAATAATCTAATAATAGTTTGTTTTGAATTCTTGGAACAATGTTTAAATTTATTGATCTCAACTAACTATATATATATATATATATATATATATATATATATATATATATATATATATATATAGTGATATAAATAACAATCTGTTTATATAGTTCAGATCGATCCTCATAAGAATCAATTTCGAAATCGAAATGAAACTTAATAATCAATATTCAAAACTTTCAATTTCAAATTTATACATAAAATTATACATCCGAGTTCTATCATACTGAGATTTAATGTCAATTTCGGAGCTAAAAATTCTTACACATGTTTGTGGAAAAAATCAGCGGTTTCTTCAACAAATTAAAGTTGCCACATGAATATTTCGTATTACAATGAGAACCGTACAACATCAAGGCGAACATTCATGCAAATATCAAGGCGAAAATTCATGCAAAAATCAAGGCGAAAATTCATGCAAAAATCAAGGCGAAAATTCATGCAAAAAGATTTCAGAAAAATACCAGAAACATCAATGGCGAGATTGAGGTGAATTCTTTGAGAATCACCCCATTATCGCTATTGATGTTTTCGGTATTTCTCTAAACATTTTTGACATTAATTCACAGCATGATATATAAAAGAGGGTAGTGCAGTATCAGTACACTTCCAACGAGAGAAAAGTATATATGTAATTTTATATAACGCGTTTCAAGCGTGGTGCGCTCTCATCAGATATGTAAATCCATTGGATTTACATATCTGACGAGAGCGCACCACGCTTGAAACGCGTTATATAAAATTATAAAATGATAAAATAACAAAATAATAAATAAATGTTGAAAAAAAAACCGTCTATAAATTCACTGATCCTATGTGATATTATAGTCAGCATACCAACGATTTATTTTGAAGGACGAAATCCATATTGCCTATCACTGTTTCTGCTGAAGTGACCCTAACAGATTCAAGCAACTTACTCATGAGGCACAGGAGACTGATTGGTCTGTACTGAGATGCAGACTGACGAGGTTTTCCAAAGTGATAGGAAGCATTTCCTTTTTAAGCAACGATTGATCAGCTTTGTAAGAATAGGAGCTAGTTCCGGTTGCAGTTTATTAAGCATTATAGTTTTAATGGCAGGACCAGTTGCTTTGTTGGCATCAAAGTTCTTGATATATTTGGCAACATCCCTGATAGATATATGGAAACTGCTCAGAGTGTTTTCAGTCATAGGAGGAAATTCAGGTGGTATGAGGCTCTGATCGCAAGGAGTGGCTTCATCAGATGCTGAGAAAATGACTCCTAGTCCATTGATAATGGTTGGAATAGAAGTCACGCATCTGTTCACAACCTAGTTTGTTATTCGCCAAAACTCTTGGGAACCAAGCCTCTACTCAGTTACTCTAGATTTAACGGATTGAGCTTATGATTTTTTGGGTTTTCTATAAACTTTTTGCAGTGGTTTCTGCCAGTCATAAAAGCGGCTTTGGCTTTAGAATATCTATTTCGTTGAAAGCAATTTAAATAATGGTTTCTGTGAGCAATGGCGGCGGCACATTTAGGGGTGTACCATGGCTGGCTATTTGATTTTTGTTGGAATTTCTTGGAGGGTGTTCCAATCAGCTATCGAGTATCAATACAGTATGCGATGTAGAGGAACTTCAGATGTCTTGTTGCACTTTGTTCTAATCATAATTGAGACAACCGAGTGATCGGAATATCCCCACGGAGACAGAATGGTGGATGAGCGCAGTTCAGGGCAAGTTGTCAGGAAAAGATCAAGAAGACATGCAAAATGTCTGTCAGTATTGGGTACGTGAGTATGTTTGTCAACAATATATGTTAGATTAATAAACAAGGAAAAACTCGTGACAAAACCTCCCCTCATCGTCAGTCTTGTTTGAGTGGACTAGCCATTCAACATTGTGAACATTAAAGTCACCACAAACATGAATACTATCAAAAGGGTGAGCAGACAGAATCTTGTCAATTTTGTCAGAGATTTACTCAGTGATAGTTACCCCATCGGTGAGGAGACGATAGAGAGAAAAGATGAAATCGGTGCTATGCGTAAGTGAAACACGGAAACACACATAGAGCAAATTAGGGTCTTCATAGGAAGTCTCTCTACCACATAGAAACTCTTCCTTATCTAGGCGCCAATTCCATAACTATGGCAATATAGTGATTCGGGGTTAGATGATGAAGTCATCGGTAGAAACTTCCGGTTTCTCATAGAAACAGCAGGTCAAGTTTGGTCTCCTGTACATACATTTCAAATTCCTGGAAGATTGGAACATAGACCTCTAATGTTGAAAAAAAGTGACCTGATATTAGGGATCTACATTAGAAGTTGAGGTTCTGGGGTTGCTCTTTTGTTTTGTGATTTATCATGTTAGGATTGGAAGCAGATGAGTTTATAGCAGAACGCAGAGACAATTGGTAAAAAAGATTATCTTTGTAAACTATTGAAGAAAGAAAAGCCGTCTTCACTAATATGACACCGAGAGACCCCTACCATAAATGACTGCATTGTTCAGATTCCATTAAAAAAATGCAATACACCAGCCCCAGTATTTTACACCTGCTGATAGAAAAGCCTCCTTGGGAGTTGCTCCATGGTTCGGGTCCCTGGACTATCAGGCGGATAACGTTAGCCAACGTAAAACGTTTACGTTCAGCACCGTTATTGGCAACAAGAATATAAATATAAATACTCAAGTCCTCTCCAGCCACTGCTAATACTACACTGCCGCCCCAGAGGACAGCGATTTATTTCCCCTTTGTCAGAAACATCGCCCATGAAACATGAGGGCTGCGTGGAAAAGTAGGAGAAGCGAGAGTTATAGAACTGCTAAAAATGCATAAACAGCGCATTTGCTTTACTCTCCATTTGTTTGAGCGAGCGTAGGATGCTTTTTGGGTAAAAACCCCAACCAAAAACAACATCTGTACTTGTATAAGTTTTCTTGACTCCTCAGAAAAAATAATTAAAAATTGAAGACACGTATCCCTCAGATTTTAGGTTTCATGCTTTAATAATGTAAGTTTTCTGTTTTCTTTTACTGATGTTTTGGACAGGAGTTTGGCCTTTCCATTCTGATAAGTCACACTCATTGAAAATACAAGATATATAACTGTATTTTGTTGTATCTGAGTGATGATAAAACGGACTGTGAAGAATTGGATATCTATAAGAATGAATAAAGACATTGCCACTGGAACTTAATTTTCTATTGTTTATATATATATATATATATATATATATATATATATATATATATATATATATATATATATATATCTTCGGGGAGGGTAGATTCTTGAATCTTATCAGCTAGGATCTCATTAAATGTTTTGCTCCACTTTTCAAGCAAAACAATAGCACCTTCTTTTGTGCAACAGTCCATGGGGTGGCTTTTAAGCATATTATATTTCTATTGTTGTTGCTGCATTTGATGAAGATAGGGGTCCAGGACCTTTTGTCTCAAGGTCTAATGGCTGACCCTGGTTGGCCTCGGTATTGGCTGAAGCACCATTTCCAGAGGCAGGAAGAGCTGGAGCACCATTTCCAGAGGCAGGAAGATTTACACCATTGCTTACATCTTCCCGCCTGGTGTATGAATGGGCGATGGGCCCTTTTTATCCTGGGTGCCGACCTGCCAGTATTTATTTTTGTTTTTATTCATATTTTTATCATTTATTTCCTCATTGTCAACGGCTTCTAATTCATTATTCGAAGCTGCCCTCTATTAATAAAGTGGGTGCTCCTGTCCGCAATTCGGGAGACGTGCTGGATGGCTTGAGGAGACAGCACACCATTTGTTTTGAATATTTGGTCAGGGTTTACTTCTAGTAAAAAGTATCTTCATGTCAGAGTCTCTGACAAACCCGTGTACAGAGAGATCGAATACACCCGAGGGTGGTGCCTAGAAGGCATTCAAGTCCCCCCTTATATATATATATATATATATATATATATTAGTACTTCATGTATCCACATAAAATATTACCAGGAGATATAATTTTTTATGTATCAGTTTTCAGTATTTACTTCAACAGTGCTCGATGCGTAAGTAGAGCTAGGTAGTAAGCAATGAAAATATATATGGCAATCAAGCTACACAGAGGCTCCCGCGTTTCATGATGAAACGCGGGAGCCTCTGTGTAGCTTGATTGCCATGTATATTTTCATTGCTTACTATATATATATATATATATATATATATATATATATATATATATATATGTGTGTGTATGTGTGGGTGGAATTGGCCTACTAGTGAATAAAAAAATAAATAAAATACAGAAATCCACAACTGATTTCCTTTTTTAATAGTTATTCTTTATTGTTAACATTCATAAAACGAAAGATGACATTTTACTTTATTTTATTTATAACCTATTTCATTAGTTATTTATAACTTGAAAGTATAAACATTATGACATAAGAATAGTAAGTTTAATAAGGGGTTTAAGGATGGGAGAATGGTTGCACAGGTGTCATCATTGATCCTTAGATAACGCCGACTGTAGATCGAGGAGGGTAAAGACTAAATTTACCGAAGTATATTTCAATAAATATCAGTTTACTTACAACTCTTCCCACCCAGGGACATAGGGTACCTAATTCAATCTCGGACAACGTCGGGGTTTCCTGCTAGTAGGATATTAAAAAAATGATTAAACAAAAACATCACAGGGAGAAAAAAAGTCTGAATAGAAACGTTTTCAATTTCCTGTCAGTTGTACTAAAATATTAAATATATTACTATAGAGATATAAAATTCGATAACTTGCTGATTTAGCGAAATTTAAAACACAATAAACTTTGTATATATATATATATATATATATATATATATATATATATATATATATATATATATATATATGTATCACACGGCGGCGTTGAATGAATGTAAATTCTGCTGATAAATAAGAAAAAAATTGCTTTACAAATTTTATGGTCGTCGTCGTCCGCTTCGTCTAACAGTCAGTTACAATAAAAATAAAGTGTAATATTCTTTCTTATCTGTTTTTAAGTCACTCAATATGAATAATCGTAAGTTTCATTGCCGAAAATGTAAATGTGTTTAACATTACTCATAAATAATGTACTATAGCGGTACAACAACACTTGGCCTCGTAAATCCTTAGGGTTTAGGGTTAGGGTTAGGGTTTATGATTCCAGGATTATTGTATGCATACGTTCGTCCCACCCCGATCTCGGTAAACATATGTATCTATGTTGTGTGGTTAGAAACAACAGACAACTTCTGTCATTTCAAAAAGGAGAATACATTTTTTCAAATTAACGTTTTCAGGACAAGAATGTGCTTGGACAATTTTAAGAGATTTATATTGACGATGGTGAATATAACTTGGAAGTAGATATTTTTCAGCGTTTAAGTGTTGATATAAAAGGTTAGGTTTAACGGATTTTAAGGTATAGTTGACGGGGTCCCATGTGAGGATATGTAGATGATCGGTTAGCGTAGCTACGTGAAATAGGGAACGATTTGGAATATACTTCCAGTTGTGTTGGGAGAGTTAGCCCGAGGTCAGGAAATGTAAAATCCGGAGAAATAAGGGATTCTGAAGCCAGAAGCAACTCTTAGTTAAGGGCATGGATATTCATTATTATAAGTAAATAACATAGAGTTTCAGTTCAGTAGAGTCGACCTATATTAGCAGTAAATGATAATAAATTGTACTTAGTAGAATTTGATATATTCAGACTACTGTCTCATCTTGGGTGTTTTATCACAACGTTTCGGCCGATGTAACCTCCGACCTTCTTCAGGTGTACTTTGCCGAACTCGGGAATCTTTCTGAGCTAAAATAGAACAATATAACATATAAGAAATGTTCTTATCGTCTGGTGTTCTTATAAACTTTGTTTGTTAAGGATGTTAATGTGTCTAAAGATCATTGTAATGGTATTCTTCTAAAAGATGCCGTGTGGTTGTTATATCTTATTTTATATTTTCATATATATTTACTAATGTAAGGTTGTAGAACCTAATAACTCATTCGTATATGTCGGAACTACAAAAAGTCTTTTAAAATAAGATATAACAACCACACGGCATCTTTTAGGAGAATACCATTACAATGAGCTTTAGACACATTAACATCCTTAACAAACAAAGTGTATAAGAACACCAGACGATAAGAACATTTCTTATATGTTATATTGTTCTATTTTAGCTCAGGCAAATAAATATTCACTAAGTAAAATAAAAAACATGTAAAATGTACTGAAAAGAAGATTTGATAATACTAACACATAAAAACACCTTAATCAATAAAAACATAGAATGATTAAATCATGTCTACATGAAAATAAATATAGATTTATCAGGTTCAACCCACTATAAATGTAATTAATAGAATAATGTGGGAGTTTAAATGTATAAGTTTACCATAGCTTTAGAATTAATAGTTAATGAAAAATATCATGTAAACTAAGTAAATTTAGAAAGCTGCAATAACCTCTTTTACTGACATGACAGCCATATTGTTTCTGAAGAAAGGTTTAAGAAAAAAGTAAAATAATATATATTTGCATCTTATCAGCGGCTTTTAACGGATTTTTCTAATTATGTAAAATTATAGAAAACCATATAATACATACATACATAAATACATAATACATACATACATACATACATACAAACATAATGATAAATTATGAAGACAAACATAATTTAAAAAAAATAAATTCCATGTATAGTAAAAGCATAACCACTTTTACTGACATGACAGCCATATTGTTTCTGAAGAAAGGTGTTATACCCGACCAATTTAAGAAAAAAGTAAAATGATATATATTTGCATCTTATCAGCGGCTTTTAACGGATTTTTTCTAATTATATAAAATATAGAAAACCATATAATACATACATACATACATACACACATACATACATACATACATACATAATGATAAATTATGAACACAAACATAAATTTAAAAAAATAAATTCGATGTATAGCAAAAGCATAAGAAATACGAACATACTCAACTCATTTTTAGTAAATTGAATGATATTAATTTAATATGGCTTGGACATAAAAGTAGCAATATGTAAGCAAGAAGTTAAACATAATTTAACAAAGCTAAAGAAGATAAAGTATCAGAAAAAAACATGTGTAACCCTAACCCTAACCATAACTCCATTACTATTGAAAGATATAAAAACGACTTATTTTATAAAAATTATCAAAGTTTAATATAAAAGACAATTAAGACTTTCAGACCGAGTATGACTGAAATAAACATCCGGGATATTAATAACAACAATGTAGAAGACTTTAAAATGAATATAATTCGACTTTAGATTCGATTATATTCAATTATACTTAGTCTGAGTTGGTAAATTTCTAATTCAAACACTAATTTAAAAAAAAACTAACTATTGGGTTATTATAAATATTGTTAATGATTATATTGATAGTTTCTTCAACATATACATTAGTAAAGAGGTTTTCTACATCTAGGGAGGCAATAACACCATGTTCGACCTTTTTTACTTTTTAGAGTTTGTATTAAGTAATCTGTGGATTTAATACTATATTTGTTGGGAATATATCGGAATATTAAATTGTTAATTGTTTTTGATAATTTGTAAGTGGGTGTAGGTATTTGAGAGATAATTGGACGCAGGGGAAAGTTCAGCTTATGCGTTTTTACCAAGAAAAAACATATACATAGGCTTGACTACCACGACGTTGTCGAGGAGATTGACGATGCATTTGTCTGATACTAGCGCCATAACCCAACACTTAACTAACACCCATTCCTGCCCTCGATCGGAATTCAGAAAACCATTAGTAGAAAATACCAAAACCATAGAATATAGTACTAACAAACAAAAACTCTATATATTAAAAGCCCAATATATAAAAACAAAAAAACATAATTAACAGAATCAACTTCAATACCAACAATAATATACTAAAATGTCTATAATGCTAACTATAGTTTCGTACTTATTATATAATTCCCGTCAAAACCATCTATAATACGAACACATGGTCTTTGTCTGATTATCCTCATTCCCCTGAAGATGGACTCGGATGGGTCTGAAAGTAGATGGGACACAAATCAAAACTATGGCAAACTCATCAGCCAATTCCCCTCCGAAACTAAGATCCTGATTCGGACTATTGAAAAAATCTACCAAACGATATCTAGACATAAGTTGTCTCTTATAACTAACAATACTTGCCTGCAAGAGAAGATGCTGTCTAGATACACACACACACACACACACACACACACACACACACACACACACACACACACACACACACACACACACACACACACACACACACACACACACACACACACACACACACAGACACACACACACACACACATATATATATATATATATATAATATATATATATATATATATTATGTCTTCATATATTATTTGTTTTGATCCTTTTTCATTTCCGTATGTGCTCTTTGGTTTCGAGCAGGAAGGTTACCATGTAAAAAACATGGTGCTTAGGTATTTATAAGTAGTTTTGGCGGAAATCACGTGATGGTTATAGTATTAATAAGATACTAGTGTTAGTATTTTTTTTTTTTTTTTTTTTTTGTCTGGTGCTTCGAACAGGCGTGTTCAGGCTTGCTGGTTGTTCAACTCGCCCTGGCTGATGTGAGGATCCTGTGAGACAAAGGAACCGCACCAGCATGTGCTTGCATGTGCACGATAGAATTGGTGTCGGCTTGCCTGCACGCCGTGTATCCGACAATTTGGGGTTGGTCCGGGATATTAGCGAGGTAGGCATCAAGAGAGCGCTTAAATTGTTCCACAGCAGCATTTTTTATATCCCGAATACACCTAGGCATGGCATTGAAGAGTTGTGACCCCTGTACAGGTAAGCTCGTTTCAAAAATGGTTCGTATTTTCCCACCAGTTTTTAGCGAGGGAACAATACAGTGCCTCCCGCGGCGTTCATTGTCTCGGGCTTGAATGTGGCCATTAATGTTCGGTACCTTTCCTTCCAATATCTTCCAGATGTAAATTATCCGGTACCTTTCACGTCGTCTTTGCAGCGAGAACATTTTTGTCTTCTTCAGACATGACCAGTAGTTCCGATCAGCTTGAATTTTCCGTAGAAAGGACCACTGAATGGCTTCAAGCTTTTGGATGAGCCTAGGGCTACTTGGGTTCCACAAGACAGAACAGTATTCCAAAACTGGAATGACCAAGGATTTATACAGCGTGACCATTGCACGATATTCTCTGGTTTTAAATGTCCTCAGGATCCAGGCAATGAGGTTCTTGGCTTTTTCCACAACTTTGTTTATTTGATTGCTAAAAAGACAATCACTAGACATAGATACACCGAGGTCCTTTACTTCTTGCTTTATGTTTATCATTTTTCCTGACGGAGTGTGGTATGATATCTCGCTTTTTAGCTGGTCGTTATTACCATAGCGGAGAAGCTCAAATTTCACGTCATTTAGCTCCATGTTATTGTCCTCCGTCCATTTGTAGATCTGATCGAGATCCTTTTGAAACAACACAGCATCCTCGGGAGACCGAACGGATTTTGTGGCCCTTGTATCATCGGCGAATGACCTGACTATTGACATGGCGATATCTTCATCAATGTCCCCAATAAGGATTAGGAAGATTATGGGTCCCAATACACTTCCCTGGGGAACTCCAGAAATGACAGGTTGTGGCTTCGAGGTTGCACCATCAACCATAACTGTTTGGAGGCGGTTACTCAGGAAGGATTCGATCCATTTGAAGATGCTTCCACGAATGCCAAGATCAAATATTTTCTGCAGAACTATTTTGTGGTCAACTTTGTCAAAAGCTTTGGCAAAATCTAAGTAGACAACATCTGCATTAGCGCCATCATCAAGAATTGATAGAATGGTGTCAAACTGCTCAAGGAGTTGACTTAAACAAGATCTTCCAGATCTCATCCCATGCTGACTGTCATTGAACAGGTTATTTTCATTCATGTGTCTAACTATGTGTTCTCGTATGACTTTCTCAAAAAGTTTAATGAGGTGGGAGGTCAAAGCTATTGGTCTATAATTGGCAGCCACCGACTTGCTTCCACCTTTGTGAATGGGTGTAATAAGAGAATTCTTTAGTTTGCTTGGAACGACCTCTTCTTCAAGACTTTTCGTCCATAGAAATACGAGAGCATGGACCAAATGGGCCCTGCAGTTTTTCAGTAGTAATGCAGGAAAGCCGTCAGGACCCGCAGCAGCTGACGGAGAGAGTTCATCAATTGCAAGCTCAAAATCGGCTGCAGTTAGAGTAACAGTTGACAGTATAGAACTTATATCAAAAGTGCGATTATGTGAAGCTTGACTGCTTTGCATTGGTTTGCTAAAAACGTCTGTGTATTGTTTTGACAAAATTTCTGCCATCTCAGTACTGTTACCAGTAAGAACACCATTCTGGTCCACCAATGGACCAACTTTTGTCTTGACTTTGGACTTTTTCTTGACATATGAAAAGAAATATTTTGAATTACTTTTAATGGAGTTGACAGCCTTTCCCTCCATAAAAGCGTTAGAGTCAGCAAAAGACTTCTGCAGTTTCCTTTCAATATCCAAACATTCCTTGGACAGTTTGGAAATAACAGCAGGCGATGACACTTTCAAAAGACGCTTTTTTATCTTCCGTCTTCTTTTAGAAAGTGAGTGACGGTATCTTACCACCTTGGGCGTTCTTTTCTCGCATTCTGATTTACGCAATGGCACATGCTTGCAGCAGGCAGTGTAGACAATTAAATAAAAAGTGTCCAGCATTGCAGATGCACCCATGTCTCTTAATGAGTCTTCCCAATCAGCATGGCTTAGTTCCTCTGAAAGAGCAGTCCAATCGACTTCCTCGCTGAAAAAGTTTAGTGCATTGAACATTGTTCTTGGTGCACGATTATTCAATACCTCACTTTTATATTTAACTTTATATGTTGTTTGAAGCTGGATGAGACTGTGGTGAGATGTGCTTTGCAGTAAGGGTACATTGATGCTCTCATGAATCAAATCAGAATTATTGGTGAAAACAAGATCAAGGATATTCCCATCTTTGTGCGTGGGAGACAGCACATGCTGTGACAAAAAAAGCTCATTGCAGAATTCGTTCAGTGAATTTATCATCAATCGCTCAGCATTTGATGCTCCTGGAATAGCCTGTCCATCAGGCCAAGATACGTGAGGGAGATTAAAATCTCCACCGACAATGATATCTGGAGCAGGGTTTATTGTTGATAATATATGTTTGACTTTATTAAGAGGAGAACTAAAATCATTTGGTGTGGATGGGTGTCCATGGTAGCTGTCATCAGGTTGTCTATAAGTAACAAGAATGGCTAAATCTTCATAGGAGGAGTAAAGGCATAACATCTGCACACATTCAGACGCATGAGAAAAAATTACATTACAGGAACATCCAATATCATCACGGACATAAAGAGCAACACCGCCGGTGTGCCTTCCACGTGTTTTGACTTTTCTTGATGTGTCGCATCGGAAGAGTGTAAAACCTTCTATTTCAAGTTCAGCATCTCTGTGCGAATTTAACCAAGTTTCCGATAAGCCAATAAAAAGAGAATTGTCACTGTTAAGTTCATTTTTGATAAACGGTACTTTGCTTGGAACGGTCTGAGGACAAAGACCTTGAATATTTACAAAAGCAAAGTTATTTAAGAGTGGTGAACTGGATTCACCAAATTCATTCTGGGTCGAGGGAATTCTTGATAGTCCACCAGATTTATTCTGGGCCGAGTGAGTTGTTGGTTCGGAATCATAAACATTGGTTGATGGATTTGATTGGGAACTTCGGCTGGCTGTTGCCACGTGAATTGCATTGGCATTCGAGGAGTTGGCACATCTTGTTGTTGGTTGTGTAGTGCGTTGATTTGATTCGACACCAACAACATCCTCTGGTCCAAAGTGTGGAGGATTTCCGCCTTCAATAGGCGGATCACTTCTAAAAAATTGCACGTATCTCTTCCATTCTCTCGAGGTGTGGATATAACTGGGGACGAATTCTCAACTGACTCCTGACTCGTGGTTGGGACGGAGTTGCGCTGTGAAATTTCCCCTGCTTGTTCATTCCTAGTCGAGATTGGTTGGCGTCTAGTACCCTTAACATGGTTGTAAGTGCATGATTCGTTCAGACACTCTCCTCTTCTCAGAGAATCCTTGCACATTTTCGGGTGAAAATCTTTACATGCTTTCCCAAGGTTACAGCCTCTTGGTTGGCGTGTCGCATACTTTGCATATTTCGGGCAGACCTTGGGGTGTTTAAATTTACATTCTCTTCCTTTAATACCATGTTTACAGTTCCCATTTCTGAAGAAACGACAAATTGATACGTTTTCCTTTGGCCGCTCGTTCCTGTCTGAATCATCAGTGACTGACTGTTCATTGACAGTGGTAGTAATGAGGGCCTCAGGTGGGGGCGCGCCATTGGAAGGAAGGTGATTGTTTACAGTGGGTGGAACAGATTCAGTCTCGGTGGCTGAAACAGGTATAGTGGCTGAAACAGGTTCAGTGACAGTCAACTCGCACTTGGAGACATCTGTGTCAGGAGAAGGAAGCGGTTCTTGGGATAATTTAAAAGTCACTTTAGGCTTCGCACCTGTTTCTTTTGATTTTGATTTTAATTTAGTTTTCCTGTTCCCTGACTCCTCATTTGGAATTGTACTATCCTTACATACATGACATATGTAGTACAAAGAGGACAGACAGAGGGGATTGCATAACAGTTTAAATTTATCTGGACTCAGCCCATCATATTCTGTGTTATTCACGTTACCCGCCAGTTGTACCCAACACTTCCTATGTACCCCCTGTCCACAAATAGAACACTCTAGGAGGGGAATTTCGGACAACCCAATCTGATAGCGTTCATGGCACAAGGGACAGTTTTCAGGGAGCAAATTCTGAATACGGCGTATGATCAAGTGAGCAAGGGATTTTTTGGTTTTGATGTCATTATTTGGAATTTGTAGAAATAGTGCGGTATCGCGCAATGACTGAAGTTTTTCTCGCTCGAACTCCCTTTCAAGCTGAATTAGACTCTTTTCATACTGGTATATGCGGAGGCAAAATTTTACAGAGTCACTTGGGGCATTGACACAGAGTTCCACAATTAGATTTTCAACTTCGGATTTTGCAGTTGGCAAATCATTCTCCAACGGATCAGGGTGCAGGCAAACCGACTCACTCGAGTTTAAGTCTGGGGTATCAGCACTCATAGTTACAGAGAAAAGGCAGTGGAACAAAACAGAGACAATAGAAAATCAAGATTGCAGACTGAAGATGTGCAGGGAACTCTAACTGGAAACAAAACTTCAGTAGCACAGCAGAGAGATCACACATTCAATTCAAAGAATAGTATTTCAAAAAGCGTTGCCACCTTGTCAACGAATTCTAGTTTAAGTGTTACCTAGAAATCCTTATAGCATTTAAGCATCAACTTTTAGATGGCATTTTTTTCCAATGTTATTGTTTTTTTTTTTTTTTTTTTTTTTTTTTTTTTTTTTTTTTTAGAATTTCAAAAAGCGTTGCCACCTTGTCAACGAATTCTAGTTTAAGTATTGCCTAGAGATCCTTATAGCATTTAAGCATCAACTTTTAAATAGCATATTTTTTTTCAATGTTATTGTTTTTTTTTTTTTTTTTTAGCATTTCAAAAAGCGTTGCCACCTCGTCAACGAATTGGTTAGAATCAATGAAGTGAAGGCGAGTGAATATCCAACACTAACATACTAAAATGTTTTTGGTACCTATATATATATATATATATATATATATACATATATATATTCCTTTTAATTAATGTAATTCGTAGTTTTTACTAACGAAGTAAGTTTGGAACAACTTAGTGAAAAGAAAAAATACATATTTACTCTCTTTCTGGTTTTACGAGAAGGAAAAATCGACGGGCATGTTTTTATTTATTTATCTTGCCTTTTCCGGCTCGGTTCAAAATTTCGTTTTGAAATAAGTTCGTCGTTTTAGTTTTAATTCTTTACGTGACGGTGGAGTTTTTTTTTTTTTTTTTGTTTTTTTTTTGTTTTAGAAAAACACTTTGCTTGTCAAAATCAAATCAAATCAAATATTCAACCTTCTTGCTTTCATGTTGAGCAAATAACTCGAAAGTCCGTTTTTTCAAAATTCAAATTTTAGACAAAACATTAGTTTCCGTTTCTAACGTTTGCATGTAAATTATGTCTTGTTTATTTCCATGTTATTGATCAATTCACATCATTCGAAAAAAAACAAAAAAAACGTAGGATTGAATAAATTCACATACCGTGTTGAATGCAGATTTCGAATCTTTGCTTCCAGTTATTGTGTCTGGTACACCGAATCTATATATACATATAAATATATACATATGTGTCATTTCCGTTTAAGAAAGTTGAATCGAATTACTGGGAGGCGCCATTTTATCTATCTTGTTGAAAAAACAAAACAGCAAAACGAATGGAGAACGAAAAAAGTTTCTATTTTTTTGTTCTAGTCATGTTTGAAAAAGATTCAGTTATAATTGTTCTAATTAGCCATACTTTATAATTAAGTGAACAAGTTACCCATCAATCTTTTAGATATGTATGTATTTCTCTAACTCATATCACTCTCTAATAGTGTCGCTGTGAGCGTTTAGCGAAAGAGTGACTATGATATGACTATGATCTCTCGGGTGTTTACATAACATGCTCGAACGTTGCCGACACGAACTTCACGGACACTGGTTCATATTATAAGCATTTTAGTATGTCATCACTATTATAGAAATTAATTTTGTTAATGGATGTTTTTTTTTGTTTTGGTGTGCAGTTCTTCTAATATATGAAGGTTTTATTTGCTAATTGTGTGTTCTAGGGATATAAGCGAATATCAAGGGATATAAGCAAATATTTGTTATTGTTTATTATCTATGTACGTATACGTTTCGTCCCTTTTCAATCGAGACTCATCAGCATAGAGATATGACTATTCACTCCTGGTCGTACGATTCGAAACCCTGGATTACAAGTATTTTTCAACTCAAATCCAACGTCGTTAACCGCGCGGCCAATATTTGAATAGCCGATAAACAATGATAATTTAACACATTTAAAAGCGGCACGATGTCCAGGGATTCTACTTCTATTAAAGAAGTAATGATGCATATAAATCAAGTAACGTCATGCTGTGTTTGTACTACCATTTAGAGTGCTCTACTTATTTTACGAGGAGCGACAAATATAAAATATTTGTTATTGTTTTTTATCTATGTACGTATACGTTTCGTCACTTTTCAATCGAGACTCATCAGCATAGAGATATGACTATTCAGTACTATATATATATATATATATATATATATATATATATATATATATATATATATATATATATATATATATAATGAAGAAGAATGGAAAGGAATTAGAGAAGCAAAAGTCAAATCATAATTCAATTCAATTGCTCAGAGCAAGGTATATTCCGCAAAAAAGGCAATTTATTCAAGTTAAATTTTCCTTAAGCCAGGCTTTTCAAAGATCAAAATCTTATCATCAGAGGAAGTCGCTGGGATAGATAAGTTGGCAAAGGCCAAGATTTAAAATTTGAAAAAATAAAATAAAAGTTGTAGGGGGAAGAAACACAGGGCCCTCTACAACTTTTATTTTATTTTTTCAAATTTTAAATCTTGGCCTTTGCCAACTTATCTATCCCAGCGACTTCCTCTGATGATAAGATTTTGATCTTTGAAAAGCCTGGCCTAAGGAAAATTTAACTTGAATAAATTGCCTTTTTTGCGGAATATACCTTGCTCTGAGCAATTGAATTGAATTATGATTTGACTTTTGCTTCGCTAATTCCTTTCCATTCTTCTTCATTCTACCTGCTCTATCCTGGATATTGAGCTATATACTCTTCACAATAGGTTTCACTTTTCCTAAAAGTTCGCTTTTAGTACATCACTTTATATATATATATATATATATATATATATATATATATATATGTTTTTAGACATAATCACAAATAACATTCTTTTTATATCTAGTTGAGAGTTATTTATCGTCACCTTTTAATTAACTTCTTGGTTATCTGTTGACAACTTTAACTTGTGCATTATTTGCTTTTAGATTTCCATCTCTTTCAATTCCACCCTCAAGTAGCGGTCGTAAATACGATAAATTCGGCCTCACTTCATTATTTAAAACACATCTTAGCGATGAGCTGTTTATACACTATTTATTTAAATATATTAAACTAAATTGTTTAAAATAAAACTAAATGATTTTCAGCAAATCGTAATAATTTGATACGGTCGCAAACGTGAATATTAACAGTAACCTGCGAAAAACGTCAGTGTGTCAACAACAGAAATGATAACAGTTTTGTTTAATCTTCGAAAGTTGTTTACAAATATTTAATCATTATTTTAGTGAATTAAAAAAATAGTCAATTTTAATATTTTATTTTTAGCAGGGAGGGCAGCTGTTTACTTTATATGATATTTATACCTAAACAGAATATTAATAATAATAACTTATAAAAATAACTTATTATTTTTTTTTTTTAGATTTATATGTAAATATTAAAGAATAATTGAAATGAGAGATCAATTCTATAAAGAAGTAACATGCAATTAGTCACATGATTGATCATAATAAGATTATTTGGATTACGTAACCAACTGTCAAAATGACTCGACTATTTTTTTCTATCTTCGAAGATAGGTCGATTAAAATCTTTCAAATAAGGCCAGCTTAGTAATTTGCTGACACAAATTTACATAGCCAAAATAATTGTAAAAAAAATCAGTTTTATACCAAATAAATATTCATTACATTACAGTTTCATACATACATAGCAAGGATTCACTTGATATATATATATATATATATATATATATATATAAAATCGCATCATACTGTGATTTAATGTCAGTTTGTAAGCAAATAAAAACTAACACGTGTATCTGTAACATTTTTTTTACTTCTACCATATTGTAACGATACTTTACACTTCGTATTCTATGCACTTTTATAGTTCGTAATAGCGCAGGTACGGGGTCAGCGTTTCTCGAGGTATCATCAAAAATCGAAACAACACGAAACTCACTGCGAAAGTTAGAAACGTCGGCCGGGTCTCTCATAACATTTAGGGTTCATTTAAATGCAGAATAATTAACAGAGTTCTATCTTCACATTTTAACAATAGTTCCTAAGCCTTTAAACTGGCTTTAAACTTATAATGCCCTTAACAGGTTTCAAATCGTTCTTACGTTTTAAATCAATATTAAAAGTTACCTTACAGATTTCTGCTTCACTGTTGGTTGTGGGTTTGCTTGCACACCCATCTCCGTTGCTGGCTCGTGATTGTGGTGAAGTACCTGTCTTGTGAGCAAACTCTATCCTCATGCACGGGAGACAAAAACGCTCGAAGGCAAGACTTTTGAGAGAGATTCTGTCCTTTTATTTCACACTTCAATCGGAGAGATTTCCACTCGTCGGGTCGTTCATTAACACTCTCCTTTATTTTCATACTGTTTGTGGAATGTGACGGATGCAATCGGCTATATTCTTGTCCCGCCCTTGGGATTTTGCCCTGCGTCTAAGCCCATATCTGACGATGTCACCCGGACTCTACACATTGCAGAGCTCAGTTAATGGACGTGTGTCAATTTCGCGTCTTCATGGTGAACTGTCGAAAGCTAATTTCTCACCAAGGATTTGTGACGTCAGAGCCCTTTGACTCTTCAACCAATGTCATAATAGAACTCAATATCGCTTTGTGTCTAACCTTTTTTATCCGAGTGTTTCATCTCGGCAACCTCACTTCCAGTGTGTTATGATTATCAGAATGAATCACCGTGGGAACATTTTTGTTTGTCCCAAATTACATATGCACCTACTTTGCACTCCATCCTATTTTTTCACCCAGTTCATAATCCATACTAGCTAACTTTACACGTTTTCAGAATACAGGGCCCCTCATAATATAACATATCTAGGATGATTCAAAACATACTAAAACAAAAAACCACAAACAAAAACAAAAACATAAACATAAAAAAAACCCGCGTTATAGAATTGTTGTCAAATGGCGAAAGATTCAGTTAGAATGTGATTTTATTGAACTTTATTTTGCTTTATTTTTCTCTGAGATTTTATTCCCATAACAATGGATCTGAATAATATAAAATAATTGTTTTATTTTTGATATTATCCCCCCCCCACACACACGCCCACACACACACACAGACACGTTGCATTACTCGTTCTTTTGGGGTACCAGGTAAGAATCCAACAAGAATGACAAAGAACAGAACGTATATGGAAATATTTTGGTTTCCTTTATTTCCCATCACCGGAGGGTTTACGCCGGCTACACACACACATATACAATTTTTTTTTTTTTTACATACTTTTGTTTCATGAAATTCTTTTTCTTGCTGAGGTCACAGACTTGGTTTGCGGTAGAAACTCGTTAATATATACATACGATTGGAAAGCAATTTGCTCTGCATTGTCTATTCGAGCGTGAACTGAAGCAATTGTTCCACAAGCACTTCCAATTGTCTGTTTGATGAAATACAAGTCAGGAGATTCCTTCACTGTACCAACTTGCTCATCAGTCGCATTTTTAGTCAGCGGACACGAAAGCCGAACAGCAAGACGGGCTTGGGTACCATAGTCAATAAAGCTTCATCAGTGCCATAACATTGTTAACTCCTATTCTTCGGGTACTTCGATACTCCGATCACCAAGGGCTTCGGCTCTTCACTTTTTTTTAAATCGGCGCCTTTCAAGTCTCGCTTGCACTCCGGAACCTTCTCCTTTTTAACAGTTATCAAGTCGCTTTCTTTCTTTCTCGACGTCCCCCCACAATAGACTCGTCGACGATTCATTTTTGCCACTCTTCATTATCTTACACACACACACAGAAGTATATATATATATATATATATATATATATATATATATATATATATATATATATATATATATATAAAGGAATATATAGACATAGATACATAAATAGATAGATGAATTCTTTCGTATTTCTTCATTATTAAAAAGTTTATTCTATAAGGGAAATAAGTAGGTTTTATAAATCTATATAATAATAAGCTAAGGAATTTCATGTATTTACGTTCGATATCCCCCTTCACACACAAAATAAGATTGTGGTTAGTGATTAATCTGATGTCGCTAAGGTAAACAATTCCCACTTTACCCATTTTAAAATTAATTGTTTCAAAATCAAATTATGTCGTCCGGTCAGCTAAAAATCTACAATTTTAAATAAATACGTTTTATTCGTTTTATTGATTTGAAGAATATTTATCTGACAATTATTTTTAACGGTAAGAAGGGAGAGAATATTGATTATTTTAAAAAGAATTAAATTATTATAATTTTAAATAAATAAGTAATGAAAGGAAATATTCGTTTTATTCATTTGAAGACAATGAAAATTAATTTTACGGAATAATAAAGAGATATTTTTTAATAACATTAAACCTGACAGCTATTTATTATTAAATTAAAAGGAATATTATTATGACCAGTAAATTATGTAGATTGATGTAGAAAGAACCGTGGAATTCCCACGAGGTGGCGCTAGTATAATACATATAATACATTATTGTTGGTGTTGTTATTGTTCTTGTTGTAATAGTTGTTTAAAGAGGCTCCACCGAGTAAAAGAATAGGTGTGAAGGCGCTTATTTGAATGTATTTGTTGTCACTCTTTCTTTCATGAAAGAAAGGGTTGGTCATAAGTTGCACTTTATTAAGACTTATATGAGGTCCACACAGAGGTCATTCGGTACATTGCTAAGTACGTCTAACTTCTATTCGCCCCACCTGAGGCACTTGGCAAAAGAAAGAATGAAATCTAAGCCAGTTATTGCTTTTTCCTTTTGTCATATGTTGTACTCGTCCGATCGACATTTATACAATAGAAGGAATTTCCGATTCGCTGTTGTTGGTCCCTTGTCGTAAGTTCTGACTAACTAATTAGTTCCTTAACTTGGCCCTTTTAAATTGGCCCTTTTATATTGGAACTGATGCAGCGATAATTATCACGATTATTATTATTATTATTATTATTATTTTTTTAGAAAAAAATGTTTTTTAATTCTTTTTAATGTTTTAATTTCTCACACAGGTCATCATCAGTGATTGCTCACTGACAATAACCGGTGTCTGAGTGACAACAAATCTCTCCCGATATCCAGTGTTCTCCACCTCTTATGATAACCATTACAACTGATTTTGCATTATTCCAACTTTATCGCAATTGTCGCTTATAATTGATTTCTCGCTTGTAGCTACCATTGGTCTTTTCTGGCATTTGGGTGGAAATAAACTCCCACAATATTCCAGAGATGTCCACAGCCGTCCACTGGATGTCTGGTTAGTGTTCTCCCTCCTTGTTCTTTCCATCCGCCTTGGCCCTTCAGGACTATTTTGTGTTTTATCAGCAGAGGCTGGTGTCATCACATTGTTGTGTTTGTTTTGTGTGTGTGTGTGCGTGAGGGGCAGTTTATAAAATTTCTTGCAGTTTCAGTTCTCTTAGGTTCACGTGGTAGGGTTATTTATGTGTTTTTGTTTTCTCTTTATTTCAACTTCCATGTGACTGGTAAGCCTTCGCAGTTTATGTGGGTTGGTTTCCGCATTCGAGGATTTTCTTTAAGATTTCAGCTGTTTTCATCATTGCCTTCCATTGTATAGTCTCAGTTTTCATTTTTATTCCTTTTTCTTCCAGCCTTTTTTCCAGGCTTTTCAGAACTGTTCCCAGAACTGGTATTATATTGACTTTCTTCATGTTCCATATTCTTTTTAGTTTTCTGGCAAGTCTCGTGTATTTGCTTCGTTTTTCTGTTTACTTGATCTTCACGCAGTGAACTGCTGGGACGGCAAAAATATACGATTTGGCAGGTTTTTTCCTTCTTGTTTACTATTATGACATTCACTCTCCTTTGTTAGATGAGTTTATCTGCTTGTAACTCAATGTCCCAGAGGATTTTGTGATTTTCGTTTTCCAGTATTGTCTCCGGGTTTTGTCTGTACCATTTGTCTACACATTCAAAATGCAATCGTTTACATAGTTCCATGTGAACTGCCTTCCCAGTTATGTTCTTGTATTCTTTTTGCCGCATTCAATCATTATCCCCACTACCACATCCACCACCACCATGTGTTTTTTTATATTTCTAATGTAACTTTCATGTGACCGGTTAGCGTTCGCATGTGGGTTTGTTTCGGCATTCGAGTTTTTGTTGTCATCTTGTTTATTATTATGACAGCTGATTATTACAATTATTATTAATTATTATTATTATTAATTATTATTATTATTATTATTTGTACTCACTAGGAGTTATCACACAAGTCATCATCAGTGATTGCTCACTGATCATAACTGGTGGTGTTCCCTGGAGTGTGAGTGACAATAAGCCTCCCCAGATTTCCAGTAGTCTCCACCTCTTTTCGATAAACATTGCCAATGACTTTGTGGTATCGCAACAGCCGCTTACAATTGATTTCTTGCTGGTAACGACCGTTCGACTTCTCTTGGATTTGGGTAGCAATAAGTCTCCCCAAGGTTCCAGTACTCTCCGCACTCTTACAGTGATGGTCAGGTTAGTGCTATCCCGCCTCCGTTTTCCCATTCTCTTTGACACTTCACGACTATTTTGTGTGGTATCATCCGAGGTTGGTGACATCATTTTTTTGGTGGGGGTTGTGTGCAGTTCATGAGATTTTTTGCAGTTTCTGTTCCTTGATTCGTGTGGCGGTGTTCTTCCTCTGGTTTTGTTTTCATTCCTATTGTAACTTCCATGCGACTGGTTACCGTTTGTAGCTTATTGGTTTCCGCATTCGAGGATTTTCCTTAAGATTGCAGTTGTTTTGATCATTGCTGTCCTTTGTATGGATTCAGTGATCCCTTTGATTCCAATTTTTTCCAGCCTTTTTCCAGTTTTTTGGGGACTGTTCCTAATGCTCTTACGATTATTGGTATTATACTCACTTTCTTCATGCTTCATATCCCTATCAATTCTCTGACAAGTTCCGTGTATTTGCTTCGTTTTTCCGTCTCTTTGATCTTCACCCAGTGGACTGCTGGAACAGCAAAATCTACGATTTGGCAGGATTTTTCCTTCTTATCGACTATTATGACATCCGCTCTAATTGCTTGTATGAGTTATCTGTTTGCATCTCCATGTCACAGAGGATTTTGTGATTTTCGTTTTCCAGTACTGTCTCTGGTTTATGTTTGTACCATTTGTCCACGTGTTTTTAATACAGTTGTTTGCATAGTTCCCTTTGGACGTTCTTCCCACAAGAGTTGTTCTTGTTCTTGTATTCTTTTGGGGCTAGTTTGCCGCATTCACTTATTATATGATTTACCGTTTGGTCTCTTTGTCCACACAATCTTCATTCACTGTTTTCCTGGGGTTTATCTATTTTAGCTTTAATATAGGTAGTCTTAATCGCATTGTTCTGTGCAGCCGTCAGTAGAGATGCCGCTTCTCTGTTCAAGTGTCTTATTCTAAGCCATGCACAGGAATGTTGGTGGGTCTTATCTCTAGTCATACTCACGAAACACCCATGTAGCTGTTTTTCTTTCTACTTTTCTTTTCTTGTCTTTTTGTTTTTGGTTTCAGTGCTTCCCAACTTGTTCATTAGGACGATGTCTCTCATTGCGGTGATCAGCCTTTCTGTGTTTAGTATTATGTATTTCTCCAGCTCTTTCTTTGTGTCTTGCACACAGTCTTCTATACGTACCAGTCCCTTCCCCTTTTCGTTTCTTTTCACGTAGAGTCTGTCCGTATTATTATTATTATTATTATTATTATTATTATTATTATTATTATTATTATTATTATGATTATTATTATTATTATTATTATTATTATTATTATTATTATTATTATTATTATTATTATTATTATTATTATTATTATTATTATTATTATTATTATTATTATTATTATTATTATTATTATTATTATTATTATTATTATTATTATTTACTCACTAGGAGTTATCACACTGGTCATCGTCAGTGATCGCCCACTGCCAACAACCTGTGGTATTCCCTGGAGTCTGAGTGACAACAAGTCTCCTCAGACTTCCAGTATGCTCCACCTCTTTTCGTTCATCACCGCTGATGACCTTGCGGTATCGCAACAGCCACCTACCACCGATTTCCCGCTGGTAAGGGCCATTGGTCCCCTCTGGGGCCCGAGTGGCAACAAGCCTCCCCAAGGTCCCAGAGCTGTCCGCGCTCTTCCAGTGGAGGTCTGGTTTGCGCTTTCCCTCCTCGACCCTCTGTCCATTATTATTATTATTATTATTATTATTATTATTATTATTATTATTATTATTATTATTATTATTATTATTATTATTATTATTATTATTATTATTATTATTATTATTATTATTATTATTATTATTATTATTATTATTATTATTATTATTATTATTATTATTATTATTATTATTATTATTATTATTATTATTATTATTATTATTATTATTATTATTATTATTATTATTATTATTATTATTATTATTATTATTATTATTATTATTATTATTATTATTATTATTATTATTATTATTATTATTATTATTATTATTATTATTATTATTATTATTATTATTATTATTATTATTATTATTATTATTATTATTATTATTATTATTATTATTATTATTATTATTATTATTATTATTATTATTATTATTATTATTATTATTATTATTATTATTATTATTATTATTATTATTATTATTATTATTATTATTATTATTATTATTATTATTATTATTATTATTATTATTATTATTATTATTATTATTATTATTATTATTATTATTATTATTATTATTATTATTATTATTATTATTATTATTATTATTATTATTATTATTATTATTATTATTATTATTATTATTATTATTATTATTATTATTATTATTATTATTATTATTATTATTATTATTATTATTATTATTATTATTATTATTATTATTATTATTATTATTATTATTATTATTATTATTATTATTATTATTATTATTATTATTATTATTATTATTATTATTATTATTATTATTATTATTATTATTATTATTATTATTATTATTATTATTATTATTATTATTATTATTATTATTATTATTATTATTATTATTATTATTATTATTATTATTATTATTATTATTATTATTATTATTATTATTATTATTATTATTATTATTATTATTATTATTATTATTATTATTATTATTATTATTATTATTATTATTATTATTATTATTATTATTATTATTATTATTATTATTATTATTATTATTATTATTATTATTATTATTATTATTATTATTATTATTATTATTATTATTATTATTATTATTATTATTATTATTATTATTATTATTATTATTATTATTATTATTATTATTATTATTATTATTATTATTATTATTATTATTATTATTATTATTATTATTATTATTATTATTATTATTATTATTATTATTATTATTATTATTATTATTATTATTATTATTATTATTATTATTATTATTATTATTATTATTATTATTATTATTATTATTATTATTATTATTATTATTATTATTATTATTATTATTATTATTATTATTATTATTATTATTATTATTATTATTATTATTATTATTATTATTATTATTATTATTATTATTATTATTATTATTATTATTATTATTATTATTATTATTATTATTATTATTATTATTATTATTATTATTATTATTATTATTATTATTATTATTATTATTATTATTATTATTATTATTATTATTATTATTATTATTATTATTATTATTATTATTATTATTATTATTATTATTATTATTATTATTATTATTATTATTATTATTATTATTATTATTATTATTATTATTATTATTATTATTATTATTATTATTATTATTATTATTATTATTATTATTATTATTATTATTATTATTATTATTATTATTATTATTATTATTATTATTATTATTATTATTATTATTATTATTATTATTATTATTATTATTATTATTATTATTATTATTATTATTATTATTATTATTATTATTATTATTATTATTATTATTATTATTATTATTATTATTATTATTATTATTATTATTATTATTATTATTATTATTATTATTATTATTATTATTATTATTATTATTATTATTATTATTATTATTATTATTATTATTATTATTATTATTATTATTATTATTATTATTATTATTATTATTATTATTATTATTATTATTATTATTATTATTATTATTATTATTATTATTATTATTATTATTATTATTATTATTATTATTATTATTATTATTATTATTATTATTATTATTATTATTATTATTATTATTATTATTATTATTATTATTATTATTATTATTATTATTATTATTATTATTATTATTATTATTATTATTATTATTATTATTATTATTATTATTATTATTATTATTATTATTATTATTATTATTATTATTATTATTATTATTATTATTATTATTATTATTATTATTATTATTATTATTATTATTATTATTATTATTATTATTATTATTATTATTATTATTATTATTATTATTATTATTATTATTATTATTATTATTATTATTATTATTATTATTATTATTATTATTATTATTATTATTATTATTATTATTATTATTATTATTATTATTATTATTATTATTATTATTATTATTATTATTATTATTATTATTATTATTATTATTATTATTATTATTATTATTATTATTATTATTATTATTATTATTATTATTATTATTATTATTATTATTATTATTATTATTATTATTATTATTATTATTATTATTATTATTATTATTATTATTATTATTATTATTATTATTATTATTATTATTATTATTATTATTATTATTATTATTATTATTATTATTATTATTATTATTATTATTATTATTATTATTATTATTATTATTATTATTATTATTATTATTATTATTATTATTATTATTATTATTATTATTATTATTATTATTATTATTATTATTATTATTATTATTATTATTATTATTATTATTATTATTATTATTATTATTATTATTATTATTATTATTATTATTATTATTATTATTATTATTATTATTATTATTATTATTATTATTATTATTATTATTATTATTATTATTATTATTATTATTATTATTATTATTATTATTATTATTATTATTATTATTATTATTATTATTATTATTATTATTATTATTATTATTATTATTATTATTATTATTATTATTATTATTATTATTATTATTATTATTATTATTATTATTATTATTATTATTATTATTATTATTATTATTATTATTATTATTATTATTATTATTATTATTATTATTATTATTATTATTATTATTATTATTATTATTATTATTATTATTATTATTATTATTATTATTATTATTATTATTATTATTATTATTATTATTATTATTATTATTATTATTATTATTATTATTATTATTATTATTATTATTATTATTATTATTATTATTATTATTATTATTATTATTATTATTATTATTATTATTATTATTATTATTATTATTATTATTATTATTATTATTATTATTATTATTATTATTATTATTATTATTATTATTATTATTATTATTATTATTATTATTATTATTATTATTATTATTATTATTATTATTATTATTATTATTATTATTATTATTATTATTATTATTATTATTATTATTATTATTATTATTATTATTATTATTATTATTATTATTATTATTATTATTATTATTATTATTATTATTATTATTATTATTATTATTATTATTATTATTATTATTATTATTATTATTATTATTATTATTATTATTATTATTATTATTATTATTATTATTATTATTATTATTATTATTATTATTATTATTATTATTATTATTATTATTATTATTATTATTATTATTATTATTATTATTATTATTATTATTATTATTATTATTATTATTATTATTATTATTATTATTATTATTATTATTATTATTATTATTATTATTATTATTATTATTATTATTATTATTATTATTATTATTATTATTATTATTATTATTATTATTATTATTATTATTATTATTATTATTATTATTATTATTATTATTATTATTATTATTATTATTATTATTATTATTATTATTATTATTATTATTATTATTATTATTATTATTATTATTATTATTATTATTATTATTATTATTATTATTATTATTATTATTATTATTATTATTATTATTATTATTATTATTATTATTATTATTATTATTATTATTATTATTATTATTATTATTATTATTATTATTATTATTATTATTATTATTATTATTATTATTATTATTATTATTATTATTATTATTATTATTATTATTATTATTATTATTATTATTATTATTATTATTATTATTATTATTATTATTATTATTATTATTATTATTATTATTATTATTATTATTATTATTATTATTATTATTATTATTATTATTATTATTATTATTATTATTATTATTATTATTATTATTATTATTATTATTATTATTATTATTATTATTATTATTATTATTATTATTATTATTATTATTATTATTATTATTATTATTATTATTATTATTATTATTATTATTATTATTATTATTATTATTATTATTATTATTATTATTATTATTATTATTATTATTATTATTATTATTATTATTATTATTATTATTATTATTATTATTATTATTATTATTATTATTATTATTATTATTATTATTATTATTATTATTATTATTATTATTATTATTATTATTATTATTATTATTATTATTATTATTATTATTATTATTATTATTATTATTATTATTATTATTATTATTATTATTATTATTATTATTATTATTATTATTATTATTATTATTATTATTATTATTATTATTATTATTATTATTATTATTATTATTATTATTATTATTATTATTATTATTATTATTATTATTATTATTATTATTATTATTATTATTATTATTATTATTATTATTATTATTATTATTATTATTATTATTATTATTATTATTATTATTATTATTATTATTATTATTATTATTATTATTATTATTATTATTATTATTATTATTATTATTATTATTATTATTATTATTATTATTATTATTATTATTATTATTATTATTATTATTATTATTATTATTATTATTATTATTATTATTATTATTATTATTATTATTATTATTATTATTATTATTATTATTATTATTATTATTATTATTATTATTATTATTATTATTATTATTATTATTATTATTATTATTATTATTATTATTATTATTATTATTATTATTATTATTATTATTATTATTATTATTATTATTATTATTATTATTATTATTATTATTATTATTATTATTATTATTATTATTATTATTATTATTATTATTATTATTATTATTATTATTATTATTATTATTATTATTATTATTATTATTATTATTATTATTATTATTATTATTATTATTATTATTATTATTATTATTATTATTATTATTATTATTATTATTATTATTATTATTATTATTATTATTATTATTATTATTATTATTATTATTATTATTATTATTATTATTATTATTATTATTATTATTATTATTATTATTATTATTATTATTATTATTATTATTATTATTATTATTATTATTATTATTATTATTATTATTATTATTATTATTATTATTATTATTATTATTATTATTATTATTATTATTATTATTATTTATGAAATATGAATATTTTTAACGTGAGTCATTATCAGTGATCGCTCACTGGCAACAACAGATTGTCTTCATTGGATTCTGAGTGATAAGTTTTTCCAGATTTCTTGTACGCTCGGCTTATTTCAATACACGTGGCAAATCTCTTTGCGTTCTCGCAACAGCCGTTTATAATTGATTTCTTCGCTGACAGCGGTCGTTGGTCTTTTATGAGATCTTAGTGGAAATAATCCTCCGTAAGATTCTAGTACTTTCCGTCTCTTTACAGTGGAGGTCTGAATGGTGCTCTTCCATCTCGATTTTATTATGATCCTTAACTCTTCACGACTATTTTGTGTAGTTTCAAGCGAGGCTGAGGCTATCACTTTTCGATTATGACATTTCTGGCAGTTTCAATTCCATTGGATTCCTTAAATGTTATTTTTATGTTTTGTTCTATTTTGATTTTTTTTTCACTACTGGCTCCAGTTTGTGTCTGTACTAATTTTTCTGCATATTTTAAGTACAACGCAGTTGTGTCTGTTTTTACATTCCTTTTGTGCGAGTTGGCTGTATTCCCTTATGTGATTTACTGTTTCGTCTCTTTGTACACAGAGTCTACATTACGTGTCTTCTTTGGCTTTTATCTAGTTCGTTTACATCCGTTATCTTGCGCAGCTGTCAGTAGCGATTCTGTTTCTATGTTCAAGTGTCATTTCCGGTGCCATGTCCATTTTTATCGTGCGCTATTACTTTGCTACTCTCCCAAATTCCGTTTTTTGCTTTCTTGTTTCCCGTTTTGCTGCTCTCCATATTGTTAATCTTGGCGCTGTTTTTGGTGAAAGTATTCTGTATTTTTCCTGATGCATTTCCAGACCTTTAGTTGCATTGTTCATGCAATCTTCAATATTTACCAATTAACTCCCCTTTTGTTTCTTTTTAAAATGGAGTTGGCCAGTATCATCCTTCGGATGCAATGCGTTGTACATGGCCATTCGTATTTTTTTCTTTTACTTAAGTAGCTAAGCTCTTATTTTGTCCAGTTTATGAAAGATCCAGAATATCTTACTAAGGCTACTGTTTTTATACTAATGTGTCACCACTATAATGCTAATAGTCACTAGAGAATAAGAGTTAGTGAGATAGATAGATTGTCAGTTGAATGATGACGAATATTACGAGAGGACTTGAAATGCTGAATAGAATGAACAAAGTTTGATTATTTATAGTGACAGTTTATGACAAGTATTCCTCGATATTCGATATTCGATTTGAAAACGACGACGTTACAGCTCACAGAGAAACAATCACGTCGTAATGTGTTCCACCGATGAGAAGTACTGCCTAAGTATTTATTCATTTTATTTAGTTTTAGCTATATAATTTTGTTTGCAGGAGCTGATTATGTGGATTGGGTTCAGCACCCGAGGATTTTTCTTGTTGTTGTTGTTGTTATTATTATTGTTTTTATTGCGAATATTTAATATTGTATGTGGATATATAAAACTATTCCTGTCAGTTTGATTGAGCGGACTTCAGTCATAGAAAAATATTGGTTTAGTACAAATCGATAAACAAAGGAATCGCAATCGTGCTCATGTTCAGGCAAAATGAAGGATAGAATTACGTTTCTTACCAAATCACAGAAAAATCTGCAGTTGTTAATTTTTTTGGCTATCTTACATATAAAGTTATCTTGTCGGATTTTCAAAGTCAGACTCCCAAAGCATTTAAGCCAACAAATCAAACTTTGTTTCTCACGAGCCAATTCTCATTTGCTATTGTTCTACAATGTTATTTGCAATATAATAACGTTAAAGTAATCACCTAAATATAAAAATCAGCAAAAGAAGTAACTCATTTTATATTGAAGAATATAATAGGAGTTGTCTACGTTAAGTTTAAAAATATGCAAACAAATAAAAAAATTAAATCTTCACTGTATTCTGGCAACGCCGGGTGTGTGTGTGGGTGCGTGTGTGGGTGTGTATGTGTGGGTGTGTGTGGGTGCGTATGGGGTACAGCTAGCTTTTCATAAAAAAATTCCAAAGAATAAAAACGATTTTGTTTTGCTTTCTTGGATTTTATGATGTTTTAATATATTTTACTCCATAGATAAGGGAGTGGACGAGTGGTTATAGCACTTGTCTTTGGGCTGGGCAACCCGGGTTTGATCCCACTCACGGCATGCGAATTTTCGGGTCTGAAAACTCCCTCTGTCCACCCTGACTAAAACTCAGGGAAGGTTCAAGGCAGCGGATGGAGAGGGATGGGCTCCGCTTTCTATATGCTGTGCCGTAGACATTGGGCAGTGTGCGATGTCGGCAACGACACTCGTGCGCGTCCAGGCTGTGCGACCTTTACCTTTTACTCCATAGATGGGCGAATGCTGGCTTTATAGAGATATAGGATACTGGCAGGTATGAGCATACCTTTTTGCAGCAACATTATATATATATATATATATATATATATATATATATATATATATATATATATATATATATATGTATTTATTTATTTATTCCAATTCATTTTAAACAAGTTTTAATAATATTTCTGGGACGTAGATTTTGTCTTTATGTTTATTTTGAAATGTTGAAAGGGAAGTTATACATCCGTTTTATGACTGCGATTTTCTTCTTTTTTCAACGAATAAATTTGTTTCCATTTGGAATCTAAACAAATCAGTTCAGGATGAAACGAATTTGACCACCAAAAATCCCCACTAGAGGGATCAACACGAATCCGGGAGTTCCAGTCGTCTAATCCCCTTTCGTCTAATCCCTTTTCGTCTAATCCCCTTTCGTCTAATCCCTTTTCGTCTAATCCCTTTTCGTCTAATCCCTTTTCGTCTAATCCCCTTTCGTCTAATCCCCTTTCGTCTAATCCCCTTTCGTCTAATCCCCTTTTGTCTAATCCCCTTTCGTCTAATCCCCTTTCGTCTAATCCCCTTTCGTTTAATCATTCAATTTTAAACGTTCCCATTTTGTCTCCTTTTTTTTTGAAAACGAATCAATTTCATAAATTTGAATCACAAACAAAAATAGTTTCATTTTTTCACACACACACAAAAAATTGTTTTTCTGTCTTTACAAAATATTTTAATTGAAAAAAAAAAATTATCGTTCCAAAATAAATTTTTTTGGTCCCCTGAAAAATTTTAATAAAAACCACAAACGACAAAAAATACTGCACGATGAAATGAAACAAATGTCCAAGGGAGATAAATAAGTAAAACTGAAGTATAATAAATGATTTAGGGTCTTTTTAATTTTCTATTCACCCTTCGTGTAGCATTGGACAAAAAAGAATGAAGTCTTCTCCAGTTATTGCGTTTAACGCCTTCGTCTTCTTTTCGATCGTCTGATCGACGTTTATACAATGACAGGTATTTCCGGTTCGCTCCTGTTGGTCGAACTCAAGTCATAAGTTCGCATCCGAGATCCTTCACACGCCACGACTTTTACTTTTGATTTGTTTGTTGATATTTATTAACTACCTCACACAGGTAAAGTGTGACATGTTTGGTTTTTGGCTGGGGAAACAGTGGGAGAGGTTTTTCGACAGCCACAATAATTTACAAAAGACATTTGTCTTGTATTAGCCTGTTTTTTTATTTTTTTTCATTTTTAACATATTTCACCCCAAACAAGGCAGGCCGCCACTGTAGACGTAAGGGGTTACTGAGAATTAGGGTGTAGGCTTTGGGTAACACCCCAAGTTGGGAGCAGTGTAGCGAGATGTCTGTTTACATTAGTTTTAAACCTCTGCATGTCGGTACTGTCGGGGAAACAGGGGGCAGGGAGGGAGTTCCAGAGGCCAGCAGCACGAGGAAAAAAGCTATTGGAGTAGAAAGCTCTCCGGCATCTGGGGACCTCCACAGTGAATGGATGGGATTTAGCTGATTATCGAGTTGGTTTAGTGAATTTACGTCGAGGGGGCACCAGAGTAGCCAGTTCATCGGAGCACAATCCATTGAGGTATTTGTAAAACAAGCACAAGGATGCTACATTGCGGCGATGCGACAGGGGCTGAAGCTTGGTAGATAGTGAGGGACCTATTAAGTTGGCGACTTTATTTTGGACCTTTCTAGGAAGGAGAGACTAGAGGATGATGCACCAACCCAGATGTAGCAACAATACTCCATGTTACCGTCTACTACTACTACTACTACTAATACTACTACTACTACTACTACTACTACTACTACCAATCATCATCATTATCATCAACAACAACTAGCAGTTCTCACATCAGCTGATAAAAATAATGCGTTTCCCTGGATTTTGAGTGAAAGTAAGTCTCTTCAGATTTCAAGTACTCCCTACTTCTTTCTATCATAATTGCAACTCACTTGATGTTTTGTAACCAGCCGTTTACGAGTGATTTCTCATTGATAACAGTCGTCTTTTTCTTTCTCTTCTAGGTATGGACAAAATAAATGGCCGAGCGCACCTCCCCCTCCACCCAAATCACCAAAATTCAGAAAATCATTATATTTTAATTAAATTATTAGTATTTATTAATTATTGATAACGGAACATAACACTGGTTTCCGATGTTTTTAGGATCTAACATATATTACATAGTTTTACACGAGTTTTTTTACACTGAATCCAACAATCATGCTAATTTTACTTACTCAGATCAGGTTAATGAAATATCAGCATATTAAAAATATCCTAAATTCCGATCTATCTGTAGGTGAATAACACGCAATATTTATTCAGAGAAGGCTTACAAAATATTTTGAGTATTGATTTACTCCTCTCCAGGAGTTAGGCACAAGGCCAGTTTTTATCTTACTCCCACAAGTAAGATGTGACCCAAGGTCGGGTCGGGAAAGTGGGGTTTAAAAATTGCCTGGGCAGCCCCGTCGGCATTCCCGGTAGGGGCGCCTCAGGCAGTAAGCAATAAACTTACTCCTCCCCAAAGAGGGGAGGCGACCTATAGACCGGCGTAAATCAAGCCCCGAAGGCCAAGACAATACCAGTCTATGGTGTGCAGTATCCATCGGAACAGATACTACACTTTGATCTTTGACAAAAGGCCTTGAGTAGATAGCAAGAAGACTATAATGAACTAAGGAAGTTACTCATGGATGAATGGTCTCTTAAGGGACTTCCGTTTGTGCTGAGCAGACAGCGCATCCCTCTTTAGGCACCAACAGTAGACGCCAGAAAGTTAACAACCAAATTATTACCAATTTTTTTTACTCTAAATTTATAAAATTATATAAAATTATTGGGTGTAAATAGCTACGTTTCAACTTTTTAATACATGATGACTTCTAAAATTAATTTTATTTCATGTTAATTTAAATAAATAATTAATTAATATTAAATAAATGAATTAAAAAGTATAATATCGCCCCCCCCCCCCCCAACGTAAATACCCCGAGCCACCCATCCGACTAGTAGCAAAATCCCACCCGTTCACTATAGAGGTTTTCAGATACCGAAAGGGAGATTTTCTATTCTGATAGCTGCTCCCTAAATAAACACAATACCTTCTATGTTACCTTTTGTCCCAACGCCTTCAACAGAAAAATAAAAATTCAAATTATTATTTCTGAATTTAATTGATATTTAATTAAAGTGTATATTTACTTAAACCGCTTGTCGTTTCGTGAAAATCACCAACAATTTCAATTGGCTTAAAAAACAGACAGACAAAACCGAAATTGCAAGCAGATGATTTATTTGCAATTTTTTTTCTAAATGAGAAACATTCTGTGTGTGGATTGCTCCTTTCTTTGTGGGAGGGGTAATATTTTACTCTTTGTCTCAAGGCTGTCAACACGAAAAACAATTATTTCTGGATCCAATGCATATTTAGTTTTTGTTGTTGTTTTATTTTACTAACGAGTCACTGCTTATCAAGGATCACAGTTTGTCGGGTGAACGGTGAGGCAACACCCTGATGATTGGTAACGTTTGTTGAAACTGGATGAATTTTATCATTTAAGAGGACGACTCAACCATAATTTGTTTGCATTGGACTTGAAAACGACCATGTTGTAGTCAGCTGAAAAGCAGGCCCGAGATATTGTGTCCTACAGACGGGTAGTTTTACGAAAGAAACTTTGCTAATGGAAGCTCAATTAACTTCTAGGTACACGACAGTTGTTGTAGCTACACGAGTTTTTGTTGTAGACATTTTACAGGGATGAACACTAGATGGAGCTCAGTTTAGCACCTACCATAGAGATAACGATAGAGCAGAGAAAGACTAGCAATATCTTTTATGCGAGAAAGTTGCTCCAGGGAAAAGATTTCGAAGTCGGTTTTGTACTCTGTCAAGGTAAGAAAACTGATCTGAGCAGAATCTCCGTAGTATTCCATCTTAGGACGTATTTGACTCTTATACATGTAGAGGATTGCGTCAGCCATGGAATACCTTTTGGAGCAATACAATGATCCAGCCATTTTCTTCAGCGACATTAGCAACGGATTTTTATGTCAGTCTTCCATTTCAAGTCTGAAGTAAAGGTCACTCTCAGAAGCTTATCAAACCAGGGGGCTTGCTCAAGGAGAGAGCCATTCATTTCAATTGGGTCAAAGTGAGGATCCGAGTGTTAGTGGTGAAAGGAAAGAAGGTTGCTTTTAGACGTATTAAAAGTAACTAGCCACCTTTCCCCCCATTGCATAAGGTGCAAAAAGAGAGAACGCAATGTCGACGAATGATTTTAGAATGTGATTTGGGAGACTATTGATGAAGATCAGGAAGAGGGTTGCGCCCAGAATCGATCCTTGAGCCATCCGGCGTTGATACTTTGTGCACATCACCGACTATTTTTTATAAACCTACCAGAGATATGGAATTTGATGCTTGAAGACATTTCCAGATATTCCATAGCAAGCTTGTGAAGTAGACCTTTATGCAAAACCCTATCAAAGGCCTTTGAAATGTCAAAACTATTGCTCTGGAAGCAAAGCCTCCGTCTATACATTAACTGATCCTGTGTGATATTACAGCCAACAAATCAGCCGTTGATCTTGCAGGACAGAAATCCATATTGCTTATCACTGAGTATGCTGTTTCTGCATAGGTGATTGCCAACTTCTTGATTTATCACAGTTTCAAGCAACTTACTTATGACGCATAGGAGACTGATTAGTCTGTACTGAGATGCAGAGGACCGATCACCTGTATTTTTAAATACTGGGCAGGCTGACAAAGTTTCCCAATGTGATGGGAAGTATTTGTCATTAGTTAAATTGTATATTTGCCGCAACCGCTTCTTGTTTCGTTAAAATCACTAACAACTTCGGTTGATTTGCAAAATTGGATTCATACGGACGAAACAAAACATAGCGTAGTTTTTATTTTTATGTATTATGTCCTAATTTGAGTAAAGTTTTTATTTTTTATTTTTATCCTAGGTCGGATAAAGTTAGTTAAAGTAAGTTTTTAACAAAATTAAACCAATTCAACATTAATCTTGTCTCGGAAAACAATAATTTGATGTGTAATTAGGTGAAATAACGTTAATTCTTTACGACACAATTGTTGTTTTGGTTTCGTGACAGCCTGCAGAATAATAGAATTATTATTCCGGTGAATACTGCTTGAAAATGTCTCTTATTAATTTTGTTCTTGATGATCATGAGTGTCAGTGAAAGTATATCTGAGTGTAAGAGTAAAACTCCCTCTTTCTTTATTTATGAGTAATCAAAAAATGAAATATCGATCGTTTATGTATTATTTTTTTTAATTTTTAAGAACACAGAACAATATTTGCCATAAATGACTGCTGAAACAGAATTAAGTATGTACCCTGTATTACAAAATATATTAAAGTCAAATACACGATCAATCGACTGGCTCTAGTTAATAAGATAATAATAAAAGAAGAATTTATGAAGGGTTTGTGCAGTATTATTAAACACAATTTTTTGTAATTCCAAAAATATTAGGCCTTGCAATGATCTTGACTGAATAGTCTGTAATTTCTTTATAATCAGTCAAAAGCGACAATTACCTCAGGGATTATCTGATTTATGCCTTTAACACAATTTATTTCTTACACAATTTATTACCATTGATCGTTTATTGTTAAAAACAGGTGACGTTCCCTGAAGTCCAAGTGATAACAAGTGTCATCAGATTTCCCGCTTTTTTCTATCACTGTTGCAAATCAATTACGTTCTCGAAACAACCATTTACTATTGAGCTTTCAGTGACAAAATTCGTGTTTTCTTTTTAAAATTTGATTGTAAATTAAACTCATCAATATTCATGGATTCTCTGTGCCCTTCCAGTGGAGGTCTTGATGGTCCTCTCCTTGCTCGGTCTTTCGACTCCCTAGATCGATCATAACCATTTTCTGCTGGTACCACCAAGTTTTTCTTGGGGATGGGCACGTATCCTGCATAGTGTCAATCCTTGCATGTGTTTTCAATTTCTTTTCATCTTTCATCCAGTGTTTTTCGGAAATGTTTATCGTGCTCCTACAATTATTGAAGTCGTGGTCAGCCTGCAGACGACCAAACAGTTCAAGGCAACGTTGGATGCATCATGGTCGCTGATCTTTGGATAATCACCCCTCACTTGAGCAGCAGGGATGCGGTGGACGCAATTTGGCGTAAAACATCATCAACTAAAATTGAAATATACCTTTCGAGAAATTTTTCATCCGACCCAGTGAAACTTGTACCATAATCGCTTTCGTCTTAGAAGAAAGACGGCATTCTCTGTCCCTGTTTCTGCTCCCTGGAACAGCCTACCAGAGGTAGTGACGATGTGTATTATATCCAAGTTTATAGTCGCATTGAATAAACATTCAGACAGTATATAGATGTACACATCTTCCAACTGTCATTTTACATGGCTTGTTGCACATTGCTAATTTTTGCCAATAAATTTGATTTGATATTACGTTCGTTTTCTTTATGTTCCGTGATCTATTTACTTTTCTGCCGTATTTGTTTAGGTTTACTGCTTTTATGAGCTTCACTCATTTGGCACATTTGTCCTTGTTAGATTTAATCATGTTTTGTCTTCCTCCTTAGATGAGTTTGTTCTTTTTATTTCCATGACCAGAGATTGTTTCAATACTGGTTTATCAAATTCCGAGTCATGTCAATTTGTATATTCCTTTTGGCAAATTTGCTGCATTCACTTACAGTATTTTTACTGTTTCGTGTCTTTGTCCACAGTTTCCATTTAGTGTTTTCCTGGGTCTTGTCTGTATTGACTTTTATATAGTTCGTTCTGCTCGCGTTGCTTTGTGCAGATGCCAACAACGATTCAGTTTTCCCTTTTCAAATGTACTTTTCTCACATTTTTATTTACCGTTTCACAGTTCTTCTTATTGCTCACCTTGTCTATGCTTTTGGCGGCTACACAGTTTCAATACTTACCAGTTCACTTCCCCCTTCTTTCCAATTTGCATACAGTCGGTCAGTACCATCCTTCGAGTACAGTGCGTTGTGTATGGTTATTAGTTTTCTGGTTCTTTGATCAAAGTACCCGTGCCCTTGTTTTGTCCAGCTTATGAAGGGTCCAGAGTATATTTGATTTCTACCATATGATTTAATTTCAATAGCCTTTCTTATTAATATTAGGTATTCTATACTAATCTTCTATTTCATCCTCGTTGATTTGATGTTGTCAACTTCCAGAACGCCCAGATGATGATGATGATGATGATGATATTATACTACTACTACTACTACTACTACTACTACTACTACTACTACTACTACTACTACTACTACTATCAGCACAGACTTTACTACTTGCTGTAGTGGAATACAACTTGGACATTAGAGTTTAGAATGATAAACAATATGAATTTTAAGTATCCCGGCTAAAAATGATGAATTTCTTCACATTTTGAGAATTGAAAAACAGCCCTAACAAAATATAACTGCATGTAAATTAGGTATTAGAATAAATTTATAATTTAATATTTCGAACTGTACTCCGTTCTTTATCAAAACTCAAATTTGATTGAATGTATGAAAAGTGGACATTTTCAACTTTGTACAACATTTATTTCAAATGTTCTTAGATCTTTGTCTTAACGCGCATGTCGGTCCCACGTGAAAGTGGACGTTAGGGATAGGGTTAGAAAAGTTTCTCTGTTTTGATTAATTGAAAAAATAATATCCTGTAGACGTTTGTGGAAATGTAATGTAGCCTAAATAATAATAACTAGACATTAATTTAGCATTAGATTTTTTTGAAAACTAACCTCAGTACAATCTATTGTTATGTTGTCGTTTGAATTTTTCTTCACTGACTGGACATAAAAAAAAAGTATTGTTGAATTGCCCAGCTTTTCTAGTTATTTTCAAAAGTGTAAAATATTTTTATCAATTTAATCTACTTAAATATTGGAGATTTGATGCATATCTATCTATAACCAAAACTACGTCACAATATCCTCACGCTTTTACTGTGTTATTTTCACCCGCTAGAAATCCCGACGTTTCGTCATTTTTCTTTATATAATTTAAATTTATAATCTTATATTAAACTAGTAAAATACCCGTTCCAGGGCGGGTAAAATGAATTCTCCGAACAAAACTTTTTGCCCCACTTTTATGCCCCCCCCCCCATGAAGATTAAAATCAAGATATACCGCCACTAAACCATATGTATAGAATCTTTATTCCAATTTTGATCAAAGTTCATTACATGATTTTGATTCAAGAAAAGTCTAAAATTTAAGTCTTAAGCTTCAGGGGTCTTAAGAAGAAATTTAAATTCGGGGAATCTTTCTTAATCGGTGTCTAATGACTATGAATCAAATTTATGCAAATTTGAAATATTTCAATTTTCAAATGCGAGGTAGTACCCATATTATGCCCCCTAAAAACCATTTACAATACTCCAAAGAAACTGAAATTTGGGAAATATTTATTAATTGATATGTAATACATATTTTTTAAATTTCGTACTTGTCCAGATTAGAAGTTAAGCTAAAATCGAATGGGCGTCGGTAGTTTCCGGATGTTTACGTAGACGGCCGATAAATGTCGAAGCGCTTATCCAATCTGTATGTGAGAAACTAAGTAGATGACAACATTTTAATTGATTGAATCCCGAAATTCACTAATGGGAAATAAAAAATAATTAAAGCGGTAATGAGTTTTAACTAACCCTAACCCTAACCCAAACATCGTTTTAACACTTGTTCAGTGAAAAAAACCCAAAAACCTTTTTCATGCAGAAAATATTTTTTATAACCCTAACCCTGTTTTAAAATTTGTTCAGTGATATTTTTCTACAAAAAAAAAAAATACGTGTAAAAAAACACTTTTTCCAGGTGTACATTCAGCCTCGTTTTGGATTTTTCAGACGCAGGAAACCGACTTTTCATACGGCTTTTTCCGGCCGTTACGTAAACATCCAGAAACTACCGACGCCAAGTCGATTTAAGCTTGGGTCCTAATATGGACAAGTGCCAACATATTACACAAATCGAACTTATCTAAATGTTCACGAAGGGCTTCAACCCTCTCTTTGCATGCAACTAAATCAAATTAAATATAGCCAATGTTACTCACCCTTACGCCTAGCAGCTGTGTTCCAAAATTCATAATGATCGGTTAATTAGTTTAGGAGTGAATCCTATGCATATCAATATATAAATCTATACACATACCTAACTTTATATAAATAGAGATTTAAATATTGGATCGAATATTCCATAATTTAAGACTTAAATCAATGGAATATTATATGGTTGATATATTTTTGCTTAATATTTACTAAGAAACATATAATGACTGATGTAATTTAACAGCATGTCGACTTGTAGATAATATTCGGAGGTTAGGGTTAGGCTTACGGACACAACATTTACGTTATAGTAAAAACCAAGTAGATGTTTTAAGCTCAGTGGATTTTTCCTGTTTTTAAAAAAGATCAGTGGATTTTTCCTGTTTTTCAAAAAGATCAGTGGATTTCCCCGTGTTTTTAAAGAGACCGCACATGATTCGTTTACTTATATACAATTAGAAACATCACCTTTGATGTGCATGGATTTCTTTGTTGTACTTTTTTTCTTCTTTTTTTCATCTGTCGGCGGATGTGTGCGTATATATATATATATATATATATATATATATATATATATATATATATATATATATATATATATATCAGTAGATTAAGGATGAGGAGAAATTCGCTTCTGGGAGTAAAATAATCCGATAAGTAAGGTTTTTTTTCATGCGAATTGGAACAAAAGCAGATTATGTGCGGAAGAATGAAGCGAACAAGAGGAGCAGGGAGTTATTGGAAGGGGAGGGAAGGGGAGAGGAAGAACACAGAGTGGGAGGAAGTAGAAAAAGAGGAAGAGGAGAGGGTGAAAGAGAGAGAGGGAAGTAAAGAGAGGATGAAGAAAGAGAAAGAGGAAGAAGGAGGAGGAGGAGATGGTGAAGACGAAGAAGCAGAATAAATAAGAGAAGAGCCAAGAAAAAAGGATGGGGGATGAAAGAGAGATGAAAAAAAAGAGAATGAGTTTGAGAGGGTTAAGATAAATAAGAAAAGAAATAAGTGAGGATGAAGACGAAACAGAAGAGGCTGAATAAGAAGAGAAAGAAGAAAAAGAAGAAGAAGAAGAAGAAGAAGAAGAAGAAGAAAAGAAGAGGAAATAAACGAGGGTGACGAAATAGGAGAAATCGGAGAGGTTGAAGAAAAAAAAGAAGAAGAAGAAGAGGAAGAAAAGAAATAATAGAATAAATATAAGAACAAATAAAATGGAGTGACTAAATATAAATAGAAAATAAAGGAGAGGTGGATAATAATACTACTATTACTACTACTAATAATACTACTAATAATACTACTACTACTAATAATAATAATAAGTAGAATAAGTAGAAGAAGAAGAAGAAGAAGAAGTAGAAGAAAAAGAAGAACGAAAAACGATGAACAAGAAAGAGAAATAGGGTGAAAAAAATCGAAATAGGAAAGGATGTACAAAAAGAAAGGCGAAATAGAAGAATGCAGAGGAGAGCTAGGGGTAGAATAGAAGAAAGGGGCAGAGAATGTAAAGGAGTAGAAGAAAAATCAAAACAAAAAATAACAAAAATAAAGAAAGAAGAAAGAAGAAGAGAATTACCATTTGTAAAAGTAGAGATGCAACAAGAATTACTACAGTACAATACTATTACTGCTTGTAGGAGTAGAAGTGATACTACAATTGACAGTGGTAATAGTAATACTACTACTACTACCACTACTACTACTACTACTACTACTACTACTACTACTACTACGACTACTGGGAGAAGTTTTACGGTAAATCACCCATTTTTGAGCTATCTGTTTCAGAAAGAAAATGTCTATTTTAAACAATTAATTGTAGACTTTGTATAAACACAAGCTGTTATTTCCCCGAAAATTGTGAACTCATAAGTTTCCTAAACATTATTATTGCCTAAATTGAAGACGATGCAAGAGGTTCGGGATAAATTTGATGATTTTTTAATATTTTTTCAACCCAGAAACATTTGAAGTATTTAGTAACGGTAAAGTGCAATGGATAGCCGTTTCTGTGTACTATTTGTTGAGTTTAGGAGCTGGGTACCATGAACTACTTGAGTATTGGAAGAGAGTAACATCATGCATCATGATGATTCGCGACCGATAAAAGAAAATCGGAAGTGTTAGCTGTCGCTCAGTGCTCCTTAAATACTTTAAAGGCCGTGAGATGTGAGCTTGAGAATTGCGATGAGGGTGTGGAATCAATGGCTAGTAGGAAGTATCATAACAGGCGTTCTGACTGTACGCATAACGAAATTCGCCGAAGAGGCTGCAAAAGAAGGTTCGGCGAGAGCCAGACAAAGTATAGCGGATTTTGGCAAGAAAGTTGGACATCGTAAATGCGACTATGTTTGTTCGCTACTCATCATAAAAGAGTTGTAAGGGTCAACTACTCCCCACCAACGCCAAAAATGAAGCGCCTTACGAAAGCCAAGAAGCTCCTCAACAAGGTCAAACACCCAGTCGAGCCGAAGATGGTCTGGTCTTTTTTAGACGAGAAGAACTGTCAGGACTAGTTGCACAACGCGCAGAACTGGTGGCTAGCTTATAGTCCGCACGAGGTCCCCTCAAATTATGACTGTCTTTTGAGTTGTTTTCAGCGAAGGTTACAACATGGCGTCCAATATCTTTTGAGTTGTTTTCAGCGAAGGTTACGACATGGCGTCCAATATCTTTTGAGTTGTTTTCAGCGAAGGTTACAACATGGCGTCCAATATCTTTTGAGTTGTTTTCAGCGAAGGTTACAACATGGCGTCCAATATCTTTTGAGTTGTTTTCAGCGAAGGTTACGACATGGCGTCCAATATCTTTTGAGTTGTTTTCAGCGAAGGTTACAACATGGCGTCCAATATCTTTTGAGTTGTTTTCAGCGAAGGTTACAACATGGCGTCCAATATCTTTTGAGTTGTTTTCAGCGAAGGTTACGACATGGCGTCCAATATCTTTTGAGTTGTTTTCAACGAAGGTTACGACATGGCGTCCAATATCTTTTGAGTTGTTTTCAGCGAAGGTTACGACATGGCGTCCAATATCTTTTGAGTTGTTTTCAGCGAAGGTTACAACATGGCGTCCAATATCTTTTGAGTTGTTTTCAGCGAAGGTTACAACATGGCGTGCAATATCTTTTGAGTTGCTTTCAACGAAGGTTACAACATGGCGTCCAATATCTTTTGAGTTGTTTTCAGCGAAGGTTACGACATGGCGTCCAATATCTTTTGAGTTGTTTTCAGCGAAGGTTACAACATGGCGTCCAATATCTTTTGAGTTGTTTTCAGCGAAGGTTACGACATGGCGTCCAATATCTTTTGAGTTGTTTTCAGCGAAGGTTACAACATGGCGTCCAATATCTTTTGAGTTGTTTTCAGCGAAGGTTACGACATGGCGTCTAATATCTTTTGAGTTGTTTTCAGCGAAGGTTACAACATGGCGTCCAATATCTTTTGAGTTGTTTTCAGCGAAGGTTACGACATGGCGTCCAATATCTTTTGAGTTGTTTTCAGCGAAGGTTACAACATGGCGTCCAATATCTTTTGAGTTGTTTTCAGCGAAGGTTACTACATGGCGTCCAATATCTTTTGAGTTGTTTTCAGCGAAGGTTACAACATGGCGTCCAATATCTTTTGAGTTGTTTTCAGCGAAGGTTACGACATGGCGTCCAATATCTTTTGAGTTGTTTTCAGCGAAGGTTACGACATGGCGTCCAATATCTTTTTAGTTGTTTTCAGCGAAGGTTACGACATGGCGTCCAATATCTTTTGAGTTGTTTTCAGCGAAGGTTACCACATGGCGTCCAATATCTTTTGAGTTGTTTTCAGCGAAGGTTACAACATGGCGTCCAATATCTTTTGAGTTGTTTTCAGCGAAGGTTACAACATGGCGTCCAATATCTTTTTAGTTGTTTTCAGCGAAGGTTACAACATGGCGTCCAATATCTACGAAAAGTGACTCAGAATCAATTCAGGTGGTTATATTGATTCGCTGTACACTGTTGTCCCGCGTTGCATGGGCAGGGCGGTTGTGGAAAGCCCATACGTATGGTAGCAGGACTCATCTCCGTGTTACACCCCAAGGTAAACCGAGAAGTTGCTAGTTGAGCTCTTGCACGACTTCACCTGCCCCAACATTTTCCCCCGAACTCGCCTGATTCCAACCCTATAAACTATTATGTGTGGAGCGCAGTTGAGAAAGATACCAACTGTAACGTTTGCAACATTAACGATGAGCTGATTACCAAGATCCAACGGGTGTTCAGATGTCTCTCGAAGAACACCCTGAAGGCCGTGTGCTTCACGTTTAGATCACGTTTAGATGCTGTCGCGGGGGCCGAAGGCAGCTTCTTCGAGTAAACTTCATTCGACAAAAAAAAACATCTGTAAGAAGTGCACTTTTAATTTAGAGAATACCTCAATTATTGGCCAGGAGATTACGATTCTCTCTTTCCTTTCTAAAAGGTGTCGAATTTATCCCTAACAGCCTGAAGGTCCGATAGGATTTGAACTCGCCATCGTAGATTCCATAATCCGTAACAATATCCATTTTGACAATCACGCACCCAAGGAAGAATACAAAGAATAAGCGAGAGCGATACATTGAGAAAACAAATAACAAACGTAAAAAAATGAAAAAATGAAAAAAATGAAGAAGAAATAGAGAAAGCTAGAATTAAATTGGAGTCGGCATTTTCCACATTCGTTTGGCCGAGTTCATTGGAAACAGATGAATAAACATCTTGAACGATTACGAGCGGATAAATGAAATAAAGTTTGAAGCTTAAGGGGTGAACATGGAGAGAGGGGGAGAAGAAAGAAGAAAAGAAGGGAAGAACGAAAAGTGGCAAGAAAGAAAGAAAGAAAAAGAAAAGGGGAAGAAAGAAGACATAAAAACAAAAAAAAAACAATAGAAAGAAAAAAAGAAATAAAGAGAGTACGAAAGGGCGAAACGTAAGGAAAAGATAGAAAAAAAGAAATAGAAAACGAAGGAAATAAAGAATAAGAGAACGGAAGAAAGAAGAATGAAAAAAAAGAAAGAGAAGTAGAAAGTACAAAATAAAAAATAAAAGAGAGAACTAAAAAAAGTGGTGAAATACATAGGTGAAGGAATAAAAAAAGAAGGGGAATCAAAATAGTTAGAAAGAACAAGAGGGTGAAAGGAAAAAGGAAAGAGAGAAAGAAGACAAAAAAAGCAGAACATGTAGGGGAGAGATAAAGAAAAAGTAAAATTAGAAGAAAGTAATGAAATTAAATAATAAGTAATGAAAGAAAGAAAGGAAGATAGAACGAAATAAAAAAAAGGTAAGAAACAAGGAAAGAAAAGACGGGAAAAAGAAAGAAAGGAAGGAAAGAAAGAACGACGAAATTAAGAAAAACAACAAAGTTCATAAAGAAATTGGCTCAGACGAATGGAAAGCAAAAAGAAAGTACGAATAAAAGAAATAAATAAAGAAGAAAATAGTAAAATAAAAAAATAAAGACAGAAATAAAGAAAAACAGAAGCAAAGATAGAAAATAAGCAGGAATGATTAGGAGAGAGAAAGAATGAACGAAATATAGAAGAATAATGACAGAGGAAGGAATGATGGAATGATTGAAAGGAATAACATGGGAACAATATAAACAAAAGAAAGAAAGGATGAAAAATGAAAAGAAAAAAAGAAAGAAAGAAACAAGAAACGAAACACGAACGAAAAAAGCCAAAAGAAACGAAGACAGATGAAATAAAAAAATGAAGAAAGGAAATGAAAGAAGAGATAAAAATAAAGAAAATAAAGAAAGTATAAAGAAAGAAGGAAATACAAAAAAGGAAGAAGGAAAGAAAACCGAAACAAACGGAGAAGGATCAAAGATGAGATGTTCACTAGGTCGAAGTATTAACAATGGAAAGCTAGTAATTTGTTGGGCTTAAGGGATTTTTATTCAATCAACATCGCCCAACTCCTATGACCAAAACAAAAATTAACAAAAGAGCGGCCATTTTGTAACGGGTAAACTTGGGATTTTATAAATACGAAAAAAAAAAACGCAATAAAAGAAAATGAAAGAAAAAAAGATTGGGTGATGGAAAGAGAACGGAAAGGATGAAAGAAAGAAGAAAACACGTTCAATCACTAAACTAGCTAAAGTACCGTTCTATACGAAGCGGTGAAAAATAATAAGTATAGTTTGGATGACTTATTTTACGGCACATAAACACCATTCTATGATATTATCGTTAGGATATCCGCAGTAGAACGGGCTTTGTCAGGCGAGACTGTCCTATAATTTTTTTCTTCTTCATTCTGATGGTATTAGGCCCGAGGGGTCGAATCACAGTAGAGTCAGAAAAACACGTTGTAAGAGACGTTAGATTAAAGTGAAGTCCGATCGATGTTTAGCGTTTTTTGAATAAGGAAATTAACAACATTTTGGAAGTACACATGAAAATGTATTTAAGTGAAATGTTGACAAACCAAACATTGTCTCGCCTGACAGTTGTTTTACAATGAAAACTTGCAAAAAATTAAATAAATGATTTATCATTTAAATTGGCACCATGTGTTAGTTTTTCAAAATTTCAATCTACAATAGTGTGATGAACAATGGAAAATCGACAATTCCCCCGCTATCAAATCACAACGATGTTGTTTGCATACCAACTGATAAGGCTGAACTACTGGTCAAGCGTTTCGCCTTAAACTCCACTTTGGACTCAGTAAACCATTCCCTCCATAAATTCCCATTGCGGACTGAAGCCACACTTTAGAACCTGGTCATCACCCCATCTCAGGTCAAAGTCATCATAAAAAACCTTGACACCTCCAAAGCCTGTGGACCTGATCTTATACCAGTAATAGTAATAAAGAAATGCTCTGCTGAGCTGGCTTCTGTCATCTCCAAACTATACAACAAATGCCTTGCTGAATCTTTTTCTCTGATAGTCGGAAAATTACCTCTGTGGTACCAGTATTTAAGATATCTGGAGATAGAACTGATCCTCTAAACTACCGCCCAATCAGTCTACTCCCGATCTTTGCTAACATCTTTGAATCATTAATCAATCTAACTATATTCCGGCACCTAATTAATGCTAAACTTCTTTCTGATCATCAATACGGATTTAGACAAGCACGATCTACCGCAGATATCCTAACGGTCATCGCTGAACGCATATATCATACACTGGACAAGGCAAGTGAAGCTAGGGCGGTAGCGCCCGATATATCCAAGGCCTTTGACAAGGTCTGGCATAAAGGGCTTCTCCTAAAACTGAACTCATATGGTATTACTGGAAAAAATATTTAATATAATTAAATCCTTCCAGGTTGTCTTCGATGGCCGTTCGTCTAAGCTACATGACATAAATGCTGGTGTATCCCAAGGATATATCCTTTGACCTCTACTGTTCCTGATGTTCATAAATGACCTCCCTGATGTAATTGAGACTGAGATAGGAATATTTGCTGACGACACCACGCTCTACTCTCGTCATGTGGGCAAAACCAACGCGCACATATCTGAGGCAATGGCTGAATCCTTCGAAAATTACCTCCAGTCTGTAGTGGATTAGAGTAAAAAATGGATGATATTTTAATGCCGCAAAGACAAAGCTACTTTCCTTTAATAACTACAAGAAACCTCTTCAACCACCGATTGTCATGGCAAATAACACCCTACGTAAGAGTTCATCATTCAAACTACTCGGCTTAATTTTCAAAGATAACATGAATTTGAACAAATACATTGAAGACATTGCCAGGGCTGCTGCAAACAAGGTGAGCTCCCTCTACCGTGCCAGTATACTTCTCAAACCTGACATTATCCTACAAAGCCATCATCCGCCCATGCATGGAGTATTGTTGCCACATCTGGGCTGGTGCATCATCCACTAGTCTCTCTCTTAGACAAGGTAAAAAAAAATAGCCAACTTAGTAGGCCCCTCACTATCCATGATTGTGCTCTGATGAACTTGCTGCTCTGGTGCCCCAACGATGTAATTTTACTAGACCAACCCGACAATCTGCCAGATCCCATCCCTTCACTGTGGAGATCCTCAGATGCCGAAAAGTTTTCTACTTTAAAAGTTTTTTTCCTCGTGCTGCTGAACTCTGGAATCCCCTTCCTGTTCCCTGTTTTCTCTGACGGTACTGACATGCAGAAATTTAAAACTAATGTAAACATACATCTCGCTGCACAGCTTCCAATTTAGGTTGACCCCCCCCCCCAAAAAAAACAAATAAACTCTCGCCCTTTTTCTCAGTAGCCCCTTACGTCTACAGTGGCGGCCTACCTTGTTTGGGGTGAACTATGTTTTAAAAAAAACATTTTGACGTGTTTCAAAAATGCTGTCAATTTCCTTGTTCAAAATGCGCCAACCAGCGGTAAAAATCGATCGGACTTCACTTTAATCTAACGTCCTTTACAACTGTTTTTCTGACTCTATCGTGATTTATCCCTAGGGGATAATACCATCGAAATGAACAACAAAAAAAAAAAAAACAGAAAAAAAATTATAGGACAGTCTTGCCCGACAAAGTTGTTTTACAATGAAAGTTTGCAAAAAAAATGATTTATCATTTAAATTTGCATCATGTGTTGGTTTTTCAAAATTTCACTTAAATAAATTTTAATGTATTCTTCAAAGATGTTGTCAATTTCCGAATATATCTATATATATTTAAATATATATATACTTATTGTTTTTACTCCTTTGATATTAACTTATACATTGATGGCCAGTTTATGAATAAAAACTTATCACATTACTATCCTCCCCTATATATAAACAAAAAGAGTTGATCAAAGCTCAGGTGAGTATATTCAAATGAAGAGATTCAGTTGTAGAGAGGGCGCTAAATGAAGGACGGGAGAAATGGGGTTAGACGAGATGAGATAGCCCCCAAAACATAAACCCCCACGAGGTGGCGCGAGTGCAGATATCGACTGGATTCTATTGACAGACGGAAACGAGAAAGTCAAAGATGGCGGAAACAAATCTGACGCACAATGAATAAGAAGAGAAGCGAATAGCAGATGGAAGGGATTAATGCAATGAATAGAAAAATAAAAGGCGCGAAGTGAAAATAACAAAGAATGAACATTAAGACGGCGAAAGGTCGGCGTATGCAAAGAAAAGCACGAAACAAAAAGATCAGAAAAATAATAATTAATACAAAATTAAATAAAATATATAATTATATAAAGATTCTGAAAAGGAAATAAAAATAGATAAGCATACTAATATAGATATCAAAGAATTCGACAGATTTCCAATCTCATATATATATATATATATATATATATATATATATATATATATATATATATATATATATATATATATATATATATCTTATATGTGAAGTAAATCTGATTTTCCCTTACCTTATTTCCTGATAGCCTTGTTAAAGGTTTATGGTACATATTGGCCCGTGTTGTTAGAATTTTTGTTTTACTTTCGTTCGATTTCTTAGATTTTCATATTTAATCCTGATAAATATTTGATTTTCTTTTTTTTTTCATAGCAAGGAAATATTTTCGTTTCTCATCGTTTGAGCTTTTGGGTTTAAATTATATCATTGCATTCTGTTCCAAATAACAAATTTCATTCTTCATACACTCAACAAACACAAGTAATGCCTCCTATAAATAAAAAAAAATCATTACGTGCTGACAAAATCGAACGCTAAAATAATAAAACAAGTTGGGGTCCCTTCACTCAATATTTCATAGGTATTCTTTCTCTCACATACACCGTGACATAAAATGAATAATATTTATTTGTACACATTCACCGGAAAGGATGGACATATTTTGTTCAATTATCTTTCATGTATCACACACTTACTGCCGAAGAAATCACTAAAAAATTAAAAACAATAACAACAGTCGTGTTCTGAATATAAATGAATTGAAGGAAGCTGCTTAGCTTCCTTCAATTAAAAACAAAATTATTTAAAAATTCAAACTTTATTCGACACTATTTACATCGTGTCATTTTTTAAAAATTGGTATATTCAATGTGCTTAAGATTTTTATGTAGGCAAAATATACTGTCATGGCCGATTTTTGCTTTCCACGTTTTTAAACATAAAAACGTTTACATAACGAAAACATTCTTTAATGAAAACAATAACAAAACAGAGAAAGACTACGTTTTTTTTACTTTTAATTTTATTGTTTGCAGTTTTGTCCAAATAAAAAACAACACATTTTTCATACACACGACAAACACAAGTAAAAACATTACATGTTAACAAAAGGGAACACTAAAGTAATTGAATTAAATAAATAATCTATTCCTCGCTTGATGTTTTACCTTAATAAATAAATGTAACTTTCAAAATCATATTTAAACAAAAAACCGTAGAGGAAACAATAAAAAGAACAAAGAACGACTTTCGTTTCTTTTTGGGGAAGATCTTACTTTTATCATTGTAGTTTGGTCCAAATGACAACACACAGAAATATAGGTAATCTGTTTTTACTGCACACAACAAACACATTAAACAATATTTACGTGTTTATAACATCCGGGATTACAGAGAGCTTGCGTTGTACTCGATGTCACTGTATGGATCAAGTACCAACTCAAGCTCTCTGTCTACGACTGAATCTCACAACCTTGCCGTCCTTCTCCAACATCGTCTAAGATAGCTCGACGAATCAGCTCAACGGTCAGAAGGAGAGCTCATCGACGATTGCTTTTTCCACCCTTCTCTAACTGGTTGGTGCAAACGTGCTGGTGGGTTGTTGAACTCTTAAACAGCGACAATTAAAGGCGACCTGACAGCACTATCAGGGACACAAGTAGTTGGTCGTCGACTATGCCATCGATATTGGCTAGCCATATAGTTTGATCTAGCACCGGATCGGTGAAAATGAGCTGCAATTGTCAGAAACACTGTACTTGGCCGAAAGAAAACTGGTTCAACTTGGCCAGGATGATAGCCGTTACAATTACAAGTAAGTACTTATGGCCAGATGTGGTCAATTTTTAGCCAATCATTGCCTCCGCAATTACAAAATTGCAATTAAATAATGTTTCGGTATCTAAAAATAAGATTTTTCGAAGTAATGCCGGTGGTGATGATGGTAAATTCGATAGCGGAGCGAACTAATCATCTGACTGTACCAAGTTCGAATCCAGTCGGTTCCATAGAATCACTTTCACTTAGGGATATTGGCAACCTTCACGTGTTCCCTCCCACAAAATGCCAACAACAGAAGCACGCCGGTCAAGAAAGTTGTACCATGCTGACTCATACGAATTTATTTCACTTTTTAATGCCGAAAAACGTTTTCTCTCACTAATTTCGATGATTAAAATAGGATTTAATCAAAGTAATTTTAAATTTTCTCTGAATTTTAAAAGGAACTTTTTTAAGTTTCGGAATTTTTTAGATGAGGATTGATAATTTGTATCATTTGAATTATTCAAACTAGTGTTCTCATCTTGGACATTATTCTCACAACGTTTCGTCCGATGTAACCTCCGACCTAATTCAGGTGTGTCTTGTCGAACTCGTCAATTTTTACGTCCAATTAGTATCACCAGCAATGAGGATTGAACCTTCAACTTCCATAAGACTATCACTTAGAAGATTAGTCCGAATAATATTACAGGATCTTTTTTTCTGAAGGTATATAAAAATAAGAATACCACTATTTGGTTTTCCGGGAAGTTCGTACAGATCTTTAGTAGTCTGTGTTGCGACACGTTAGAACATGCGAAATTATTGATAGCTATAGTATATTTATATTTCCGCTTTTAGCAGACTTCAAGATATCTCTTGAGAAAGAAAATTAAACATTATTTAACTTGTGGAGCACTTTGAAAATGGAAGATTTTAAGACCCATTTTAGGCACTAGATCCTTTTCTATTTCAATAAAAGCCAAAATGCCTCGCGAACAACAAAAATATGTGCAGTGTATGGTGAAGATGCCTTAGCCGATATAACTGTATGGAAGTTGTTCTCAAAGTTTAGATCTGGAGATGTTAGGCTTAATGATGAAGAACAATCATGGAAATCAATCTCTACAGATGACGACTAAATCAAGCCCTCTTTGATATGCCCCCTAATTACAGTAGGCTGTGACGTTTCAGTAACAATATCCCTTATGTGGGGTTAATAAAAGTAAAGAAAAAGAAAGCAACAAGTAAAGAAAGAGAAGAAATAAAATAAAAAGATAGCGAATTAGTAAATAAAAATTAATCAAAGTAAAAAAAGAGAAAACAAAAAGATAGCGAATTAGTGAATAAAAATTAATCAAAGTAAAAAAAAGAAAACAAAAAGATAGCGAATTAGTAAATAAAAATTAATCAAAGTAAAAAAAGAGAAAACAAAAAGATAGCGAATTAGTGAATAAAAATTAATCAAAGTTTTACTTTGATTAATTTTTATTTACTAATTCGCTAAAAAAGGATTAAAGAGAAATAACAGAAAAATGAGAAAAAGAGAAAAGAAAAAACATACGAGAAAAAACGAAAAGAAATAAAAGAAAACAAAAAGATAGCGAATTAGTAAATAAAAATTAATCAAAGTAAAAAAAGAGAAAACAAAAAGATAGCGAATTAGTGAATAAAAATTAATCAAAGTAAAAAAACAAAACAAAAAGATAACGAATTAGTAAATAAAATTAATCAAAGTAAAAAAGAGAAAACAAAAAGATACCGAAATAGTAAATAAAAATTAATCAAAGTAAAAAAAAAGAAAACAAAAAGATAGCGAATTAGTAAATAAAAATTAATCAAAGTAAAAAAAAGAGAAAACAAAAAGATAGCGAATTAGTAAATAAAAATTAATTAAAGTAAAAAAAGAGAAAACAAAAAGATAGCGAATTAGTAAATAAAAATTAATCAAAGTAAAAAAAAGAGAAAACAAAAAGATAGCGAATTAGTGAATAAAATTAATCAAAGTAAAAAAAAGAAAACAAAAAGATAGCGAATTAGTAAATAAACATTAATCAAAGTAAAAAAAAGTAAACAAAAAGATACCGAATTAGTAAATAAAAATTAATCAAAGTAAAAAAAGAGAAAACAAAAAGATAGCGAATTAGTAAATAAAAATTAATCAAAGTAAAAAAGAGAAAACAAAAAGATAGCGAATTAGTAAATAAAATTAATTAAAGTAAACAAAGAGAAAACAAAAAGATAGCGAATTGGTAAATAAAAAGAATGAAAGAAATGAGGCAATTAAGGAGAAACTTAATAAAATGATGAGCAGAATGAAATAAAAAAGAGAGGAAGAACAGAAGGAAAACCAAGAATTAAAGTTAAAAATAAACGAATTAAAAAAAGAAAATGTTAAAAAGAAAAAGAAAGTAGTAAATAATAAAATGAATAAAATAAAAGAAAAAGGATTAAAGAGAAATAACGAAAAATGAGAAAAAAAGAAAAGAAAAAACATACGAGAAAAAACGAAAAGAAATAAAAGAAACAGTGCTAATAAAGTTGAGGAAGAAAATGAATTGAATTCTGAAAATGAAAGACAAAAAGGAACCAATATATGACGAAAAAAAGAAACAAAAGATTCAAGTAATGGAAAACGAAAGGAAAGATAAAAGAAAAAGGAAGGAAAGAAAGAACTTAAGAAAAAAGAAAACGAAAAGAGGAAAAGAAAAAGAAAGGAAAAAATAAAAAAGGAAGAAAAGAACAGAAATAAAGAAAAACAAAAGGAAAAAATGAAAACAAGTAATGGAAGAAAAAATAAATCAAGAAAGAAAGATAACAAAAGGAAGAAAAGAAAGAAACAAACAAAAGAGAGAAGAAAGAAAAAAAGGAGGAAAAAAGAAAAAGAAAAGAAAGAAACCAACCAATAAATAAAACAAAAAAAGAAAACAAGAAAGGATTGCAGAAAGAAAGGAAGCGAAAGGAATTAAACAAAAGCTATCGTCGTAAAAACTAAAATGAAAGAAATAAGGCGAAAAGAAGAAAAAAATGCCATGTTGTTTTTTTGTTCTTGTCGGACTGATCCACCTGCATTGGTCGTCGGATTAAATTTCTCCGTGGCAAAAAAGTAAATATCTAAAAGTGATAAGAAAGGTGTACATGTTGGGGTGGTAGGGGAATGGCGTAGGAAGAGTGCAAATAAAGGCGTCGTCCGTGCAAAAATATTTAATTAAAGTTAAGACTAGAAATGATATTAGCTTCTTATTTGATTACCTTGTTAACCCCTTGACCTCACCACTACGCACTGTCTATATTTCCCCGTCTCTCTATATTTATTACTCTTTTGGGGGTTCTTTGATACGACAGGATCGCAATCAAAATTAACGTTTTTCTTTGCTTCATGAGCAAAAATAGACCGAATTTCTTCGGCCGTTAAACTTTAAACTTTAATTCAAGCTAAACATTACTTTCTATTCAATAGTTTAACGGCTTCAAAATCGCTTTCAGATTTGTAAAAGTCACGATAATACGTACAGAATCGAATATTCCAACCCATTTTTTATTTACTAACTAGTCACCACTTACCAAGGCACAAAAGCCACTCTGGGATAACGGCTAATCTCTAGCTATCATCTGAATGAACACCATTACAACATCTAAGTCTTGATGAAGAAAATAAAAAAAACTAAACATTTATTTTTTATTTTTTACATCGTTCTTAAATTTTTTATTTATTTTAACAATTAAGCATCATCAAAATGAAATTAATGATTTAATCTCAATAAATATAAAATGTGTTTTTGTTAAAACCTTCCGGATTTCAAATATCTCGGAGGATTCACTGATTCTGGTTATCATATTTAACACGAGTATTAACGAGGTGTGGAGCGAAATCAACTCTCTCGATAAAATCTAGAAAGCTGCTGCCAAGAATTAGACAAACCCTAAACTTTCAACCATTCTACTCCATGGACCAGACTCTTGGACACTAAATGTTTCTCAATCTAAGAAACTTGACGGATCATACACCAAAATGCTCCATACCATCTACAACATATCATGGCGAGACCATGTAACAGACACAATTCTACATGGTTGCCTTCTACACATATCTGTCGTTGTTTAACGACGACTTTTGGCACTGGTTGGACATGTATCCCGACACGACGAACCCGCTAGAATAGGGCTCATGTGGCGCTTAGAAGCCAAGCGACGTGCTGGAAAATCTCATATTACGATGAAGGCTCTTCTGATAAAAGAACACTAGCCTCTCGGGATTTGAACATTAACAGCGATGAGTGAGCGAACATCGTGAAGCACGAATTTAGTGAATGTTACACTGTTCATTGATGAATGGCTCAGGTGAAGTGAAGTAAAGTTATTCATTTTCTTTTACATTGAATTAAAATTTAAAATCAAGTATTATTGTTTCTCTGTTCTCGTAAACCCAATCAAAACATAAATATCTACCGAACAACTGTCGTATTTAATGCAACCCTCTTTTCATTGCTCTCTCTTTCTATGTGGGGGTGGGGCGGGATTTAATAAATGTCCTATGGGAAAAGATATTCAAAATTAAAACCAAATCGGATCTTATGTTTTGAAATTCTTTTAGATAAAGAGTTAATAATTTGTATTATTACGACTACAGTTTTAATATTTGATGTTATTTTCACAACGTCTCGGCCGGTGTAATCTCCGACCTTCAGGTGCGCCTTGTTGAACTCGGGAAGCTCTATAGTGCAATTACAATTTGCTTTGCTTGTTTTAAATGGCGTTTTTTCTTCTCAAATACAAGAAAGTGACTCTGTATGGATGACTTCAGACTTAAGTACTCTTTTTCAAATGGCGGGTATTTGAAAATAATTCCGAGACGGAATAAATCATTTCTGGAAATAATTATATTGAATTAGAGTGTTTCGGACTTTTTTAGATGAGGATTGATAGTTTGTATTATTTGGATTATTCAGACTACTGTTCTCATCTTGGATGTTATTTTCAAAACGTTTCGGTCGATGTAACCTCCGGCCTTCTTCGGGTGTATCTTGTCGAACTCTGGAATCTTACTTTCGAATTCAGAAATCTGTACGAAATTTCGAACGGAATCCTTTATTTAAGTCACGGGGGTAGTTTGCTCTCGTTCCGTCAGCCATGACCAGGTAGAAGTCTTAAGCAATTCGTAATTGTATTTTTAGCATCGCCCACACTGAGGATTGAACCTTCAACCTCCATAAGACTTCCATCCGTTGCGCAACGGATACAAATGCATCCAATAATCAGTTCTAATAACAGTCTTCTGAAGGTTGAAGGTTATAAATATATACACTCCCATATGAGGGCATCAAAATGGTGAGGGAACATTGATTCCCACCTAGAATTAAGGTGAATGCATTTCCGTAAAAATAATTAAATATGTTCAGTTATAACTGCTAATAATTATTAGTATCATAAATAAAATAAAGATCTATATATTAATACGATAGCGTGTGTGTTCGTGTGTCACGCTTACATCAAAAGCTCTGCGCATGCGTGCCGCTCCTAGATTTGGAAGAGCATTCAAGTAACTTAATTTTCGTAACATGTTCAAGTATTTCACTTTGGCGCAACGATTAGCGCGTAGGATTATTACGTCCGTTTTTGACGTCGGTCCGACTGGTTTATAGTTCGATCCTAACGAACTTCTAAGATTTTTTTTCTACATCGAAGGGGGGCGGCGAGGGAGGTAGGGAGGGGTCGACCGGGAAGACACGTATTAATACGATAGCGTGTGTGTTATTTTGTGTGCTACGCTTACATCAAAAGCAACGACCTTCCGAATCTTTGTATGCTACTCATGAATTGGAGCCAAATTTAATTTAATCTAAAGCATTTACAAAGTAAGGTTTAGTCGTCAAAATATTATCTTCACTAGAAATATAAAGAAATTTTGTAAACTGTTTCATGTATTATTCATTTAAAAAATAAATCTTATCATATGTTATTCAAACATGTATAGGTTAGAGACAAGATAATTAGTATTTAAAACATCATTTCGTGTAATTTAACGAACACAGTTCCTGCAACATTTAATCCTTCAACATGGCGGCTACAATTTCTTGATCGAATACAATGAATCTATTTGAGCTTGTTCCATAGTTGAAGTAGTCGACTTGGTATGTCTGATTGACCTTACTGTGTGTCCAGTTTCATCACAAATATTACAGTGAGGTCGGGGGCGTCGTGAAGCGATTTCAGGGTGAGACATTATTAACATTCGTCGAAGTATATCATGAATATTGTCCTTGATCGACAGTTGTCAAGACAATGCAGCTGGACCACTTAGGAAAGACCGAACGTGCTTGTTCCAATACTCTATTGGACTCTCACTCCATTTTGCTATCGAGTTACCGTTATTCCACTTGAACTATGGGCACACATTTGATGGTAGCTTGGAATTATCATAATCCATGGTTTAGCCTTCGTATCGACGAAGGCAATTCTCAGATTGTAGCCGCCATGTTGAATGATTAAATGTTGCAGGAACTGTGTTCGTTAATTTTATTCGCTTAATTCCGGAATGAATATAAATATAGAAGTCATAGGTAGAAATAGAAATAACGTAATCTGATATTCGCGGAAAATCATCGAGTGAACGAGAGCGGTCATTAAGTCTTTGCGTATTGCTTTATATTATGTAGTAAATTAATACCAGGCAAATAATAAATAAGAACGGAGTCTTTTGTGAAAATTAAACCGTGTTTATTAGTTCCCGGTGTCGATGAGTGGAGTGACAGTACAGAATTGTTAGAGAGAAAAGTTTTTGCTACCACCTATATGGAGTTGGTTTGGCGGAGAGTCGTAGATGGTGGGTCAAATGTAATATTTAGTGTTTGTTGGTGAAAAATAATGAAAATTTACTATAACATGCTCGAGTGAATAGGCGTAATGAATTGGTGATGGATGGGATTATTTTCCTATTAAGCAAATATGTACAAGGGAAAAATTCTCTCTACTTTATCACGGCTCTTACGTCTAGATGAGAATCGAAACCAAACTGCTCGTACAGTGGTCAGCAAACTTACTTCTAAGCAATCTTGCAAATCATAGAAGTGCGGGAAATTATAGTGATTTTATATTTGGTAATTTTCTACAAGTGACATTCAATAAATAAGGTGAATTATCGTACATCTCTCTCTCTCTCTCTCTCTCTCTCTCTCTCTCTCTCTCTCTCTCTCTCTATATATATATATATATATATATATATATATTCTTTTTATCAACCATCAAGAAAAATACAAAAATGCCCTTGCTTACCTGCGATCGCACAATACAATGAATTCAAATGAAAATAAGGAGGAACAGGTTGTACTTGATGTTACGGCGCCGTTTTCACAACACAAATAAAATGAATAAGACAAAATGTCGACGAAATGAAATACTAAAAAGGCGGCCATAAATGATAAGAATGCTAAGAACGATGTACTACGTTAACCCGCCGGGTCAACAATGGTAAGTGACGAATGTATTTACACCCATCTACATGACATTTTTGGCACACATTCTCGAAAAAAGAGAGAATCATATTTTCATAATCTGTATTTCGGTGTTTACCGTACCCGGTAACCTTTCTGACGCGACGGTGGCGTTCCGTGTTCGTGGCCATGGTACCACTTTCATTAGGGATGCTGACAACCTTCGCATGGTCCCTTCTTTGAGTCCCCAATAATAACCGCCGAAACCAATGCCAGCAAGACAGAATCAAAATTGTAAAAATATCGTAACTTGCTGATTCACGTGCATTGCGGCTGCTTTCCTACGAATTTCAAACTGAAGCATCATATTATAATGAAGATGTATTGTCTGTTTCTCTGTAATCAAATTATATATTATGTATACTTGGGAATTTCACGTGAGTGCGTGTATATGTTTGTCGTTAATAGGTTTTAAAACTACACCATTGAATTGAATTCCAGTAAATATGGTACGAATAAAACTTCGTAGATCAAAATTATACTACTACTACTACTACTACTACTACTACTACTACTACTACTACTAATACTTTTAATAATGCACATATAGAGAATCTAAAACTATAAGCCATCATTTCGCCAAATTTACCATGAAGAACTCTTGTTACGCCGAGTGTATCATAGATGATTCACAATTAATACACTACTTATAATCCTACTAAATACTTCTAGCTTTCAAACCTATTGATGAGAGTTGCACATAAGTTGACATGAAGCAAACTTGGGGTAATGGGTGTAAAATAAAAAGTTTTAATATTATAACACTACGGCCACTACTACTTATCGGCTCCCAAACTATTGGAAACTGTTGCAGTAAAGTTAGTATAGAGTACCGTTGGTCTGCTGAGTGCGTCATAGGGAGTTCAAAATGTCTGCTATTAATAATTCTTTAACAATGTGCAGGGTGTCATAGGGATATCAGAACTATAATACTATTACTGCTACTCTTAACCATACTACCTTCTCCAATGTTCTTGGCCTTTTGGCTAAGATCAAAGTGTAGTATCTGTTCCGATGGATACTGCACCCCATAGACTGGTATTGTCTTGGCCTTCGGGGCTTGATTTACGTCAGTCTATGGGTCTGTCCTGTGCAGTTCTAGGAGGTCCACCCTCCCAGTCTTCGCCTCCCCTCTTTGGGGAGGAGTAAGTTTATTGCTTACTGTCTAAGGCGCCCCTACCGGGGAATGCCGACGGAGCTGCCTAGGAAATTTTTAAACCCCACTTTCCCGACCTTGGGTCACAACTTACTTGTGGGGGTAAGATAAAAAACTGGCCTTGTGCCTAACTCCTGGAGAGGAGTAAATCAATACTGTTAACCATACTAATACACACGATTAGAACTAAATTTAGAAGGAAGCAATCTTGATATAACGAGTGAGTTATTGGCAGTGGTCAACATAGAATACTACTACTACTACTACTACAACCAATAATAATGCTAGTAATAAACATATATAGGTTAGAAGTGCTCCGAATGCTTCATGAAATTTGACATGCCGGGTGTGTGATTAAGTTCTGAATAGTCCAATAAAAAAAATATTATATATCCCTTTTATTAAAACAAAAACCTACGGTTATTAGTCAATCAGATATTTTTGTCCAAAACTTTGGAATGCAGTTTTTAAATCGGGTAGTATTCAAGTCAATGCGGATTGTAAGAAGAATGTCAAGTTATCTTTGGTTAAAAGTTTTCATCTTAAGAATGCGCTCAAGAAACAGTATCTATATGAATATTCTCTAGAATACTGATGCTATAACCATTTGATGTTGGATTTCGTCATTTCTTTTTCTATTTTATTTATTTATTTATTTATTTTATTTTTTTTCATTATTTATCTGCCTTTTTTGATCTACTTACTCAATCATTATGTTGTTGTAAGGTATAGCTACTCCCCTCCAACTTTTTCACTTTTGTTTTTATTGGTTTAAAGAAATGAATGAGTGTGATTGAGGGCAACCTCCTTAAGCATGAATTCATTTCGCTTGAAAGAAAAAAGAAAAAGGGAGAAAAAAATTACAAATTTCATGTATATAATCCTCATTGTATTATGTAACTTAGTAAAAATAATGATGGGGGCGTCAACATTATAATACCAGCATTGTTACTACAACTACTATTCGTACTAACTGTAGAGTGACTCAAATTAAATGCTAGCCACCCATTAAATCGTTTAGAAAATTCACAATCCTTTCTCCGATCCAGTCATATTTGGTACAAATGAACTCTAGCCTGTGGTTGACTTGTCCACCAAGTTACAATCAATAATGTCCAACAGTCTTTGTTCTATCGGCGTCCAATGATTAACTCTTAATGTGCACCTCTAAGTTGCAAGAATACGAATGATACATGCTACGATTGCCCTATCCAGTTCATAAATAAACCATTCAGAATCACACGTCCTACTGGTGTGATGATTAGAATACTATTAAAGTGTACCGACTCTACGAAATACGAAATAAACCCCAACACATAAATAAATAAAATACTAAGCTAATCACAATCATACAAAGTAACGTTTTTAGTTTTTCTTACCAATTTGATATTTGGTATTAATATGTTGTATATTAAGGAAGGTTGATTTGAACTGTGACGGGATAACAGTAGCAAGCAGTCTTCTATGAGATCATGTTTGACAAACATGTGGACCGAGAAAGCGGAAGTAGGAATCATGTGAGTCGTGACGTGTAGTTTGGAAGGGAGAGATCGACTGTAAGCGGGTCGAGCACAACGTACGAAATGAAGTCTTCAAACGAGTAGTTAAAGCAAACTGAGCCCCCACCCCCTCACCCACCGGACTATATCAACGACTAATAACACGAATAAAAATACAAGTTTTTATTATTTGGATTATTCGAACCACTGTTCTTATCTTGGATGTTATTCTCACAACGCTTCGGCCGATGTAACCTCCGACCTTCTTCAGCGTATCTTGTCGAACTTTCTTTTTAATTACTCTTCTCAACGTTAACAAATTTTGCCTCTTTCGCGCAAGTATCACACACTTAAAAATGTCCAAAATCCAAATACATAAAATAAACAGAAAATAAATTACCTCCGTGATGAATATGATTAAGTGGTAATTAGATAAAAAATAATAATAATAATCAATAGAGACAGTCCCTCGTAAATACGGAACTTCACCCATGAAGAAATAGTTTGAAAAAGACACTGCCTAGTTATGTTAAATAATGTCGTTTTCCCCGTTTTTTATTCATTCTCAATTTGCCTTCGTGTTCTTAGGTGCTGAAGAGTTGAACCGAATCTAAAACACTTTTCTGGTCCAGAAAAGGCCTGTCCGTAAAAATGAAAGCCTGATTCATCTACAAAATCTGTAATGTATAGTTTTTAAATAAATAATTTATATTAGCTCTCGCAAGACTTACGATTGAGGATTTTATTTATTTCTTTACAACAAACTTTGATACACTATATCTATATATGATGGACTCTCCCGTCGATTTTTCGACGTATGAGTGCCCCGCCAAGGGCTGCCAGCGCGTGAATTTGTAATTGCAAGGGTTGCGCAATCCCCTACAACCGCTCTCCTGGGTCAACACTGCTTGATTCCAATGGCAAGTAGTAATACAAGACGACTGGAAACAATGCCGAGATAAGCAGAGAGCACATACAGCACATGGTATTCCTAAATGGTCACCCATTTAGTACTGGTATATATATATATATATATATATATATATATATATATATATATATAGAGAGAGAGAGAGAGAGAGAGAGAGAGAGAGAAATGTGATACTTAGAAGGCAATACAATGTAGAGGTGTGACGGATAGACACAAGTTGGAACAAATAAGACATATAATGGTGGAACAAATTAAATAGTTTCACCCTTAATACAATGTATACACACACACACACACACACACACACACACACACACACACACACATATATATATATTTATTTATTTATTATTTTTTCACAAACACACATATATCTCTTTATCTACACAATGATAAAATGTTATGTAATACCTGTATCAAGATTGTCTGGTGGAAACTCCGTATGATATAATATTTCGGGAACTCTTCACTTCTTCAGAACTGTGCTCAACTCAAGTTCAAGCGTGCATATGAAGGTAGCCGTGGGATGCATTCTCGCAGAAAATATCGGTTAAATTTGAATTTCAAACCAGATTCAAAAAACAAAATAAACTTCTGTTTTTTAAATATTTTATTCATGAAAAAGAAAAGAAATACATTCGTTATATGAGAATAACAATATTTTAGCCTTTTATTTTTTACTCCATTGGCTTAGCGTCAGACGAAATTTCCATGAACAGAGTTTCTTTCCAATAACTTCTCACACGTGGAACACATTATCAGGTACTGCTTCTCTGCAGCTTACAATATGGCCGTGTTCAAATCCAATGTATACAAATACTTGTAATAGACCGTCGCTAGAAGTAATAACACTTTGTTGATTCAATTAAGTATTTCTAATCCTCTCATAATATTCTTCACCATTAATATTTACTTTTCCCCTCCATTAACCCTTATCCTCGCGTGGACTCTGGCCTTCATAAGCGGAGACTCATAAGTAAAAAAGGAAAATGATGAATATTAACTACCGGGCTGTATAAAGAAAAGCAGAAACAAAAACGAACCCAAATAAGTTTTTATCTCTTTAGATCTTCCAGAAAAAAATCGAACCCACAATAAAACTTATATATTCAGATAAAAGGGTAGTTTTGTTTGTGTTTGGTTGACCTTTGTAGAAATCGATATGTTTACAGATTGAAAATTCAGATTAGTTTCAATGAGGGTTAACTTTTTCAATGGATTTCATGACCCCATTTAAATATTCCCCCGATACCATCTAAAGACATACGGTTGATATTTATTGATTGAAGTGTCTGCGTAAATCGACTCTCAGCTACACGAAACCCACAAACAACCAAAAATGCTTAATCTACTATAACCACCAACCTCTTAGTCTAAAAACATAATATATACTATCATCATACTATCATATTAAACCTATTCTAACGTGATTATATCTAGCATATCAATAAATTCACACAACATTTCTACCAGAACTACTACCTGATAAAACTCATTAGATCAGTCATTAAAAAACAGCTTCAATAGAAAGACAACAACCCCTTAAATATCAGAATAACAGTACAAATGGCCGAATTCTCATGGCTTTCAATCAGGGCCAACATCTGCACACATTTATCAATGATTTAATTAGAGATTTTAAAATTCTTCAATCAGATACCAGAAACATCTTAAGAAACCAGCTATTAATGCTAAAATATAACCACCAAATTTATTAACTTTACTCATTCCCACCCCACAACACTTAAACCACCAATTAATGCTAAAATATAACCACCAAATTTATTAACTTTACTCATTCCCACCCCACAACACTTAAACCACCAATTAATGCTAAAATATAACCACCAAATTTATTAACTTTACTCATTCCCACCCCACAACACTTAAACCACCAATTAATGCTAAAATATAACCACCAAATTTATTAACTTTACTCATTCCCACCCCACACCACTTAAACCACCAATTAATGCTAAAATATAACCACCAAATTTATTAACTTTACTCATTCCCACCCCACAACACTTAAACCACCAATTAATGCTAAAATATAACCACCAAATTTATTAACTTTACTCATTCCCACCCCACAACACTTAAACCACCAATTAATGCTAAAATATAACCACCTAATTTATTAACTTTACTCATTCTCACCCACAACACTTAAACCACCAATTAATGCTAAAATATAACCACCAAATTTATTAACTTTACTCATTCCCACCCCACAACACTTAAACCACCAATTAATGCTAAAATATAACCACCAAATTTATTAACTTTACTCATTCCCACCCACAACACTTAAACCACCAATTAATGCTAAAATATAACCACCAAATTTATTAACTTTACCCATTCCCACCCCACAACACTTAAACCACCAATTAATGCTAAAATATAACCACCAAATTTATTAACTTTACTCATTCCCACCCCACAGCACTTAAACCACCAATTAATGCTAAAATATAACCACCTAATTTATTAACTTTACTCATTCCAACCCACAACACTTAAACCACCAATTAATGCTAAAATATAACCACCAAATTTATTAACTTTACTCATTCCCACCCACAACACTTAAACCACCAATTAATGCTAAAATATAACCACCAAATTTATAAACTTTACCCATTCCCACCCCACAACACTTAAACCACCAATTAATGCTAAAATATAACCACCAAATTTATTAACTTTACTCATTCCAACCCACAACACTTAAACCACCAATTAATGCTAAAATATAACCACCAAATTTATTAACTTTACCCATTCCCACCCCACAACACTTAAACCACCAATTAATGCTAAAATATAACCACCAAATTTATTAACTTTACTCATTCCCACCCCACAACACTTAAACCACCAATTAAATCTAAAATATAACCACCAAATTTATTAACTTTACTCATTCCCACCCCACAACACTTAAACCACCAATTAATGCTAAAATATAACCACCAAATTGATTAACTTTACCCATTCCCACCCCACAACACTTAAACCACCAATTAATGCTAAAATATAACCACCAAATTTATTAACTTTACCCATTCCCACCCCACAACACTTAAACCACTAATTAATGCTAAAATATAACAACCAAATTTATTAACTTTACTCATTCCCACCCCACAGCACTTAAACCACCAATTAATGCTAAAATATAACCACCAAATTTATTAACTTTACTCATTCCCACCCCACAACAGTTAAACAACGCAACATAACGAGGAAACTCTATCTGTAATAAACCTAGATATTAAGTTTGTCAGCATTCAGTGATAGATTCCCCTTTCGCAGTCCCCAATACAACCGCCACACCTTACCTACGATTTCCCCAAGGTATATATTACATCTTTTCCCCAAAATGTCTACATACATAGGCGAGGCGAAATTAGCTTTTAGACTTAGATTTTATAATCACGAACTCAGTATTAAACAAAAACACCCCACTCCCAAATGGACAAACATTTTAACCAAACAGAACATACACTAGATGACATCAAGTACATTTTAATAGACACCAAATTCCCGTTCACATATGCACACAAACAAAAAGAAACAAAGTGTATTTAATAACTGAACACATACAAATTAGGTCTGAACTCCGATGTACGTGTTTTTAAAATGTATATTTTTTACAGACTTAGAAAAATCTCGCTTTGACTTGAGAGTTTGTTGGTTGAAAGGATTATTTGTTCTCAACGGTAATAACAAGATGGACGCATTAATATTGGCAAAAAGGTATAGATTCTCTTTTTCGTTCTGTTAAAGGATTGCACGAGGAACGATTTGTACGTTAAGATAAATATATGAGCGTTTTACAGTTGAGAATGAACAGATTTTCATAAAAGTTTTATATTCAATAATTTATTAAATATAAAAAATATATTTTTAGATAAAGGACGGGTGATTGTTCGAAATATTAAAATAAAAAATATTAGTAAAACCTCTCACTTACGTAGAGCTATTGTTTATTTATCATGTATGAATAAATTCTTCATTTTTATCCGATATATATATATATATATATATATATATATATATATATATATATATATATATATATATATATGAAGCTCCTCGTTAAAAAGTAGAGCACTGTAAATGGTAGTAATAACACAGCGTGACGTCACTTGCTTTATATGCATCATTCCTTCACTTATAGAAGTTGAATGCCTGTACGTCTAGCCGCCTTTAAAAGTGTTAAAATTATCATTGTTTATAAGCTATTCAGAACTGGCCTATCGGTTAGCGACGTTGGATTGGGGTTGAAAAATACTTGTAATCCAGCGTTTCGAATCGTGTGACCGGTGGTGAATAGTCGTACTTCTATGCTGATGAGTCTTGATTGAAAAGAGACGAAACGTATACGTCCATGGATAAATAAACAATAACAAATATATATATATATATATATATATATATATATATATATATATATATATATATATATATATATATATATATATATATATATATATGATAAAGGAAAAACCAAGATATATTCATCAACGTTTCGTCTTTATTTGTAAGACTTCCTCAGGATGATAATTTTAAGAAAAATGTCATGCAAGTACATCGAAATATTGGGTTGACATGATGGGTTGATGAAAAAAAGTAGTAGCCGTGGCTGTTGAGAGCGCTGGACCATGGTCTGGGCTAAGAGACGAAACGTTGATGAATATATAAAAATATCTCTTCGTTTTTCCTTTTTCATTTCCCATCAGGTCGGATTACTCTCATCCTTCCTTTCTCATATATATATATATATATATATATATATATATATATATATATATATATATATATATATATATATAATAGTTATCTGCTGACACGTGTTTCGTCGTAATGCGACTCTTCAGGGCGAACCGACTATGACAGGTCTCGAAACCCGATCACGGTCGAGTGCTCTACCATATAGCCATAAGGCCTGTCTGAAATACGTGATTATTTTTATCGTTTACTAAGTATGATTTAATATTTGTTGTCGTTGTTTTGATGTATTTCATCCATTTTCAAGAATCATCAGTTTGAAGGATAACTGTTCTACCCGTTGTTCGATTCGAAACCCAGACCCAAACCACCTTTAACTTACGACTCTGAACCTTTAACATTTGCGGCCGAATCAACAGACATGAGGGAGCGGGGAATTAAAGTCTATTTATGTCTATACAAGCGGACATATTTTAGAAGGCTGTCATAACAGTGTTCAACAATCAAGTCGGACAGAACTTCGCATTACGAAACTTCGCAATGAACGTTCTTTATAATTCTGTGTTTCATGCTTATGCAATGTTCACTGTAGGAGGTGCTGATTCCTGCCAGCCGAAGGATTCGAACCTCGTTAAAACGCCACATTTGACTTTGCGACCTGGCCGAGCAATAAACTGTAGGGAAATCATTTTACATTTACCTTAAAAATAATTATTTAAATGTTTACACCTTTTTTAAAATACATTCTTCACTGAGATATTCTTTGTTTAATTTTATTTTTGTTTTATGAAACGAAAAAACTATTTAAATAAAAATTCCGTTTTTTTACGTTCTTAAATATTTCAGTTATTTTAAGAACTTAATGATGCCCTATTGACCCCATATTAAGTCTTTAGATTCCTTTAAAAAGTTAACTTTATCGAAATGTAATTGAAAGTTCTATTAACATATCGATTTTTATAACACACACAAAAACATTGATTTATAACTAGTATCTATTTAGGCAGCATTTTTTCATTTTAAAACAACAGAATTAATTTGCTTGATTATACCTTTTTTATTTTCTCAATTTTTCTAATAGGTTTTTTTTGTGTAAAAAACTGAATGTTCAATATGTATCATTAGCACTTTTGATTCTGCGTCGAATCATCTTCAGCTGAAAATAAACTAATAAACAAAACGTTGGATAAAAGAAGAGGATTTCAAATAAACAGCCGAGAACGCGCATGTGAAGTCAGTCAGACGTAAAAAGAAATAACAATTGGTATAGTTCCAGAGGAAACGTTTACAATTAAAATACCGGGACTTCAGAATATGAGTCACAGGATGAATTGTATTATGTCGAGCATTTTAATAAATAAATAAGTAAATATATATATATATATATTTATATATATATATATATATATATATATATATATATATATATATATATATATATATATAGAGAGAGAGAGAGAGAGAGAGAGAGAGAGAGAGAGAGAGATAGAAGAAATAAAAGAGTGATAAATATGCGACGATTGTCCAAATTTATTTCAAATTTCAATTGTTTAATGCAAGGTGTATTCAGTAATAAACTAGTGTTTATTATTCTTTCCTTAAGCCAAGGCTTTTCAAAGATCGAAATCTTATCATCAGAGGAGAAATACAGATGGATAAGTTGGCTTTCAAAAAAACCAAAGTTCAAATATTTGAAAAATATGAAAATTATTATTAAAGGAATTTTTGTTAAAAAACGCAGTGAATGAAAAGAAAAATTCTGTGAAAAATATATGCAGATTGTCCGGGTGGTAAATTTCCGTTGAAAAGAAGTCAAATGAATTGTAGAATGTGAGGAAAACTCTTTGCGTGGGAGCAGTGTGGAGAAAGTGCTCAAAATATAGGTGAGTCCAGACGAAATATTTTTCTATTGATCAAAACTATGTTTAGATCAAAACACGTAACGTTTAGTTAATTCAATTATATATTTAGGTATTTTCTAACACATTGTATATAGCCAACGGAACACTGCGTAAACACATTCATCCCGATGCTTCATTAGCATAATACTTTTATAAACACCTTCTAATAAATTAATATTCTGAACAATTCATAACTGTTTTCGTTTTACAGTTTTCTTATATATATATTCAAAAGTTTTATTTTTTTTATTTTTTAAAAACATAGTTCACTCCAAACAAGGCAGGACGCCACTGTAGATGTAAAGGGCTACTGAGAAAAAAGAAGAGGGGAGAAGGTAGGGGGCAGTCAACCGAGATTGGGATCTGCGCAGCGAGATGTCTACATTAGTTTTAAACTTCTGCATGTCTGTACTGTCGGGGAAACAGGGGGCAGGGAGAGAGTTCCAGAGGCCAGCAGCACGAGGAAAGAAGCTATTTGAGTAGAAGGCTCTCCGACATCTGGGGACCTCCACAGTGAATGAATGAGATTTAGTTGATTGTCGAGTTAGTCTAGTGAATTTTCGTCGAGGGGGCACCAGAGTAGCCAATTCATCGGAGCATAATCCATTGAAATATTTGTAAAACAATCGCAAGGATGCTACATTGCCGCGATGGGACAGGGACTGGAGCTTGGTTGACAGTGAGGGACTTATTAGGTTGGCGATTCTTTTTTGGATCTTGTCAAGGAGGGAGAGACTAGTAGATGATGCACCAGCCCAGATGTGACAACAATACTCTATGCTTGGGCGGATGGTGGCTTTGTAGAGATACAGGATAATGTCAGGTGAGAGGAGTTTACTAGCACGGTAGAGGGAGCCAACCTTCTTTGCGGCAGCCTTGACAATGTCTTCGATGTATTTGTTCCAATTCATGTTACCTGTAAAGGTTAGGCCGAGGAGTTTGAATGATGAACTCTCAGGTAGAGTGTTATTAGCCATGACAATCGGTGGTTGGAGAGGTTTCTTGTAGTTATTGAAGAAAAGGAGCTTTGTTTTAGCGGCATTAAAAGTTACCAACCATTTGTGACCTCAATCCATTACAGACTGGAGGTCATTTTCTAAGGATTCAGCCAATGCCTCGGATATGATCGCGTCGGTTTTGCCAACATGGCGAGAGTAAAGCGTGGTATCGTCAGCAAATAAATCAATCTCAGACACTATGTCATCAGGGAGATCGTTTATATAGATCAGGAACAACAGAGCTCCAAGGATAGATCCCTGGGGTACACCAGCATTTATGTCATGTTGCTTAGATGAACGGCCATCGAGGACAACCTGGAATTTTCTTTTTTCTAGGAAGGATCTGATTATATTAAGTAATTTCCCAGTAATACCGTATGAGCGTATTTTCAGGAGAAGCCCTTTATGCCATACCTTGTCAAAGGCCTTGGATATATCAAGCGCTACTGCCCTAGCTTCTCCTGCCTTGTCAAGAGATGACCGTTAGGATGTCCGCAGTAGATCGTGCTTGTCTAAATCCATACAGGCGGTCAGATAGAAGTTTAGCATTATCTAAGTGCCTTATTATCGCTAGATTGATTAAGGATTCAAAGATTTTAGCAAAGATCGGCAGCAGACTGATTGGGCGATAATTGTGAGGATCGGTTCTATTCCCAGAACTCTTGTAGACTGGTACCACAGAGGCAATTTTCCAGCTATCGGAGAAGCAAGATTCAGCTAGGCATTTATTGTAGAGTTTGGAGAGGACAGGGGCCAGTTCAGCGGAGCAGTTCTTTATTACTATTAATGATATAAGATCAAGCCCACAAGCTTTGGAGGTGTCAAGCTTTTTTATGATGTCTCTGACCTGAGATGGGGTGATGACCAGGTTATCAAGTGTGACTTAGGTCCGCAATGGGAATTTGGGGAGGGCGTGGTTATCTGAGTCTAAAGTAGAGTTAGAAGCGAAGCGCTGGGCAAGTAGTTCAGCCTTATCAGTGGCCGTGCATACGACATCATTGTGCTTTGATAGTGGGGGAATCGTTTATTGACCATTATTCACTACACTATTGTAGATTTTTCTAGAAATCACGAGTACCTAGTTTCTGTGACTGGATGCGTTTTTTTGATAACTCATTATACCTTCTCTTCGCTTCACCTATCACAGCCTTGCATTTATTTCTTGACTCTATAAATGTATGTCTATTAGTAGCTGACTTATGGCGGCCAAATTTACGGAATGCTTGTTGCCTCTTAGCAATGGCAGCTGCACATTCCGAGGTGAACCATTGGGGAGAGTATGGCTTGCTAAAGAATTTTCGCATGGGGACATAGGCCTGCCTGCTTTGACCCATTCAGTTAATTCGTTTGCACACTGGTCGGCAGGGAGTGAGAAGGTTTCTCTCCATGGGGTGTCACTGATGTGATCTCTGATTGACTCGAAATCAGTCTGCTTGTAGTATCTTGTTGTTTTGAGCAACGGTTCATCAGTTTTTGGACGACTTTTTAGGGTGATATGTATCATTAGCACAATGTGATCAGCATTCCCGAGTGGGCTATGAGCTTACGTCACTCAAGCCTCGGGCATTGAGGTTAAGAAAAGGTCTAGAAGTGAGGCTTGTTGGTCTACTCGATCAGGGATGCGGGTCGGAAAATCGACAGTCTGAGAGAGGGAGTGAGCTAAGGAGAAATTATACGTAGAGTTGCCGGCTGTGTCAGTAAGGCTGGAGAATCCCAACCAGTCGCGGTGGTGGGCATTAAAATCCCCAAATACATCTATCTGGGGATTCGAGTCAATTAAGAGTGCTCTATCTATGCTTTCAGAGACAGAGTTTAGCAGAGTACAGTCCTGGGTCGACGGGGAACGGTATAAGAAATATAAGTAACTGACGCTGTGATGTATAGTCAATCTAAAGCACATGTAGTCTTGGTCATCTGATTCTAACCTATGTTCTCTAGTCAGGGGGAGGGTGTTCCGAACATAAACTCCTAGCCCGTGCATATGTTTGTCAGAGTCTTTACGGTAGAGTGGGAGGTAGTCAGTCATGTCAAAGTGGTGAGAGGAGATTGAGGATTGAAGGTTAGTTTCACTTAGAGCTACGAAAGTGTTTTTCCATTTATCTAAACTATATTTACATGGAAACACCAGTTAATTGGGAATGAGTATAGTTAAAACAATGTTTTTACTCAGAGATTTCCATGATATTAACAACAAACTTTGATAAATTTGTAGATTAACACCTTCAGCTAAGTCCGACTGCCAAGGTCGTAAAACCACACGTAATTGCCGAAAAGAGTGGACCCCTGCCCCCCAAAAAACGCACAGAATTTATCTCCAATAGCAAAAAAAAAAAAAAAAAATGTCAATGCCATAAAACCCTAGAATTGTCCAGATATAGAGGATCATCTTAAGTTTAATGTATATGCGGCACTGATGGCCAACTCAAAATTCTAAAATATTTTTTGTTGTTTTCTACTGCCGCCAGGATTTTCTGGGTATCCACACGTAATCGCCTAAAAAGTAGAATCGTATTATTTTTAAAGGGCGGAGGGGGGTAGCTGAGGGTGTTAATTTACAATAATACAAACACTTTTAATATTTTTTTCATTT
>OY744524.1:114282096-114349596 GCA_963556195.1 Sepiola atlantica | reverse complement strand
GCTCACAATAACGAGAGTAGAGCGTGGTGTCGTCAGCAAATATTCCTATCTCAGTCTCAAAGACATCAGGGTGGTCATTTATGAAAATCAGGAACAGTAGAGGTCCAAGAATAGATCCTTGGGGTACACCAAGATTTATGTCATATTGCTTAGATGAACGGCCATCGAGTACAACCTGGATCTTTCTTTTTGTTAGGAAGAATTTAATTATATGAAATATTTGTCCAGTAATACCATATGAGTGCAGTTTTAGGAGAAGCCCTTCATGCCAGACCTTGTCAAAGGTCTTGGATATATCAAGCGCTATCGCCCTAGCTTCACCTGCCTTGTCCAGTGTATGGTATATGCGTTCAGAGATAACCGTTAGGATATCTGCAGTAGATCGTGCTTGTCTGAATCCGTATTGATTATCAGAAAGAAGTTTAGCATTAACTAGGTGCCGGACTATCGCTAGATTGATTAATGATTCAAAGATTTTAACAAAGATCGGGAGTAGACTGATTGGGCTGTAGTTTAGAGGATCAGTTCTATCTCCAGAATTCTTGAATACTGGTACCATAGAGACAATTTTGCAACTATCAGGGAAACAAGATTCAGCAAGGCATTTGTTGTATAGTTTGGAAATGACAGGGGCCAACTCAGCAAGGCATTTCTTTATTACTATTACTGGTATAAGATCAGGCCCACAGGCTTTGGAGGTTTTTTATGATGTCTCTGACCTGGGATAGGGTTATGACCAGGTTATAAAGTGTGGCTTCAGTCCGCAATGGAAATTTAAAGAGGGGTGGTTTGTTGAGTCCAAAGTGGAGTTTAAGGCGAAACGCTGAGAAAGTAGTTCAGCCTTATCAGTTGCTGTGCAAACAGCAGCGTTGTGATTTGATTGAATTGTCCATTATTCATCACACTATTGTAGATTTTTAGAAATCACGAGTACCTAGTTTCTGTGACTGCATTCGTTTTTTGGTTATCTCTGTATACCTTCTCTTTGCTTCATGTTATAAGGAGATATCATTTTTTATGTATCAATTTTCAGTATTTACTTCAACAGTGAGTAGAGCTAGGTAGTAAGCTATGAAAATTTTAGCCTGACGATTCCCTACGAGGATGAAATTCGGTAGCCTCCGTGTAGCTTATTCGCCATAAATATATTTTCATATCTTACTATATATATATATATATATATATATATATATATATATATATATATATATATATATATATATATATATATATTTCACTTGTTTCATTTTACTTTAATCGAAGTTCTCAGAAATCAAGGGGCCCATTCATACAGCTAACACTTGAATTCTACATGAGATATATTGATATTCGCATATTCTATAAAAGTTCCCCTTTATTTCTAAAACGTTGAGTTAGTAAAGAACTAAAGAATATCAATATTCCTCTCCCAGTTGACATGTTATAATATATATTTATTGTAGTCTCTTGAGCTAACCGGACTTCAGGACAAGAATTCATCTAGTCTAGTGTTTATACTTGAGGTAACATCACGAGGAGAAAGTGCATTATTCCTCATATGAGCAAGTGTATAGCCGTGCTGAGAGGATCTTATTTGTGTGTGAATACTATGTTATTTTGAATATTTGGCCAGGGTTTACTTGTAGGGTAAAGCATCCTCAGGTCAGGTTGTCTTGACACACCTTTGTACAGGTTGTCTTGTACAGAGAGGCCGAAGACTTTCGAGGATGTTGTAGATGTTGTGCGTGGAAGTCGAAGAAGGAGTTCTAAATATCAGTCTGAAAGTACATAGTTAAAAAAAGGTTTTACTGTTCACATAAAAATAAACATATCATGGCGACTTGTAAGCTGTCCATCGTGTCGGGTGGTGACACTAGCTCCAGGTTTAGGTTGTGAGAGGTATTATAGAAGGGGTAAACGGCACTTAATACTGTTATAGAGGGCAATAAATAAACGAACTCGTCATATCCAGAACTTATAATGACGTATTACTTCTGATGTTGTTGAGCGTGCGTTTCTATCCTCCGATATATATATATATATATATATATATATATATATATATATATATATATATATATATATATATATATATATATATATATATATATATATATATATATATATGGTAAACAGCTGATGATCCCCGTGTAAATATTAGACGCTTAAGGTCTCCTGTTTGTGTTAAACTCTTAGATACTTAACCCCACTTTTTTATTTACTTATTTTTTTATTTATTAATTTTCCAACGAATGTTAAGTCTGCAATATCTTGGATTTAGTTAGTTTCTCTGAGAATTTAAACTGCATTTAACTTTTGTTTTTTTGTTTTTGTTTAAAATGACTCAAAGCTTCTTTAGACTATATATATATATATATATATATATATATATATATATATATATATATATATATATATATATATATTATCCAAGTAAAATAAAACTCGATATTGAATAGTCAAGCCTTAAAAATGTTATTTAATACATTAAAATATATTGCAATAGCGTGATAAATAAATAAAATTACAGTTCATACTATTATTTAATGTGAGTTAATATGATAATTGAATTTTGTTCCAGTATGCTGTGAATTTTTAAAGAGAAACACGTGTCTGAGTTAGAAAGTGCAAAAACAAAATTGTGTATAGACGTTTGAAATGTGTAAATATGCCAATAAAATCGAGACTTTGCCAAAAATGAAACCGGAAGTAGTGCACTTTGCTGATGTCTCCATGTTTTTTTTGTATCGTTCAAGACAAAAAAAAAACCGTATTAAAACGTCTTTTTCCTTATTAATACGTAATACTAAAGTGATCTTATCTCCAAAACGTTCTTAATGTTATAATATATATATATATATATATATATATATATATATATATATATATATATATATTTGATTTTATTTGTTTCGAAACTGACATTAAAACATAGTATGATATAACTCTGATCTGTCATTATATATATATATATATATATATATATATATATGCAAGCAAAACCTACCCGCCATCCGGGTAGCAATTAATTGGAATAAGAGGCCGTTAACAAGAAAAAAATACTTAGAGAATTCCAAAATTTTTACAACAAACCTTGCAAAATGTATAGATTAACACACTCAGCTAAATTCCACACCCTAAAAATGAGATTCTTTTTTTATGGTCATCCCAAATTATTAGGGCAGTTAACTAATATATTTTTTAACACTAATCCTTAGTTCGACTGGCAAAATCGTAAAACCACACGCAATCGCGCAAAACAATCACGTACAGAATTCATCTCCAACAGCAAAAAATGGTTAACTGCCATAAAACCCTAGAATGGCTAAAAAATAAAGGATTATTTATCGTAAAATTTATTTGCGAAACTAATCTCCAGTATAAATTATGAAATATTTTTTGTTGTTTCTTTTTCCGCCAGTATTTTAAGGTAATAACACGTACTCGCCTAAAAAAGTAGAATCACATTTTATCGGGAGATGGGTGTCCATCTACAATAATATCCAAACTTTTAATAATTTTATTCATACCATAAAAATAAGGTATTTAATTAGTTAGATAATTTTAAAGTTTTTATTCAATTTTCACGGAAAAAGTAAACACAACTAAAATCAATTGCTTAAAATAAAAATAAAAAGGGAACTATAGTTTTAAAAATGTGTAAGATTTGAAAAAATAAATATGGGTTAATTTGCAGATTAATACCCTCCGAAAAAATGACATTCTGCTTTTTGGGGGCGATTGTATGTTTACACCGTGGAAAACGGAGATAAAGAAAAACAAATATTTTAGAATTTAGTGGGGGATCAGTTGTATATATATATATATATATATATATATATATATATATATATATATATATATATATCAAACGTACTATGTTCCCAATTTCCGGCCCATTCTATCTTTTTAAAGAACTTACTAACATTTCTCACTACTAACTCTAAGTCCAAGTGGCAATGGTCATAAAACGACATGTAATCGCCTAAAAAAAGTAGCTACGCCCTCCAAAAATGCAGAAGATTTAACTCCCATAGAAAAAGAATTCAGTTAAGTGCCCTAAAATTGGCCTAAAAAATGAAGATCATTTTACATTAAATTTATATACAAAAAATTTCCTCCACTTTAAATTCCAAAATAATTCTTTTCTTTTCTTTCATCTTTCCGTGAATCTTTTTGCGGGTGTTCACACGTAATCGCCTAAAACAAGTAGAATACTTTTAGGGTGGATGGGGTAATTTCGAGGCGGATGTTAATCTACAATCATATCAAAATACGAATCAATATTTTTTCGTAATTGGGACAGATCACAGTGCTAGAATAGTGATAGGTCTTTGTATACATTAAACAATAAGTTTGTTGTTAAACTTTACAATAAAGGCATTTACTTAACTAATAAAAAAGTTATTTTTCAGGGAAAATGTAAAACTGAAAAGCGATAGAAAGGGATCAGAGAGAAAGCGAGCGAGGTAGCCACACACACTCTCTCTCTTCCCCTTTCTATTCTATTGTGGAGCACTGGTTGTTTAAACTGAAAGTGTTTTAGTTATTTTCCGATTTATTTATTAAATAACTTGTTTAAATTACTGTTAATATGGACGAACTATTACATATAGATAACAAACATAAGCAGATGCAATTCGAAATTAATAATACCAAATGTTACGAACGAGTTAAAAATAGTTATGCTAAGTAGGCAGTCAAAAGGTTTTCTCTGAATCGTTTATCTGAATTATATAGACAGAAAATCAAGTATTTATGTTGTATTATTTATTAAAATAACAATATCCGTTTTTATTATTGGATAGGAGTGATAAATGAAAAAAGGTTTTGCATTTATTGATTTATATATATATATATATATATATATATATATATAGTAATTGTATTGATGTTATCTCGATGTTAATCCAATAAAACTCCGGTGTTTATACAATAGTGCTCAATAACAAGTAGAGTTGTATTATGGTATTGAAAAAATGGCATCTGAAATATGTATGGACATATGTAGCCAATACTGTTTGTATAAATATAATTATTTATACTATGTATATATATATATATATATATATATATATATATATATATATATATATATATATATATATATATATATAATAAAATTATTTTATCAATTGTCGTTCATTTGTACAACAGTCGTTTCCTATTTTTACCATTTCAGTGTATACAGGGGGAAATAGGGGAGCTAATTAATAAACCTAATTTTAGTCTCGATTACGTAATATAATTAGCTGCGTCACTTGCAATCCTACATTAGTCATCGTTGGATCCATATTAGACGTTTTGCTGGCGTGACAAAACGCATTCTGCTATCAGTAATACATGAAGGCAACATAGTTAATTTGAATTTGTAATTAGAAGTCCTCAATTCTAATAGCATTTTTATTAATCAGAATATTTGCATAGATAAGAGAATGGTATCTGTTCTTTGTAATGAGCAATGTATACATTTTATTGTTATGCGTCCAGAACGAAGTAGATTCTATTTAATTTCATTGTATTTTAATCCAAATCTATTTTATTTAGTTTTCTAGAATATATAATGCTGTGTAACTGTTTATGGACAAGATACATTTCCTACTAAATGTCACGTTCCCACGTCTAACAGCTTAACAGTAATCAGCAGACACATGCTCGTATATACAGACACGTTCTTGAAACATGGATAATAATAGAGTCAGTCAAATGCTTTGCAATATCACTAGACAAGCCGTGTTCCGTTACGCATTATTACATACATTACATTACATTATATTACATACATTACATTACATGACATTAAATTATATTACATACATTACATAACATTATATTACATACATTACATTACATTATATTACATACATTACATTACATTATATTACATAACACTATATTACATACATTATATTACATACATTACATTATATTACATACATTACATTATATTACATACATTACATTATATTACATACATTACATTACATTACATTATATTACATACATTACATTACATTATATTACATACATTACATTACATTATATTAATACATTACTTTACATTATATTAAATACATTACTTTACATTATATTACATATATTACATTACATTATATCACATACATTACATTACATTATATTACATACATTACATTACATTATATTACATACATTACATTACATTATATCATATACATTACATTACATTATATTACATACATTACATTACATTATATCACATACATTACATTACATTACATTATATCATATACATTACATTACATTACATTATATTACATACATTACATTACATTATATTACATACATTACATTACATTATATTACATACATTACATTACATTATATTAATACATTACTTTACATTATATTACATACATTACTTTACATTATATTACTTACATTACATTACATTATATTACATACATTACATTACATTATATTACATACATTACATTACATTATATCATATACATTACATTACATTATATTACATACATTACATTAAATTATATCACATACATTACATTACATTATATCATATACATTACTTTACATTATATAACATACATTACATTACATTATATTACATACATTACATTACATTATATTACATACATTACATTACATTATATTAATACATTACTTTACATTATATTACATACATTACTTTACATTATATTACATATATTACATTACATTATATCACATACATTACATTACATTATATTACATACATTACATTACATTATATTACATACATTACATTACATTATATTAATACATTACTTTACATTATATTACATACATTACTTTACATTATATTACATATATTACATTACATTATATCACATACATTACATTACATTATATTACATACATTACATTATATTACATACATTACATTACATTATATTACATACATTACATTATATTACATACATTACTTTACATTATATTACATACATTACTTTACATTATATTACATATATTACATTACATTATATTACATACATTACATTACATTATATTACATACATTACATTATATTACATACATTACATTACATTATATTAATACATTACTTTACATTATATTACATACATTACTTTACATTATATTACATATATTACATTACATTATATCACATACATTACATTACATTATATTACATACATTACATTATATTACATACATTACTTTACATTATGTTACATACATTACATTACATTACATTATATTACATACATTACATTACATTATATTACATACATTATATTACATTATATCAAATACATTACATTACATTATATTACATACATTACATTGCATTACATTACATTATATCACATACATTACATAACATTATGTTACATACATTACATTACATTATATCACATACCTTACATTACATTATATCACACACATTAAATTACATTATATCACATACATTACATTATATTACATACATTACATTACATTATATCACATACATTACATTACATTATATCACATACATTACTTTACATTATATTACATACATTACATTATATTACATACATTACATTACATTATATTACATACATTACATTACATTATATTACATACATTACATTACATTATATCACATACATTACATTATATCACATACATTACTTTACATTATATTACATATATTACATTACATTACATTATATCACATACATTACATTACATTATATCACATACATTACTTTACATTATATTACATACATTATATTACATTATATCACATACATCACATTACATTATATCACATACATTACATTACATTATATCACATACATTACATTACATTATATTACATACATTACTTTACATTATATTACATACATTACTTTACATTATATTACATACATTACATTACATTATATTACATACATTACTTTACATTATATTACATATATTACATTACATTATATCACATACATTACATTACATTATATTACATACATTACATTATATTACATACATTACATTACATTATATTACATACATTACATTATATTACATACATTACTTTACATTATATTACATACATTACTTTACATTATATTACATATATTACATTACATTATATTACATACATTACATTACATTATATTACATACATTACATTATATTACATACATTACATTACATTATATTAATACATTACTTTACATTATATTACATACATTACTTTACATTATATTACATATATTACATTACATTATATCACATACATTACATTACATTATATTACATACATTACATTATATTACATACATTACTTTACATTATGTTACATACATTACATTACATTACATTATATTACATACATTACATTACATTATATTACATACATTATATTACATTATATCAAATACATTACATTACATTATATTACATACATTACATTGCATTACATTACATTATATCACATACATTACATTACATTATGTTACATACATTACATTACATTATATCACATACCTTACATTACATTATATCACACACATTAAATTACATTATATCACATACATTACATTATATTACATACATTACATTACATTATATCACATACATTACATTACATTATATCACATACATTACTTTACATTATATTACATACATTACATTATATTACATACATTACATTACATTATATTACATACATTACATTACATTATATTACATACATTACATTACATTATATCACATACATTACATTATATCACATACATTACTTTACATTATATTACATATATTACATTACATTACATTATATCACATACATTACATTACATTATATCACATACATTACTTTACATTATATTACATACATTATATTACATTATATCACATACATCACATTACATTATATCACATACATTACATTACATTATATCACATACATTACATTACATTATATTACATACATTACTTTACATTATATTACATACATTACTTTACATTATATTACATACATTACATTACATTATATCACATATATTACTTTACATTATATTACACACATTACATTACATTATATCACATACATGACATTACATTATAGTACATAATTACATTACATTATATTACATGCATTACATTTCATTATATTACATACATTACATTACATTATATTACATACATTACATTACATGATATTGCATACATTACTTTACATTATATTACATACATTACATTACATTATATTACATACATTACATTATATCACATACATTACATTATATCACATACATTACTTTACATTATATTACATACATTACTTTACATTATATTACATACATTACTTTACATTATATTACATACATTACATTATATTACATACATTACATTACATTATATTACATACATTACATTACATTATATCACATACATTATATTGCATTATATTACATACATTACATTACATTATATTACATACATTACTTTACATTATATCACATATATTACATTACATTATATTACATACATTACATTACGTTATATCACATACATTACATTACATTATATTACGTACATTACATTACATTATATTACATACATTACTTTACATTATATTACGTACATTACATTACATTATATTACGTACATTACATTACATTATATTACATACATTACATTACATTATATTATATCAAATACATTACTGAGTTTAATATGAACAATTTATAGCACTTCTCTTTTGTCTTCTTTATTTAATTCATTCATTTATTCACATTATCTTCTTATGCCGTTATCACTGCCCCCTCTATTTCCCTCCTTCCAACACTTCTTTTCTCATTCACCTTTCTTCTCACCATCTAAAACACTCAATGTGCAAACCAGCGAGCAATCAAGATTAATAAAAAAGTGTTAGTATTACAGAGATGATAATTTATTTGCCTTTTTTGCCGCCGTGACGAACTACACTGAAATGTTCAACGCGCCTGTTATTCGAATCAAATCAAATCAAATTTATTTGGCAAAAACTAGTAAAGTGCAACAAGCCATGTAAAGAGACAGGCAGAACTATTTACATCGAGTCTGAATGTTTGTCCAAGACTGCTTTAAACCTGGATATGGTAGTCATCCTCACAACATATTCTGGAAGGTTGTTCCGTGGAGCGGAAACACAGAGAATGCTACCGTTCTTTTATTGAGTCGAAAGCGACTGTGGTACATCTTTTGCGGGTGCTCGCGAAGACCACAACTTGGCGCTGGGGTGAAAAACTGGTTAAAATGTTGATTTAAAGTTCCGTTAAAAATGTTGACCATCATAACCAAGGCTACTTGTCTCCTCCGCGGCTCAAGTGAGAATAGATTTAGTCTTTAGAGTCGTTCTTTGTTTATAAGCGGTAAGAGTCCTGTCACCATCCTGGTTGGAAAGCGTTAATAGGTGGATTTGCCTCAAATGCTTAAAGAACATCTTCGGAATGCACGGGTTTGTGTCAATCTGACGTTAGCCAATCGTCGATGTTGCAAACAAAGTAACTGTTCTTTTTAGTTGCTTCTGCGGCCTTATTGTCTAGTTTGCACTCGTAAAGCATAACTTCTCAAATTTGACAACGTCGGCCGTTCATCTGTACGACTTTTAAATTACACAGAGTGTGAAGCAATACGCAACGTATAAGCGCAGTAATTACCATATTACGACCAACGATAGAGTGAGCCCTGTTATGAATACGATAGGCTATAGATTTTCGTCTTGTGGAAATATCATTAGGCTTACAAGAAATAATAACAAAAGATGCATTGTGATACGAACAAGGTAAATACAGGGTTAACGAAACGCAACATATTTATATATGTGCTGGACAGAGTTACAAGGTATGAAATTTATTTTGTACGAGGAGAATTGTTCATTTTGACTGTATTTAAAAAAAATTAGAAACCATTTGCTCCGAAGACAGAAGATCATTTTCATCCAATATTTTCAGAAATAGGAATGACTGATGAATATCGAAGCACTAGTACTATTGCTACTGCTACCATAAAAAAACCGTGAGTCAAAGCAACACTTTAATTCTCACAATCTCTTTGCCATTCAGCAGACGACCACCTTCTTCCAATATTATCAGAAATATGAATGCCTGATGAATATCGAAGCACCACTACTATTACTACTGCTATCATCAAAAAGCCTTGAGTCCAAACAAAACTTTCATTAACAACTCTCTTCTTCACTGAGAAGACAACTATTTTCTTTCGTCATTATCAGAAAAAATAGCTGATTGAATATTGCAACTAGTTAATAGTATATCTGTGTTTTTCTGTTTTTTTCTGTGTTTTTCATGTCACCATACGCATAGAAGGCGTGACTTTACTTCTATTTTTCAATGTGTCAGAGAGCCAATATCTTCGTTAAGAATGCCACACTAGATAAAACTAACAAAAAACACGTAGCCTTTCTTTCATTTGGGAGTTCTTTAAGGATTTACGGAAGAATCTTCTTTTAGAGGCTTCTAATTTCTAACTTTTATTGCTGGTAATATCGACATTACTTTTGTTCTACCCTCATCTTTTTATGTGCGGTTGGTTCTCTGTTGGATCCCACTAGTGGAATGAATGCACAGAACTTCCTCGCGCCTAAGTGATAATCTCTGCTCCCTAACGTTTTCGATTCTCGATAGTATCGCACGTATTCCACATTCCTAACAACACATGACGAATGTTTATGTTTCAAATCATTTCCTACCCCATTATCTGTTAAAAACAAATACGAAATTCAAAAACGCATTCTCAATCAAATTCCAAACTTAACCTAAATTCTATCAGCCCACTTTGTGTAACCTCATCTCTCGTAATCGTAACAGCTATTACAGAATTAGCATTATTATTATAATCGTCACAAATAGTAATATTATTACTTTCTCTAACTCACTAGAAGGAATCTCATAACAATCTGACAAAACTTAACTTGTAATAAGTGACTGTTTAAATAGAGCTCACGAAGATCGCACCCCAGGATTGAATGGTCTGCATGAAGTCGTTCTCGATAGTTCCAGCTATTCGTTAACATGCAGGATTGCAAGTTTTTACCTCCAACACTAACAGCAGTAAGGTTCAGCAGTTGCATGCGAAGTCGGGAATAGTTTGGCCTAAGAACACATTAAGAAATGGGACAGAATCAATGTTGTCACTATAACAACATTGATTTACGATTTCACGCCTGACACGTCTTTGCCTATCACACACAGAGGCAGAGACGACCAGAGAACGACGGATCCTGGTACCGACTCCTCCCGGTTTTAACCAGATCCCTGTTAGCCGGGTATCTCTGACACTACCACGTCGCCATCGCTCCTACCACAGTAAGGAAGAGTTGGGTATTAGGGGGTGGTTCTGTTGTTGGAATGGGTTACTAGATTTTATTTGGAATAAGGTACTTACAAGAGGAACAGCATAAAAGTTGCCAACATCCATTATGAAAGACGTGTTATGGATCCCCCAGGATTCGGACACGTACACCATCGCCAATCTTCGCCGGCTCACTATTGCCGCCTCCTTTTTGTTGTGGTCTAATTCTGAATTTTGTCGTGACTCCCTTTATACATTTCATCGACTCCAGACTAACCGGGTTAAATTAGGCGGGAGAGGTTTCTATTGGTCAGAAACTCGAATCTATTTCTTTTATATGTTGATTTCATATACGTGAAATATCAGTGCGGAAATAGCTTACAAGATATTGCTCAAACTTATTATATCATGGATCTGAGTTTTGAATTTTGAATTTTTGAATTATATTCGATCCTTTAACTAGGAATAAGATTCAGACTCGTATCCAAGTAATTGTAGAGAATAGATATTTCGATTGAATATAAAATTGTCCAAGGAATTGGATATGCTGTCAAATGAACACACGAACCAACCAATAAAACAATAAACGCACACATATTTTGATTATTTAACAGAGAAAACTTGATAAAGATCGAACTGTTGCACTATTTGGTGACGTTTTATTGTCCTAAATTATAAAATCAATACGGATGTAAGGGAAACACTCCGATTCCTACTTTCGTTGGTTAGTTGCAAAGTTGTCCCCGTGAAGAAATAAAAAAGCCCTTGACAATACTTGATTTTTGCGTAAACTCTTGTTTTATACACTCTTACACAGACCCTTGATCTCCAAACATTTCAGCTAACACGACTACTGCTATGTAACACTCGTGCATTCTTGCCCCATCTATCAGACTCCGTCTCCGTGACGTAATCTCTCTCTCTCTCTCTCTTTCTCTCTCTCTCTCTCTCTCTCTCTCTCTCTCTCTCTCTCTATATATATATATATATATATATATATATATATATAATTTTTTTTTCACAAATGTAAATAACACTTGTTTACGTCATATTACGCTAGATCTTGTTTTCAATTTCCGAAACGATATTTAAAATTTATTGTTTGACCCAATTTAATTGCTTATATTTTCCCCAATTTTCCCCAGATTCCAATGATACCATTTTTGTCAGGTTAATCTTAAAAGGTGCAACCCAATTTTAATCAGAATTCGTAATCGAATCCCTCTTAAAACATTTAATAAAACCGTGTTTATCATCGTCCATTGTTCACCTTATTGACGTCAGCTCTAAAATGTGTTTTAAATTATCTTTTCTAGTTTTATTATTAATATTATTGTCGTCGTCGTCGTCGTCGTCGTCGTCGTCGTCGTCGTCGTCGTCGTCGTCGTCGTCGTCGTCGTCGTCATCATCATCATCATCATCATCATCATCATCATCATCATCATCATCATCATCATCATCATCATCATCATCATCTTATTCTTCTTCTTCTTCTTCTTCTTCTTCATTACATTGCTTCGATTTGAGGCGACTTCATCGGTGTTTCTAACCTAAGCTGTCCATATTATAACAGAACGTGTGTATCAAAAAGAAATAAGAACAATTATTAGCCAGGAGAAAACGAACGAGTTTTTTTTAGTATTTTTCTCAAAAGAAAAAAAAAATAATGCAATAATTATTCAATTAAAAATTAAAAAAAAATTGTTTGTTATTAATGGTGAACTGGGATGGTTCCTTTATTTTTCCCATAGTGCTTTTACAGAGATACCTATAGGCTCATAAAAAAATGACTAAATTAACTATTTTATTCGTAAATTTCGTAAACAAAACAAGAATTAGCTAATAAACTTTCCAGGAAAGTTGTTTCTATGGCCATTGTTATATCAAAGACGAAATATTCATGAGTTCAATTGAAGAGTTACGTCAGCAATTCCGTACGTTCTAAAATCATTCATTAATATTTAGTCTATCTATAAAAAAACGGATGTCGTAGGCGCCATCTTTGATTTTGTGATGTCTCTTAAAACTTCGGTCAGTGCAATTTGCGTGATACTCAGTGCAAAAAAACAAGTCGGCAAAATAAAAATGGCCGGGATAATCGCTAATAGCAGAGTCGCTCTTTACGAATCGGGTTTATTTAATCTGATTGTCTACGTCAATGGGTTCGTGTTATCGCTCCAAGCAATGCCTTCTTTTCCCCCTTTTTATGTATCCACGCATCTGTATAAATGATTCTGTCTGTCAGTCGCGAATCGCTTAATTGGTCTGTTGAGCTTAAGTTTGAAATAACACTTTCAAAACTAAACGTGCAGATTGAATAAGGCTCCCTTTTTATGGGGAGAAACCCTCTTACATCTGCCAGTATCCTATATCTCTATAAAGCCACCCTCGCTAGTGCATGGAGTATTGTTGCCACATCTGGGTTGGTGCACCAGACACTAGCCTGTCATTTTCTTGATAAGGTACAAAAATAATTTATAACTTAATATGTCCCACACTGTCTGCAAATCTCCAGTCTTTCTCGCATTACCACAAAGTTGCATCCCTGTCCCTGTTTTAGAAGTACTTCAACGGAATGTGCTCCGATCACCACACTGTACTTGTACCCCCTAATGTATCTACTCATGCCCCACCTGACTAACCGCAAAATCTCACCACTTCATTGTAGAGGTGCCAAATCGGCGAGGAATTAGTTTATTAGATGTGTACATGCATCGCTATAGGAGGCTAATCCGTCTGTCGGTCAAACAGTCACACGTCAGTTTGAAATAACATTTCCATCGCTAAGCATCCAAGATTAAATGTACGAACATCCCTTTTTGTTTTTCTTAAATGTTTTCAACTATTGCAAAAACCTCTCTCTGTTACCCTCTCTCACACCTTTCTCTGTCTCTCTTCCTTTCTCATAGTCAATATTTGCACGGGTTCGTTATATTTTTACGCCTCTCCATTTTGGCTTTAATTTTTGCTTTTCTTTCTAACATTCATTTTCTTCTATGTTTACGTGGGATTTGAATATTTTCAAAATTACATTCCTCATACTTTATTGCGATCATTTTATAGTTTTTTATAATGATTTTACAATCGACTACTTAGCCGATCCCGGCATTGCCCGGGGAAAATGCGTAATCCAATAAACTCTTGGTCCCAGCCCTGAACTCCATATTACGATTTTTATTTAGTATTTAAAAATTTGTGAAATTTGTTTTGCGAACTATTTTTGAAGAATGAAATAACTGACGTGTTTACGAAGGAACCGAAATGCATTATGGTGGAATAGAATTTCGCAATCAAATACATGTTTTACATAGAATTGTGAAAGTTGTTTGGTTGAATAATACTGACTTCTGTGTGTGTGTTCTGGAGCTTTATCGCCCCAAATGCTACGCAATGATACACAATATAACAAATATGCATAGAAATGTGCATAATAGTTAAATTCAACCAATCATCTAATAAAATAAAAAAAATAATGAGAGTTCGATTGTTAGATGAATATGCAAATTAGATAAACCTTGTGAAGTAACTCGCATATCCACGACTGAGTTTATTAGGAAGTTGTTTAAACTTTTTATATGGAAAAGTAGGCTTTTACTATCAATGTCAGTGCGAAAAATGACTCAACTTTATAGGTATAGATATTCTTATGCTTTTCACATTGTTTAAAAATCATACGCAAGCAAACACAAACGCTCGTGCGCACACATATATGTATAAATCAATAATACTAAAACTGATAATCTTAATTTCTCGCTTGCTTGTACATTGAACAGTGGTAAAAAGCGCAAATTAGACAAAAAATAGAAGAAATGTAAGAATTGAGGTATGAGCAGTAGTGGTAAAAGCAGCAGCGTAAAAGAAGAAGAGTGAGATAATGATCTAAATAAATAAATAAATAAATGACCTAAATAAAGAAGAAAAGGAAAATACTAAATTAGTAGTAGCAGAGTGGGAGAATCAACTGATAACGCAAATAAATAAATGACGTATTTAATGTATACTTTTAAAGTAGAACCTTTCATAAAAAAATTATGATCGATATACGGAATAGAGCAATTATATAGACAAGTAAAGGATAAGAATAAAAATTGTAAAATTACAGTATCAGTTGTTCAAAATACGGGGTTTCAAATAAAATGTTTTTTTCTTATTCCTTTTCAAAGAATGATATCTTATCGTCAGAGGAGTACAAACAGATAAGTTGGTAAATGGAAATAACTAAAAGTCATAATTTGAAAAGATATAAAAAATAAAAATAATATAAAAATATATAATTTTATTATTCCTTCCTAAACCCACGGTTTTCCAAAAAATTATATCCTATCGCCAGAGGAGTACAAACAGATAACTTGGTAAATGGAAATAACTAAAACTCGTAATTTGAAAAGATATAAAAATAAAGATAATATTAAATAAAAATCAAAATCTGTCCAATGCAAACAGAAAAGGTTGAAAATATAGGAAAAAGTTCACCGTAGAAGGCGTCATGAAAATTCGTCGAAGCAGGTTCAAAGAACAGTATAATCCATGAAAACCTGGCATCATAAATTGTTTCGTCAGTTGAATGTTTGGAATGGAAACAACAATTAAATGGCCCAAATAATCCAGTCGGAAAAGGTTGCAATGCAAAAGTTTAGGATGTACATTGGACATTTTTTATTTTCATTTATATTATCTTTTGAGTCTTTGAAAAGCTATGGCTTAAGTAAAGAATAATAACATCTATTTCATTTAAACCCCATTCCTTAGAACAAAGTATGACTTAATAGATATTGTATTTCATACAATTTTTACTCTCATCTTTTGCATCATGTAAACCTTAGTTATTCAGAGACACATTCCATATTATACACTGGTGAAGCCTTTTCATAAATATTAGTGATACTAGCAAATATATGCTCCCGCCCGGTCGCATATTTTTGCTAGTTGTTTTCAGTTACATATTACATACATTCAATTTTAAACTAAGTAAAAGGTAACCGCAGGGAAAGTGTTCAGAAAACAAAATCTTTAAATAGTCTTCGATATATAGATAAAAGTTGTTGACTGGAAGGTATTTTATTGTTTCAGAAGACGGCGTTACAAAATTTATATTTGATGACACACCCTCCAGTCTAAAATCTTGAATTTAATTGGAAGAAACAAATTAAAACAAATAATGTGATATTAAATCTGATCAACTATAATTTTTAATTTTATTTTCGCTAACAAAATAATATCCATGATGGAACCATTTATCATGTAAGTTCGCACTTAAGGATGATTCTTCGAGCCTATTGTTTACATTAGTTAGCATTTTAAACTAATCGCATTTTACGTATTAAACTTTTACATGTCATTATTTTTTAAATAAAACAATTTGATTCAATAAATTTGTGCTTTAGAACATAATTTCTAATAAGATAAAAAAACCCAAAACGTTTTAATAAAAAAATCAAAGTAAATATATAATTTTTGAGAGACTCGTACGATAAATCTCAGATAATGTGTTGTTTACATGTTATTAATCAAATGATGCGCCCCTGTCTTATTCCCATATTTCTCTCTCTTTTTTATCTCTCTCTTTGTTTCTCTCTTTTTTCTCTCTCTCTTTTTCTCTCTCTTTTCTCTCTTTTTTCTCTCTCTTTCTCTCTAATTTTACATCATGCTAACACCTGTGGATTTCTTGAAATAGAACTTTCTGTGCATTCAAAATAGAACGTTATACTTTATAATCAGAGGGCGGGTAACCAAATGTTGGAGTGGATGCCGGCTGTTCCATCATATTCCATTACAATCTAATTTAATTACGTAACTCAATTGTATAGTTTAAAAACAATGTCTTTAATTAATTCTATTTATAATTTTTAGTAAAATTATTATCGAGGAAAATAGTTTTAATACATCTGGAAATCTGAAAAAAACAAAACAATCATGAGTTATACAATGCGAATATTAATTTATTAGAGGCTTTAAAACAAATTTATTATGTAAATCTGAAAGACGCGTGATGTTTGGGGAAGTTTTGGAATGAGTATATATAGAAGCTGATAAGTAGATATGAAAAGAGAGCGATCAAAACTAAAATGATAGTTTCGGCTTCAGACAGACAGATACATAATCTCCATTATTAATAGATATGTTCTTTAAATGGGCAGAAAGAATTGTCTGTAAATAAAGTGTATTTTAAGGAAATATAAAATGTTTCTCTGAATAACTAAGATTTACATGATGTGAAATTAAAGGCTCTAGTACACTATTGAGCTACTATTGGACGCACTCTGCGGGAGAGATGTTTCAATAAATATGTGTAAACCTACTTTGATTTTTTCATTGTTTATCTAATTTTTTTCATACAATCGTTTATTGTTTTATTATATCAACATACTTTTACTGTTTTCTTTAGTTTATTATTAATTATTTTATTTTTCCAATTATATTTGTTTAATGTAGAATTCCCTAAAATGATGTGTAGAGGAAACGACTATAATCATGTTAGATGCGAATTGTGTCCCTTGATTTGAGTTGTATTATGTGGATTATTCGAACTACTGAATTCATCTTAGGTGTTAATCTCACAATGTTTCCGACTTAAATCTTTCTGTCGAACTCGGGAATCCGTACTGAATTTCGAACGGAACGCTTTATTTAATCCACGGGCGTAGCTTTCTCTCGTTTCGCCAGCTATGACCGGGTAGAAGTCTTGTGTAATTTTGAATTGTATTTTTAGTATCGCCTGCACTGAGGATTGAACCGTCAACCCCTAGAAGACTGTCACTTAGAACTGATTATTACTTTGAACTCTATCCATTACCCCACAAGTTGTTGCGCTAGTTGTCTTTATTTGTTCGTCTTCCCACGAGGCCAGCGCTAGGTACAAACTGTGTCTTCAATGTTACGTTATGCTATTATCATTGTATTAAGGGGCTTTTATTGTTTTATTTACTTTTCTCACTACTTATCCACATAAAAAACACATATGTTACTACCTAACGTACTTATTATCACTTATAACAATTACTATTGTTTCCAGTCACCCTGGAATTCTTCTTGCCATTGACCTCAAGCTATACCGGTTCAGGACAGGTGCGCTGAGGATGCTCAACCCTGGTTTTGCTATAGACTCTTCGCACAAGTAACTTTACACGAAATATCCATTGTCTCTTGGGATTGAACGGCGATCTTTCTATTTATATAAATATCCGTATGTAATTTTGATATTATTTGAAGAGGTAATGGCGGATTAAAAGTGAGGATAATAAATCAAATATTATAACATAGAAAAATTTCAATTGCAAAATAATAGAAAATGATGTTTAACAACTTTTACAAGCCCCTATTTATCGTCTCAGCAGATGTGACGGAAGGCCGATTCATGTGGAGATATTCAGCTCCCCAAAAGAAGAACTGTGGATGAGAGAAAAAAATCCCTGCCGAGAAGGGTCCCTACAAGAAGACTTACCACACCTGAAAACCAGGCTGATAAGTCAATTTGACAAAGTAAAAGACATTCGGAGTGATGCCATCTCATTGAAAGCTTACTGGTGGTCATTACTGAACGCCACAGGGTCGCGAACGCCCTTGTAGTACTTTATAATCACCACACCTCACAGTAAGATCGATACTATGCCTCATCCAACCATGGTATGGAGGCAGGAAAATAAGGCTACCGAGCTTCAGAAGAGTAGCCTTACGCTTTCGTGTTATGCGAGAACCACGGAAATGCTTTGGAAGAGTTGTGGATACATAGATGATTGGGCTGCATGATCTTGGACTGATGACTTTTCATTGAAAGCGCGTCGGTCCCATTAATACAATTACTGAACTGGCTACAAGCAACATTAATATCGATCTTGTGTCGCACCCAACCTTGGTGTGGAGACAGGTAAATAGAGAAAAGAAACCTTTCGCTTTCATTTAGCGAGACGGCCGCGGAGAGGAGCAATGGCTATGGAAGAGTATCGGCTACGTAGATGATCGTACAGAAATCGACGACCTTGAACACGGCGTATTATTTTATAAGAGACTTTTATTTTAAGAGCTTTAACAACTCGCCTACAGCTTTTAAAATAATAAACTTTTGAAATAGAAAAAAAAATCTTCCGTCATTTCTGACGGCACATGTACACAAGTTGTAACATAAATTCGTGGAATTTACACGGGCACAATTAGCGTATAATGATCAAAGTGTGTGCTATGTGTACACAAAATATTCTAGATTTTATGATTACACAGTAATCAAAACAAAAGCAAGTGAATCACCGGCTTAATACGATCGGCAGTCAAAAACGGCTTTAACGACGCCATCTTCCTTTTCACTGCTCGGTAAAAACCGAAATGACAGCCATCAGTCATTGTTATTGGAATGGTGTAAACAAGAGATAAGGATAATGGCAGCGTTTTAGCGCGAAAAATAACTGATCTCATCCGTTTGTTTCTTTGAAGTTACCGCAGGGCAACTAGAACAACATTTATTAATCGATCGTAAAAGGGGGAAAGGTACAGATGATGATGATGATGATGATGATGATGATGATGATGATGATGATGATGATGATGATGATGATGATGATGATGATCATCATCATCATCATCATCATCATCATCATCATCATCATCATCATCATCATCATCATCATCATCATAATGAATAAGCTTCAGAAAAGGCAGCAAGTAATCTTCGATATATATAAAAAATTTAGCGTATTTATTTTTATGTGTGTTCGCAAAAAAAAGAAAGTCGAGAAACTAAGCGATAAAAGTGTTATGAACGATGACGTATCTAACATTTATGTGGACTATGATTGGGACTATGCTGTCGACGATGACCACTATATTAGTACTACAAAAAATATTGGAAAGAACCTATTTTAAAACCTGTTAGACCCAAAAAGTTTCTCATGTGCACCAAACTTTACGGATACATATATAGATACCAATACTTTAAAGACGGAAACATCATCGAGGGCAGCGGAAATAATAATAATAATAATAATAATAATAATAATAATAATAATAATAATAATGATAATAATGATGATGATGATGATGATGATGATGATGATGATGAAGAAGAAGAAGAAGAAGAAGAAGAAGAAGAAGAAGGAAAATACCCATTTTTTTAAATGATGCCGGCCTAGGCTGACACCAGACAAAATATTTGTAAAGAGTCGAGGAGGATGAGAAGACCGAGTAGGGACAGCACAAACCAGACCTCCACTGGAAAAGTACAGAGAATGCTGGGACCTTGAGGAGGCTTATTGCCACCCAAATCCCAGAGAAGACCAATTGTCTTTACCAGCGAGAAATCAATGGTAAGAGGCTGTTGCGATACGACATCGTTATCGAAAATACTGTAAATCTGGGGAGGCTTGTTGTCACTCAGACTTCAGGAAATACCCCTGGTTGTTGTCGGTGAGCAATCACTGACGATGATCTGTGTGAGAACTCATAGTGAGTACAAATAATAATAATCATTATTATTATTATTTTTTGACACCATACGCAATAAAAATCCTCGAGTGCGGAAACCAACTCAAATAACCAGAAAGCGCCGACCAATCACAAATAAACTGCACTAGAATAACACTGCATAAACACAAAGGAAAGAAACAGAATTGATACTATTCAAAGCACGGCAGGAATGAAAGAACTAAACAAATTAAGAAAAGTTCTCAAGTGCAGAAACCAACTCACATAACCAGATAACGCCGACCAATGAAGTGAAATAAAATAACACTGCGTGAACATAACAAGAAACATAGAAGGAACATTACACGAACCCAAAGGAACCGAAACAACCAGATTATATTAGAAAAATCACGTACTTTGAGCCATACCAAAACAAAATACGGTGGCATCACCATCGGAGGATGGAACGACCGAAGAGGGAGCGTACCATCCAGAACCCCATTGAAAGATCACGGAGTGTACTGGAATCTTGAGGGGGGTGGTTGTCACTAAAATCCCAGAGAAAAGTAACGCTCGGTATCATCGAGAAATCAATGGTAAACGACTGTTGCAAAAACGCAAAGTGATTTGCAATGGCTACCGAAAGAAGCGGAGAGTGCTGAAAATCTGGATGTATTGCCACTCAGATTCCTCGGAAGGTTATCAGTTGTTGCCAGTGTTAGTCATGACTATGGAGAACGCACTGCGATAGAAGAATGATACTAACCGATTCTGTGTGAAAGGGAAAGAAGGGAGAAGGGTATTGGTAAGTATTGAAGATTGCAGGTATAAAGCAATAAAACATAGCCACATAACACAAAATACAGAGAGATTGATTACCGCCGTCACTCGCAGTGTGAAGGTGAAGAATACGGAGAGCAGCGAAACGGGAAGCAAAAGGGTGAGAAAATTAAAATGGAAAAAGAAGCAGTTACATGGATGATTAATAAGAATGATTAAAGGAATAGCGCATGAAAACACACGCACATGGCTACAGAAAGGACTACTTGAACCGAAAAACGGAATCGCTACTGAAAGCCGTACAAAACAACACAATCAAAACATACTACATAAAGACCAAGAAAGACAAGGCCCAGGAAACAATAAATGTAGACTCTGTGTACGAAGTAACGAAACGGTAAATCACATAATAAGTGATGTTAAAAAATAGTTAAAAAGAATATAAAAGAAATATGGTTGGGTTGGGAAGGTAGTCCACTAGGAACTGTGCAAATGATTTCACAGTGAACATACAGACAAAGGGTACGGACAATAACCGTAGTGGAAAGGGAAATGCATAACATCCTGTGTGATTTTGAAATATAAACGGACAAACTCACCCACGCAAGAATACCGTCCCAGCATTTCACAGGGTGAAGTTGAAGGATTATACTCTCAACCTTATGTCAAACACGCAGCAACTAAATTGTCGTAATTATTACAAAAAATTAAAATTCACAAATTGTATTCCTTCCTTGTACGCGCTCCAGCGTGATCCTTTCTGACCAAGGACACATTTCCTGCAAATAATTTTTTATATACCTCGCCCCCCCCCCCAATCAATCAAAACTGTTGCAAGACAAAGCAGATTTATTCGACTTAATCTTCGTTCCAAAATCACTGACAACTGGCGTGCGGGGAGGGGAGACAAGCAAGTCTTCCCCGACTGAACTTTTGTTTTCTTTTCTCGTCATCTAACCAATTGATATACTAGTGGGTTTACTCGCGCAATATTCATCAAAAGGAGGCAGAAAAAATGAGTAAATGTATGGAACTTGCCAGAGAGCTGAAAGGAATATGAAACATGAAGCAAAATTACTGTAATAATTGTAGAAAATTGTAGGTAAAACGTTGACAAAACACTAGGGAAAATTGAAACCAAAGAACGGGCTGTACAACATATAAATTACAATACTGATGGAAACAGCTAGAATTTTAGAGTGGGGAAACCAACCCACATAACAAGGTGAAACTGACCAACCATAGGTAAGTTTGAATAAAATAGTACTTCGGAAACAAAGCTAAAAATATAGATCGGATATACTGAAACGAACCCAAGAGAACTTAGACTGGTAGACATATAAGAAAACAACTACAATCTGACACTTACCCAAACATTTCGCAGAACCACTTACATTCATGGAATGTCACTACTGTTGTAAATGCTATGCCTCAATACAATGGTCATGAAAAATAAAAAAGACCTAGAAGGAATTGCACTAAATGATCATAGAGCGTACTGGAATTGAAAGGATGGTTATTGTCACTAAAACTTCCAGAGATAGCTATCGGGGTCGTAATAAAAGAGAACTTAATAAATAACGGCTTCTGGGAGAACACAAAGTAATTTAAAATGATGATCAAAAGAAACGACGTGTATTGGAAATCTGGAGACTTGTTGTCACTTGTTGTACTGCAGGGAACATTAATTGTTTTTTTTATCAGGGAGAACTATTTAGTTAGAAATAATAAACTATTGAGTTAGAAATAATAAACTGAAGCAAAAAATAAAAATTGCCATTAGCAAGAACGCTTACCCCCCCCCCCCCACCCCCAGGATCCTAAACCAGCTTCTCCAGAAAAGCATTTGCTTTCTAAAAGCAAATTATGCTTCCAGGATATTGAAGGAACGGCGAGGCGTGGGGATGATGTCGCTCATTGAGGATAATGGTAATTAAAAAAAAAACTAATGCTGATATAAAGAGAAACCAAAACTGAATGTTTTTGATGAAAAAGAGATAGACAAAGAAAGCAAAAAAATATTAAAATGGAGATGAAAGAAAGACTGCGACAAAATCCGGAAACCGAGCATCGAAATCTGCTGACGTTTGGTAAACATCTTGATTAGGAATATCGCTAAGCTATTTATTCAATTTGCGGCCGCCATTGCTGGAACCAAATCCTCTTTCGAACTCCACCTCAACCCACCCCCTCCTCATGTTTCGCTTTTTTTGTTGTTGTTGATCTTGCTTTACTATTTGCCTCCGTTTCGTGTACGCACGCATCTATGTATTTGTGTACGTTTGTTGGAGAGAAAACAGTCGATAGATTTAGATAGAAAGATAGGAAAACATAGAAGATAGAAGGAATTTGGTAAAAATAAGAAAAGCCAAAAAAGCCCCCCCCCCCAAGCTTCAATCCTCGTTCATCTCCCTCGAAACAAACAAGCGAAACATCAAAGGATGCGGTTATGTTTACGCGATCAATTGTTAAAAATGCTTTTGTTTACGTAAATAGATTTAAACTTGTGTTATGACAAATGCAGTTCAGATTTATCGGTCGAATTTTGAACCCCGCGCTTTGACAAGCTCTGATATTTTGTAATATGATATAGTAGAGACACAGCACCACTATTTTATTTAACTAATGTTATATTTCGAGGAAATGCTGCAATTATTCGATATTATCGCGGTATGACTCGAATGATAACTGGACCAAAATACAATCTATAAATGTAAAGTTAGAAAAAATTGAATAATTATATTTTCAAATTATTCTGTATTGTAGAACAAAAGTAGTGAAATTAGATCCTTTAATATGACAGGGCCCATTGGAAGGTGGCGGTGGTTAAGTGGATAACGATACGGACTGAAGACTGGGTGTTCAAAGTTCGAATACACTCAGTACCACTTTCACTTAATGATGTTGACAACCTTTTCGTAGTCCTTCCCGTAAGTACCCGATGTCTTTCCAGAAAGATTTCTAACTAGAAAAACATCGGGGAAACTAATGCCAACACCAGAATCATCTGATTCACACGAAAGAAGAAGAAGAAGAAGACAGGGTCCCTATGTACTTGCAACCCCACGAGAGCAAATTTAAACACAATGTCGGTTTTTATATGGGAGATATCCATCTCCCTCAAAAGGCGAACTCTAGATGAACCACAAATAAAAATCAACCCAATTTTTGTCCTAATTGAGGGAGTGAGTAGGACAGGGTCAGTTTGGATTGGGGTGTTTGGAGATAGCGCCAGCTTCGTTACGGTATTAAAATGAAGCCTATGCCACCCTAGAATTAAAAAATGAAGGTGGTTCGAATGTGAGGTTTCGTGTCTTTTATTATTTAAGACCTATTATCGAACCAATTAATTGTTCTCACGGTAAATAACTGGCGTATTGCATTATTGTTATGCTTGATAGTTATATGGTCTGTATTGATGCCGTATTGTCTTTAAGGGTTAGGGTTTATGGTTAGGGTTAAGAGTTAGGGTTACGGGTAAGGGTTAGGGTTAGAATAAGGGTTAGGGTAAGGGTTAGAGTAAGGTTAAGGTTTTGCTATTTAGAGTATGGGTTAGGCATAAGGTTAGGGTTTAGGGTTATAAGTTAGGGGTTAGGGTAAGCGTTAGGGTTAGGGTTTGGGGTTAGGGAAGGGTTTTGCTATTTAGGGTTAGAGTTAGGGTTTACGGTTAGGGTTTAGGGTTAAGGTTTTGCTAGTAAGGGTTAGGGTTAGGTTTATGGTAAGGGTTAGGGTTAGGGTCTTGCTATTTAGGGTAAGGGTTAGAGTTAGGATTTGATATTTAGGGGTAGGGTTAGGGTTTTGCTATTTAGGATTAGGGTTAGGGTTTTGCTATTTAGGATTAGGGTTAGGGTTTTGCTATTTAGGATTAGGGTTAGGGGTAAGGGTTAGGGTTAGGGTTAAGGTTAGGGGTTAGGGTTTTGCTATTTTGGGTTAGAGTTTAGGATTAAGGTTAGGCTTAGGGGTTTGCTATTTTGGGTTAGGGTTAGAGTTAGGGTTGGGGTTTTGCTATTTAGGGTAAGGGTTAGGGTTAGGGTTAGGTTTAGGGTTATGGTTAGGGTTTAGGGTCAGGGTTTAGGGTTAGGGTTTAGGTTTAGGGTTAGGTTTAGGGTTAGGGTGTAAGGTTAGAGTTTAAGGTTAGGGTTTGGGTGAGGGTTAGGCTTAGGGTTAGTGTTAGGGTTTTTGTTTGTGAAGTCTAGTTGTTCAGGCTGATTATACTAAATTAGAGTTTTCACAGTCAGTTTTTAATTATCAAGTATTAATACATCATCTATTGTTGCGGTTTTGTTTCTAGACATTCTTGAGCTGCTTTTACAATCGACTAATTCGTGTTTCACTTGTTAATTACACACGTTTTTTTTTGTGAAGTTAATTAAAATAGCTCGTTCAGCTACCACATTGGCGTGACTCTATTTCGAAGCTTCACAGCGTTACCAGCAAATTGATAGAGTTGAGCTGGCGAAAACAAGCACCGTCTACAGTGAGCCGACGTCTCTATATTCCGATTGTATAAAATCCATTAGAAACAAAGAAAGGGTTATGGAAATGTAATACTTTTCATTTACTAAAATAGAAACATTTGCTGAATTTATTTTAAAAACCCATGAATTTCAACCTCTGGCTTTTTTCGGTGTCCAATCTGACCCCTGCTGGAGAAGTGAGAGGCTGGTTCAATGTTTGTTCACTTGCGCCCGATTACAATCAATTGATCTTTTAAATCTTTTCGGTACCCGCTCATGTACTCTTATATTATTTTATTTTAAAGTTGCACCTACGCCAGTATTGCATAAGGCTCCAAACACTCTAATTGACACCTGCATCTCATCGTATTGCTACGGATTAATTGTATAAATTAGTTTAATATGTACAAATATTTTCGCTATAGCTGAAGTGAAAGTATGAGTTGCATAGTTTAGTTATCTGCGGTTAGATCGGGTGATATAAAATATTAGATGGGTTACCCGGCGAAACCCGGGTAAGAGTGTAGGATAGCATCATGTGCAACATCATATTAAGGAAAGTTTATTTTAGCAGCATCCTATATGTTGTCAGCTAGATATGTTATCCACTGTGTTATTTAGATATATGTTAATACTCTTTATCTAATATTTATAAATCGATTAATTACATTGTGCAACATGTTAGAAAAAGTGTTATTAGCTCCTTTAAGGACACCTAAAGACGTAGAACTACTTACATTATGTCTACGTGCAAATTGTACATGTGAAAACCTTTATATTTAAGGTACACTCCCTAGTATGTCTTCGTTTTTAGGGACATACATGCACGCAGAGAGAAAGGGATGCTCTTCTTTATTATATATATAGAACACTCTAAGTATATAGAGAGCGATAAATAGGGAGAGAGAGAGAGAGAGAGGAGGGAGGCAGACAGTCAGACAGACAGAGACAGACGGAGAGGTGTTACGTACCAAATATACCAAAATTCTTCACTTACATTTTATTATATAAAAAAATGAAGAAATATTCTTGGATTTCATTAAAAAACGGGAGGAATGTAGTGGAATGAGACCAAACATGGATAGCTATATTTAATGATACTATGACAAAGCTCCTTTTCTTTAACAATTATGAGAAATCTCCTCAACCACCGATTGCCATGGCTAAGAGCACCCTACATGAGAGTCTGAGATTCAAACTCCTCGGCGTAACATGCACAGGTAATATCAATTAGAACACATCCATAGCAGATACTGGCAAGTCTACTGCAAAGAAGGTAGGCTCTTTCTACCGGTCTGCAAAATTTCCCATACCTGCCAGTATCCTATATCTCTACAAACCACGATTCGCCATGCATGGAATATTATTGTCACATCTTGGTTGGTTAACCAACCACTCGCCTCTTCCTCTTAGACAGGGTCCAAAAAACCTATAATCCAATAGGTTCAAGACTGTCTACGAAGCTCAAGCCCCCGTCCTATCGCTGTAATATTCAATAAGAACACATAAAAACTGTATAAATAAATGATTATAAAAGAACACGATAACAAAACACGAGTATGTATGGTTTAATAGTGTAAATAATGAAAATATGGTTTAATAGTGTAAATAATGAAAATATGGTTTAATAGTGTAAATAATGAAAATATGGTTTAATAGTGTAAATAATGAAAATATGGTTTAATAGTGTAAATAATGAAAATATGGTTTAATAGTGTAAATAATGAAAATATGGTTTAATAGTGTAAATAATGAAAATATGGTTTGATAGTGTAAATAATTAAACAAGTAATGCCGACAAATCAAGATATTTGAATTGTCTATTAAAATTAAACTTTAATTTCACCCTTAGTGCATTGGGAACACCGACAGCAACTTAAGACAGTCCCTCTTGGTAGACACAGGGTTGAATTCTTTACGGATAACATTTTTCGCTTTTTTAATTATCTATGTTCCCCGTAGATAATTTAAACGTTTCATTTAATAACGGTACAATATACGAAAACCTGAATGTCCACGAAATGCTTTGTTGTAGATAACATGTTATAGAAAACAGTTTCCGTTGCTCATATATATATATATATATATATATATATATATATATATATATATATATATATATATATATATATATATATATATATATATATATATATATAGATAGATAGATAGATAGAAGAAAAAAGAGTGATAAATATGCGACGATTGTCCAAATTTATTTCAAATTTCAATTGTTCAATGCAAGGTGTATTCAGTAATAAACTAGTGTTTATCATTCTTTCCTTAAGCCAAGGCTTTTCAAAGATCGAGATCTTATCATCAGTGGAGAAATACAGATGGATAAGTTGGCTTTCGAAAAAACCAAAGTTCAAATATTTGAAAAATATGAAAATTATTTTTAAAAGAATTTTTGTTAAAAAAACGCAGTGAATGAAAAGAAAAAGTCCTAACACTTCTCATAACCTATTATTTAAGCATTCTATGTTATAGTTGAAAATCTTATAATATTTTATTTACATTATTCTATGATTTTTAAACACAAAAGCTTATTTTACCCACGGATAAAACGTATCGCGTGTATAACGCAATTATATTATATTCAATTTCTTTCACATATATCGATATTAAATAATAGCGAAAATATAAGATCACTTAAATTACAGTTGAAATATAATGTTCGTCTTGTAAGGCTTATTTTGACAATGCGATCATTTGCACAGCATTGTTAAAGAACACTTCTGATTAATAAAAAAAACAAAACATGAAACTACAGTAACTTGTCAAGAGAGGGCAAATTATTATTTTTTATTAAAAATATAAATCTCTATCCGAAAATATTTATATGTACACAAGTTTGTTGTTAGTAACTGATTCGGTTCATGAACGACTGTTCTTAAGAAGTTTACTTTATATATTGACACAACAAAAGAAAACAGGATATAAGCCACTCTATAGAAAACAGAACAATAGAACAGGATATAGGAAGTAACACTAACAATACCTTTGTCCGCGGGAAGCCCAACGATTGACTGAGAGAACAACAAAGAATCTGATTGGTTAACTAGCTAGCCGTGTATATAAAAACACCCGGCAAAAATAACTCCATACATTTTAGCCTGAAGATTCCCCCGGGGATGAAACGCGGGAGCCTCTGCATAGCTTAATTGCCATAAATATATTTTCATAGCTTACTACCTAGCTATACTTTCGTATAGAGCTCTGTTTAAGTTAATACTGAAAATCGATACATACATTTTCTGTGTATGTATGAAATAATAATAATAATAATAATAATAATAACAATAATAATAATAATAATAATAATAATAATACACTTCTGAGGAGACTTGTTGTCACTCAGACTCCAGGGAATACCACAGGTTGTTGGTAGTGGGCGATCACTGACGATGACCAGTGTGATAACTCCTAGTGAGTAAATAATAATAATAAATAGAGTGTAGTGTTGTTTCAATGAAAGAAAAGTGTATATTTAAAGAAGTGGAGTTACCAACATTTCTTAATTAAAAAATGTAATTACTTTATATTTTACATTTTATAATATTTTAAAAAAAAGTTTTACGTTTGAATGTTTATAACACGTGTTTCGAGCAGGTTTAGCTCTCTGCAGATATTTGTTCTTTTGAAAACCCACATAGAAAATATACACACACACGTACATACACATACACACACATAAATGACACGGATCATGGGAAAATTAACAACCCTCATGAATTATATTTACTAATTTGCACACTCGTAATTCTATATCAAAACACTGACCAAATAATTAACACGCTTCAATAAACTCAAGTGGTCTGCCCCTAAGATGTACTGATGATGACCCAGAGAGGAAAAGGGAAGGAACACACGCCCATGCGCACACAGACATAAAAACTGTTAATAATATAAAGACACTGAACGCGTATTTTGAAAACTTTAAATTTCCGAAGAGAGTCAAACATGCTCGAAACACGTTATAGAAATGTAAACACCAAATTAAAAAGAAGTAAAAAAGTAAAATATTAAATGATAAACAATTGTTTTTTTAATTATTAAATGTGAAATGTTATGTTTTTTTGGAAATGTGAAAAACTAAAACTAAAAATAATAAAATAAAAACGTGGTTATTGGAATATAATATGAATCTGACTTATATTTGCTCTGTTGTTAATAATTGGCAATCATCGAGCTGAATCTTTTAAGGAAACTGCAAAGTAAAAGGGTACATATAGTATAGGCTAATACATATGTTCTCATGAATAATTATATATATATATATATATATATATATATATATATATAGGGTGGGCCAAAATAAGGGTCCTATCTTTAAATTTGAATAACTTGAAATTTGAATAACTTCCACAAAATAGAAGTTAAACTCACCAAACTTTATGTGTGTGTAGACTGACCCTTCCGAGATTTTTTGAAATAAACAAAACAAATTTTAGCCGAAAAACACTTCTTAAAACTTACAAAAACTAAAGTATTGTTTTTTACACTGTTTTGAGTTTTTTAAGCAAAAATAATTTTTTCTAAATGAGGGTACGTTCCTTAGGGCTAATACGGCTCATGCTTGCTTCGGAAGGGGTCCTTTACTTATTCTAAAAAAAAAAATTAAAAAAAAATCAATAAATAAAAAAGTTATGAATTTTAAAAAATAGGACCCTTATTTTTGCCCACCCTGTATATATATGTGTGTATGTATGTATGTATTAATAATGTATATTTCAAAAGTTCAAAACATATTTTAAACATGATCCGACAATAAAGACTCAACCATACTTTTTATATACGCACGCTTCTAAAAGATATATTTTAAAAATTACATTTACGCAATTTTTTAAACAGTATATTTAAAAAAAATGATAAATTCTCAAGCACTGCTAACATTATATTGACATGCTAAAGATCTTGAAAGAACAATTCCAAGTTAAGAGAGCAGATTGAATAAATAACAGACAACATATTAAAAAATAGCTCACTTTCTTATTGAATCAGCTTTGAACAATTATTTCTTCTTTCGACCGATATGTTATGCAAAACAACTCTTAAATTTTAACATAATAGAGCGATTACATAAAATTTCTGATCCCAACTTATTTAGTTTAAATCGACTTTTACAATAAAAGTCAATAAAACAAGATGATGTACTTATCAAAATCTAATACCGATTTACAAAATTTTCCATAGGTATATAGTCTAGGCAATCATATATTGTAATTTTTGAATAGTATTATCCCAGAAATTATTGATCCAGTCGGCGATCACCTTTGTTTCTAGACACATACCTAAATCAATATATCTATATCTCTCGCCCCCTCTCTCTATCTTTCTCTCTCTTTCTACATATATATTTATATATATATATATATATATATATATATATATATATATATATATATATATATATATATATATATATATTGTGTGTGTGTATTTAGGCAGCATTTTCTCATTTATGCAAACATTGTTAATATATATTTGATCAGTACCATTGGAGAGCCATGAATATTATAACTATCCTGTTTTTAAATCTCCGAAACATTTACATGGTAAACAGCTGATGATACCCGTTTTAATATTTCACGCTAAAGTTAAGGTCCCCTGTTTTTTTTGTTATTTTTCTTTTCACTGTTAGATACTTGAACCCCCCTTTCTTTTTTTATTCATGAATCTTCCAACGAATGCTAAGTCTGCGATATCTTGGATTTAGTTAGTTTCTCTGGGAATTTAAACTGCATTTTTTTTTCATTTGTTTAAAATGACTCAACGCTTCTTTAGACTATATATATATACATATATATATATATATATATATATATATACATATATATATATATATAGTAAACAATGAAAATATATATGGCAATCAAGCTACACAGAGGCTCCCGTGTTTCATGTTTTTAGCCTGACGATTCCCCCCGGGGATGAAACACGGGAGCCTCTGTGTAGCTTGATTGCCGTATATATTTTCATTGCTTACTACCTAGCTCTACTTACGTATCGAGCACTGTTGAAGTAAATACTGAAAACTGACACATAAAAAATTATATCTCCTTATAATATTTTATGTGGATACATGAAGTACTATTATATATATATATATATATATATATATATATATATATATATATATATATATATATATATATGTGTGTGTGTGTTTGTGTAGTCGTCTACAGACTGATGTGTTATCGTACGACGACTCTTCGATGTGGATAGACGTTTCACGCCGAAATTTGAAAACCGAACGCAAAGTAAAATCCAAATGTGATCAGTGAGTCAGGTGGCTTATCTGCTTCGTTAACAAACTTGTAACTCTCTTTCCCTTACTCCCTGTCTCTCAGTCTCCCTCCTGGTTCACACACATACATACATACATACATACATACATACATACATACATACATACATACCGCATATATATATATATATATATATATATATATATATATATATATATATATATATATATATATATATATATATATACCATTAGAAGGCATTTGAGTTTCTCGTGTTCATGTTAGATGAGATTAACAAGTAAACATTGGATCCCGTTGATAAAATACAGTATTTCTTAATAATATTTGCATTATTTAAGATGTACAGCTCATCCAAATAATCGCCAGATTAACTGTTTGTTTCTTTTATTTGTACGCCAGTCAAATACAAGAAAAGAAATGCAACGTCGTCGAACTTTGCCAAAATTTGACTCCAGACAAAAAGTCAAATAAGGAAATGAACTTAGTTTTATAGGTCAAGAAAGAAAATACGTTTAAACCGTAAATATAGAATCCATCCTTAACATCCTTAAAAATTAGAAAAATGTCTTCCTATGGTGATTCGCTTTTTAAAAATATGGTTTATATATATATATATATATATATATATATATATATATATATATATATATATATATATATATATATATATATATTTAAATGTTGAATTAAATTAACGATAATTGAATTATCGATTAATAATAATCTATCTATCCTCTGATGAGAAGAGTTTATCTTTGAAAATCCATGGATTAAGGACATGAGGCTCCTTGCTCTGAACTTTTGATGTTCGGGACATCGAGTTTTAAGGCTATCACTACCTACAAATCACAGGGAATTGCCATGGGCACGAAAATGGCCCCCAGCTACGCAAATATATCCTCGGCACCTACCCTATAAAAACAATACACTATTGTAAATACATCGACGATATATTTTTCATATGGACACATGGCAAACAGGCCTTGCTCAAATTCAACACTTACTGTTGTGGTTGCAAGGTTGAACCATAATTAGTGAGGAATACAATGAAGACGCAAACAACAAGGAGAATGCAATAATAAGTGTATTAAAGAAAAGGTATAGTTACAGTATGTACAAATGAAGGTGTCGAGTCAGAGAGTCTTGGTGGGAGGACATGTACGCTCTTCAGCGTCACTTCCGGTGGCATTTAGATAACACACTCTAAGGCCAACCTAGGCTTGCCATTTATAGTGTAACGTTATTCGTATATGCAAATGAGTGGTTGCCACCACAACACCCCCTCCCAAGATTTGAAGTCACAAAGACTTCAATATCTTTTTCTTTTTGGGTTTACCATCAATGGTTCATTAAATTTTCTTTTCCTACCTGATCTTCGGGGTTCAGGTGTATATTGAGGCGGTTCCAAATTAAAGGATTCGTATATGACATCTATGGTTTCCTCCTCTTCGACTGTTGTCGTATAATCATCATCTTAAATATGACGTTTTTTTATCTGATTTAGGTGCCTTTTATGTATACTCTGTGGGCCATTTAATCATATATGTACAATCACCAATGCGTTTATCCACTACTCCACATTCCCAGTAAGATGTGTTATTCTTGTAGCACTTAAAATATACTCGATCTCCCGAGTTATATTTCTTTCTTCTCGTGTGTGTAGTGTTTCGGATAATTGCCTGTCTTGGCAACAGTTTATCAAACGCTGATTTTACCTTTCTGGCAAACATTAGATCAGCTGGTGATATGTTTGATGGTGTACTAGGATGTGGTGTGATCCTATAAACTTGCAAGAATTGTTGCAAAGCTTTTTCTGTTGGTGTTCCAATGGATTTCTTTAACGCTCGTTTTAGCGTGTCCACGAACCTTTCCGCAAGGCCGTTCGACCTTGGATGATACGGCGGAGTCGTGATGTGCTTCACTCGGAACGTGTCGCAAAATTCCTTAAACTCTGCGGATGTGAACTGCGTTCCGTTGTCAGTGACCAGTGTGTCTGGTACACCGAATCTTGCAAACAACTCGTGTAGGAACCCTATTGAGTTGTTCGTTGTTGAATTCCTGCAACGCATTACCTCCGGCCATTTTGTGTAACTATCCACTACAATTAAATAATAGTTTTCTCCTACTGGACCAGCGAAATCCATGTGGATTCTCGACCATGGTTGGTCGGTTTTCGGCCAAGGTTTGTGTACTATAGGTGGGGATTTTGCTGCTAACTGGCATCCTTTACATTTATTTATTGTTGCTGCTATGTCAGTGTCCATGTTACGCCAGTACACGTAGCTTCTCATTAACGACTTAATTCGATTTATCCCCGGATGTCCCGTATGGAAATCTCTTAACATCCTATTCTGCAATGTTTTGGGTATTACCACTCTCTCACTGTACAGTAACACATCGTTACATATGGAGAAAACTTCCTGCACCTTTGTGTCCGTTATAATTTTCTCTTTTATGTCCTTTATGTATTCGTCTTTCTCGGCTTCCCTTTTAATGTACGACAAAGTTACGGGTAGTTCCTTAATGATGTTTGCTACCATATATTTTACTTCAACATTTGTCCGAATTGCTGCAATGACTGATTCTTCCAGATTGTGTTTCTGTGGTATCAGTCTTGACAGTCCATCCGCATGGCAAATCTTTTTTGATGCTAGATGTTGTAGCTGGAAATCGTAATTAAGTAAGATTGTACCCCAGCGCAGCAATCTATTTGCGGTGTATACCGGCAATCCTTTTTTTGATCCATAGATCGTGACTAACGGTTTATGGTCGGTTTCAAGTAAGAATTGTCTACCATATAAATATCGGTGAAATTTAGTCACGGAAAAGATTATGCTCAATGCTTCTTTTTCGATTTGTGAATATGCCCTCTCGGCTGGTATCAGCGTTCTCGAAGCGTACGCTATTGGTTTTCTAGACCCATCCGGCATAATATGTTGAATGCATGCTCCTAAGCCGTAGGAACTAGCGTCAGTAGCGACGACTACTTTTAATTTTGTGTCAAAGTGCGTTAAGAATAATTCGGATGTTAGTGCGCTCTTTATTTTGTCAAAAGCGGTTTGACATTCTTGCGTCCAGTTCCAAGGTGTATCCTTTTTAAGCAGATTATTTAAGGGGGCTCGCAAGTTATGCATTCCTTCAATAAAAGATTGATAATAATTTGCGAGTCCCAAGAAACTCTGCAAGGTTGTTACGTTATCAGGTGCTGGCATATTTTCTATTGCCGCAGATCTGTCTGGGTCTGGACGTCGTCCATGTTTGTTTATTATGTGTCCAAGATACTTAATCTCGCTCATACAAAAGTCACATTTACTTCTTTTACTTTAAAGCCGAATTCTTGTATTCGAGTAAATACTTGTTTCAAATGTTCCTTATGTTCTTGTAGGGATTTGCTCCTGACAACAATGTCGTCCAGGTATGCACATGCGCACTCAATACCACTTAGCATGGTGTCCATCGCTTGCTGAAAAATGGCAGGCGCTACTTTGATGCCAAAGAGCAATCGGTTGTATTTGTACAATCCCTTATGCGTATTGATGCATAGTATTTTTGAGCAATTTTCCTCGACCGGTATTTGCAAATATGCATCGCTCAAGTCTATCTTGGAGAAGATATTACCACCATTTAACTTCGTGAATATTTCCTCTGGACTTGGTAGAGGGTAATGGTGATCTTTTAATAGGGAGTTGACCCCGGTCGAAAAATCTGCGCACACTCTAACTTCGTCATTCTTTTTCTTTACGTATACGGTGGGGGCTGCCCACTCGCTGTGTTCTATTTTTGATAGAATTCCTGTCTGTTCCAATCTATCTAATTCTTTATTAATCTTTTCCAACCCAGCGAACGGAACGTTTCGCTTTTTTCTAAAAATTGGGCTGGCGTTTTCTTTAAGTTCAAACGAGGCCTTGAATTTATTACAGCGACCTAAGTTAGTCGTGAATGCTTCAGGAAATAATTCTTTTAAATCGTCTTTTATATTTACTGTTGTTGGAGAAGAACATTCTATTTTTTTACAGAATGTATTGATTGGCTTATCCCATAGACCAAATTTCTCAATTAAATCTATTCCAAAAAGATTTTCACTATTTTTCAGTACGAATATTTTTAATTTCTTCGTAATCCCTTTTAATTTTATCGGAAGAACAACTTCTCCTTCAAATTTTAGTACCGCCGCCAAACAAATTATTAATTAAAAGATTCCTTTAGTTGTTGTTTTGCTAACGGGGAGCAGTAATTAGAATCCACTGGTGAACTTTTTTTTTTTTTTTTTGTAGGTTACTTCATTGCTTTTCGTAATACGAGTCTGACCTGTCGTTTTGCGACAGAACAAAATCCGCTTTTCGTTTGCAAGTTGGTCCTTTAGTAATACAAAACAGATTTGTCGTTTAGCGACAAAACAAAAATTCACTTTTACATTCGTTTGTAAGTCGGATTCCCAGAAACGGCGTAAATTGTCGCTTTTGCCACGTTCGAGTTTCTTTTTTTTCACTTAAGTTGAAAACTTTTCTTTAGCGTAAAATCCGTTTGCTCGTCAACACTTTGCATTGTACTTTTTTTTTAAAAATAGTTCTTCGTCAAACTGTTATATTTGACGCTTCATATCTCGTCGCCAACTGTTGTGGTTGCAAGGTTGAACCATAATTAGTGAGGAATACAATGAAGACGCAAACAACAAGGAGAATGCAATAATAAGTGTATTAAAGAAAAGGTATAGTTACAGTATGTACAAATGAAGGTGTCGAGTCAGAGAGTCTTGGTGGGAGGACATGTACGCTCTTCGACGTCACTTCCGGTGGCATTTAGATAACACAATATTTATTTATATAAATTTACATCCGTAAAAGTATATAAAATGTGGCACAAGGCCAAAAAGGGGGAGGGGGCGGATAGGTCAACTCTAACTTAAAAACGGTCTCAACTTAGCTAGTTTCACTCGCGACCATCATTTACCAAAATACCACATTCATGCTATACATCCATCGCTATCACCATAAGAGTCCATACTATGAAAACCTACTTAAAACCCATATGAAAATATGCAACGGGGGAGGGACTAAAAATATATATATACAAAAATAAAATGAGAATATTTACATGAAAAGAATAATTTGTTAGTAAAAAAGCCCCCCCGCTATCACAATGTGGCAGAGGTGCCGGTTTGCCGGTCGAAATCGAAAACTCGAAAAATAAAGATTTGATGCGGGCCCCAACGCTTTATTTATACACACCTCCTTCGAAAATATCGAAGGGTGACCCGCATCCCGACAAATCGACAATCTGTCACCTAATTGGGGAGGGAAGGGGGATTTGATAAGGGGTAGAAAATAAAAAAGGGGTTGGGAAGAGGACAAAATAAAAGGGGGGGAGTAATGAAAACAATCACACCCTAGCTAAGTTGTTGAACTTAAAATTCAACAAAAAAATCTAACAATGAATAAATAAAAATATACAGCTTAATCCTAACTTAATTGAAATTTACGTTCGTTTTTCGAACCCAATATTCTGCCTAAGGCACGTCTAAGTACCACTCTAATCTAGCCCCAGCCGTTCTACACAGTCGCGCACCAGTCACCCACCTTTCACCAAAATCTGCCGAAGAGAGTCTCACCCTCTCGGCCCTAATGCGAGCTTTCAGATAATATTTGAAAATCGCAATAAGGTCGAGAGGAGTGAAGGTCTCAGCTCCGTAGACTGTCTTGCATCTCGTCTTCCAAATCGCAACTCTCATAACGGCTAGCAAGCTTAAAAAAGTTAAACGTTTTTGACTATCCATTGTCGGAGCCCAGTTGCTACACACATTAATGGGTTCCAGTTCAAAAGACGACACATTAAGTATACGAACCATGAAGCCTGAAACAAGCCTAATCAGCGGCACGACAATGCGACAATAAACGAAGGCGTGACTTACTGTCTTGTCCTCGTCGCCGCATCTAACACAAGTCGGAGAATTACTCAAGCGCGTTGAATGAAGCCTCTTACTGACCCAGAGTGCATTTCGAATCGTCAGCCAGATCAGCGATGCCTCGTCGTTATCAAGACACCTTAACCCAGGCGCCCAAGGCCAGATTGAGCGAAGCTCCCTCTTCGTCAAATCGAGCCCCTCAATCCTATCTTCACGAACGGTCCCCCTCACCATTACCCGATATAATGCCTTGCGGGACAACAGCAGAGTGTCAGAGAGGCCATCTGTCACTCTTAAAAGAAATTTCAATGCGCGTCTACATTCGCGATAGAAGAAGCACTCACCTCGGGGTAACCTATGTGCCTCCCCCTCGTCCAAGTGCACACTTCTCAAAGCCGGGAAGGCTTTCTTAGCGTCTTCCTTCCAGAAGACACCGTTTCCCTCACATTGTGTACTCATTCGGATTAGATAAAAAAGCCGAAGTGTGTGACATCGAATATCGATGCTCGGCATACCCAAACCGCCCTCAGAAGGATGAAGGTAACAAATCTCGCGACGGACCATATGGGCCCTTCCAATCCATAAAAAATTGAAAAGAGCCCTCTGCAACTCAAGCAGAGTATCCGACGGGAGTGGAAGTACTGAAAGACGATATAGGATAATCGGGTAAATGTGAGAAGCACATACGTCCGATCTCCCCTTTAATGAAAGATTTCTACGGGTCCACAGGCCAGCTGTAGCCCTTATCGATTTCAGGACTTCCGACCAATTTTTCTCCAGCTGAAGATCAGGACCAAACCAGACGCCGAGTAGCTTGCAAGGTCCATCTGTCCAGCCAAAGGGTCCCTGCAAGGAAACACCCTTCCAGGCACCGATGCGCAAGCCAACAGACTTAACGCAGTTGATTTGGGCCCCTGTCACCGTTTCATATGTTCTGATTTCTCTGCCGACGACACTAATCTCGGCATTGCTCGTTACAAGCACTGTTACATCGTCGGCATAGGCAGAATACTTCAACGTGGTGCAAGCACCCGGCAAAGTAATTCCACGTAGGACCGGATTCACCCTTAGCCTGTTAAGGAAGGGTTCCAAAACAAGCACATAAAGCATCGGTGAAAGAGGGCACCCTTGACGAAGAGATCTGGATAATCTGAAAGCCTCCGACCTCACCCCATTCACTTCTACCCTAACACCGGGGTTCGCATACAAGAGGCGAATCCAAGAGCGGAACTGAGGACCAAAGCCGGCCGCCGACAAAACAGCCTCCAAATACCGATGATCCACCCTATCAAATGCTTTGGACTGATCTAAATTGATCAGCGCGGCTTCAGTGTCGACTTTATCAATGATCAAGCGTATCGAATGCAAGTTATCCTGAATGGTCCGACCCTTTACAGCACAAGTCTGTTCAGGGCTAATAAGAGCAGGCAAAACAAGTTGCAGACGATTAGCTAAGATCTTGGCCAAAATCTTTAACTCCGCATTAAGCATTGTTAAGGGCCGAAAGTTATCTAACCCATCCCCACCATTTTTGCTTTTGCGTATCAGCTTCACTAAACCCATGGTCAAGTACTGGGGAATATTCCCGTTCCTAAACCATGAATTAAACAAAACTGTCAGCAAGGGAACAAAAATGGGCGACATCCTCAAATACACTTCATAGGGCAAACCATCAATCCCAGGAGACTTGTTAAGGCCGACCCGCTTTAACGCTTCCTGAACTTCATCCTCTGTTATGCAAACTTCGCACCTAGCCGCTTCGGTCGCCTCAAGGCGCGAAAAGTCAGCCAAATAGGGGTCGAATTGTGCTAAAGACAGACCAGGTTCCCGAGTAAAAAGCTCCTGAAAATGAGAGCAAAAAGCCTCCAGAATACCTTCGTTTGTAGTCACGAGCCGCCCATCCGGTAATGAGACACGAGCGATATGACGATCAGCTGCATGGCGAAACTCGTCTGCACGCAGTTCAGCGGCCATGTTTGTTGCTTCCGCAGACATTCTTTTTAACCTATTCCTAATTACTAAAGCCTGATGTTCTTTGAAAGCCAAAGAATTCAGCTTAGCCTTAATTATAGTAACACTAGAGCTATCCCCCACCTCAATCGCCCGATCTAATCTAGACTCTAGTGCCACTTTAACTGCCCTAGTTGATAGGTTGAGCCGTCTGCTAAAATCGGCAGTAAAGGACCTAATCACTTTCTTAAAATGGCCCACTTCCTATTCCCAATTACAGCCCCCGTCAATTCCCGCTTTAAGGTTAGTAGAAGCTGGTCCTGGAAGCCCTTCACGTCGAACAACGAAGTGTTGAGTTTCCAGTAACCATCTAATCTAGGCTTAGGTCTATCTAAGTTCACACGGACCCGAACAAGTCTATGGTTCGAGTAAACTATATTATGAAGACTTGGACATTCAACTACCCCTACGTCGACTCCCCTAATTAAGAACCGATCGATATAACTCGAGAGTTGTCTCAAATCGGAACCGCGTCTAGATGTCCAAGTCCATACCCTATCACGGGGCTTTTCATTCCGGAACTTGTCGATAAGATCAAACTTATCGAGAAAGTCCCGAAATATTATAGCATCCCGATCAGTGTTAGTACCCCTAGGCCGATTACGATCTAAATCGGGATCCAGGACCGCGTTCCAGTCTCCCGCTAAAATGACCGTCCGAGTAGTATTCAAGAACTGCTCGATTCGCCGAAAAAAGGAACGAAGCTCAGAATGGCTATTGAGAGCATAAACCCCAACGAGTCGAAATGCTTTCCCCTTTATGGTAATATCCAAAACACATAGTCCCCCTTCCGGATCCATGTAGCAAGGGTCACACGACGCATCTAAAGTTTTGCTTACCAGCCAAGAAACCCCCCTTGCGGAAGAATTAAAGTACGCTTAATAAACGTGAAAACGCTTAGCCAACGCACCCAAATGGTCCCCTGAAATCAGGTGGGTCTCTTGCAAGCAACATACATCCACTCCGAGGCGCTGAAGGTCAGTAGCGACACGAAACTTGCGATCATTTACCCTCAGGCCCCGCACATTTAGACTTGCTAGATAGAGAGCCATAAAGATGCCTTAGGGTTGAGTTTGAGAAACGAACATAAAAGAGGTCAGGATACCGACGGCTCTCCCAAATGACCGTTTACCCATTTGGTCGTTAATTAGACCATCATAGGAGATGCCGCCAATATCCTGAGGATACGTTAGTTTAGCTATCCTATACAGGGAAGGGTGAATTTTGATAGGTAGCCTTCCAAAACAATCGTTTCTCATCTCCATCAATTCGCTAGATTTGAAAATGGCAAGAAGGAGGGCAAAATTGAAGGCCGAGTTCGCCTCCTCCAACATCTCCCATAGAGCCTTTGCTTCAGATCTTTTTCTTATGACAGTTACCACTCTTGTTGCGTTGGGGAAGTTTTCGGGGTCTTCGATAGATAAGCCACCAACCTCATCGAATTTTAATAGTCCGATGAGGTTGGTGCTACGCATATTCTTAGCTGTGTCGATTTGGACCTGGGTACATTTACATATATCTCTTCCCGAGAGAAAAGTAGATTTTTTAAATCTCCTTTTCTCTAGGGAAGGACTCCTATGTCTTTTAGGAGTCGGAGGGGGCATGTCTTCCATGGGGGAAGGGGAGGGGGAGCTAGGCTCTATGGGAGACGCCGGAGAAGGTGCAGGGGAGGGATGCTTTGAGGGGGATGCAGGTGGGGAGCTTCTGGGGGTATTAGCAGGGGACACAAAAGGCGAAGGTCTGGGGGATTTTTTAGGGACTTTTTGGGGACTCAGGGGGATTAATTTGTACGGTTTATCGATTATAGGTCCAGTTATCGGAGGGGGCATTGATTTGGGGGTCTGAGGATTAGGGTTTTTTTAGGGGCAGAGTCAGGAGTGGGCTTAGGGTTATTATTTACTTTTTTCAGCAATTTTTTTGCTTTTACGTAAGAGTCTTTTCCGGGGTCATGCTTCAACATTTCCTTTTCCCTAATCTCTTCCAAGGTTAGACGTCCCGGGGTTTTCTTTCCTGGTATAATGACCCATCCTTCCTTGTCAGTTACTTTATCCTCGCCTTTCTTAGCTGTCGGTAGTGCCGGGAATTCCTCGTCGGAATCTTCGCTTTCGGAGATTATTTGATGTCCAATAACCGACGGTGCATCAATGTGAGCTCCTGCTCTCGATTTTTTACTTGAAGCAGAAGTTGTCTTAATTGTCGCTTCCTTTTTTTTGGGACAATCCACCGTTAAGTGTCCCCCCTCTTCACAAAACCAACAAATAGGTCTGCGGCCTGTGAGTATTATTGGTAATTTGTCTTCCCCTATGAGTAGATAATAGGGTATTCCATCGTAAGACTTTTTGTCCACAAAGATTTCAAAATTCCACACGCCCGAGAACTCCTCATGATTGACGTCGGTGATTTCGCCAAATTTCAGTAAATATGCGCCTATGTGCTCCCCCTTAACATGGAAGGGCACATTAAAAAAAGATACGGAAGAACGCCTTCTTCCCATGTACTCTGTTCTTAGTACATATTCCGGCGTTATTATCTGAGTTAGCGAAAGTTTGTTGCAGGTGTCTTCGTCTGGGAATAGAGCCGACCAAGTATTAAAACCCTTGGATTTAATAAGTCTTTGAGGTTTAAAATCGACCGCGTTCAACAGTTTGAGAATCAACTCCGGGGTGGCTCTGATGGATTTTTTAATTCTTTTGTCCATAACAAAAAGCGTCACCGTTCTTTTTTGGATTTCCTCCAGTTTCGGCAAATCGACCAGCAATCCAGTCTCTGTGACCATGTGGGTACATTTTTTGGCGTCCTCCACAAATTGTCGGACATCTATTTGAACTTTCGGTGGTTTAGACCACTCAGAACTTTCCGAGTTCGGCGATTCAGTAGCCATCTAGTTTGTAAGCACTAGAGGCTAGAAAAGAGAAAAAAAAAGTGGGGAAAAAAACAAAAAAAAAAGTGGGGAGAAAAAAAAACCTCCGTGATTCAAAAATAACGTAACAAAAAGTTCAACAATAACGAGAAAGTTCAATAACGGTAATATCAACAAGTAACAATATAACGGGAAATCCAACAATAAAAAATAACAGTAATGCACGTAACAAACCAATAATCCGGCGCAAAGTGAATGTGTAGACAGTAACAACTGAAAAGTGAAAATCACGAACGCATTTGGGTAACACACTCTAAGGCCAACCTAGGCTTGCCATTTATAGTGTAACGTTATTCGTATATGCAAATGAGTGGTTGCCACCACAACACTTAGTAAGGTGTAAGTAAAAGAATGGCTGCCGCGATTTTATAAAACTGACACTTGACTCCTCTTTCCTCAATGTGTTGGTACAGGTCAATAATGGCTGCATCACCACATTTCTGTAAACCAAACCCACATGTCATCGAATTTCAATCGCCGCCATCCTAACAAACTCAAGAAATCAATCATATACAGTTCCTGCCAATGCGTTAAACGCATCTGCTTCGGCACAACAGAATACAAAAAAACATTGGCCCACTCATCTCACAATTTTGAAACAGCAAATACTCTCTCAAACTTATCAAAACAGCTGTACAGCAGACAGCTAAACTCAACCGACAAAAATATTGATCTACAAACAAAAACAACCTAACAGTAAAATCTCAATGGTCTTTGACTTAAATCAGAACACACACAATCTCTTACAAGTACTAAATAAAGATTCCCGACATCTCAAAACAGACACAGACATCACCTCAGTGTTTAACGCACCGCTAATCAATGCCATAAGGTAAAAAGCCAATCTATCGACACCCTCACATCACCCTAGTGTGAACCACAATTCAACAACCAGTGACAGTTCCAGTTATATTCTTACCCAACTCACATGCCAAACTTGAACCACCAGTTTTCAAGTGCTGCAGTAACAACGTCATATATTACTTGCTCTGCACATATTGTAGTGGGAGGTGGTTACGTTGGGGAGACAGGAACTCCGTTCCGCGTAAGATTTAATAACCACAAGAAAGCGATCAGAGACAACAGCCCCTACTCACCAGTGGCAAGACATTGCAACTCGCCACATTAAACAATCGACAACATAAAATGCATATTATTACAGACAGTTTTCCATTCCATACAGCACCGCAGAAAAACCCGAAATAAAATGGATCTACAAATTAAACACCAAGGAGAAAAACTCAGATATCAGAATTTTGAGTCCCTACAATTCTATTTTAACACACCACCAATAAACATGCCCTTTAAAATACAGAGATATACACATCACATAATCAATTCAATTTAAAAACTGCTAATGTTACTTCTGAAACACAGAGACACACTGAACCATGCATACACGTACCTCCTAATTAAAAAAAAAGTTAGTTCGCCCCAAACAAAGTAAGTTGACACTGTAGACGTAAGAGGCTACTGAGAATAAGGGTGAACGTTTAGGGGGTCATCCTAAATTGGGAGCTCTACAAAGAGATGCTTGTTCACATTAGTTTTAAATTTCTGCATGTCGGTACAATTAGGGAAACAGAGAGCAGGGATGGAGTTCCATAGGCCGACAGCTCGAGGAAAGAAGCTATTAAAGTAGAAGGCTCTTCGGAATCTGGGGACCTCCACAGTGAATGGATGGATTTAGCTGGTTGTCGGGTTGGTCTAGTGAATCTATGTCGAGGAGCCAGTTCATCGGAGCACATTCCATTGAAGTACTTGTAAAATAAGCACAAGGATGCAAAATTGCGGCGATGACCCAGGGGCTGGAGCTTGGTTGATAGCGAGGGACCTATTAGATTAGATACTCTTTTTGGACCTTGTATAAGAAGGAGAGACTAGTGGGGTGTGCACCAGCTCAGATGTGACATCACTACTCCATGCATAGGCAGATGGTGGCTTTGTAAAGATATAGGATACTATCAGGTGTACCACGTTTTCTAGCATGGTAGAGTGAGCCCACTTCTCTGCAGCAGTCGTGGCAATGTCTTCTATGTATTTGTTCTAATGCATGTTACCTGTGAATATTCGGCGAGGAGTTTCAACGTTGGGCTTTCAGGTAGGGTGTTATTTGCCATGGCAATCGGTGGTTGAAGAAGTTTCTTGTAGTTGCTGAAGGAAAGAAGCTTTGTCTTAGCAGCATTAAATGTTACCATATATTTATGACCACATTCCTCTACAGACTGGAGGTAACTTTCTAAGGGTTCAGCAATTTCCTCAGATATGTGCAAGAGTCGAATGTGGTGTCGTCAGCAAATATATACATCTCAGACACAATGTCATCAGCGGGTCGTTCATGAAAATTAGGAACAATAAAAGCCCAAGGATCGATCCCTGGAGTACACCTGAATTTATGTTATGTTGTTTGGATGAACGGTCATCGGATACAACCTGGGTCTTTCTTTTAAATAACAATGATCTAATTATATTATATATACGTCCGGTAATACCATATAAATTCATTTTTATGAGAAGCCCTCTATGTTAAACCTTGTTAAAGGCTTTGGATACATCAAGTACTATCGCCCTAGTTTCACCTTCCTTGTCCAGTGTTTGATATATGCGTTCAGAGATGACCGTTTGGATATCCGAAGTAGACAGTGCTTGCCTAAATCCATACTGATGGTCAGAAAGAAGTTTAGAATTAACGAGGTGACGGCCTATCGCTGGATTGATTAAGGATTCAAAGATTTTAGCGAAGAGCAGGAGTGGATTGATGGGGCGATAATTCTGAGGGTCAGTTCTATCTCCAGAATTCTTGAAGACTGGTACCACAGTAGCAATTTTCCAGCTATCAGGGAAGAAAGGTTCGCCAAGGCATTTGTTGTAGAGTTTGGAGAGGACAGGGGTCAGTTCAGTAGAGCATTTCTTTATTACTATTACTTGTACGCGATAAACCCCACATGCTTTGAATGTGTCAAGGTTTTTTATGATGTCTCTGACCTGGGATGGGGTGATGATCACGTTTTCAAGTGTGGCTTCAGTCCGCAATGGAGAGAGTGGTTTGCTGAGCCCAAAGTGGAGTTTAGGGCGAAACGCTGGACAAGTAGTTCAGCCTTATTGTGGTTGGATAACGGGGAAATTGTTGATTTCACCACACTATTGAAGATTTTCCAGAAATCGTGAATACCTAGTGTCTGTGACTCAATGTGATTTCTGGTCATCTCTGTATACCTTCTATTTGCTACATCTACTGCAGTCTTACACCGATTTAATAACGCTACAAGTTTCTGTCTATTTGTAGTTGACTTGTAGCGATTGAATTATCGGAATGCTTGCTGCCTCTGAGCAATAGCAGCTGCACAGTTCGAGGTGAATTATTGTAGAGATTAGGGATTGCTGTAAAAAGTTTCACATGTGATTCAATGCCTGATTTGACCAACTCGGTTACCTCATTCGCGCACTGATCAGCAGAGAGAGAAAAAGTTTAATGCCATAAGGTGTCTGATGTCATTTCTGATGGATTCCCAAACCGCCCGCTTGTAGTATCTCGTCGTTTTGAGAAACATCTCATCAGCTTTGGGAGGAGATTTTAGGGTGATATCAATCATTACCAAAAGGTGATCAGTGTTCCCTAGCGCGCCATGGGCATTCGTCGCACAAGCCTCGGGCAGTGAGATCAAGAATAGGTCGAGGAGTGAAGCTTGCTGGTCCACTCGATCAGGGAGGCGGGTCAGGAAAGTGACAGTTTGTGAGAGAGAGTGCACCAAGGAGAAATTATACGTGCCGTTACCAGCTGCGTCTGTATATCTGGAGAATCCAAGACAGTCACGGTGATGGGCATTAAACTCCCCAAATACATGTATTTAGGCACTCGAGTCAATTGACAGTGCTGTATCTATGCGTTCAGAGGCAAAGTTAGGCAGGGTACAGTCCTGTATTGAAGGAGAACGGTATATGAAATGTAAGTAACTAACACTGTGCTGCAGAGTCAATCTAAAGCACATGTAGGCTTGGTCATCTGATTCTAGCCTATGTTCTCTCGTCAAGGGGTGGGTGTTCCGAACATAAACTCTTAGCCCGTGCATATGTTAGTCAGGATGAGGGGTTTAAATTAGATAAAGACAATTGTGCACTGCGCAATAATATATAAGTTAAAGACTGGTATATATTTGCATATGTATGCATGTGTGTATATCCATATAGTATATATATATATATATATATATATATATATATATATATATATATATATATATATATGTGTGTGTATATATATGTTGATGTGTGTATTTGTGTGTATTTATATCGATATATTTGCAGACACACTTGCTAATCACAGAATTTCAATTTTAGGTATAGACCCCTAAAACATATTGACTACTAGACGAATACGTCCACCTACAGCAGATAATTGGATTTATCTAGTGCACATTAGTTTCTCTTTTCTTTTCCTTCTTTTTGTGTTCCGTTTATCGTACATACTTGATGTGTATGAGACAGGCCACCACTGGCGTTCAAAGTGAACACCCATACACACAGATTTAACTAAAGACCGTTTCTGTTCCCGTCTTTTCTTATTTCTTTTCTTTTCCTTCCTGTTACATGTGTACCGGAAATAAAACACACTACAAGCACTCCCATATATGACCTTGAGAGGCGACCCCTGTGGCCGGTTTGTTAATAATATTAATTTTAGTTACCAGTTTTCAAGAACCCTGTTCACACTTTATAAAAGGCTTGAAGAAGGGATGGTTCCCCAAAACTTCCTATAGTCTAACCCCCCCCCCCAAGACAATAGCCCAACTTTACTTTACTTTGCTTCTAAAACTGACACGAAATTGTAAGTTTATTTGTTTATTCATTCTTATTTTTTTTTATTCACTATTAGTTCTTTTACTCCTAATTGTGCGCTGGTGATTTCCCGTTGACTGATTACACGTATGTGTATATATATATATATATATATATATATATATATATATATATATATATATATATATATATATATATAAATATATATATATATATAAATATAAATAAATATATATATATATGAATATAAATAAATATATATATATATATATATATATATATATATATATATATATACAGAAACACCACATACTTTCAAAAAATATTAGACGTTTAGACAAATTATTTATCAAGGTGGATAAAACAAGAAACTTTTACAAGATGGGCAAAACGTATTAAAACCAATTAACAAATCTAACAAAAAATACAAAAAGCAAGAAACCTCGATATTTTCAAGGAAATTTACCTGGAGAGTAAAAAATAACTGATAAAGTACAGATTAGCGAAGGAACACAAACCAGATTTCTAATTAACTCAACCAGGTCTGAAATTAGAAAAATCAGCAAAATTATCATTGAAAATACGAATAAAACCATTAAAAAAGCGGCATCTAAACCAATGGATTAACACCAAACGTACAATTCATTAGTTTAATGAAATCAGGTGTGCTTTCATCCAATTCGATATAATAGACAACTACTCTTCAATTACAAATCAGTTATTTCACAAGGTATTAGACTTCGCAATATTACATACGGATATTACCAGTGAAGAAATAGATATCATCTATAAGTACCGTAAGACAGTACTGATTTGTAATAATGAACAATAGATGAAAAAAGATTCTACGGACTCATTTGATGTAGCGATGGGTCAACTTGATCGTGCTAAAATGTCCCATTTGGTGGGAGTCTTTATTTTATATAAGCTTAATGAATCAGGCGTGACTAACGTTAAAGATATAGGACTGTATATGGATTACGGATATACCACTAGCTCTAAAGCTGAAAGAATTAAAAAGTTTATACACGAAACTATCAAAAAAATTAGGACTCAAAGTTGAGATAGCAGCAGGAATTTAAATTACCAATTTCTTCGATTGTACATCTAACCTTAACTATGGCACATATAAACAATATGTGAAAGAAAACTATGCCTCAATATATGTTACTCCCAAGTCAAATCATCCCCATTCTATTATTAAACATATTCCAATATAAATTAGCCAATAAATTAGCAATAATTTTCAATAACAATAGTTACACATACGGCAGCGCTTTAAAAAATGGTTATGTTAACATTAACTCTAACCCAATTCTAATCCTAACCCTAACCCTAACACTAACATTGAGAATCACAACAGTAATAAGAGCATAAAAAGGAAAAAATAGAAGCAGGAAAATTTCTAACTCAGACATAATTTACACGGGTCGTCTAAATTTCTACATGTACTGGCCTGTCGTATTATTTTCCATTCAATTATTGGTGAGCGTCCATTTTCTTGGAGCTTCCAATAGTAGTTTGCTAGTGCTGTTTTAATTCGACGTTCTCTGTTTTTAAATGTGCCTTTGTGGTTGTAATATCTGGTTTTAAAATTTAGAGAGGTCATACCCACGTAGTACTACTGAAATCCTAAACTTTAAAGATCCCCAAAATCTATCAAACTGTAGATGTGAGATAGCAAACAGCTTCCTGCACAGAATAAAATCTACCCTAGGCTAAAAATACATGAACAAAAAAAACAACAAAAACAAACAAATAAGTAAAAAAACTAAACTAAAACCTAAAAACTTAAAAACTAAAAGCTAAAATAGAAATACAAGGAACCACGTGTTAAAATAAGGTCACCAATTATATTGACACAACAAGGAAGCAGAGATAGGCCACTCTATAGAAAACAGAACAATAAAATAAGAACTAGTAAGTAAAACACACAGAACTTTTGTTTGTGAGAAGACCAACGATTGGCTAAGAATCTGATTCGTTAACTAGCTAGTCGTGTATATAAAAACGCCCGAAAATAAAGCATTTTAGCCTGACGATTCTCCCCGGGGATGAAACGCGAGAGCCTCTGTGTAGCTTAATTGCCATAAATATATTTTCATAACATACTACCTAGCTCTATTTACGTATCGAGCACTGTTGAAGTAAATACTGAAAACAATTGATACATAAAAAATATATCTTGTAACATTTTATGTAGATACATGAAATAGTAATACATACATACATACATACATACATACATATATATATATATATATATATATATATATATATAAGAAAGTTTGAACTTTTAAACTATGTATATATATACATATGTATGTATATATATGTACGTATATATATATGTATGTATATGTATATATATATGTATATACATATATGTATGTATATATGTATATATATGTATATATATATATATATGTATGTATATATGTATATATATGTATGTATATACGTATATATATGTATGTATACATATATATATATATATATATATATATATATATATATATATATATATATATATATATATATAAGAGGTCTGTACAAGTAGCTGTGTGCGTATGTATTTTAAGTAAAAGTGATGATAGCGCTCGTTGTCTTCTTGCTGATAGCGGCCAAGTTGAAGCCCCTCCCATGTTCGTCGATATAAACACAGCTGGGCGACGAGAGTGTTAAGACCTCCCCAAACACTTCAGCTCCTTCGACCGTTGCTTATTTGCATAGGAGAAAAACAAAAACACCCTTAATAGGTCGATTGTACTTAAAAAGACATTTAGCGCTCGGCTTCGCAAATATACACCACCTTTCCCAGCATCTAACCCTAACCCTAACCCATCTCCGTCCACCTCATTTCCTCGCCATCGATCTCGACCCTACCGCACCACAAAGCATTACTCCGCACTTAATTTAGCCTTCTAGCTTTTTTAAACAACAAAAAGTAAAATTATCGCTTAATCCTTTCTTAATTGTATTTGCATTTCTTTACTGTTTTCTCCCTTTAACCTAGCTTTAAAAAAAATGGACGGCTTTACTCACGTCTAACCCAACAAACACAACTTACACATTTATTGAGATCAGCCTATATGTTAATGTAAAGTGTTACAACTAAGATTGTATAGCGCCAGTATATTTCGAGTTGAATGCCTACTGAACTTGAAAGACATTGGTGCCAAATGTTCTAGCTGTCCATGTGTATCTACTCAACTTTAAAATATGCAACAACATAAAAATAGTTATAGAATTATTATATAGCGAGCCTTACTGAACTTTTCAGCTTTCGAATACGCAACGATGTTGAATAGTCATTGAATAATTATATAATGCTACTTATGTAACATGTGGGCTTTAAAGTAAACAATGATGTTAAATAGTGGCGGGGTGATTATACAGTGCTACTTACGTACCTTCACAGCTTTTGAATATGCAATGGTGTTAAATAGTAGTGGGATAATTATTTAGTGTCTTTTACGTACATTTCCAACTATAAAATACATAATGATAGATGGGGAGGTACTGTTGCCACATCTGGGGAGGTGCTGCTCAGAGCACTATTTCCTGCCTTGACAGAGTACAAAACCGACTTCGAAATCTAGTGGGCGATGTCCTCCTCTCCTCCTTACAACCTCTTTCTCACAAAAGAGACGTTGCTAGTCTTTCTCTACTCTATCGTTATTTTAATGGCAGGTGCTCGGCTGAGCTTCAATTCATGCCCCCCCCCCTGTAAAATATTCACAACAAAACCCTGTCTAGCTACAACCACTGTCAATAATTTCCCTTTCTCCCTCTCTGTACCTCCAACAAAGTTTATTTCCAATAACTACCCGTCTGTGGAACTCAACACCGCGAAGCTGCTTCCCAACTGACTACAACATTGTCGTTTCAAGTCCAATGTAAACAAATTATGGTACTACTCCAGAAAAAGCGCCTAATTTCCGTGACTGCTCGGCCGCAGCGATCAGACAGGTCGCGGAAGCGTCCGAGAGCTACCGAGACGAAAACGAGGCTGTAAACAAAACTGGAAAAAAAAACTGACCAATCAGGTTGCTGCAAATCAGGTTATAGCAAGCAGCCGATAATAATTGGAAGGAATCTCTAATCAAAACAAAAAATGAATTTCCAGCAGTTGTGTCAGACCTTGGAATCTCCGGAGCAGGTGATGCAGTTGGAGATGCCCCACCCAATTCGTCTCGACAGCCTCGTTTTCGTCTCGGCAGCTCTCGGGCGCTTCCGCGACCTGCCCGATCGCTGCGGCCGAGCAGTCACGGAAATTAGGCGCTTTCTCTGGAGTAGTACCCACATTATTGTTAAGACGCCCACCTAAATAATTAAATTCTGCGAAAATTCCACCATAATAACCGATCACCCCAGCGTTGTCTCACCGTCCACCTGACACTCATTATCCCTTATCCGGGCCTTAATAAGGGATTACTCATTTAGTAAAAACAAAAACAAACAAAAGAAGCTCCTCAGCTTTAGAATAGGCAATGCTGTAAAATAGTAGTGGACTGATTATATAGCGTCTCTACTGCATCTCATTAGCTTTAGAATACGCCATCTTAAATGATAGAATGATAAAATGCTAAGAACTTATGGAACAACAACTGCTCGATGATTTTTTTATAGAATTAATACATTAAGATTATAAATATTATGCATGGTCATCAATTTATGCATGCATCAAGCCACTATGAAGGACGGACGAAAATCAAGATGGCGGCCATAACAATGTTCACACGTGAGAATCCGGATATAACCATTAAGAATATCACCGAAGGAATATCCAGCATTTACTCTCACGATACTAACATATTTATTTAAAAAAAGGAAAAAAAGGTGGTCGAAATATAAATATCAACGTCGATAAAGACAATAGTTCGAGGAGAATAACGTAAATAATTCCATACAGAAATATTTCAAACCAAAAACAATAACCAATCTGAAATATGAAACTTCCTGATATTTGCATATTGGTTTTAAAAAATGGCGTTTTATTAATTAACTATAATTTGTTGTTATTTATTGAATAAAATATATTTACCCCCCCCCCCTCCGTCCCCATAAAAGAATCTGAGAAATATTGTCAAATACTGATGGCCAGTGTTTGTGTAAAAGAAAAACACATGATACAACTAAACTGCCATCTGTTGGCTCTCTCTTTATTTCTCTCCCCCTCTCTATCTATTTATGTCTGTATCTGTCTCTTTGCTTCTCTTTCTCTCACATTATTGTTTTATAAATAATTTGACTTGTTTTGGTTTGTCTTCGCAATGGCAGCCATGATTACTTATTTATTGTTGGTTTGAAATTGTATTTCTTGTCCTGGAATAAAACTTAAGCCGATTTAAAAAGAACATTTGTAAAAAAAAAAAAAAAAAAAAAAAAAAATTAAACTGATTGTGGATTTTTATTGGATTTTGTACTCTTTTTAAGTTTTACATGCGTCCTCGTATGTCTATGAGAGGATTTGTCCGTCGGTCGTTTGAAATGTCAGTTTTGTCGGTCTGTTATGTTTTAGTTTCAAATACCATCTTCTTTGCTCTATCCCGCTTACGCGTGAATATCATTTTTGTTGACAAACTTAAGTTTAACATAATATTTTCGTCACTTCATCACGCTTATGCTTGAAATATAAATTTCGTACATCTGTCACGCTTAAGTTTGAAATATCATTTTCGTCGATCTGCCATGTTTTAGTTTGAAATATTTTGTTTTTCTGTCACACTAAAGTTTAAAATAGATGTTTTATTTGTTTATCACGCTTACGTTTGAAATATAATTTTCCATGGTCTGTCTAAACTTTGATATATTATTTTCGTCGGTCTGTCACGTTTAAATTTGAAATATAATTTTCATCGGTCTGTAATGCTTAAGTTCGAAATAGAATTTTCGTTTATATGTCACACTTCATTTTGATATATAATTTTTGTTAGTCTTTCAGGCTTACATTTAATATATCATTATTTTTATTGGTCTGTCACAGGTTTGATAGCATTCCCATCGCTAAAAGCTCTTGTTTATGGGATCAATCTCCTTGTTCTTAACGATTCAGAAACTTTTGTCTCAGAGTTGTTTCTGAATTGAATTGTGTCAACTACGCGACGCCATTAACATGTTCTTCGACAGTTGCAGTTATCCACCCTTGAAAAGAACTACTCCATTTAGCAAATAGTTATGTGCAAGCTACTCTTGGAAAAATGGACATATAATTTTATAAAAGTGGGTTCAATTTAGTAGTTAAAAGCTGTTCAGTAGGACATGGTAAAACCAAACTAGAATACACAAATCGAAGTGATTTTTGCCCCCAGAAGAAGGTGAAGTAGTTGGGGTAGGTGGTCTACGAGATAACGATGAGTGGAATACAAACGACGATCACAAGAGAAGCTTTTCAATGAGCATCAAACGAATAGTAATGCAGAGGATTATTATTATTATTATTATTATTTACTCACTAGGAGTTATCACACTGGTCATCGTCAGTGATCACCCACTGCCAAACAACCTGTGGTATTCCCTGGAGTCTGAGTGACAACAAGTCTCCTCAGACTTCCAGTATGCTCCACCTCTTTTCGTTCATCACCGCTGATGACCTTGCGGTATCGCAACAGCCACCTACCACCGATTTCACGGTGATAAGGGCCATTGGTCTCCTCTGGGGCCCGAGTGGCAACAAGCCTCCCCACGGTCCCAGAGCTGTCCGCGCTCTTCCAGTGGAGGTCTGGTTTGCGCTTTCCCTCCTCGACCCTCTGTTCATAATTTTAGTGGCGTTAGCCTATGCTTGCGCCTCTCTCGTGCGGTTGTATTTTCCCCGGTTCTGTTGTCTTGTGCTTCCATGTGTTTGTTCTCCATTCGTTGCTTATGTGGGTTGGTTTCCGCATTCGAGGACATTTCTCAGGATTGTAGCTGTTTTGATCATTACTGTCCTTTGTATGGTCACAGTTATCCCTTTGATTCCTATTTCTCCTAGTCTTTTCTCCATGTTTTTGGGGACTGTTCCTAGTGCTCCTATGATTATTAGCTTGCTGCATTCACTTATTATATGATTTATCGTTTCGTCTCTTTGTCCACACAATTGGCATTTGCTGTTTTCCTGGGTTTTATCTATCTTTGCTTTAATAAAGTTTGTCCTAATCGCATTGTTCTGTGCAGCCGTCAGCAGAGATTCCGTTTCTCTGTTCAAGTGTCTTTTTCTTAGCCATGCCCAGCTGTTTTCATTGGCTTCATCGCTTGTGAGTCTTATAAAGCGTCCATGTAGTCGTTTTTCTTCCCACTTTTCCTTTCTTGTATTTTTGTTTCTGGTTTCAGTGCTTCCGGAGTTGTTTGTTGGGCTGGTGTCTCTTGTCGTGGTGATCAGTCTTTCCGTGTTCTGTGTTACATATTATTATTATTATTATTATTATTATTATTATTATTATTATTATTATTATTATTATTATTATTATTATTATTATTATTATTATTATTATTATTATTATTATTATTATTATTATTATTATTATTATTATTATTATTATTATTATTATTATTATTATTATTATTATTATTATTATTATTATTATTATTATTATTATTATTATTATTATTATTATTATTATTATTATTATTATTATTATTATTATTATTATTATTATTATTATTATTATTATTATTATTATTATTATTATTATTATTATTATTATTATTATTATTATTATTATTATTATTATTATTATTATTATTATTATTATTATTATTATTATTATTATTATTATTATTATTATTATTATTATTATTATTATTATTATTATTATTATTATTATTATTATTATTATTATTATTATTATTATTATTATTATTATTATTATTATTATTATTATTATTATTATTATTATTATTATTATTATTATTATTATTATTATTATTATTATTATTATTATTATTATTATTATTATTATTATTATTATTATTATTATTATTATTATTATTATTATTATTATTATTATTATTATTATTATTATTATTATTATTATTATTATTATTATTATTATTATTATTATTATTATTATTATTATTATTATTATTATTATTATTATTATTATTATTATTATTATTATTATTATTATTATTATTATTATTATTATTATTATTATTATTATTATTATTATTATTATTATTATTATTATTATTATTATTATTATTATTATTATTATTATTATTATTATTATTATTATTATTATTATTATTATTATTATTATTATTATTATTATTATTATTATTATTATTATTATTATTATTATTATTATTATTATTATTATTATTATTATTATTATTATTATTATTATTATTATTATTATTATTATTATTATTATTATTATTATTATTATTATTATTATTATTATTATTATTATTATTATTATTATTATTATTATTATTATTATTATTATTATTATTATTATTATTATTATTATTATTATTATTATTATTATTATTATTATTATTATTATTATTATTATTATTATTATTATTATTATTATTATTATTATTATTATTATTATTATTATTATTATTATTATTATTATTATTATTATTATTATTATTATTATTATTATTATTATTATTATTATTATTATTATTATTATTATTATTATTATTATTATTATTATTATTATTATTATTATTATTATTATTATTATTATTATTATTATTATTATTATTATTATTATTATTATTATTATTATTATTATTATTATTATTATTATTATTATTATTATTATTATTATTATTATTATTATTATTATTATTATTATTATTATTATTATTATTATTATTATTATTATTATTATTATTATTATTATTATTATTATTATTATTATTATTATTATTATTATTATTATTATTATTATTATTATTATTATTATTATTATTATTATTATTATTATTATTATTATTATTATTATTATTATTATTATTATTATTATTATTATTATTATTATTATTATTATTATTATTATTATTATTATTATTATTATTATTATTATTATTATTATTATTATTATTATTATTATTATTATTATTATTATTATTATTATTATTATTATTATTATTATTATTATTATTATTATTATTATTATTATTATTATTATTATTATTATTATTATTATTATTATTATTATTATTATTATTATTATTATTATTATTATTATTATTATTATTATTATTATTATTATTATTATTATTATTATTATTATTATTATTATTATTATTATTATTATTATTATTATTATTATTATTATTATTATTATTATTATTATTATTATTATTATTATTATTATTATTATTATTATTATTATTATTATTATTATTATTATTATTATTATTATTATTATTATTATTATTATTATTATTATTATTATTATTATTATTATTATTATTATTATTATTATTATTATTATTATTATTATTATTATTATTATTATTATTATTATTATTATTATTATTATTATTATTATTATTATTATTATTATTATTATTATTATTATTATTATTATTATTATTATTATTATTATTATTATTATTATTATTATTATTATTATTATTATTATTATTATTATTATTATTATTATTATTATTATTATTATTATTATTATTATTATTATTATTATTATTATTATTATTATTATTATTATTATTATTATTATTATTATTGTTGTTGTTGTTGTTGTTGTTGTTGTTGTTGTTGTTGTTGTTGTTGTTGTTGTTGTTGTTGTTGTTGTTGTTGTTGTTGTTGTTGTTGTTGTTGTTGTTGTTGTTGTTGTTGTTGTTGTTGTTGTTGTTGTTGTTGTTGTTGTTGTTGTTGTTGTTGTTGTTGTTGTTGTTGTTGTTGTTGTTGTTGTTGTTGTTGTTGTTGTTGTTGTTGTTGTTGTTGTTGTTGTTGTTGTTGTTGTTGTTGTTGTTGTTGTTGTTGTTGTTGTTGTTGTTGTTGTTGTTGTTGTTGTTGTTGTTGTTGTTGTTGTTGTTGTTGTTGTTGTTGTTGTTGTTGTTGTTGTTGTTGTTGTTGTTGTTGTTGTTGTTGTTGTTGTTGTTGTTGTTGTTGTTGTTGTTGTTGTTGTTGTTGTTGTTGTTGTTGTTGTTGTTGTTGTTGTTGTTGTTGTTGTTGTTGTTGTTGTTGTTGTTGTTGTTGTTGTTGTTGTTGTTGTTGTTGTTGTTGTTGTTGTTGTTGTTGTTGTTGTTGTTGTTGTTGTTGTTGTTGTTGTTGTTGTTGTTGTTGTTGTTGTTGTTGTTGTTGTTGTTGTTGTTGTTGTTGTTGTTGTTGTTGTTGTTGTTGTTGTTGTTGTTGTTGTTGTTGTTGTTGTTGTTGTTGTTGTTGTTGTTGTTGTTGTTGTTGTTGTTGTTGTTGTTGTTGTTGTTGTTGTTGTTGTTGTTGTTGTTGTTGTTGTTGTTGTTGTTGTTGTTGTTGTTGTTGTTGTTGTTGTTGTTGTTGTTGTTGTTGTTGTTGTTGTTGTTGTTGTTGTTGTTGTTGTTGTTGTTGTTGTTGTTGTTGTTGTTGTTGTTGTTGTTGTTGTTGTTGTTGTTGTTGTTGTTGTTGTTGTTGTTGTTGTTGTTGTTGTTGTTGTTGTTGTTGTTGTTGTTGTTGTTGTTGTTGTTGTTGTTGTTGTTGTTGTTGTTGTTGTTGTTGTTGTTGTTGTTGTTGTTGTTGTTGTTGTTGTTGTTGTTGTTGTTGTGATGATGATGATGATGATGATGTACTCACTGATAATCACCAATGGAGTTCCTTGGAGTCTGAGTGACAACAAATTTCCCAAGATTTCCAGTGCTCTTCACCTCTTTCGATAACTACTGCAAATGAATTTGCATTATCACAACAAACGCTTGTTATATTATGACGGGCCCTGTATTTCAAACGGGTAGATTAACTAGTATCAAATAGCTAGTTTTGTTATTCGAAAAATAGGTTTTGTTTCTGGACTCAGAAATGAGTCAGAGAAGTGTTTGATTCAGGAGTAGTCAAAACAAATCTAGAAACCTGACGTGACCTTTGAGTCAGAGATCAGAGTCAGTCGTTTTTGTCCCCATATCGTTGCGTGGGAAAAATAATTACGTCACCACAGAAAAACAATAACTTAGTTTTAGAATCAGTCTGTGCCTAGAAGCGAAAGTGTGCAGATCGGTTGCGAAAATGTAGCCGGTAAACGGGCAGGGCCCCGCTGTGGGAGGGCCAAAAGATATCCCCAGAAGAAAAGAAAATAGCCCGAGTGTGAGAGAATCGAAGCCGGAATCCCCCTGACGACAACCGAACCGAGGAGTAAGAAAATGGTGTGTTGAGAAATAAATAAAATTGTGTGAAATATTCCCTCAAGAAAACCCGTGTCTCGTTTGTTCCTTTTGTCTGAGACATACTTCTTCCTTTGATCGAGACGACACAGCAGCGGAGACTAGACGAATCACAGGCCAGAGAAGGGAACAGAGATCAAGGTAACCTTTGAGATTCATTTGAGATTTGTTTGAGAACTGTTTTAAAGACGTTAAGATACGTAAAAATGAAAAGATTCGTAATTGAAAAAGGCTTGAGATGCCGTGAAAATATTTGTAATTGAAAAAGGCCTGAGATGCCGTAAACGGTAGTGGTTTGAACAGAGGACGTTTATTAAAAAAAGGTTGAGATGACGTGAAAAGATTCGTAATGAAAAAGGCCTGAGATGCCGTTAAAAGATTTGTAATTGAAAAAAGGCTGAGATGCCGTAAGTTGATGAGTGAAGATTTAGGACTGTGTTTACGAAATTTATAGAGAAAAAGTGATATACAAGTCGAATCTTATAGAGTAAAATGACTTATAGAGTAAAATGAAAACGTTTAATGAAAATGACTATGAGAATGTCTAGATGTAGATTGTATCATCGGAGGTGCTGGGGGAGAGATTGAGATCACCATTAATCGTCTCGTGAACGTTACGCGTTATTTTCGGCCGGTGAGGTGATTTTGGAGAAATGCCTCAGTCCGGAAAGATTTCTGCCTGAAGTAATAAAGAAGTTCTCTCTCCCCCCCTGTAATGTAACATCCCCTTAATTGGTTGCCGTGACCTGCTATTTCCACAAGAAATAGGTTGAAACGAACCGCGTTACCACAACGGAAGTCTTGGGGTCCAGAAGCGAAGACAGAGACGGAGAGAGAGAGAGTGTTGTCAACGAACAGTGAGTACCTCGTAATTTTTATGTTGAATAGATAAATTTTAAAGAAAAAAAAAAGGAACTCTTACGAAGAAAGTAATAGAAAAAGGAAGAAAAAAAAAAAAAGGAACGAGACACGAGGGAAAAATTGTTAAGATTCACAAAAAAAAGAAAGAAAAAAGGAAAGAAAAGAACGCACGCACACACAATTATTAGATTACGCAGAAAGAGATTTTGTTAATTGTTAAGATTCACAAAAAAAAAAAATGAACAAAAAAAAAAAAAAGGGAAAAGAACGCACGCACACACAATTATTAGATTACGCAGAAAGAGATTTTGTTAATTGTTAAGATTCACAAAAAAAAAAATGAACAAAAAAAAAAAAAAAGGAAAAGAACGCACGCACACACAATTATTAGATTACGCAGAAAGAGATTTTGTTAATTGTTAAGATTCACAAAAAAAAGAAAGAAAAAAGAAAGAAAAGAACGCACGCACACACAATTGTTAGATTACGCAGAAAGAGATTTTGTTAATTGTTAAGATTCACAAAAAAAAAGAAAGAGGAAAAAGAAAGACACGTTTTGTTAGTTGTTAAGATTCACAAAAAAAAAGAGAAAGAGGAAAAAGAAAGACACATTAAAACAATTGTTAAGACTTTGTAGGAAAAGTACATTCTAGTTAGAAAGAAAAGGACGATTTGCCGTAATTATGTTTTTTTTGTGTTGTGTTTTAAGAATTTGTTGCTGTAATTTTTTTTTCTGGTTTGTGTTGGTGGGGGACAAAGGCGGTGACGGGCGAAAAAAAGAAGAAACGAGGGAGGTATGCAATTGAGAAAGAGAGGAAGAAGTGAAATGTTAAAAAAGGGTGGATGTGCTGAAATGGCATGTACACGCGAGGACGGAGTGTGCGTGTTAAGAAAAAAAAAAGAGAGAATGTGTTGGAAAGAGAGGGACAGAGACGGAGAGAGCGTGGAAAGAGAGGGACCGATGTGCCACCCTGTGGCCGATGTCTTTTGTTTTTTGGAATGTGTGTGCGTCCTAGAAAGAGAGAGAGAGAAAGAAGAGAGAAGAATTGAAATGTTAAAAGAGATTGTTTAAAAAAAAATGTGCGCGCGAGGTCGGAATATGCGTGTTAAAAGGAGAGAGGGAGAGGGAGAGAGAGGGAGAGAGAGAGAGAGAAAGAAGGCGCCCGTGGGCCTTGAAAACTGCTATGAAGGTGGCAGAAAAATAACGACGACAACGACGGGTGATCTGGTGGCGTCCGGGCTGGAGTTTGGCGGCATGTCGGCCCGCTGTGTCGGGCGCTGTTCTCTTTTCCCTTTCTTTTTTGAATTGTATTGTATTGTGTTATGGAGATATGTTCTCCATTGGTTCTGTCGGTTTCGGTTTTATTTTTTTGTTGTTGTTGGGTGGAATGAATTTTATTTTATTTTTTTTTTGATGTTTTTTGATGTTTTTTTGATGTATTTTGATGTATTTGTTACATGGAGGATTCCGGGTTTCCAATGCTTGAGTGAATGAGATTTTACTATTTAGAGGATGGTGAAATTTAAAAATGTAATTGAAAAAAAAAAAAACAGTTCTTAAATTGAATGAGTTTGGGTCAGCCGGGCGATTTGAGTTGATTAGGTTCGGGCAGCGGGAGTTGGTTTGGGTCGGATCGCGGAAACCCTTGGACAGGGTTGATTTTATCGGGAAAAATCCCCGTGTACAGAGTATGTACAGGCTTGGAAAGTCAATGAGGGATTCCCGGCGTTTGCTCGTATGCTCTCTTTTATAGAGTACCCATGGGTTAGTGGCGAGGCTTGTGGTAAAGCCTGCATACGTTAAAATTGCGAACGGGAGAATGACGGTGATGGTCATTCTGTGGGACCACGAGAAAAGGAAGGTGGTCAGTTATGGAGATTGTTGTTTTTGTGACCCAGGTGTGCCCAACTGCGCCGATAGAGTGTGTGAAAGTTGTGTAAAATGTTAAGCTTTGAAATTGTGGTCCCATTGTTTTTTGTGGATTTTGGATGTTTGCCGACGAGTGTGCTGCGAAGATACCCCACCCCCTCACCGCATAGATAAGGACACGGGAAGGGAACGCATAGAATTGGTGTCTGCTCAACACCAGTGGGGATGGAGTTAAGCTGGGGTGTGGTGTGACCCGGGTGCGCGCGTCGGGGCGGATAGAACCATGGGGATCGATTTAAAAAAAAAAGAGGTACCGGGTGTTAATTGGATTTAATTATAAGATTATAGGTTGGGCCTAGTTTGTGGTCATTCGGCGTGTTCCGGGAGCAGGATGATTCGATGTGACATTTCGCTCAATACCGTATCGACTAGATAGATCCATGGGATGGGGTCCTCCACGTTTAATGAACAGGGCTGGGAGCTAGAGACATGGGTGATTGTTCGCGGACGTTTGCGCCGGGGCACTGGAATGTTCGAAGTATATGGTCCAGATTAGACAGTGGTAGGAAAACGGTACCTCTTGTAATTTTGAGAGGCTGACCATTTAAGTTTACAGGTTAAGGAAAGGGGTTTCTGTTTTTGCGCCCCCATATCGCGGCAATACGCCCGATCAGCAATCGGTCGTGTACCGATGATTAGATGAAAATGTGCGTGTGTATTTAAAAAAAAAAAAAGTGTTGGTGATGGATTTGGATATTTGTGTAAATTTCTTCAGGGAAGAAATTTTGAAAGATAAGGTGGAGAGGAGTGTTATATTATGACGGGCCCTGTATTTCAAACGGGTAGATTAACTAGTATCAAATAGCTAGTTTTGTTATTCGAAAAATAGGTTTTGTTTCTGGACTCAGAAATGAGTCAGAGAAGTGTTTGATTCAGGAGTAGTCAAAACAAATCTAGAAACCTGACGTGACCTTTGAGTCAGAGATCAGAGTCAGTCGTTTTTGTCCCCATATCGTTGCGTGGGAAAAATAATTACGTCACCACAGAAAAACAATAACTTAGTTTTAGAATCAGTCTGTGCCTAGAAGCGAAAGTGTGCAGATCGGTTGCGAAAATGTAGCCGGTAAACGGGCAGGGCCCCGCTGTGGGAGGGCCAAAAGATATCCCCAGAAGAAAAGAAAATAGCCCGAGTGTGAGAGAATCGAAGCCGGAATCCCCCTGACGACAACCGAACCGAGGAGTAAGAAAATGGTGTGTTGAGAAATAAATAAAATTGTGTGAAATATTCCCTCAAGAAAACCCGTGTCTCGTTTGTTCCTTTTGTCTGAGACATACTTCTTCCTTTGATCGAGACGACACAGCAGCGGAGACTAGACGAATCACAGGCCAGAGAAGGGAACAGAGATCAAGGTAACCTTTGAGATTCATTTGAGATTTGTTTGAGAACTGTTTTAAAGACGTTAAGATACGTAAAAATGAAAAGATTCGTAATTGAAAAAGGCTTGAGATACCGTGAAAATATTTGTAATTGAAAAAGGCCTGAGATGCCGTAAACGGTAGTGGTTTGAACAGAGGACGTTTATTAAAAAAAGGTTGAGATGACGTGAAAAGATTCGTAATGAAAAAGGCCTGAGATGCCGTTAAAAGATTTGTAATTGAAAAAAGGCTGAGATGCCGTAAGTTGATGAGTGAAGATTTAGGACTGTGTTTACGAAATATATAGAGAAAAAGTGATATACAAGTCGAATCTTATAGAGTAAAATGACTTATAGAGTAAAATGAAAACGTTTAATGAAAATGACTATGAGAATGTCTAGATGTAGATTGTATCATCGGAGGTGCTGGGGGGAGAGATTGAGATCACCATTAATCGTCTCGTGAACGTTACGCGTTATTTTCGGCCGGTGAGGTGATTTTGGAGAAATGCCTCAGTCCGGAAAGATTTCTGCCTGAAGTAATAAAGAAGTTCTCTCTCCCCCCCCCCTTTGCTCTCGTTACGTTTAATTGAACGTGTTATGCAACAGCTTACCATCGATTTATCGTTGGCAATGACCATTACCCGTCTCTGGGATTTGGATGGCAATGTCCCAGTGCTCTTCGCACCTTCCAGGAGGTCTGATTAGTGCTATCCCTCCTCAATCTTTCCACCCTCCTTAATCCTTCACGACTGTTTTGTGTGGTATCAGCCGGGGCTGGTGCCATAACTTTTCTTTTGGGGAGGGGTTAGTTTATTGAAATCATCATCATCATCATCATCATCATCATCATCATCATCATCATCATCATCATCATCATCATCATCATCATCATCATCATTATTATTATTATTATTATTATTATTATTATTATTAATTTTATTATTATTATACAGGTAAGCATCAGTGATTGTACATTGACAATAACAAGTAGTGATTTCTAAGAGTCAGAGTGACAACAAGTCTTCCCAGGCTCCTAGCAATCTCCACCTCTTTCGATAACCATTGCAAATTGCGTTATCGCAACATCCGCTTACCATTCATTTCCTGCTGGCAACGGCCATTTGTCTTTTCTAGGATTTGGGTGGCAATAACTCACCCCATGTGCTAGTACTCTTCGCACCCTTCTAGTGGAAGTCTGGTTAGGTCTCCACTCCCAAGTCTTTCCATCTTCCTTGACCCTTCACGAATATTTTGTGTGGTATCAGCCGAAGCGAGTGCTATCCCATTGTGTGAATGTCTAGAGAGTATGCAGTTTCAGTTCCCTTGGGTTCATGTGGTGGTGTTATTTCTATGTTTTTATTTTATTTCTATTGGTCCTTCAATGTGATTGGTTAGCACTCGCAGTTTATTTGGGTCAGTTTCCGCATTCACGTATTCTCCTTAAGATTTCAGCTGTTTTCATCATTGTCGTTCGTTGTATACTTTCAGTCTTCCTTCAGATTCCAATTTCTCCCAGTCTTTTTTCAGGATTGTTCTTCTTGTTCCTATTCTTATTATATCGACTTTCTTCATGTCCTATATTAAGTTCCGTATATTTCCTTCGTTTTTTTTGTCTTCTTAATCTTCAATCTGTGTTTTGCTGGGACGGCAAAACTTACGATTTGGCAGTTTTTTCTTTCTCATTGATTATTATAATACCCGGTCTCCTTGCTTAACTGGGTTTAAGCTGTTAATACCTCCATGTCCCAAAAGATTTTGTGATTTTCGTTTTCTCATGTCGTCTCCGGTTTGTTTTTGTACCAATTGTCTGCATGTTCAAAATGCAGTCTTTTTCATCGTTTCCAATGGTTTACCGTTTTTAAAGAGTCGTCACTGTTCTTGTATATTTTTTGGGTTAGTTTGCTGCATTCGCTTATTATTTGATTTACTCTTTATATACATCCTCTGCTTTTACTGTTTTCCTGTCTTTTGTATATTTTAACTTTGATATAGTTTGTTATAATCGCATTGTTCTATGCAGCTGTCAGTAGCGATTCTGTTTCTCTGCTGCAGTGTCCTTATCGTAGTGACATCGAGGTGTTTTTGTGAGTCATTCTTCTGAATCGTCCATTTCTCTTCTTACTTCTCTTTGCCTTGTTCATGTTGACGGTGGCTCTTGCTGCAGTGATCAGACTTTCTGTATTATGACTTATCTATTATTATTTACTCACTAGGAGTTATCACACTGGTCATCGTCAGTGGTCGCCCACTGCCGACAACCTGTGGTATTCCCTGGAGTCCGAGTGACAACAAGTCTCCTCAGGCCTCCAGTATGCTCCACCTCTTTTTCGTTCATCACCGCTGATGACCTTGCGGTAATCGCAACAGCCTCCTACCAACGATTTCCCGCTGATAAGGGCCATCGGTACTCTCTGGGGCCCGAGTGGCAACAAGCCTTCCCAAGGTCCCAGAGCTGTCCGCGCTCTTCCAGTGGAGGTCTGGTTTGCGCTTTCTCTCCTCGACCCTCTGTCCATAATTTTCGTGGCGTCAGCCTATGCTTGCGCCTCTCTCGTGCGGTTGTATTTTCCCCGGTTCTGCTGTCTTGTGCTTCCATGTGTTTGTTCTCAATTCGTTGCTTATGTGGGTTGGTTTCCGCATTCGAGGACATTTCTCAGGATTGTAGCTGTTTTGATCATTACTGTCCTTTGTATGGTCTCAGTTATCCCTTGATACCTATTTCTCCTAGTCTTTTCTCCATGTTTTTGGGGATTGTTCCTAGTGCTCCTATGATTATTGGTGTTATACTGACTTTCTTCATGTTCCATATTCCTTTCAGTTCTCTGGCAAGTTCAGTATATTTGCTTCTTTTTTCCGTCTCTTTGATCTTCACTCTGTGGTCTGCTGGAACGGCAAAGTCAACGATTTTGCAGGATTTTTCTTTCTTGTTGATTATTATCATATCCGGTCTCCTTGCTGTTATGGGTTTGTCTGTTTGTACATTCATATCCCATATGATTTTGTGTTTTTCGTTTTCTAGTACAGTTTCTGGTATGTGTTTGTACCGTTTTTTTGCATATTCGAAATTCAGTTGTTTGCACATTTCCCGGTGTACTTCTTTCCCCATGCTGTCATGTCTGTTCTTGTATTCCCTTTGTGCTAGCTTGCTGCATTCACTTATTATATGATTCATCGTTTCGTCTCTTT
>OY744524.1:114247096-114269596 GCA_963556195.1 Sepiola atlantica | reverse complement strand
AAAGCAGTAATAACTCTATGTGTTAGCGACCCCGTTGCCTCCATTTAAAGAGCGTTTATTGCAGCCAAAAGATAAGAATTTAAAAACAACAATGCTATCGACTCTACACCGGAAGTGAATATTTAAAGATAATGGTGCCAGTGAAACTTCCGCCGGTTCCTTCCCCTTTCCCGCCTATAAGCATTTAATGCTTTGTTTTCTTTGTAAACACGGAGATTAATAAATGTCAAGATAGACAAACGATAAGTGAATTGAGGGAGAGTGATGAACAGATAAGGGAACGCAAGCTGATACGTGTAAATGTGTGTGTATATATATATATATATATATATATATATATATATATATATATATATATATATATAAATTCATAATAATTGTTATTAATAAATAGATATTTTTATATGCATATATATATATATATATATATATATATATATATGTTTAAATTCCCGAAACAGTTTTTCATGGTAAATAACTGATGATCCCTTAAATAATGTTAGAAGCAAACTAATATAATAAATGAAAAAGTTAAATTGACTTACATGAGTGATTTTCCACTGAACGACTTGGGACTTAAGGTTTTTATTAAAATATAGTTTTAATGGTTGAGAAACTTCCAAGACACTATATATATATATATATATATATATATATATATAGTGTCTTGAATATAGATTCCTGAATATGTTTATCAGCTGACGATAATCGGGACCAACCTCCCGCTTTGAAACCGACGGTACTGATGTTACATTGAATTTCTGTATTTTATAAATAAATATTTACGCTCTTAATCCTTCGAAATCTCGGATTTCTTAATTAATCGAGCACTCTGCTGGATTTTCCTGCCCTACCACACAGTACTTATATATATATATATATATATATATATATATATATATATATATATATATATATATATATATATATATATATATATATGTGTGTGTGTGTGTGTGTGCGTTTCGAACCCCAAATCCACCTATTATGGTCCTTGGAATTCTAACCATCAGACCACCGACCTGATCACGCTTTTAACTTTTAACTCGAAAGAAATGTCTTGTATATTAATGTAAAAAGAAGTAGTGTGATTCTAAAGAGGATATATATATATAGGCCATCAGGTGAATACAATCGCAACGTTTAGCCACACTGATGAGTCGTAGATCAGGAAACAGCTGTTTATGGATATATATATATATATATATATAGATAGATAGATAGATAGATAGAGAGAGAGAGAGAGAGAGAGAGAGAGATAGATAGATAAGAGGGTTGTTCAGTATTAGTGCAGTTCTAACGAGAGAAAAGTATATATGTAAACGTTTTATAAGTACTTCAATGGAATGTGCTCCGATGAACTTGCTGCTCCAACCCGACAAGTAGCTAAATCTCATCTCGTCACTGTTTAGGTTCCCATATTCTGGCGGGCTTTGTACTCTAATAACTTATTTTCTCGAACTGCTACCCTTTGGAATTGCTTTAGACTCTTGGCCTTTGGGCTAAGATCAAAGTGTAGTATCTGTTCCGATGGATACTGCACCCCATAGACTGGTATTGTCTTGGCCTTCGGGGCTTGATTTACGCCGGTCTATTGGTCTGTCTTGTGCAGTTCTAGGAGGTCCACCCTCCCAGGCTTCGCCTCCCCTCTTTGGGGAGGAGTAAGTTTATTGCTTACTGTCTGAGGCGCCCCTACAGGGGGCTGCCCAGGCAATTTTTAAACCCCACTTTCCCGACCCGACCTTGGGTCACATCTTACTTGTGGGAGTAAGATAAAAACTGGCCTTGTGCCTAACTCCTGGAGAGGAGTAAATCAATACCCTTTGGAATTGCTTTTTGTCTCCTGTTTCTCCAACTGTACCAACATGCAGAAATTTAAATGTAATGTGAACAACCATCTCATTGCACAACTCTCCACTTAGGATACCCTTATGGATATGGCTCTAACTTCACAGTAACCCCTTACGTCTTATTGGCAATGCCCCTTGTCTGGTATGAACTAAAGTAAAAAAAAAATCACATGTTTTATTATAGTTACGTGTTTGCTGTATGAGCCGCGGATGGTCTAATTTACCTTTGGATATATTTTGCTTTGATTCTTATTTTATACCAAACGTTTATCTATACATATTCATTTCTTACCTCTGACCATAGAAAAACATTGGTCTATTAAAAAACAACAACCTTGTATTTAAATGTTTTAAATACACTTTAATAGATGTTAAATGATTTTAATAGACTTTAATAGAAGCATCATCATGATCGTCAAATGCCTTTTTTACGTGTTTCATAAATGAACCGCGGAATGTTAAATTACACTTTAAGAAACTTTTTATTTGCTTACAATTTCTATAAATACAATTTCTATAAATACAATTTCTATGAATACAATTTCTATAAATACAATTTCTATAAATACAATTTCTATGAATACAATTTCTATGAATACAATTTCTATAAATACAATTTCTATGAATACAATTTCTATGAATACAATTTCTATGAATACAATTTCTATGAATACAATTTCTATAAATACAATTTCTATGAATACAATTTCTATGAATACAATTTCTATGAATACAATTTCTATAAATACAATTTCTATAAATACAATTTCTATGAATACAATTTCTATAAATACAATTTCTATAAATGCAATTTCTATGAATACAATTTCTATAAATACAATTTCTATAAATACAATTTCTATAAATGCAATTTCTATAAATGTAATTTTAAGTGTAATTTCACATTCCGCGGTTCATTTATGAAACACGTAAAAAAGCATGTGACGATCATGATGATGCTTCTATTAAAGTCATTTAACTTTTATTAAAGTCTATTAAAGTCATTTAACTTTTATTAAAGTCTATTAAAATCATTTAACTTCTATTAAAGTTTATTTAAAACAATTTCTATAAATACAAATTGCATTACTTGGTTTTCTTAAAGAAATACGATTAGCAGAGTTACATTTTTAATAGTATAATACCATTTTTCCTGTGTGTGTGTTTCTCGCCTATACGTAGCTTTGATAGATACATTTTAATTATTATTTTTGTTATTAATCGAATATTTATTTAAATCAAACATAAAATAATCGAAAACTAAAACGTATGTTTAAAAATCCTATTAAAACAAAAATAGTAGACATAACTATATCTTGAATTTCTTTTCTCTAAGCACTGCACCTGATAATATGTCTCCAACCAGACAACGCCGGGCGAATACAACCAACATTGAAAAATACGCTAAAATTAGTTATTGAAGAGAGAGAGAAACGCTACAGTAGGACCGCACCCTAATCTCAGCACCATCCACTCATAAGGTCGGCATAAAAAATATATATTTGGAACTATAAACAGCTTAGTGGGTAATAAAAAGGCAAGATTTAATGTTTTGCTTTCTAAAGTGGCAGAGATTTTAGTTGAGGTGTAAATAATGTTTCCTATTTTTTTCACTTTTTCCATTCTTTTTTATTTTAATTAGAAATGCTTTACTGTTTTAAAGTTTTTAACAATAAGTAAACAAGAAAAAAATGTTTAGCCATTAAGATAGATTTGCTGACTCTCGTTGCTGGTAAAGAATAGCCCAATGGTTACCGACTCGTACCGCCCAGCCAACAAAATGACGATTCTACAACCTCTCGCCAACGTTAGATGTGTTAAAATCGGGTCGTGTTCCCGACTATAAGCGAGTTCATAAAATCAAGCAATTGTTGCATGCAAAAACAGAGTAATAATTAACAAACAACAGGAGGTAGTTCAAATAAGGTTTATTGAACGTGTGTGTATGTGGGATGATGACGTGTGTGGTGTATGTATGTGTGTCGATAGAAACAGTTCTTGAAAAGAGTATGTGAAGAAATGAGTCCGGCGTGGGAAAGTCCTTGAAAACCGTATACAAAGAAAATGAGTTGAGAAATCTTACCGTTGTTGAACACGTGTTGACGGAGCGCTGGCGTCCAAGCGTCGTTCAGCGAGGCCAATTGAATAGAGAAGAGAGTGATTTTCCGTTTACACCGGTTTTTATAATCAGAAGAGCAGATAACTCTGGTGTCGCTTTTCAGCGCCACTTGTCGGTAAAAAAGCGACACCTAACGGCCAACCGGTACAGTTATGTTTGAAAGGAGGAGGTAACTGCTACAGATGCTTGTAAAATCGTGGCGTTAACATTTATTTGTAAACTCCCGACTGTGTCCCGGCACGTTACAGTCTAACATTGCAAATACGTTGTCTTGTAACATTACATTGTAGAGGACCGTACCAAATGGTCAGCATGTCCTTTATCGATATTGTCACTTATAGTAGTTGTAATAGTGATATGTAGCGTTCTCTCTCTCTCTCTCTCTCTCTCTCTCTCTCTCTCTTTAGATTTTAGTGAACAAATCAGGTATATACTGAGGTTTAGGCATTTTTGAACTTTCTTGATTGGAGCAACTTCGCTTCGGTTAATTTCGGGTTTTGTATAGCCTATTACTACGGTGTCACCTTGTCTTCTTTACCTTAAAATAATATGACCAATACGTTTTTTGATACATTTGCAGACTAACATCCTGCACTGCCGCCCCCAACCACCAAAGGCTATTCTCTTTTTTTAAAGATTATTATTTCATTTTATTATTTTTATTATTTTATAATTTAGAGTGGGGAACCTATTTTGTATATAAATTTAACGTAAAAATGATCCACAATTTCTGGTCTATTCTAGTGTTTTAGGGCAGTTAACACTTTTTTTACCACTAACACCAAGTCCACGTGGCTTACAGATAGAGTTAGGTTTGTGTTAGGTTTACAATTAGGTTTGATGACTACAACGAATGTTTTGAAAAATTATTTATTGGAATGTCCAACATCACAACATCGAGCTTTGTGAAAAAATACAAATTCTTTGCAAAGAATTTAATAGCTCCTGCTTTGTCTCTCACACGGTAATTTACCGTGAACATGATTACAATAAATAAAAAGGAATAACAAATAATATCGACTGTAAAAGAAAAAAAAAATCTGGTACAAATGATTGTCGAGTTATATTTTACAAAATTGATTTCATCTGTGCCTTTCTAATGTTTCGAGATAACATATCTCCAGTTAAACTCAACTTCTGTTTAATATACGTATTGTTTTTGTTTTTTTCTGCATAAATTAATCCCTGAATCAAAGTAAACCAATGCATATTTTGTTAGTTGGGAACTTTTGTGAAAACCAGTTGAGTAGTGTTTGCGTGATTTTTTTTCGTTCTCAGCCTTTTGGCTAAGATCAAAGTGTAGTATCTGTTCCGATGGATACTGCACCCCATAGACTGGTATTGTCTTGTCCTTCGGGGCTTGACTTACGCTGGTCAATGGGTCTGTCCTGTGCAGTTCTAGGAGGTCCACCCTCCCAGGCTTTGCCTTCTCGCCCTTTGAGAAGGGGTTAGTTTATTGCTAATCGCCTGAGGCGCCCCTACCGGGGAATGCCGACGGGGCTGTCCAGGCAATTTTTAAATGGCCAGAGTGCTCACCTCTCGAGCGCTGGCTTATCTAATCCCACTTTCCCGACCTTGTGTCACATCTTACCTTGTGGGAGGTAGATAAATAAAACCTGTTGAGTAGTGTTTGTGTGATTTTTTTTCGTTCTCAGCCTTTTGGTCGAGATCAAAGTGTAGTATCTGTTCCGATGGATACTGCACCCCATAGACTGGTATTGTCTTGGCCTTCGGGGCTGGATTAATGCCGGTCTGCGGGTCTGTCCTGTACAGTTCTAGGAGGTCCACCTTTGGGGAGGAGTAAGTTTATTGCTTACTGCCTGAGGCGCCCGTACCGGGAAATGCCGACTAGGCTGTCCAGGCCATTTTTAATGTCTAGAGTGCTCACCTTCTCGGGCGCTGGCTTTTCAAGTCCCACTTTCCCGACCTTGGGTCACATCTTACCTTGTGGGAGCAAGATAAAACTGGCCTTGTGCCTAACATCCCGGGGAGGTAAATAACCCGATAAAGAAAGAAAGAAACAGATATTCGCTCAGAAAGAGACGTGCGTTTTCGCGGAAGTAAAATCGCTATTACTGAAGATGATATGAAGGTAAAAATATCACAGCTCTCTTCGGGTCATCTGTGCATCTTCAAATCGTTTTAATGTCCAAGAAGACGAAGAACGGCTTTCATATGTCCCCCATTGTGTCGCCGGTATTAGTGTCACTCAACTGGCGCTGAATAGATTTGCAGACAGTGGCGTAAAAGACGCCACGGAAAACCTTCAGAAGACATGCGCAGTCATTGAATTTCATACCGATTAAACAACCAACCTACTTTACACGGATATGATACAACCGATACACATAGATAACATACCCACTCTTTCTTTCTGGCGTTCTTAATATATTATATCCTCTCAATTTTCAGTATTTACTTCAACAGCTCGATGCGTAAGTAGAGCTAGGTAGTAAGCTATGAAAATATATTTATGGCAATTAAGCTATACAGAGGCTCCCGCGCTTTATCCCCGGGAGAATCTTCATGCTTAAATGCATGGAGTAATTTTTGCCGGTTTTTTTTATATACACGGCTAGCTAGTTAACCAATCTTTGTTGCTATCTCAGCCAATCGTTGGGCTTCCCGCGAACAAAGTTATTGTCAGTGTTACTTCCTATATCCTGTTCTATTGTTCGGGTTTCTATAGATTGGCTTATATCCTGTTTTCTTTTGTTGTATCAATATAATGGGTGAATTTATTTTAACATGTGGTTCCTTGTATTTCTATTTTAGGTTTTAATTTTTAAATTGTTAAGTTTTTGTTTAGTTTTGTTTGTATATATATATATATATATATATATATATATATATATATATATATATATATATATATATATATATATATATATATATATATAAAAGTTAGTTGGTTTGTTTGTTTGACTGATAAACAACAATACGTTAACAATTAGAAATATACAAATTAGTCGTATAAAACTAACATTTAAAAAAAAAATTAATTATACAATTCAGATTTTTATTTGATTACATCTGGAGTAACTAGGCTTTACTTATTGATTCATATAATCGTTTACCGAGGATAAAATTAAAAACAAAAACTCATAATAAGATCAAACAGAACTTTTCTCAATCAATATTTGCGGATGAATTAAATGATGAAGTAAATGATATTATTGATTGTAAATGAGGATTTGTTTACAAAAATATCTGATTGATCATATAATGTCATTTACACGTATATCATAAAACAGCAAACCATTTTCTTTTATTAAAACCTGTAAGAACTATTAAACAACAGATTAATGTTTGTAGCTTTTGCTGTTGAAATATTCATCTGTTTTAACATATCTTCTTTATTTAAAGTTTATACACTGAGGATGCCTCGTGGTAGAATCGAATGTACTAAACAACGGTCAGTCAGTAAAGGAAAACACGCACACAAACAACGGTCATTCAATTTTAGGACCTTTTTAAGTGATACTTTTACAAATTGTGTTTATGGCGTAACGGTCCCAGTGTTAGACTGTTAATCGAAAGGGAGGTAAAAACGTTGATGTATTTTCGAGTCAAACCAAAGACTTACGTGACTTTCGCTTTTTGTACTGAACCCAATTTTTTCAAAATATTATTTAGACGAATGAATTTTATCAAATAAAACATTTAATGAAGAAATTGAATTCATCAAAAAGAAGTAAAATTTATTCGTAAACAAGTTCGCTATTTCTATGAATTACTTCCCTTTTTTCTTTACTATTTTGAAATTATTTACTATTCCTTATATATTAACACTGGAAGTATAACGCTCCAGAATGCGAATAAACAATAAATATAGCATTAGTTTTAAATTTTAATGTTTTTTAGGGGGGGGGGGAACTAATGTAGGTTTCGGTCGTACCTCTCTAAATGGTATAGTTTAAAAATGAATAATGTGCACATGTTACACACCCTGATGCCTTAATATTAACGCTCGTGGGCATGCACGTTTTCTCATATTTGAAAGGTGAATGAACCGTTATAAGAACAACACGTCTTTCTCCATCCATACGGACTACTACAAACTTACGGAACTATTATTACTTCTCACCGCTCTGAAGAGGCAATATTTCTCTTGCAAAATGATTAGCTAAAAGATTAAAGTAAAATATTAAAAAAAAAAAAATCTGTTCTGATTTTTTAAATTTTATTAATAACTATTGCATCTTATGCTGCCGTCGGACAGCTAGCCTTAACTCTTATCGACAAACAAGACTCTGAGGCATAAGCTTGTTTAAACCCAGATTTTATTGGTCATCGAAAAAGGTAAAAACGGAGATCCCTAAAATATCGGTATATTTAGGAAGATAGAGATTCCTCCATGAAAATCCGTGACTAAGCAGCTGGGAGATAGAGGACAGAACACCGGAAAGCTGCTCGCCCGGTGTCGAGGCTAAAAAATCCCTTACAAGAAGGAGGACCGAGAAAGGGAGATAAATCTAAGGGACTTATTCTAGGCTAGACAGAACACATCCAAACATGCTTTTATAGGCTTTTCACCTCATTTATATATATATATATATATATATATATATGTACATATATATATGTATATATATATGTATATATATATGTATATATATATATATACATATATATATGTATATATATATGTATATATATATATATGTATATATATATATATATATATATATATATATATATATATATATAGAGAGAGAGAGAGAGAGAGAGAGAGAGAGAGAAGGAGAGAAGAGAGAAAGAGAAAGAAAGAGAGAGAACAAGAGAGAGATAAGAAGAATGTATGTCTGCATTAGAGACGCACACATCGTTGACTCATACATAAAATGTTTGTGAAATTCCTTGAGATAAGATGTAAGCGAATGCACAAAATGTCTGCCAAACATTAGCGAAGAACGAGTTTTATATTTTAATAGTAGAAGCTATTTTATATATAGAGAAAGAGGATGAGAAAGAGAATGAGAGAGAGGGAGAGGGGGAGATTTTTTATCGAGTAAAATTGTTCAGCATACTAACCCTTTAGTAGATTATTTAATGTAGAACCCATGTAGATGGAGGAAAGGATTCGCCTTAAACGATTAATTTCATACAAGTTGCTAATATACTAATAGCTGGGACAAAGGGTGGCGATTCCTCTTCTAAATCGTATTACAGTATAAATGAATGCGATAAATCCGACTAGATTTGAACATACATTGATGAATATCCATTAAACTATTCGCTGTGTGTGTGATAGATCGATAGATAGATAGATAGATAGATAGAGAGAGAGAGAGAGAGAGAGAGAGAGAGAGAGAGAGAGAGAGTAATAGAAGGGTAAAAAAGAAACAGACAGACGGAATGAGATAGAGAATGGGAGAGAGACAGAATAAAGCGAAGTAATAAAAAGAGGAAAATGTTTAAACGCCGTCAGAAAATGCGGGAAAAACGTAGGAGGAAAAGGAGAGCGGAATGAAGAGAAGGGAAGTACGAATTATTAACTGATGAGTAGGAGCAATTACGGGTACGGGTAGATATAAATAGAGGAGAGAGTAATAGAAGGACAAAGAGAAAGGAGGATTACATGGAAGAGGAGGAAGATGCATGAAAATACTTTAAAACAAGGCGATGGCGGATGAAAAAATGGTTAGAAGTTAACAGAAAATAATAAACCACAAGATAAAATAAAAAGTAAGAAGAAAAAATGAACAGCTTTTAACCAAGACCTATTTTACTTACGTGCATAAATAAATAAATTGGAAGAATAAACCAAAACAAAACATATTATACGAAGATAACAATGAGACTTAAAAAAAAAAAAACTTTTTTCTTTTTATTTCAAACAAAACAAAGGTAATGACGTTTATTATTGCTGTCATTTTTTGTACTTTATCCCTGGTTCTCCGACCCCTTTATTCAGTGGAAAATAGGAGACGATCCAGCAAATCTCCTACAATAAAAGTAAGAAAACAAGGAATAATCCCTACTGAGTTTCCAAAGCAAATATATATTGTCTCACTACTTAAAACTAAATAAACAAAACTATAGCCATTCCTTTGCTCATAATATATATATATATATATATATATATATATATATATATATATATATATATATATATATATATATATATACATGATTTGCATGTGTGCGTACATATGTGTGTATAGTTAGCGAATACATTTATATATTACACACACCCCCACACATATATATATCATATATATATACATATACCTAGACATTAATATATATATATATATATATATATATATATATATATATATATATATATATATATATATATATATATAAGACGTTTATGTAGTTTGCTTGAAGCATTGTTCATTTGTATATAGAAATGTGATACTTAGAAGGCAATACAATGCAGAGGTATGACGGATAGACACGAGTTGGAGCGAATAAAACATATAATGGTGGAACAAATTAAATAGTTTCACCCTTAATACAATGTATACATACACACACACACACACACACACACATATATATATATATATATATATATATATATATATATATATATATATATATGTGTGTGTGTGTGTGTATTATGGTAATATATAATTCACTATCTTCGTATATAAGTCAATCTAGATACATATAATTCTTTATAAGTATAGGCAAAGAATTATCTTCCCCTTTCCCTTAAGATATATTTATTGTATGTATGTTGAGATTAATTTAGTATGCAGTTAAATTGTTCATTTGATATATATAATTTCACCTAAGGATGATTCGACGAAGAATCGAAAACGTTCGTGAAACCTATGAAACATTTATTACTTTTTTGATTTTAATACAAAAAAGACCATCAGAAAAATTAAAAAAATTAAAAACAAACTTAACAGACGAATTCTGTTATTTTTACCACTGTTTGCACACACACACACACACACACACATATATATATATATATATATATATATATATATATATATAAATAAAGATAAATGAAGGAAGAGAGATAAAGATGTACGGATGAAAAATCTATTTTATCTTCGATTGTTCAATGCAAGGTGTACTCGATAAAACCATGTTTCTTTTTCTTTCCTTAAGCCAGGCTTTTCAAAGATTAAAATCTTATCATCAGAGGAATTACATAGATGAATAACCTGGCAGGGGAATAGCTATAATTCAAAATTTAAAAAATAAAAAAAACAATATAAAGTAATGGAAAGTAAGAGTGTGCGTGTAAAAAGGTTATCAAAATATGGAGTCTGTCCAGTTAGTAGATGTCCGTTGATAAAATGTCCGGTGCAGAAAGATTTAATATATATATATATATATATATATATATATATATATATATATATATATATATATATATATATATATATATCAGACGTCTGTGCCGTACATTTATAGGGTTATGTAGTGTGCACTCTGCCTTCAATTGGGCTAAAAAAGGAAAACCTGATTTTCACGTCTTCTCTACTTGAAGTGTCACTAGGAAACGAGATAATTATCTCTCCTCGATGCAACGTTTCTTCGCTGACTTCCGTGTTACTGAAGTCACTCTTAACCCATAGGTGTCAATCAAACGTTTGCATTCAAATAACGACTTCTATTATGTAACATTGGTGTATGGGACCGACCAAGACAAGTTGGTTGCCCTTCATGAATATGTTCAATTACCAAATATGTAAATTTGCTCGATACAATGTAAAAAGAATATAAAATCGCAAGCTTAAATGTCCGTGACGATGTTGATTTGGGCGGTGTGCATTCAGACAAATAACTTCTAGATGCTTTAAGTAAAGTTGTTCGTCCATCTGTGACGTTTTAAATCGGGCACATCGTTCATTTGCGTGTGCAAGTAAATAGACACGTTTGGCAAAAAACATGGATTTTTAAGAATGTGTCAAAAAACGTAAATCCCGTTCATGCAGTCGCTTATTTAATGAAATTGTGCACCTACATATCAGAATAAGTAATCGTATACTATTATCTGTTTACATAAATTGTGAGCTTATTATTCAGTGCATTACACAACTTTATTATTCAGTGCATTATACAACTTATTATTCAGTGCATTACACAACTGATTATTCAGTGCATTACACAACTTTATTATTCAGTACATAACACAACTTATTATTCAGTACATTACAAAACCTTATTATTCAGTGCATTACACAACTGATTATTCAGTGCATTATACAACTTATTATTCAGTACATTACACAAATTTATTATTCAGTGCATTACACAACTGATTATTCAGTGCATTACACAACTCATTATTCAGTGCATTACACAACTCATTATTCAGTGCATTACACAACTTATTATTCAGTACATAACACAACTTTATTATTCAGTGCATTACACAACTGATTATTCAATGCATTACACAACTTTATTATTCAGTGCATTATGCAACTTATTATTCAGTGCATTACACAACTGATTATTCAGTGCATTACACAACTTATTATTCAGTGCATTACACAATTCATTATTCAGTGCATTACACAACTGATTATTCAGTGCATTACACAACTGATTATTCAATGCATTACACAACTTGATTATTAAGTGCATTACACAACTTATTATTCAGTACATAACACAACTTTATTATTCAGTGCATTACACAACTGATTATTCAGTGCATTACACAACTCATTATTCAGTGCATAACACAACTGATTATTCAGTGCATTACACAACTGATTATTCAATGCATTACACAACTTGATTATTAAGTGCATTACACAACTTATTATTCAGTACATAACACAACTTTATTATTCAGTGCATTACACAACTGATTATTCAGTGCATTACACAACTCATTATTCAGTGCATAACACAACTGATTATTCAGTGCATTACACAACTGATTATTTAATGCATTACACAACTTGATTATTAAGTGCATTACACAACTTATTATTCAATGCATTACAAAACTCATTATTCAGTGCATTACACAACTCATTATTCAATGCCTTACACAATTGTATTATTCAATGCATTACATAACTTATTATTCAATGCATTACACAACTTTATTATTCCATGCATTACACAACTGATTATTCAATGCATTACACAACTTTATTATTACATGTATTACACAACTGATTATTCAATGCATTACACAACTTTATTATTACATGTATTACACAACTTATTATTCAATGCATTACACAACTTATTATTCAGTGCATTACACAACTCATTATTCAATGCATTACACAATTGTATTATTCAATGCATTACCCAACTTATTATTCAGTGCATTACACAACTTATTATTCAGTGCATTACACAACTGATTATTCAGTGCATTACACAACTGATTATTCAATGCATTACACAACTTATTATTCAATGCATTACACAACTGATTATTCAGTGCATTACACAACTGATTATTCAGTGCATTACACAACTGATTATTCAATGCATTACACAACTTAATTATTCAGTGCATTACACAACTGATTATTCAATGCATTACACAACTTTATTATTACATGTATTACACAACTTATTATTCAATGCACTACACAACTTATTATTCAGTGCATTACACAACTGATTATTAAGTGCCTTACACAACTCATTATTCAGTGCATTACACAACTGATTATTCAATGCATTACACAATTGTATTATTCAATGCATTACATAACGTATTATTCAGTGCATTACACAACTTTATTATTCAGTGCATTACACAACTTATTATTCAATGCATTACACAAGTTATTATTCAGTGCATTACACAACTTTATTATTCAGTGCATTACACAACTTATTATTCAATGCATTACACAAGTTATTATTCAGTGCATTACACAACTTTATTATTCAGTGCATTATACAACTTATTATTCAGTGCATTACACAACTTATTATTCAATGCATTACACAACTTTATTATTCAGTGCATTATAAAACTTATTATTCAATGCATTACACAACTTTATTATTCAGTGCATTACACAATTTATTATTCAGTGCATTACACAACTTATTATTCAATGCATTACACAACTTATTATTCAGTGCATTACACAATGTATTATCCAATGCATTACACAACTGATTATTCAGTGCATTACATCACTGATTATTCAAGGCATTACACAACTGATTATTTAGTGCATTATACAACTTATTATTCAGTGCATTACACAACTGATTATTCAATGCATCACACAACTTTATTATTCAATGCATTACTCAACTTATTATTCAGTGCATTACACAACTTATTATTCAGTGCATTACACAACTTATTATTCAGTGCATTACACAACTCATTATTCAATGCATTACACAATTGTATTATTCAATGCATTACATAACTTATTATTCAGTACATAACACACCTTTATTATTCAGTGCATTACACAACTGATTATTCAGTGCATTACACAACTCATTATTCAGTGCATTACACAACTGATTATTCAATGCATCACACAAATTTATTATTCAATGCATTACTCAACTTATTATTCAGTGCATTACACAACTTATTATTCAGTGCATTACACAACTTATTATTCAGTGCATTACACAACTCATTATTCAATGCATTACATAATTGTATTATTCAATGCATTACATAACTTATTATTCAATGCATTACACAACTTTATTATTCAGTGCATTACACAACTGATTATTCAATGCATTACACAACTTTATTATTACATGTATTACACAACTTATTATTCAATGCATTACACAACTTATTATTCAGTGCATTACACAACTGATTATTCAGTGCATTACACAACTCATTATTCAATGCATTACACAATTGTATTATTCAATGCATTACATAACTTATTATTCAATGCATTACACAACTTTATTATTCAGTGCATTACACAACTGATTATTCAATGCATTACACAACTTTATTATTACATGTATTACACAACTTATTATTCAATGCATTACACAACTTATTATTCAGTGCATTACACAACTGATAATTCAGTGCATTACACAACTGATTATTCAGTGCATTACATCACTGATTATTCAGTGCATTACACAACTTTATTATTTAGTGCATTATACAACTTATTATTCAGTGCATTACACAACTGATTATTCAATGCATCACATAACTTTATTATTCAATGCATCACATAACTTTATTATTCAAGCATTACACAACTTATTATTCAATGCCTTACACAACTTATTATTCAGTGCATTACATAACTGAATATTCATTACACTACACAGCTGATTATGGATTGCATTGCACAACATATGATTTACTGCATTACACAAATGATTATTCAGTGCAGTGCACAACTTCTAATTCAGTGAATTACATCACTGATTATTGAATAAATTACACAACTTATTATTCTGTGCATTACACAACTGATTATTTAGGATTAACTGAAATATCAATTTACAATGGGTTGCTCAAATTTTCCTGAACTTTAAATCCAGCCCATGAAAATTCTCATTCCTGGCAGGTTTTGACAATCCACAGCACAAATTACTCTTGTTTATCGGCAACAGAGATGACCTATAATATTTGCTAAGTTTTCTGTTTTTGCTTGAACATATTTTATTATCAAATTGAACAATACATTTTATTCACAGATTTTTATAAGAAAAATCATCTATTTATAAAATTAAAAAAATAAAAATCAATTGTATGCTTTGCGTATTATTCTTAAAACACAATCACGGTATCTATCTATCTATCTATCTATCTATCTATCTATCTATCTATCTATCTATCTATCTATCTATCTATCTATCTCTGCATATATATATATATATATATATAAATATATGTATATATATATATATGCATATATATATGTATATACGTATATATATATATGCATATATATATGTATATACATATATATATATATATATTTATATATATATATATATATGTATATATATGCATATATATATGTATATACATATATATATATATATATGCATATATATATGCATATATATATGTATATATATGCATATATATGCATGTATATATATCTGCATATATATATATATATGTAATCAATAATTAATATTTATCCATCCTCTAATCAAAACTTCGTTAATATTATCCATCCTCTAATCAAAACTTCGTTAATATTATCCATCCTCTAATCAAAACTTCGTTAATATTAAACTATCCTCTAATCAAAACTTCGTTAATATTAAACTATCCTCCAATCAAAACGTCGCTAATATTAAACTATCCTTAAATCAAAACTTCGTTAATATTAAACGATCCTCTAACCAAAACTACGCTAATATTAAACTATCCTCTAATCAAAACTTCGTTAATATAAAACTATCCTCTAATCAAAACGTCGTTAATATTATCTATCCTCTAATCAAAACTTCGCTAATATTCAACTATCCTCTTATCAAAACTTCGTTAATATTAAACTATCCTCTAATCAAAACTTCGTTAATATAAAACTATCCTCTAATCTAAACTTCGTTTATATTAAACTATCCTCTAATCAAAACTTCGTTAATATTAAACTACCATCTAATCAAAACTTTGCTAATATTAAACTATCCTCTAATAAAAACTTCGTTAATATAAAACTATCTCCTAATCAAAACTTCGTTAATATAAAACTATCCTCTAATCAAAACTTCGTTAATATTAAACTATCCTCTAATCAAAACTTCGTTAATATTAAACTACCATCTAATCAAAACTTTGCTCATATTAAACTATCCTCTAATCGAAACTTCGTTAATATTAAACTATCCTCTAATCAAAACTTCGTTAATATAAAACTATCCTCTAATCAAAACTTCGTTAATATTAAACTATCCTCTAATCAATACTACGCTAATATTAAACTATCCTCTAATCAAAACTTCGCTAATATTAAATTATCATCTAATCAAAACGTCGCTAATATTAAGCTATCCTCAAATCAAAACTTCGCTAATATTAAACTATCCTCTAATCAAAACTTCGTTTATATTATCCATCCTCTAATCAAAACTTCGTTAATATTAAACTATCCTCAAATCAAAACTTCGTTAATATTAAACTATCCTCTAATCAAAACTCTGTTAATATTAAACTATCCTCTAATCAAAACTTCGTTAATATTAAACTATCTCCTAATCAAAACTTCGTTAATATTAAACTATCCTCTAATCAAAACTTCGTTAATATTAAACTATCCTCTAATCAAAACTTCGTTAATATTAAACTATCTCCTAATCAAAACTTCGTTAATATAAAACTATCCTCTAATCTAAACTTCGTTTATATTAAACTATCCTCTAATCAAAACTTCGTTAATATTAAACTATCCTCTAATCAAAACTTCGTTAATATTAAACTATCCTCTAATCAAAACTTCGTTAATATTAAACTATCTCCTAATCAAAACTTCGTTAATATAAAACTATCCTCTAATCTAAACTTCGTTTATATTAAACTATCCTCTAATCAAAACTTCGTTAATATTAAACTACCATCTAATCAAAACTTTGCTAATATTAAACTATCCTCTAATCAATACTACGCTAATATTAAACTATCCTCTAATCAAAACTTCGCTAATATTAAATTATCATCTAATCAAAACGTCGCTAATATTAAACTATCCTCAAATCCAAACTTCGCTAATATTAAACTATCTTCAAATCAAAACTCTGCTAATATTAAACTATCCTCTAATCAAAACTTCGTTAATATTATCCATCCTCTAATCAAAACTTCGTTAATATTAAACTATCCTCAAATCAAAACTTCGTTAATATTAAACTATCCTCTAATCAAAACAACGCTAATATATAACTATCCTCTTATCAAAACTTTGCTAATATAAAACTATACTCTAATCAAAACTTCGTTAATATTAAACTATCCTCTAATCAAAACTTCGTTAATATTAAACTACTCTCTAATTAAGACTTCGCTAATATTAAACTATCCTCTAATCAAAACTTCGCTAATATTAAACTATCCTCTAATCAAAACTTAGTTAATATTAAACTATCCTCTAATCATAACTTCGCTACTATTAAACTATCCTCTAATCAAAACTTCGTTAATATTAAACTATCCTCTAATCAAAACTTCGTTAATATTAAACAATCCTCTAATCAAAACTTCGTTAATATTAAACTATCCTCTAATAAAAACTTCGTTAATATTAAACTATCCTCTAATCGAAACTTCGTTAATATAAAACTATCCTCTAATCGAAACTTCGTTAATATAAAACTATCCTCTAATCGAAACTTCGTTAATATTAAACTATCCTCTAATCAAAACTTCGTTAATATTAAACTATCCTCTAATCAAAACTTCGTTAATATTAAACTATCCTCTAATCGACATTTCGTTAATATTAAACTATCCTCTAATCGAAACTACGCTAATATTAAACTATCCTCTAATCAAAGTTCGTTAATATTAAACTATCCTCAAATCAAAACTACGCTAATATATAACTATCCTCTTATCAAAACATCGCTAATATTAAACTATCTTCTAATCAAAACTTCGTTAATATTAAACTATCCTCTAATCGAAACCTCGTTAATATTAAACTATCCTCTAATCGTAACTTCGATAATATTAAACTATACCATCTAATCAAAACTACGCTAATATTAAACTATCCTCTAATCAAAACTTCGCTAATATAAAACTATACTCTAATCGAAACTTCGTTAATATAAAACTATCCTCTAATCGAAACTTCGTTAATATTAAACTATCCTCTAATCGAAACTTCGCTAATATAAAACTATACTCTAATCAAAACTTCGTTAATATAAAACTATCCTCTAATCGAAACTTCGTTAATATTAAACTATCCTCTAATCGAAACTACGCTAATATTAAACAATCCTCTAATCAAAACTTCATTAATATTAAACTATCCTCTAATCTAAACTTCATTAATATTAAACTATCCTCTAATCAAAACTTCGTTAATATTAAACTATCCTCTAATCAAAACCTCGTTAATATTAAACTATCCTCTAATCAAAACTTCGTTAATATTAAACTATCCTCTAATCAAAACTTCGTTAATATAAAACTATCCTCTAATCAAAACTTCGTTAATATTAAACTATCCTCTAATCAAAACTCTGTTAATATTAAAGTATCCTCTAATCAAAACTTCGTTAATATTAAACTATCCTCTAATCAAAACTTCGTTAATATTAAACTATCTCCTAATCAAAACTTCGTTAATATAAAACTATCCTCTAATCTAAACTTCGTTTATATTAAACTATCCTCTAATCAAAACTTCGTTAATATTAAACTACCATCTAATCAAAACTTTGCTAATATTAAACTATCCTCTAATCAATACTACGCTAATATTAAACTATCCTCTAATCAAAACTTCGCTAATATTAAATTATCATCTAATCAAAACGTCGCTAATATTAAACTATCCTCAAATCCAAACTTCGCTAATATTAAACTATCTTCAAATCAAAACTCTGCTAATATTAAACTATCATCTAATCAAAACTTCGTTAATATTATCCATCCTCTAATCAACACTTCGTTAATATTAAACTATCCTAAAATCAAAACTTCGTTAATATTAAACTATCCTCTAATCAAAACAACGCTAATATATAACTATCCTCTTATCAAAACTTTGCTAATATAAAACTATACTCTAATCAAAACTTCGTTAATATTAAACTATCCTCTAATCAAAACTTCGTTAATATTAAACTACTCTCTAATTAAGACTTCGCTAATATTAAACTATCCTCTAATCAAAACTTAGTTAATATTAAACTATCCTCTAATCATAACTTCGCTAATATTAAACTATCCTCTAATCAAAACTTCGTTAATATTAAACTATCCTCTAATCAAAACTTCGTTAATATTAAACAATCCTCTAATCAAAACTTCGTTAATATTAAACTATCCTCTAATAAAAACTTCGTTAATATTAAACTATCCTCTAATCGAAACTTCGTTAATATAAAACTATCCTCTAATCGAAACTTCGTTAATATAAAACTATCCTCTAATCGAAACTTCGTTAATATTAAACTATCCTCTAATCGAAACTACGCTAATATTAAACTATCCTCTAATCAAAGTTCGTTAATATTAAACTATCCTCAAATCAAAACTACGCTAATATATAACTATCCTCTTATCAAAACATCGCTAATATTAAACTATCTTCTAATCAAAACTTCGTTAATATTAAACTATCCTCTAATCGAAACCTCGTTAATATTAAACTATCCTCTAATCGTAACTTCGTTAATATTAAACTATACCATCTAATCAAAACTACGCTAATATTAAACTATCCTCTAATCAAAACTTCGCTAATATAAAACTATACTCTAATCGAAACTTCGTTAATATAAAACTATCCTCTAATCGAAACTTCGTTAATATTAAACTATCCTCTAATCGAAACAACGCTAATATTAAACAATCCTCTAATCAAAACTTCGTTAATATTAAACTATCCTCTAATCTAAACTTCGTTTATATTAAACTATCCTCTAATCAAAACTTCGTTAATATTAAACTATCCTCTAATCAAAACTTCGTTAATATAAAACTATCCTCTAATCAAAACTTCGTTAATATTAAACTATCCTCTAATCAAAACTACGCTAATATTAACCTATCCTCTAATCAAAACTACGCTAATATTAAACTCTCCTCTAATCAAAATTTGGCTAATATTAAACTACCATCTAATCGAAACTTCGTTAATATTAAACTATCTTCTAATCAAAACTTGGCTAATATTAAATTATCATCTAATCAAAACGTCGCTAATATTAAACTATCCTTAAATCAAAACTTCGCTAATATTAAACTATCCTCTAACCAAAACTACGCTAATATTAAACTATCCTCTAATCAAAACTACGCTAATATTAAACTATCCTCTAATCAAAACTTCGTTAATATTTAACTATCCTCTAATCAAAACAACGCTAATATATAACTATCTTCTTATCAAAACTTCGCTAATATTAAACTATCCTCTTATCAAAACTTCGTTAATATTAAACTATCCTCTAATCAAAACTTCGCTTACATAAAACTATACTCTAATCAAAACTTCGTTAATATAAAACTATCCTCTAATCGAAACTTTGTTAATATTAAACTATCCTCTAATCGAAACTTCGTTAATATTAAACTATCCTCTAATCAAAACTTCGTTTATATTAAACTATCGTCTAATCAAAACTTCGTTTATATTAAACTATCGTCTAATCAAAACTTCGTTAATATTAAACTACCATCTAATCAAAACTTGGCTAATATTAAACTATCCTCTAATCAATACTACGCTAATATTAAACTATCCTCTAATCGAAACTTCGCTAATATTAAATTATCATCTAATCAAAACGTCGCTAATATTAAGCTATCCTCAAATCAAAACTTCGCTAATATTAAACTATCCTCAAATCAAAACTTCGCTAATATTAAACTATCCTCTAATAAAAACTTCGTTAATATTATCCATCCTCTAATCAAAACTTCGTTAATATTAAACTATCCTCAAATCAAAACTGCGTTAATATTAAACTATCCTCTAATCAAAACAACGCTAATATATAACTATCCTCTTATCAAAACTTTGCTAATATAAAACTATACTCTAATCAAAACTTCGTTAATATTAAACTATCCTCTAATCAAAACTTCGTTAATATTAAACTACTCTCTAATTAAGACTTCGCTAATATAAAACTATCCTCTAATCAAAACTTCGCTAATATTAAACTATCCTCAAATCCAAACTTCGCTAATATTAAACTATCTTCAAATCAAAACTCTGCTAATATTAAACTATCCTCTAATAAAAACTTCGTTAATATTATCCATCCTCTAATCAAAACTTCGTTAATATTAAACTATCCTCAAATCAAAACTGCGTTAATATTAAACTATCCTCTAATCAAAACAACGCTAATATATAACTATCCTCTTATCAAAACTTCGCTAATATTAAACTATCCTCTAATCGAAACTTCGTTAATATTAAACAATCCTCTAATCAAAACTTCGTTAATATTAAACTATCCTCTAATCAAAACTTCGTTAATATAAAACTATCCTCTAATCGACATTTCGTTAATATTAAACTATCCTCTAATCGAAACTACGCTAATATTAAACTATCCTCTAATCAAACTTCGTTAATATTAAACTATCCTCAAATCAAAACTACGCTAATATATAACTATCCTCTCATCAAAACATCGCTAATATTAAACTATCTTCTAATCAAAACTTTGCTAATATTAAACTATCCTCTAATCAAAACTACGCTAATATTAAACTATCCTCTAATCAAAACTTCGCTAATATAAAACTATACTCTAATCAAAACTTCGTTAATATAAAACTATCCTCTAATCGAAACTTCGTTAATATTAAACTATCCTCTAATCAAAACTACGCTAATATTAAACTATCCTCTAATCAAAACTTCGCTAATATAAAACTATACTCTAATCAAAACTTCGCTAATATAAAACTAT
>OY744524.1:114202096-114242096 GCA_963556195.1 Sepiola atlantica | reverse complement strand
AACGAAAATGTCATTTGAAACATAAGCATAACGGATTGACGAAAAAAATTTTCAAAATTCAAGTTGACAAGTCAAAGAAAATACTATTTCAAACGTAAACGTGACAGACCAACGAAAATGTTATTTCAAAATTAAAATTAACAGATCAACAATAATACCATTTCAAGATTAATCGTGACAGACCGACGAGAAATCTATTTGAAACGTAAGCGTCACAGACGAACAGAGTATCTTATAGAGATTCCTGGGCGCATCTCCGATAAGATGAATCCATTGCGTTCAACGATGCAAATTCTATTTCAAATTTATGTGTGACAGACAAACCGACAAACACCGCTCTTAATTGAAATGTTTAGACGCATCTAAAATAAGATGCGTCCAATCAATCTATACGTTTAACGAATAGAGTAACAAACCGTCAGACCGACAGACTGACGGACAGAACCTCTTACAGAGATACTTGGACGCATCAGATATGCACTTTTTTGTTGAAAATTATGAAAAATAATTCTTTTTTTACTGGATACAAATTGAAATTAATTAATTAATTCGATTTGTATGCGCATGCGTGTCTTGTGTTTTTAAGTGGAAGAGCTTAGCTTAGGGGGAGGAACTTATAAGAGACACTTATGACATCCGTAAAATTTCAAGAATCGTTTCGCCACCTGAGATCTTTGGGCAGATTGAAATTTTAGATATCTCATTATCTCTTGAAGCAATACAATTCAACACTTTTTTTTATCTCATAAGCACACGCATAATATAACACAGAAAGCACATACACACGCGCACAGATACACACATACATATATATTTATATACATATGTATGTGTATAGGTGTATATAAATATTATTGTATTATTTATATTCAGACATTCCTTAGAAAAAAACCTTTAGATATATTATTTAGAAAGGTTTTTTCGTTAAGGATTATTAATTTCAAATGTGCAAAATGGAAGCTCAATTCCAAATTCCATTCATGCAAAAATCAATCAGAGCTTTATATATATATATATATATATATATATATATATATATATATATATATATATATATATATATATATATATATATTAAGATAGAAGAAATAAGAGTGATAAACATGTTCGAATGTCCAAATTTATTTCAAATTTCGATTGTTCAATGCAAGGTGTATTCTGTAATAAACCAGTGCTTAATATGAAATAGAGCTTTTATATATGATTATTTTTATTTACACAGACATGTACAAAATCTGCGACACTGGCATGTCGATGTTATCGATCGACAGCTATTATAAACTGAGATCTCATCAGGAAGAGTTAGTATCCGATCTTAACCTTAGATCATATTTGGTTCTTTCCAAATATGATCTAAGGTTAAGATCGGATTCTAACTCTTCCTGATGAGATCTCAGTTTATAATAGCTGTTGATCGATAACATCGACATGCCAGTGTCGCAGATTTTGTACATGTCTGTGTAAATAAAACTAATCATATATAAAAACTCTATTTCATATTAAGCACTTTTTATGACCCGGTTGAAATTCATTGGATAACTACCCTGTGGATGTTTTACTTGGATTATATATATATATATATATATATATATAGTTCTGGCAGCAAGTCATTTTTTATGCAAGCGTTCTTTCTCTTCACGATCTTTTCAATTTCTCGACTCGGCAGGCGATTCTTCGGTTTTTGGGTGTTAAATGATACTAGTGCCATTCTGCGACACATTACTACACACAAAAAAGCATAAAATCAACCGAAATACGACAAATATTAACAACTAATACTAAGATCATACATAAAAACAACTGCACCAACAGACTAAAATTCTTCGAAGCCCTACACATAAAAGAATTACAACCCACAATTAATAAAATAGCAGTCACCACTGGTACTAACGACCTATCAGTCTTTAACAATTAATAAATAATAATAATAAAATAAATAATAAAAAAAGAAAATAAATAAATAAATAAATAAATAAATATATATATATATATATATATATATATATATATATATATATATATATATATATATATATATATATATATATCGTGCTTGAAGTATATTCGGACAACTGTATTAACGATTCATTCACTTTTGCTGAATATATACACAATTGCCCTTTTTCTGCTGAGAATAAGCTTATGTGTCCTTTCGACATCAGCAGTTTATTTACATGCGTTCATTTACAAGAAACCATCGATATTTGTGCTGATGTACTTTATCGTGGTTTCTCAGTCGGTCCTACTATCTCTGAGGAGGTATTCGTAGAACTGATGCGGTTTGCTACCATGTCTGTCGAATTCAGTTTTGATGATGTCATGTATCAGCAAATCCTGCGTTGGCCAATATCTTCGTAGGTTTTCACGAGCATAATCTTTTGGCCCGTATCAATAAACCACTTACTTATTTCCGATACGTAGACGATATATTTTGCGTGTTTAACAATGAGTCAGATTTCATATCTTTTCTTTAATGCACTCAATCAATTACACCAAGCTGTATAGTTCAACTGTGAGAGGGAACACAATTCCACCCTTCCTTTCCTGGATGTACTAGTGCATAACTCTGATTCATTGTTTCTGACATCTGTTTACTGCAAACCTACATTTACTGGTTTATATTGTCACTGGGACTCTTTTTGTCCCATACAAAGAAAAATAAATCTGATTAAATGTTTGGTTCATCGTGAATCTCTGATTGATTCGGATATTAAATTTATCAAAGAGGTGCTCGTTGAAAATGGCTACCCTCTCGATATTGTTAATTCTAATATCGTTACCAAGATCACTCACTTTTATAAGCCTAAACTTTTTGGTCCTCCAAAATGCCCGGCGTATCTCAGATTACCCTGGTTAGGTAATATTAGCATAACATTTTCTATCCAAATTTCTGTAGCTGTGCGTCGGTGTTACCAGGCATCTGACCCTAGAATTGTTTTTTTCTGCTCGACCTTTGCTAGCTAAACTCCGTTCATAAGGATGTTCTCCCACTCAAACATATCAGTAATATTATTTATCAATTTAAATGTCGGTGCGATGCCGTATACGTGGGAGAACAGTGCAAAGGTTTGAATATAGAATAAAACAACACATCCCCTCCTGCTATACACCAGGGCCGACTAAATAATTTAAATAATTTAGTCAACACATCCGGGTCAGCTATTGCTGACCATCTTATAAATAGCGCCGAATGTGCATCGACTTACACTAGTGACTGGGTTTCTGTCATAAGTACATCACATTCCTTATTCCACCTTAAAGTCCTGGAAGCTATATATATATTAAGTCCTTCAAACCCTCTCTTTGTAAACAAAAGGAGTGGCTTCTAGTACTCAATGTGATCCACTTGTGACCCTCCCCCAATTTTTTTCTCCTAAACTTGTCACTGGTCTTCATTCTACTTTTCTAAAACTTTTTACTCGTAATGTTTGAATTATTTCCACGTAGTTACTCTGATGAGTGTGGACGATAGCCGGCTTAGTATTTTCATTTATTTAGTTTTTAGTTTTTCCTCTCGTTTTTACACTTTTTCAATTTCATTCCACCCCCACAAAAATATCACAAACGTCTGTATTCCTTGCTTTAATAATATTTTGTACCATTAAAAATGTATATATATATATATATATATATATATATATATATATATATATATATATATATATATATATATATATATATATATGTAAATTAATATATATATATAACTGATAATAAAACTATAAATACGGCTCTTGGTAACAATAAGACACAGCCTTTTGAAGACGGTCGAGAGACCGAAACCGCTAGAGGAATGGCCTACGATACAACGTTAGGTGCCATACTCCACTAATTAACACCTGAAAACCGACGAATCGCTCGCCGCGTCGAGAAAATAACAAGAATGATCGTGAAGAGAGAGCACTCCGTGGTCTTTAATGACGCTTGCATATATATATATATATATATATATATATATATATATATATATATATATATATATATATATATATATATAGTCATTCACAGACAGACTGTCTCGCTGTATATATACATTATATAGACATTTTACGTGGCACGCATAGATGCAATTACGTTTCAGTACTACTTGTACCTCGTCAGGGCCAAACGATGGCAATGAAAACAATTTATTCAAAAGAATCAGAAATAGAAATTTTAGATGAAAAAATGCAATCAGCAGCAGCCCAGACGACAACTCAGTCGCCCGGCTTAAATCCATAAGGGGAGGGGGTAAGGTGTCAAAATCTGTCACCTTCTTTTCTACCTTCAACTTGTCAAGTCAACTTCTCTCCTCCCCTTTTATTTACTTACTCCTTTCAAACATTCCAACCTGAAAGCTAAGTGAAAAAGCAAAGTTATGTCTAGATTTTTAGACTATTTTTAATACTATATTTTTAATGCTATAATTTTAATACTATATTTTAATGCTATATTTTTATGCTATATTTTTAATGCTATCATTTTAATGCTATATTTTAATGCTATAATTTTTATGCTATATTTTTAATACTGTATATTTAATGCTATAATTTTAATTCTATATTTCTAATGCTATATTTTTAATGCTATAATTTTAATGCTATATTTTTAATGGTTTAATTTTAATGCTATATTTTTAATGCTATATTTTTAATGCTATAGTTTTAATACTATATTTTTAATACTATATATTTAATGCTATAATTCAAATGCTATATTTTTAATGCTATAATTTTGATGCTATAATTTTAATGCTATAATTTCTTATATAATTTTCTGTAGGTTAGTGTGTGTTAAAATGTATATATATATATGTGTTTGCTATGTTGCTTGTGTCTGTATATATTTGCATACATTGATGATAGTTATATTAACGTGTAAGTTTTCAGGACAGAGGTGTTGAGAGAATATTTGTTTTAAGTTCATTTTATCATATATTTCAACTTGTTTAATTAATATTCCTCTCAATAAATTTAATTTGTGTTGTTACTGCTTCTAGTGGTTATATTATTGTTTATCTTAGTGTTATTTTTATTGTTGTTATATTGATCACTTTTTATTGTTGCTATACTATTTTACTCATTTTGTTTTTATCGTTTAGTATTTTGTGGTTATATTGTCACTACTACTACTACAAACAACAAAAATAATAATAATAATAATAATAATAATAATAGTAGAAAAAACTAATAATAATAATATAAATTACAACAGTACTAATGGTAATACTGCCACTGCTCCCATCAATAATAATAACAATAGTAGTAAAAACTTAGTAACAATAACAATCATAATAATAATAATAATAATAATAATAATAATAATAATAATAATAATAATAATAATAATAATAATAATAATAATAATAATAAGCAATAGTGGGATAATAAAAATGAAAATAGAATAATAAGAGAATATTAAAAGATAATAATAATAATAATAATAATAATAATAATAATAATAATAATAATAATAATAATAATAATAATAATAATAATAATAATAATGGATGACGGAAGGAAGAATACGTACCAGAATGGATGACGGAAGGAAGAACAACATTAATACAAAAAGACCCCAAAAAGGGAACGACCCCCAGCAACTACAGACCGATAACATGTCTACCAATAATGTGGAAAATTCTCACTGCACAACTGAGAGAACAAATCTACCAATCCCTGGACAAACGTGGACTGCTCCCCGAGGAACAAAAAGGATGCCGGAAACCCCAAAGAGGGGCACATGATCTACTATACATTGATCAAAAGACCCTGAAGGAGGTGAAGAGCAAACAAAAGAACATAACCATGGCATGGATTGTCTACAAGAAAGCCTACGACAGAATCCCCCAAACATGGATAATTGAATGCTTAAAAATATGCAAGATACCAAGCAGGATTATTAATCTCATCCAGAAAGCAATGGAAACATGGACAACACCTGTCTGAGATAAAAATACAGAGAGGCATTTTTCAAGGAGACTCTCTATCACCACTATTGTTTATAATAGCCATGATGCCACTCAACTACATACTCAGAAAGTGTGATGCCGGATACAGGTTTACGGATACAGAACAAAGAATAAACCACCTGATGTACATGGATGACCTTAAACTGTTTGCAAAAAACAAAAAAGAACTGGAAAAGCTGATAAATACAACCAGGATATTCAGCCAGGATATCCAAATGGAGTTTGGAATAGAAAAATGTGCACTGCTAGAGATTAAAAGAGGAAAACTGGAGACGACAGAAGGTATAGAACTCACCAACCAAGAGGAGATGAGGGCGCTAGGAGAACAAGATAGTTATAAATACCTGGGTGTTCTGGAAGCAGACACAATCAAATATACAGAAATGAAAGAGAAGATTGGAAAAGAATATCTACGAAGAACAAGGAAACTCTTAGAAATTAAACTATATAGCAGAAACCTAGTAAAAGGGATAAACACATGGGCTGTATCACTAATAAGATACTCTGGACCATTCATAGGCTGGACCAAAGAAGAACTCAGGCACCTTGACCAGAGGACTAGAAAACTAATGACTATGCACAATGCATTGCACCCAAAAGACGATACGGAAGACTCTACATGAAAAGAAATGAAGGAGGTAGAGGACTGGTAAGTATAGAAGACTGTGTGGAAGACACCAAAAAAGAGCTGGAGAAATATGTAACCCAGAACACGGAAAGACTGATCACCACGGCAAGAGACACCAGCTCAACAAACAACTATGGAAGCACTGAAACCAGAAACAAAAAGACAAGAAAGGAAAAGTGGGAAGAAAAACGACTACATGGACGCCTTATAAGACTCACAAGCGATGAATCCAATGAGAACAGCTGGGCATGGCTAAGAAAAGGACACCTGAACAGAGAAACGGAATCTCTGCTGACGGCTGCACAGAACAATGCGATTAGGACAAACTTTATTAAAGCAAAGATAGATAAAACCCAGGAAAACAGCAAATGCCGATTGTGTGGACAAAGAGACGAAACGATAAATCATATAATAAGTGAATGCAGCAAGCTAGCCCAAAAGGAATACAAGAACAGACATGACAGCGTGGGGAAAGAAGTAGACCGGGAAATGTGCAAACAACTGAATTTCGAATATGCAAAAAAACGGTACAAACACAAACCAGAAACTGTACTAGAAAACGAAAAGCACAAAATCATATGGGATATGAATGTACAAACAGACAAACCCATAACAGCAAGGAGACCGGATATGATAATAATCAACAAGGAAGAAAAATCCTGCAAAATCGTAGACTTTGCCGTTCCAGCGGACCACAGAGTGAAGATCAAAGAGACGGAAAAAAGAAGCAAATATACTGAACTTATCAGAGAATTGAAAGGAATATGGAATATGAAGAAAGTCAGTATAACACCAATAATCATAGGAGCACTAGGAATAGTCCCCAAAAACATGAAGAAAAGACTAAGAGAAATAGGAATCAAAGGGATAACTGAGACCATACAAAGGACAGTAATGATCAAAACAGCTACAATCCTGAGAAATGTCCTCGAATGCGGAGACCAACCCACATAAGCAACGAATAGAGAACAAACACATGGAAGCACAAGACAACAGAACCGGTGAAAATACAACCGCGAGAGAGAGGCGCAAGCATAGGCTGACACCACGAAAATTATGGACAGAGGGTCGAGGAGGGAAAGCGCAAACCAGACCTCCACTGGAAGAGCGCGGACAGGTCTGGGACTGTGGGGAGGCTTGTTGCCACCGGGCCCCAGAGGAGACCAATGGCCCTTATCACCGTGAAATCGGTGGTAGGTGGCTGTTGCGATACCGCAAGGTCATCAGCGGTGATGAACGAAAAGAGGTGGAGCATACTGGAAGTCTGAGGAGACTTTTTGTCACTCAGACTCCAGGGAATACCACAAGTTGTTGGCAGTGGGTTATCACTGACGATGACAAGTGTGATAACTCCTAGTGAGTAAGTAATAATAATAATAAAAGCAAATAGCATTGTGATTGTGTGCTTTAATTAGCATTTATATGTTTTCACAGCAACTGTGTGAGAGTTTTAAGTTTTTTTAATTAACTATATTGTGCAAGGAATTAGTTACGGGAAAGTGTTTTTCGATGAGATTTAGGAATTTCTTGCCAACTTTAGTTTTTAGCTTCTGAAAAATAAACATGAAAATAGTTAACCTAGAAATATCACTTGAATCATCCCAACACCTAGCAAGCATGGATACATTTTTAAATGAATTAAAAAAAACCGGATGAATTGATACATTGAATGCGTTGGCGAACCTACTTTCTTAATAAACATGAACATCTAGACACAAAATAATCCTACAGATTCAAAAGTCTAAAAACAAAACACTCACACAATAGAAGTTTAGATTAACTTTGAAAATGACCGTGTAAATATAACACAGGGTAACACTTTTTTACTTTTGAATATTGTCTAGATTTCTGCAACTCATTTAATGTATTTTGGCACTGCTGAATCAGGAAATGGCATCCGTTTTTCTCCATCAGGTCAGGTTTTTGTGTGAAGTTGATTTAAAAAAAAATCAGATCCTGTGACAAAATATATTACATTTTTGTGGCATTATCAACTGATTTTTGTCAACACATATCATGTTTTTGTCTACCAGCGGGTCGTTGATGACGTTTCTGTCTTGGCAAGGCACCAATTCCTCTCGCACAGGCCATTCCTTCTTCGTGTAATACTGAGAATGATCCCTACTGCCCATATGCACAGAAAACATGGGTACTTCGTGAAGCCAGACTGTTGTCTCAACAAAACGTTAACCATCTTTAGGTCAACACAAATAAACCACTTATGCTGATCATAACCAATTTTCTCCAGCACATACTTCATCGTATCATACATTTCCTTCAGTGTAATCGAGTGTGCGATCGGTGCAGAGGCAAACTGGTTGCCGTTGTGTATCAGAACACATTTCAGTGATCGCTTGCTGCTGTCAATCAACAGTCTCCAATCTTTGGGTTTGTACTGTGGCACTTTAAGCTTGAGCAGAAACTGCGCAATATCAGCGCAGCACACCAAGTCTTTCTCTTCAGAGAAAAAATGGAGGTACTCTTGATGTCTGTTGTGGAAGAAGCTGATGCGTACACTATCAGAGAAGAAGTTTTTTCTTTCAATCTGGATGCCAACAGTTCGGCAGTGTCCTTTGAAAAGCTGATGTCGCGAAATAGTCATTCAACTCTATTTGGGAAAATGGATGTGGAGCCTCATCTTCAAGAACCACTTCTTCCTTATGTCCTTCAACACTGAAGGCATCTTCATCACTAATGGCAGGAAGTTCTACGAAGATATGCACTGGAATTTCATCACAATGAGCCACAATGCGATGTGCTGATTGAAGATCAGGATACTTGAGGATTCCCCGGTTCTTTCTGTTGATTCCATTCACATCAACAGCGCAGAAGTAACAGTCTGTGACATGGTTTGTCGGCTCCCTCCAAATGATAAGAATTCCAAATTTCAGACTCCTCTTTCCATTGGTCCACCAACACAGAGTCTCGGTGCATGCCTTGCACACCATGTCTGGCGCCCAAGCGTTATCCTAGTCACCAAGTTTAATACCAAAAATAGGCATTTAAAGCACGCCTTATGAAACTTGTGATTGGTTTCCTAAGAGGAGCAATAGTGTCTTCTACACATATGTAGCAGAACACGTCGGGTTTATTTCTGCACGATTTTCTTGCCGAAGCCATCTCATTCACCTGTCAAACAAAAATAGGTACAAATTAGTCATAAATAACCCTAACCCTAACCCTAACTCTAACACTAACACTAACCGGCTCCACACATGCGTACTTGTGAACAAAAACGGAAAAACCGGAATGTGGCTATAGCTAAAAAACTTGACCCGATTGAGCAACACCGATGTGATTTTTGTATTCAACACATCAGATTCGTCCTAAATCAACTGAAAAACGCAGGCAACAAATTAGTTGTTGACCAGTGAATTAAATATTTAGTGTTCCACAAACAACATAATGATTTTCAAAACAATTACACAACATCGTTAAAAACATAAAGAATTCTAACAAAATCATCGTAGAAGCAGATAAAACTAGAAATTTTTATAAAATAAATAAATAAGAGTACAACAAATTAATCACAGAAAACATTACGAAAATCTACACAAACTTAATACAAACATATGCAACTACATAGATATAATAAATGCTGAAAGTAAACAAACTAAAAATTGGCCATAAATATAGTAAATTAAACCTAAGTAAGCTTATATCCTATTAAAATACCACTACAGTGGTCAATTAAAAAGCAATTAATCTAAAATAGGAAGGATTCGTAAAGCAATATAAATAGCATTAGTTTTAAATTTCAATGTTCTTTACTTTCCTTGGCACCCTCTAAATTGCATAGTTAAAAAACCCTAATGTGCCCACGTTAATACTCTGTTGCCAAAAATACATGTTCCATAATTCATAGTGATAAGTTTATTTACATTCAAATTATTGACGATCATGCACGCGCATCGATCCTTTGACAATGTATTACTCAACATTTGATGTAGAGCAATTCTTTTCTTTATAATTTTTGTTATATCTAACTTATTTTTTAAAGATTTTTGAAGGCGTAAATGGTAATCTTTACAAAAGAAATAATGTGCCCATGTTACTAACCGGGTTACCGAGTATATATATTCTCAAAATTCATAATGATCGGTCCATAAAATATAAAACATAAATTAAAATTATATATATGTACCCCTAAGTGTTAGCATTTACAAAGAAATAATGTGCCTATGTTACTCACCGTATTTTTTAGAATATGTATTCCAAAATTTATAATGTTATATTTATTATGATTCGGAATTTTTTAGATGAGGGTTGATAATTCGTAGAATTTGGTATATTCGGACTACTGTTCTCATGTTGGGTGTTTTTATCACAACGTTTCGGCCAATGTAACCTCCGACCTTCTTCAGGTGTACTTTGTCGATATCGGGAATCTTTCTGTCGAATTATATTCATTAGTTCAGGAGATTACAAGTTTTTTAAGGACGGGCTTGAGTAGACGCACCCATACACGGTAAAGAGCTAAACAAAATAATATGTCCATTTTACTCACCGGATTGCCAAGAATATATATTCCAAAACTTTTAATGATCCGTTCATAAAAAAATAAATTTATAATGATTTGTTCATTAATTTAAGAGATTAACCTGTATATAAATATATATATATGTATATATATATATATGTATATATATATATAAATAAATAAATAAATATATATATATATATATATATATATATATATATATATATATATATATATATATAAATAAATAAATATATATATATATATATATATATATATATATATATATATATATATATATATATATATATATATATATATATATAAAGTTGCCTATATGTATGATATCGCCAAGTCGTATGTGTCATAATTTTGACACGGCAGTTTTTAGTTGATTAACTTAAAGATCCCTCCCCTTCGCCCGCCATAGTTAAATATAAGTTTTAAATTTCCCCCTCTCTATAAAAGATGTATCAAATTGGTTGCTACCACCACCATCTCTGATTATATTGGAACTGTGGTAGGGAAATTCAATTTTCTATCAGTCTCAAAAATGTAATTGTCTGAGTGATGCTTGAAAAAACCGAACGGTTGAAATAAATTATTGTATCGACAATTATGTGATTTCGTGTTATTATATTTTATGTTATTATTGCTCTGTTTACTCCATTGAGCTCTCATACCCGGATTTCCTCCTGGAATTATTCCATTATAACACAAATATATATATATATATATATATATATATATATATATATATATATATATATATATATATATATATATATATATATATATGTTTACAGACATACCGTACTTATATATAAGCGTGTATGCTTATATCTCTGTGTGTATCAATTAAATTAATATTACAATTGAACGGGCTATAAACTTGTTTGAAACTATAGATGTATAATAGAATTCATGTGAAATTTCGTAAGCCTCAAAAGAACATGGATTTTACGTATGTTTCGAAGGGAATACATTTAATAGTTTTAATAAATAAGTCAGCAAAGACTCAGATATTCACATTGAGTCAGTAGGCCATGCATAGGAATAAATTAGCTTGGAGTAAGATAATCAATATTATAACACTAACAATTAAGAAATTCAAATCGTATGGTCAATAATCCGTGTTAGAATCAAAAGATTGTCAGATGAACACGTTCATGTCAGGGGTTTTAAGTCTATTTTGATCGAAGAGTTTCGGTAAACGGATCAGTATCTATTGAATTAAAGCAGCATGACAATTAAAAACAATAATAGTCTATAGGTGATAATCTCGCAATTTTCAAAAGTCATTTTGGAATTTTAAGAATCTATCATCAGATAAATATAACTAACACAATAACATTATATAGATTAAAGCATTATTAATTCTTCAATCAAAATAAATACAAAAAAGTAGAAACAAATGAGTAATTTTTAATTAATAAATTATTTAATTATCATAATTAGCTGCTATAGGTGATATATAACTGCTGAAATTAATTAAAGAGTAAAACATTTCTTTCGTTGTTATGTTAGTAATGTGCATACGTAGAATTAAACAACGCAACGTATTTCTACTCATCCCCCCGCTCTCTCTCACTTTATATATATATATATATATATATATATATATATATATATATATATATATATATATATATATATATATATATATATATATATATATATAGTAGAGAATGGTAGTTTGCTTGAAGCATTGCTGGGTATAGTAGTTGTAAGTTTTTGAAAGGCTGTGGGCAATGCAAATTCCAGGTAAGATGCAAGTTGTAAGGAACAAAAACAATAGCAATAAATCGAATACGAAATATGACTTACTATTTATTTTTCCTTTTTTTCCTAAAATCTTACATAACAGCAAGAGTGTTTTTAGCTGTTCGTGTGATGTCCGGGTGATTAAGAATCACTATTTAATATTTCGGGAAAAGAGACTTCCCTTTGTCAAAATTAATTAAACCAGAAGAAAAATTTCTCCAACTGTGCAGAGAATCCTAAAATCCTTTAAGATTCTCTGCATAGTCGGAGAAATTGCATTACTACTATATATATATATATATATATATATATATATATATATATATATATATATATATATATATATATATATATATATATATATATATATATATATAAGGAAATGGTAGTTTACATAAAGCATTGCTGGTAAACAAGTAAGTATGAAGGTGAGAATTCCGGTCTTATCACTATTATTTTTTTGAATAGCAGCGTCCACCTGGCTTTTCTCAACTGATACAGCCGGTCCAATTTTTTTTTCTTTTTGAAAAAGAGAGGTTGTTACTCTCGAAATGATTAAAGTTTCTACCATTCCAGACCTTTAAAAAATTAACAGTAAACCAACCAATTTTACAATTTACTGTCTTTATATTTAAATTCTTGAAATATATATGAATTGATCTGAGATTTACCTCTCTTGTCATTTATTTTTGTTCATCCTTATCCCCCCTTCCGGTTCTAAACATTTCATAGCTCCTGCCTCGGAATTCTCATCTTCATACTTACTTACAGAAGTATGTTACAGAAGTATGTTACAGAAGTATGCGTCATGATTCTGGGCCATAACTGTCACCAATAGCTGTCACGACGTTTAATCGTAACTGTATTTATTGTGTCTGGGTAAGTCCATTTATTCCTAAAATAGGTAGATCAGCTTATACCATAACAGCCCCTTTTAAGCCTTCGCTCCGTAAGGAGTCAATATCTTGTTCTCTTGCTATTGACTTCCATGTATTTTCCCTTTTTCTTTTAGACGTTCACCTTTGAGAAACTAGATGTTGAACTGATGACTCAAACGTAGAAAAATTGATGGGCGTTTCTTCTCTACATCAGAATATAGTTTCCTGATTTGGTTGACATGTCTCTTAAGGGTAAATTTGGCCCCTTTCACCCTATAGGGCATATTCCCAATTCTTTTATCTACACTCCTGATTCCCCAAAATTACTTGCTTTTAAAAATTCGAAAAATAACCTTTTTTGCAATTTTAAAACGTTTGTCTTTTACATTTATTATTTGTCATCGTTTCTTATTAGTCGGTAACTATCTGTTAACATCGTCTTGATCGTTCTTGCAAACATAGTTTCCGCTGGTGACATGCAAGATGGAACGTTATCATTCAGTTTTATTCTATGCATTTGCAGAACATCCTGCATGGCTTTCATCCTGGGTGTACCCTTTGTTTTTTTTAACGCTCTTTTAAAAGAATCTCCAAATCGCCCCGCTTGACCGTCACTTCTTGCATGATACGGCGCGATTGTGAGGTGTTCAACTAAAAATGACTGATAACACATTTTGAATTCACTACTCGTGAATTGAATACCGTTTTCCAATCCTACATAATCCACGACTCGGAAACGTACGAACAATTTATGCAGAAACCCAATTGTTGTTTCTGTTGTAGGTATTTTACACTTACATATCTCTCACAATTTAGTGAAACTATGCACTACAACTTGATAATAGAACCCGCTCATTGGCCCAGCAAAATCAATATGGATTCTTCGACAACGGTCCGTCCATTTTAGGCCAGGGTTTTAATTTTATGGGAGGCGTTTTTGCCGTTAACGTACACCCGTTACATGATTTAACTGTATTCTCAATATCTCGATCCATGTTCGTTCAGCAGACGTAACTTCGCATAAGACTTTTCATCTGTGATATTCTTGGATGGCCAACATGAAACTCTCGTAGAATACGTTTTTGTAATGTCGTCGGAATGACAACACAATCTCTTTATATTACTACATCGTCGCAGATAGAATAAGCTTTCGGAATATTTTGTTCTTTTCTATTTTGCCTTTTAAAATATTTTTTATAAAATTATCGTTCATCGCCTTTGTCTTTATCTCTCCAAGTACACAATGTGTGTTTTTTTTACCTAAACGTCTGTTCGTAGAGAGGAAATTACCGTGTCCTGAAAAGGTTCCACGGATTTCGGTATCGATCTATACATTCCATCCGCATGATCGATCTTTAAACATGGGAGATACTCCATTTTGCAGTTATAATTTAGGAGAATGATTCCCTATCTCTACAATTTGTTAACCTTATGTGTAGGTAAACTTTTCTTCGAGCCATAAATTGTTAATACATATCGTTTTGTAATGTAAATCTTTTGTGCACGAAACGGCGACATTTTGTTACCGCTTCTTTCGACATTTTGTTACCGCTTCTTTCGACATTTTGTTACCGCTTCTTTCGACATTTTGTTACTGCTTCTTTCGACATTTTGTTACTGCTTCTTTCGACATTTTGTTACCGCTTCTTTCGACATTTTGTTACCGTTCCTTTCCCTATTTGCAAGTAGCTCTTCTCCGCTGGTAAGAGTGTACAAGACTCATGCGCTATCGGCTTCAGTCAACCGTCTTTCATTCTGTGTAAAATACATGCTCCTAGGCCGTATGAACTCGCATCGGACGGTAGGGGGATCTTGCGTTCTGAATCATACAGAGTTAAAAATACACAAGACGTGAGACTGGTCTTAATTTTCACAAATGCTTCCTGAATATTGCCTGCAACCTTTGTTCTAGCTCGTTTGACTTGTTGGTCTAGGGGTCTTCATCAGATCACTCTTCAGGTATTCCGTTGTAATACATCTTTTTATACCAGTAGCTTGTTTCCAAGAACTGTAGGCTTGTGGAACTATCTTCCTACCTTCGAAAACTAATGTCATTAGGCATCTCATGTCTTAGCGTTCATCATCTTTCACTTTTTTAGCTCCTTACATCACGTGACTAAATGCTTTCTCTGGAGCTACTTCCATGAAAAATTCTCGTGAATATTTTACCAGATCGACCCTAAAATGTCCTTTTAAATTCATTTATGTGCGATTATTTTTAAATTCTTTCAGTTTAGTGCTAACCCGGTGCTATTTTAAATTTGATTTGCTAATTTGTTCTAAGAATATATATATATATATATATATATATATATATATATATATATATATATATATATATATATATATATATATATAATGGTAATAATCCAGGTAAAAAATATCCACAGGGTGGTAATCCAGAGAATTTTAACCGGGTTTATAAAAAGTGCTCAATATCAAAATAGAGCTTTATATATGATACTTTTATTTACACAGACATGTACAAAATCTGCGACACTGGCATGTCGATGTTATCGATCAACAGTTACTATAAACTGAGATCTCATCAGGCAGAGTTAGAATCCGATCTTAACCTCAGATCCTATTTGGAGAGAATGAAATGGAGGGATAAAGAAAGAGAAGAAAAGAAATTTAACATTTCAAAAATTGGGGCCGTTAAAAAAGTAAAAATTAAAAATCTAAAACATCTAAAAACAAAAACAAAAAACAAAACATCTAAAATGTCTAAAATCTAAAATCTGAAACAAACAGGATAAATAAATAAATAAAAAAATAAGGTGGGAATAGAGGCATATAATGAAGGGAGAAGTGATAGGAAGGTAGACACATAAAGGAAAAGAAGAAGAAAAAGGAAAAGAAAACGTTTGTTGATTCAGATCGAGAGAGAAGAGATAGGAAATAGAAAATAAGAGGGGGGAGGTGTACATGCACGAATCAAGTGTCAAAAAAGAAAACGACAGTTATTTTCAAGCAGAGCTTATAAATGTATTTTTCAAGTGAACTATAATATTGTGTATATAGGTGTATGTGTGCGTGCGGGAAAACCGATCAGACGCGTGTAATCGGTGTGGTGGTGGGGTGTTAATCAAATGTGTCGTCGATTCTGAATTTATATTATCTTTGTATTTTGTCTATAGTTTATTCGCTTACCATTAATAAATTAATAAATCGAATAAATATATTCGTTAAGTATAACAGGATTAGTAGTAGTAACAATAATAGTAATAATAATAGACACCCATAATAATTGAGATGAAATAATGAAAATAATAATGAATGATAATAAAAATAATAATAATAGTTTAATTTAATTTAAAAGTACTAAAAAAATATAACTAAAGAATAAATAGAAAATGCCGGCGTTATTAATTAATAATAATAATAATAATAATAATAATAATAATAATAATAATAATAATAATAATAATAGTAATAAAAATAGTAATAATAATAACAGCGACGACAACTACGATAATGGTGGTCAATAATGTTTAAGAATTTATAAAAAAATATAATAGCTTAGGTAAGAAATAGAATAATTAAGAAATATCAGAAATACTAGGAGGTAGTGATTATCATAATAATATTAAATAATAAGATAATGTTTGCCGATATTGTGATATGGGTTAATGGTTGCAATAATGTTGATCATATAACAATAATAATAATAGTGGTTTTACCGACAGCAGTAATTAGAGTAGTAATCCCAGTAATCTTAACAATAGTAAAATGATAGTGAAAAATATATAAATAATAATAGAACAGTACAAATAGTAGTAGTAGTTATAATGATGATAATAATAGCAATAAAGATGAAAACAGTAATAATAATAATAATAATAATAATAATAATAATAATAATGGTAACAATAATAATTGAAATAAAATAATAAAGTTATAGATAATGACATTATCATTACTATCAATGACAGTGGAAGCAAAAGTCAGGTAGATATATATATATATGTGTGTGTGTGTGTATTATATATATATGTATATACATAAATATGTATATCTATACATATATATATATACATATATGTATATATAATATATATATATGTATATATTATATATATATGTATATTATATACATATGTATATATATTATATATATATATATGTATATATTATATATATATGTATATATTATATATATATGTATATATTATATATATAGGTATATTATATATATATGTATATATGATATATATATATGTATATATTATATATATGTATATATTATATATGTATGTATATTATATATATGTATATATTATATATATGTATATATTATATATATATGTATATATTATATATATATATATGTATATATTATATATATATGTATGGAAATATTAGTTATTAAAAATAACAAGCAATTTGAACGCCATACAATGCATTTAAGTTTTATTAACTTTTTTTTTTTTTTCAATTGAATTTTCGAAGATATACTTCTTCATCAGAATAAATAAAGATATATAAAAATACCTTTCATTTTTTTTTTCTTTTAGATCTCATCTTGTTTTTTTGGTGTTATCAGTTCGATGTAAATGAACGAATGAGAGTCTTTTTTTTTCCGGACGGCACATGGCACTGCAATTTGAATAGTAGGTTGTGTCCTTAATTTAGAAAGCATTGTTTATATGGAAATATTAGTTATTAAAAATAACAAGCAATTTGAACGCCATACAATGCATTTAAGTTTTATTAACTTTTTTTTTTTTCAATTGAATTTTCGAAGATATACTTCTTCATCAGAATAAATAAAGATATATAAAAATACCTTTCATTTTTTTTTTCTTTTAGATCTCATCTTGTTTTTTTGGTGTTATCAGTTCGATGTAAATGAACGAATGAGAGTCTTTTTTTTTCCGGACGGCACATGGCAGTGCAATTTGAATAGTAGGTTGTGTCCTTAATTTAGAAAGCATTGTTTATATGGAAATATTAGTTATTAAAAATAACAAGCAATTTGAACGCCATACAATGCATTTAAGTTTTATTAACTTTTTTTTTTTTCCAATTGAATTTTCGAAGATATACTTCTTCATCAGAAAAAAAAGTTAATTAAACTTAAATGCATTGTATGGCGTTCAAATTGCTTGTTATTTTTAATAACTAATATTTCCATATAAACAATGCTTTCTAAATTAAGGACACAACCTACTATATATATATGTATATATTATATATATATGTATATATTATATGTATATATTATATATTATATATAATATATTATATTACATATATATAATATATATATATTATAACAACATTCTATTATATATATATATATATATATATATATATATATATATATATATATATATATATATATATATATATATACATATATATACAGGGTGGGCAAAAATAAGGGTCCTATTTTTAAAAATTCATAACTTTTTTATTTATTGATTTTTTAAAATTTTTTTTAGAATAAGTAAAGGACCCCTTCCGAAGCAAGCATGAGCCGTATTAGCCCTAAGGAACGCACCCTCATTTAGAAAACATTATTTTTGCTTAAAAAACTCAAAACAGTGTAAAAAACAATACTTTAGTTTTTGTAAGTTTTAAGAAGTGTTTTTCGGCTAAAATTTGTTTTGTTTATTTCAAAAAATCTCGGAAGGGTCAGTCTACACACACATAAAGTTTGGTGAGTTTAACTTTTATTTTGTGGAAGTTATTCAAATTCAAGTTATTCAAATTTAAAGATAGGACCCTTATTTTGGCCCACCCTGTATATATATATATATATATATATATATATTATAACAAAATTCTACTTGTGTGATAGGTTTAGTTTTTTTAAATATTTCTTGCTATAAAATTCTTACTACGAGGATAGTTTGAAACTATTTCATATTTAGAAATTCCATTTTATAAAAGTTTCAATTTAATTAATTCTAATTCACCTTCTTATAAAAGTAGTTAAGCCCAATTTAAAAAATCTATGTTTAGCATTGAGATCTTTTATTCCCTTCATTAGTTTACTCATGTCCCCTTAGTAGGATCCCCATAGGTCATTGAAAATACTGAAACATGCGCTGGGATTTATTGGACGTAGTAAATTCCGTCCGTAGAGTTAAATTCTTTGCTCTATACCTCGGCCATCTTCCACCTATATATATATATATATATATATATATATATATATATATATATATATATATATATATATATATATATATATATATATATGAAGCAATCCAACAAAAGATATAAGCGTCAACTAATATCTTATAATTAGTGAAACATCCGGATAAAAAACTGAAGCTCAATATACTGGATAGAGCATTAATATTATAATATAAAATGAAGTAATAAAATAAGGTGTCAATCAAATTTTATTAGAATTCAAAGTTCATGCAAAGCATCCTTAAGTCCTTAGCTCATGAGTTTTCAAAGATAATTATTCTCTTCAGAGGACCATTACCGCAGTTATACTACTACAGGCAATAAAATTACGCTTTGAAAATATATAAAATTATATACACAAATATACAAAAATACATAACATCAAACATATCAATCCAAAAACATACTTTTGTTGAATCCATACATTCCATCCAGGTCATACAAGTTGAGAAGCATAATCAGGAATATATATATATATATATATATATATATATATTTTAACATGATTCACCCCAAACAAGGCAGGCCGCCACTGTAGGGGCTACTGAGAAAAAAGAAATATGGATCTTAGCAGCGAGATGTCTGTTTACATTAGTTTAAAATTTCTGCATGTCAGTACTGTCGGGGAAACAGGGGGCAGGGAGGGAGTTCCAGAGGCCAGCAGCACGAGGAAAGAAGCTATTTGAGTAGAAGGCTCTCCGGCATCTGGGGACCTCCACAGTGAATGGATGGGATTTAGTTGATTGTTGAGTTAGTCTAGTGAATTTACGTCGAGGGGGTACCGGAGTAGCCAATTCATCGGAGCATAATCCATTTAAGTATTTGTAAAACAAACATAAGGATGCTACATTGCGGCGATGGGACAGGGACTGGAGCTTGGCTGAGAGTGAGGGACCTATTAGGTTGGCGACTCTTTTTTGGACCTTGTCAAAGAGGGAGAGACTAGTAGATGATGCACCAGCCCACATGTGGCAACAATACTCCATGCATGGGCGAATGGTGGCTTTGTAGAGATACAGGATAATGTCAGGTGTAAGGAGTTTACTAGCACGGTAGAGGAATCCCACCTTCTTTGCAGCAGCCTTGGCAATGTCTTCGATGTATTTGTTCCAATTCATGTTACCTGTGAAGGTTAGGCCGAGGAGTTTGAATGATGAACTCTCAGGTAGAGTGTTATTTGCCATGACAATCGGTGGTTGGAGAGGATTCTTGTAGTTATTGAAAGATGCTCCTGTGTATCTATGCATATGTGTGTGTATCTATATACATATGGGTGTGTATATACGTATGTATAAAATTATGTATGTATATATATATATATATATATATATATATATATATATATATATATGCCTGTATACTAGTCTGTATACATAGGTATGTGTCTATAAATATATGTGTTCTTTTATGTATGTGTGTATGTCTGCAAGTAAGTATGTAAGTGTATGGTATTGTGTGTAGATGTGATACTCTATGTGTATGCATGTATGTGTGAGTAGGTCCCAGTGACTGTGCGTGATGTGTGAGTGCCTATTCGTGTATCTGTATATGTATGGATGTGTGTTTATCTGTGCGCGAGTCAGTGTTTATGTGTGTGCGCGGAAGAGGATTAGTGTGAGTGATGTGTAAGTTTGTGCGTATATATATATATATATATATATATATATATATATATATATATATATATAAGTGTGTGTATGTGTGTGTATGAGTGCATGCGCGTGTAAGCCAGTATGTAGGCGTGTATGCCATGCTTGATTATGTGTCCGTATGTGAGCGTGTTTGTATGTGTGTATGTGTCCACCTTCGGTTTAAATTATTTGTCTAGCGCCCCTTGCAAAAGACCCTAACACTATTCTGGGGATCGTCACAAATCTCATAAACCTCCAATAACGCTCTATTTTATCGTGGTTAAACAAACATTTCCCGCCCAGAGGTGCGACCGACGCACATGTTATCTAGGGGAATCCCGCTGTTCTAACCCGTTCCTTTTTATTTAGTTATTGTCCGACAAACGTGGAAAAGGAATATTTAGAACTCTTGACCTTTGACAAGAAATTGCAATGAACCGCCTAAAATATCCGAATGTGTCCGAAAATAAGTAAAAAAAATGGCGACCATGGGGAATTTTGTTGCAGTTGTCTTTTAGAAATGATTAAACTGTCGACAGTGTGACACCGCAACAATTATAGATATAATGTAAGCATTAACAATCTAAAGCCAAGAAAAAGAAACATGATAGTAGTAGTGGTAGTAGTAGTAGTGGTAGTAGTGGTAGTAGTAGTAGTTGTAGGTGTAGTCTAAATATGAAAGTGTTGACCCTCTAAAGACACGCCGTTTGTGTAATAGATATCATTGCAACTCTACTGAGCTTGTGTCAAAAGATTTTGAAGCAAGAAGTTATTATTCTTTCCTACGCACTAAGAGTTTCCGAACGAGTCATTATCAGTGATCAATCACGGTCAAAAACAGGTGGTGTTCCCTGAAGTTTCCTCATATTTCAAGCACTCTGATGCGCTTGTTTCGATCACATATCTTGCGAATCGATTTGCGTTTTCGCAACAGCCGTTTACCATTGCACTTTCGTTGTTAATGACCGTTGGCTTTCTATAGAATATGAGTACCAAAAGGTCTCTGCTTGACCGGGCCATTTAGCATAATGGTAAGAATGCCCGTTGATGAGCTGGACCAGAGTTCAAAGACTAAAAAAATGGTATATAATGCCCCTTTGCTAAACACTAAGCGTTATAAAGTGATAATTAAGCATAAGTAGATCCTGGGAAAGGAGTGACGCCCTCCCCTACATTTCGTTGTAGTAACTAATGGAAAGGGATCCTTCGAGTCGCTCTCGGCTATGGTCGACAACTTTACTTTTTTTAGGAGGGTGAAATCTATTATTTGGCATGTTTTTCAATATTGCTGACTATTATCACACCCAGTCTTCTTGCTTGGGTGAGTTTTTCTATTTGCATTTCCATTTTTTTCCCGAACTCTCTACATTTCCTTTCTGTACCATATGTCGGCATGTTCAAAATACATTCAGTTGCACAGTTCTCAGTGGAGTACCTTCCCGACGTAGTAATGTATGTTTTTGTATTCTTTTTGAACTAGTTTATAGCATACACTTATAATATGGTTTACCGTTTCGTTTCGTTATCTAAAGTCTACATTTACTGTTTTCTTGTCTATATCGACTTTTATGTAGTTTGTTCTAATCGTGTTGTTTCACGCGGCTGTTAATAGCGATTTAGTTTCTCTGTTCCATTCTTATTTTCGTAACGATGTCTATGTGTTTTCGTACGCTATTTCTTTGGTCAGTTTTATAAATCCTTCATGTAGATGCTTTTAATCCCATTTTGCTTTTGTCCCATTTTTGTTTCCTGTTTCTTTGAATATATGTAGGTATATATGTGTGTACATATGTATTTATATATATATGTGTACATATGTATTTATATATATATGTGTACATATGTAATTATATATATATGTGTGTACATATGTAATTATATATATATATATGTGTGTACATATGTATTTATATATATGTGTGTACATATGTATTTATATATATATGTGTGTACATATGTATTTATATATATATGTGTGTACATATGTATTTATATATATATGTGTACATATGTATTTATATATATGTGTACATATGTAATTATATATCTGTGTGTACATATGTATTTATATATATATGTGTACATATGTATTTATATATATGTGTGTACATATGTATTTATATATATATGTGTGTACATATGTATTTATATATATATATGTGTGTACATATGTATTTATATATATATGTGTGTACATATGTATTTATATATATGTGTGTACATATGTATTTATATATATATGTGTGTACATATGTATTTATATATATATGTGTGTACATATGTATTTATATATATATGTGTGTACATATGTATTTATATATATATATGTGTACATATGTATTTATATATATATATGTGTACATATGTAATGATATATATATGTGTGTACATATGTATTTATATATATATGTGTACATATGTATTTATATATATGTGTACATATGTAATTATATATATATGTGTGTACATATGTATTTATATATATGTGTACATATGTATTTATATATATGTGTGTACATATGTATTTATATATATATGTGTACATATGTATTTATATATATATGTGTGTACATATGTATTTATATACGGGCGTCTGTATGTAGGGATATATAGTTATAATTTATTTTAAAAAAAATTATTTTATAGATGTATAGGTATATTTCTTAGTATATATATATATATATATATATATATATATGAAGAAGAATGGAAAGGAATTAGAGAAGCAAAAGCCAAATCAAAATCCAATTCAATTGCTCAGAGCAAGGTATATTCCGCAAAAAGGCAATTTCACTTCATATATATATATATATATATATATATATATATATATATATATATATATATATATATAAAATAAAATATGAGACTAAACGTATACTTTTAGAGAATTGAACGGATAGTGAAATGATTTAAGCTCAATATACGAGATAGAGAATTATAAAGATAAATGAAAGGAAAATAGATAAAGATGTACGGATGACAAATCTATTTCATCTTCGATTGTTTAATGCAAAGTGTACTCGATAAAAACATGTTTATTTTTTTTCCTTAAGCCAGGCTTTTCAAAGATTAAAATGTTATCATCAGAGGAATTACATAGATGGATAAGTTGGCAGGGGAATAGCCAAAATTCAAAATTGGTGAATGTTCGTTGACAAAGTGTCCGGTGACGAAAGAGTTAAAGATGGAAAAAGAGATTTCGTGGAGACTGCGTTAAAAATGTTCTAAAATATTGTAAATCCAATAGAATGATGTACATTTCAACCGTAGATAAAAAAGCGCTTATTATGATGTTATTTTGAGAATTAGGGCCATTTTTAAATACTTCCGTGGACCGCGAATGAAAAAATATTTTTTAAAGTAGTTGAGTTTAAAATGTATATATTTCAAATAGGCGAGAATTACTAGTGAAAGGTGTATATTACTTCGATCGAACCTAAAGTCTGAGAGAGAATTTTCTAGTTGAAGATGAGGCCAGTAACAGTAAGAGAGGAGTGTGAGATTAGGTATTTGGGAGGAGAAGGTTTAGCGGAGAAAACCATGGCTGATGCTAGAAATAAGGAAGAGGAAGGGCTTGTTTAGTTACAGTTCATCACTTGTAAGCAACAATATCATTTAATTACTGCCAGTTTATTTGCTAGGCCTGGACTCGCTTCAGTTAGGCGTTGGGGTGGGTTTTCAATAAGCTATACAGTAGAGTTCTGGTCTATAAGTAAACAGTTCGGGGAGTATCCCCGTATTTAAACGGATTTTTAGACAACATTATGTATAACTCAGAAAGTTTAAAACGGCTCAAATTGGTAATTAGGGCTCAGACGATTGGAAATCTGGAATTTTCGTGTTTAAAATGTAATTATCCGGACATTTATAGTATTTAAGAATTTAATGTTTAAATAATTTATAAATTTCCAAGTTAGTTAAATATTAGAGGCGTGACTAAATAAGATACTTTTATATATTACTGATGTTAGGATTGGAAACGGCGTCAATATGTTTGCATCAAAAGAGTTCTAGTATAAGGATTATTGAGTGGGATTGGGTTGATAATGGAACGAAGTGATAACATGAAGTATTGAAATTACAGATAGATTTAAAGGGGAGGGGGTAACTGGGGTATTATAGAAGTAACCGGGGAGCGTAGTTTAAAGGTGAGAGTTATGGAATCTATGAGAAAAGGATTGTCGGTAGAGCGCTGCGTCCACAAAGTCGATGGATTGTATGCAAAGGGAGATAAGAGAGGCAATGGATACGTATGTAAGAAGGGTTACCTCTAATTTGAAAAAGGGTATAGGAATTATAGTGTTTGAGTAGAGGAGATTATTGATTAGTGGAGTGGAGGACAATAATGTTAGTTCTCAATTTATATTAAGTATTATGTGGTAATAAAGTTATTAAGTGCACAGGGGAGGATACACTATGTTATTGGGATGATTAGTAGTAAAGTTAGAAAGGTGAGAAGTTAAAAAGTTAACAAATTATAAAATTTAAGAATTAGTCTAAGGTTGTTGGCTGGGTGAGGGGTGTCAGAGGGAGTAATAAAATTGATGTATTTAAATGTTCGTTTGTGCTTGCAATTTGAGATAAGTTCGTTTTTAGAATTAATAATATTTTTGCTTTTAGCTGCTGCAGCTATCATAAATGTTTATAACGTAAATAGTTGGCAGCAAGCGGACCCTGGAGTGTAGGATTTAGACGTTATTAATATTGACCAATGTAGGGAGTAGGGAGTGTTTTCACGGTTAAAGTTTTTTTTAATTAAATTGGATAGAGAGGTGCCAGTGGCATTGTTATTGTGTTTGAAGGAGTGGATATTGCTTGAGATTCGGGTCTTCATTGGGAAGGCACTTACCCCAATGTAAGTGGGTATTTTGTATGGGGTTGTTATGATAGTATTTGTGTTATTTGTAGAATAGTTTTTCTATTAGCTGCTGTAGCTATCATAAATGTTTCTAATGTACATGGTTGGTAGAAAGTGGACTCTGGAGTGTAGGATCTAGACTTTTTTAATATTGATTAATGTAGCGAGTAGGGAGTAAGTTTACGGTTAAAGATTTTGATTACATTAGAGAGGGAGGTGGCAGTGGTATTGTCGTTATTGTATTTGAAAGTTTAGATATGGTTTGAGATTCGGGTGTTCATGGGGAGGGCACTAGACCCAATGTAAATGTGTATTTTGTATGGGGTTGTTATTGTGGTATTTGTGTTATTATAGTATCAGGAGTAGTTTGGGTTTGTATGCTTAAGCTCTAGGCCAAAGTTAAGTTGGATTTGTTAGGTGGAGAAGAGAGTTTGAGGGGTGAGATCAAGGTTATTTTTAGTTAGAGGGGGTTGTTGGTTAGGGCAAGGGATGTTATTTAGGGTGTCGTGTAGTACAAGGAGTTGGGGATGTGGAGGACTATATATATATATATATATATATATATATATATGTATATGGGTGCGTGTATGTTTGCACAACTACATGTATGTGTGTGTATATCATTTCAGGCGTGTAAATATGTGTGTGGGCTGCACCTCTCTATATATATTCATTTAATTCATAATTCCTTAATTCAATTATTCTTTAATTATTTTCTCACTTCTTATTTTCATTCATTTGACTTGTAATGTAATAATTCGCATATTCCTAGATTATTTCATTAATTTATTATTTTTTTAATTTAATTCTTTTATTTCATACGTTCATTCATTTAAACTTTAATTTTTTCATTCATTTAATCTTTCATTCATTTAATCTCTAATTCTTTAATTCTAAATGAATTCTGTAATTCTGTAATTCTTTTATTCATTTAATCTCCATCAATTTAATCTCTGATTCTTTCAATTCTTTTACCTTTCGCTTATTTAATCTTTAATTCATTTAATTCTTTCATTCATTTAACTGGAATTCTTTCATATGTTTAATTATTTCATTCATTTAAACTATAATTCTTTTATTCATTTAATCATTCATTAATTTGAAGTGTATCTTTTAAATTCATTTAATACTTCTATTCATGTAATTCTTTCATTCACTTACTCTTTCATTCATTTAATCTTTCATTCATTCATTCGTTTTGTGCTTTTATTCTTTTATTTTGTCATACATTTATTATTCATTTGCACAAAGGATAATATTCAACACTGTAATATTCAGAGTGGCTGTTTAGAATACACATGAGGTAACAGTTTTAAAGGGACAAATCACCGACAAAGACTAAACAATCGGGCACTAAATTATGTTGACCACAAACGCAACATGGCTACGCTTTCCTCCGTTGCATTGTCCACAGAAGTAGAGAGGTATTGTCAAAATAAAAGTATGATATCTCAACCCGGTCGGCAGCAACATCTCTTTTTATTGTTGCACTTTTGAACTGAAAGTAAAAAAATAACAATACAACACTACAAAAGTAATAACAGCGAAAAGCAAACTACATTTATTACCGGCGTTTACAAGAAAATGGCGGATAGAAATGGGAAGAAAGTGAACGGAAGGAGGATGAAGTAGGGAGATGTTAAGAAGAGAGGGAGACAAAAGTGTGGGGAGGAGGATGAAGTAGGTGAGATGTTAAGAAAAGAGGGAGACGAAAGTGTGGGGAGGAGGATGAAGTGAGGAGATGTTAAGAAGAGAGGGAGACGAAAGTGTGGGGAGGAAGATGAAGTGGGGGAGATGTTAAGAAGAGAGGGAGACGAAAGTGTGGGGAGGAAGATGAAGTGGGGGAGATGTTAAGAAGAGAGGGAGACGAAAGTGTGGGGAGGAAGATGAAGTGGGGGAGATGTTAAGAAGAGAGGGAGACGAAAGTGTGGAGAGGAGGATGAAGTGGGGAGATGTTAAGAAGAGAGGGAGACGAAAGTGTGGGGAGGAAGATGAAGTGGAGGAGATGTTTAGAAAAGAGGGAGACGAAAGTGTGGGGAGGAAGATGAAGTGGGGGAGATGTTTAGAAGAGAGGGAGACGAATGTGTGGGGAGGAGGATGAAGTGGGGAGATATTAAGAAGAGAGGGAGACGAAAGTGTGGGGAGGAGGATGAAGTGAAGGAGATGTTTAGAAGAGAGGGAGACGAAAGTGTGGGGAGGAAGATGAAGTGGGGGAGATGTTAAGAAGAGAGGGAGACGAAAGTGTGGAGAGGAGGATGAAGTGGGGAGATGTTAAGAAGAGAGGGAGACGAAAGTGTGGGAAGGAGGATGAAGTGGAGGAGATGTTTAGAAATGAGGGAGACGAAAGTGTGGGGAGGAGGATGAAGTGGGGAGATGTTAAGAAGAGAGGGAGACGAAAGTGTGGGGAGGAAGATGAAGTGGGGAGATGTTAAGAAGAGAGGGAGACGAAAGTGTGGGGAGGAGGATGAAGTGGAGGAGATGTTTAGAAGAGAGGGAGACGAAAGTGTGGGGAGGAGGATGAAGTGGGGAGATGTTTAGAAGAGAGGGAGACGAAAGTGTGGGGAGGAGGATGAAGTGGAGGAGATGTTTAGAAAAGAGGGAGACGAAAGTGTGGGGAGGAAGATGAAGTGGGGGAGATGTTTAGAAGAGAGGGAGACGAATGTGTGGGGAGGAGGATGAAGTGGGGAGATATTAAGAAGAGAGGGAGACGAAAGTGTGGGGAGGAGGATGAAGTGGAGGAGATGTTTAGAAGAGAGGGAGACGAAAGTGTGGGGAGAAAGATGAAGTGGGGAGATGTTAAGAAGAGAGGGAGACGAAAGTGTGGAGAGGAGGATGAAGTGGGGAGATGTTAAGAAGAGAGGGAGACGAAAGTGTGGGAATGAGGATGAAGTGGAGGAGATGTTTAGAAGAGAGGGAGACGAAAGTGTGGGGAGGAGGATGAAGTGGGGAGATGTTAAGAAGAGAGGGAGACGAAAGTGTGGGGAGGAAGATGAAGTGGGGAGATGTTAAGAAGAGAGGGAGACGAAAGTGTGGGGAGGAGGATGAAGTGGAGGAGATGTTTAGAAGAGAGGGAGACGAAAGTGTGGGGAGGAGGATGAAGTGGGGAGATGTTTAGAAGAGAGGGAGACGAAAGTGTGGGGCGGAGAATGAAGTGGAGGAGATGTTTAGAAGAGAGGGAGACGAAAGTGTGGGGAGGAAGATGAAGTGGAGGAGATGTTTAGAAGAGAGGGAGACGAAAGTGTGGGGAGGAGGATGAAGTGGACGAGATGTTTAGAAGAGAGGGAGACGAAAGTGTCGGGAGGAAGATGAAGTGGAGGAGATGTTTAGAAGAGAGGGAGACGAAAGTGTGGGGAGGAAGATGAAGTGGAGGAGATGTTTAGAAGAGAGGGAGACGAAAGTGTGGGGAGGAGGATGAAGTGGAGGAGATGTTTAGAAGAGAGGGAGACGAATGTGTGGGGAGGAGGATGAAGTGGGGAGATATTAAGAAGAGAGGGAGACGAAAGTGTGGGGAGGAGGATGAAGTGGAGGAGATGTTTAGAAGAGAGGGAGACGAAAGTGTGGGGAGGAAGATGAAGTGGAGGAGATGTTTAGAAGAGAGGGAGACGAAAGTGTGGGGAGGAGGATGAAGTGGAGGAGATGTTTAGAAGAGAGGGAGACGAATGTGTGGGGAGGAGGATGAAGTGGGGAGATATTAAGAAGAGAGGGAGACGAAAGTGTGGGGAGGAAGATGAAGTGGAAGAGATGTTTAGAAGAGAGGGAGACGAAAGTGTGGGGAGGAGGATGAAGTGGAGGAGATGTTTAGAAGAGAGGGAGACGAAAGTGTGGGGAGGAGGATAAAGTGGAGGAGATGTTTAGAAGAGAGGGAGACGAATGTGTGGGGAGGAGGATGAAGTGGGGAGATATTAAGAAGAGAGGGAGACGAAAGTGTGGGGAGGAGGATGAAGTGGAGGAGATGTTTAGAAGAGAGGGAGACGAAAGTGTGGGGAGGAGGATGAAGTGGAGGAGATCTTTAGAAGAGAGGGAGACGAATGTGTGGGAAGGAGGATAAAGTGGGGAGATGTTTAGAAGAGAGGGAGACGAAAGTGTGGGGAGGAGGATTAAGTGGGGAGATGTTTAGAAGAGAGGGAGACGAAAGTGGGGGGAGGAAGATGAAGTGGAGGAGATGTTTAGAAGAGAGGGAGACGAATGTGTGGGGAGGAAGATGAAGTGGGGATATGTTAAGAAGAGAGGGAGACGAAAGTGTGGGGAGGAGGATAAAGTGGGGAGATGTTTAGAAGAGAGGGAGACGAAAGTGTGGGGAGGAGGATGAAGTGGGGAGATGTTTAGAAGAGAGGGAGACGAAAGTGTGGGGAGGAGGATGAAGTGGGGAGATGTTAAGAAGAGAGGGAGACGAAAGTGTGGAGAGGAGGATGAAGTGGGGAGATGTTAAGAAGAGAGGGAGACGAAAGTGTGGGGAGGAGGATGAAGTGGAGGAGATGTTTAGAAGAGAGGGAGACGAAAGTGTGGGGAGGAGGATGAAGTGGGGAGATGTTTAGAAGAGAGGGAGACGAAAGTGTGGGGAGGAGGATGAAGTGGGGAGATGTTAAGAAGAGAGGGAGACGAAAGTGTGGAGAGGAGGATGAAGTGGGGAGATGTTAAGAAGAGAGGGAGACGAAAGTGTGGGGAGGAGGATGAAGTGGAGGAGATGTTTAGAAAAGAGGGAGACGAAAGTGTGGGGAGGAAGATGAAGTGGAGGAGATGTTTGGAAGAGAGGGAGACGAAAGTGTGGGGAGGAGGATGAAGTGGGGAGATGTTTAGAAGAGAGGGAGACGAAAGTGTGGGGAGGAGGATGAAGTGGAGGAGATGTTTAGAAGAGAGGGAGACGAAAGTGTGGGGAGGAGGATGAAGTGGGGAGATGTTTAGAAGAGAGGGAGACGAAAGTGTGGGGAGGAGGATGAAGTGGAGGAGATGTTTAGAAGAGAGGGAGACGAAAGTGTGGGGAGGAGGATAAAGTGGGGAGATGTTTAGAAGAGAGGGAGACGAAAGTGTGGGGAGGAAGATGAAGTGGAGGAGATGTTTGGAAGAGAGGGAGACGAAAGTGTGGGGAGGAGGATGAAGTGGGGAGATGTTTAGAAGAGAGGGAGACGAAAGTGTGGGGAGGAGGATGAAGTGGGGAGATGTTTAGAAGAGAGGGAGACGAAAGTGTGGGGAGGAGGATGAAGTGGGGAGATGTTTAGAAGAGAGGGAGACGAAAGTGTGGGGAGGAGGATGAAGTGGAGGAGATGTTTAGAAGAGAGGGAGACGAAAGTGTGGGGAGGAGGATAAAGTGGGGAGATGTTTAGAAGAGAGGGAGACGAAAGTGTGGGGAGGAAGATGAAGTGGAGGAGATGTTTGGAAGAGAGGGAGACGAAAGTGTGGGGAGGAGGATGAAGTGGGGAGATGTTTAGAAGAGAGGGAGACGAAAGTGTGGGGAGAAGGATGAAGTGGGGAGATGTTTAGAAGAGAGGGAGACGAAAGTGTGGGGAAGAGGATGAAGTGGGGAGATGTTTAGAAGAGAGGGAGACGAAAGTGTGGGGAGGAGGATGAAGTTGAGGAGATGTTTAGAAGAGAGGGAGACGAAAGTGTGGGGAGGAGGATGAAGTGGGGAGATATTAAGAAGAGAGGGAGACGAAAGTGTGGGGAGGAGGATGAAGTGGAGGAAATGTTTAGAAGAGAGGGAGACGAAAGTGTGGGGAGGAAGATGAAGTGGAGGAGATGTTTAGAAGAGAGGGAGACGAAAGTGTGGGGAGGAGGATGAAGTGGAGGAGATGTTTAGAAGAGAGGGAGACGAATGTGTGGGGAGGAGGATGAAGTGGGGAGATATTAAGAAGAGAGGGAGACGAAAGTGTGGGGAGGAAGATGAAGTGGAAGAGATGTTTAGAAGAGAGGGAGACGAAAGTGTGGGGAGGAGGATGAAGTGGAGGAGATGTTTAGAAGAGAGGGAGACGAAAGTGTGGGGAGGAGGATAAAGTGGAGGAGATGTTTAGAAGAGAGGGAGACGAATGTGTGGGGAGGAGGATGAAGTGGGGAGATATTAAGAAGAGAGGGAGACGAAAGTGTGGGGAGGAGGATGAAGTGGAGGAGATGTTTAGAAGATAGGGAGACGAAAGTGTGGGGAGGAGGATGAAGTGGAGGAGATGTTTAGAAGAGAGGGAGACGAATGTGTGGGAAGGAGGATAAAGTGGGGAGATGTTTAGAAGAGAGGGAGACGAAAGTGTGGGGAGGAGGATTAAGTGGGGAGATGTTTAGAAGAGAGGGAGACGAAAGTGTGGGGAGGAAGATGAAGTGGAGGAGATGTTTAGAAGAGAGGGAGACGAATGTGTGGGGAGGAAGATGAAGTGGGGATATGTTAAGAAGAGAGGGAGACGAAAGTGTGGGGAGGAGGATAAAGTGGGGAGATGTTTAGAAGAGAGGGAGACGAAAGTGTGGGGAGGAAGATGAAGTGGAGGAGATGTTTAGAAGAGAGGGAGACGAAAGTGTGGGGAGGAGGATGAAGTGGGGAGATGTTAAGAAGAGAGGGAGACGAAAGTGTGGAGAGGAGGATGAAGTGGGGAGATGTTAAGAAGAGAGGGAGACGAAAGTGTGGGGAGGAGGATGAAGTGGAGGAGATGTTTAGAAGAGAGGGAGACGAAAGTGTGGGGAGGAGGATAAAGTGGGGAGATGTTTAGAAGAGAGGGAGACGAAAGTGTGGGGAGGAAGATGAAGTGGAGGAGATGTTTGGAAGAGAGGGAGACGAAAGTGTGGGGAGGAGCATGAAGTGGGGAGATGTTTAGAAGAGAGGGAGACGAAAGTGTGGGGAGGAGGATGAAGTGGGGAGATGTTTAGAAGAGAGGGAGACGAAAGTGTGGGGAGGAGGATGAAGTGGAGGAGATGTTTAGAAGAGAGGGAGACGAAAGTGTGGGGAGGAGGATGAAGTGGGGAGATGTTTAGAAGAGAGGGAGACGAAAGTGTGGGGAGGAGGATTAAGTGGAGGAGATGTTTAGAAGAGTGGGAGACGAAAGTGTGGGGAGGAAGATGAAGTGGAGGAGATGTTTGGAAGAGAGGGAGACGAAAGTGTGGGGAGGAGGATGAAGTAGGGGAGATGTTTAGAAGAGAGGGAGACGAAAGTGTGGGGAGGAGGATGAAGTGGGGAGATGTTAAGAAGAGAGGGAGACGAAAGTGTGGGGAGGAGGATGAAGTGGGGAGATGTTAAGAAGAGAGGGAGACGAAAGTGTGGGGAGGAGGATGAAGTGGGGAGATGTTTAGAAGAGAGGGAGACGAAAGTGTGGGGAGGAGGATGAAGTGGGGAGATGTTAAGAAGAGAGGGAGACGAAAGTGTGGGGAGGAGGATGAAGTGGGGAGATGTTTAGAAGAGAGGGAGACGAAAGTGTGGGGAGGAGGATGAAGACGAAGAGGTAGGGAGGAAGAAACTGACAATTAACTGCAATTGTAAACCCCGATTTGATCGGCGAAGTAAGGGTTTCCAGACAGAGTAATGGTTACTGATACAGACTGGGGATTAAGCATTGCCGTGTTCAATCCTCGTCGAAGCTGTTGAGTCGCTTTCAGCGGAAGTATGAATACATCTCTCTTGACACAATTACGGGTGGATATAAACATAGACTATTCGCATTGAAAGCACCCATAGAAAAAGTGACTTTACGATCTCTGGTATTTCCAAATGCAACCCATCTAAGTACTGGTAATTCTCAACGTTGCTTAACTTAGGTTATTCGACGATAACATTTGGTTAAAACGTGATGTAAGTCGTTAGCTGTAAAAATAAGGGTACAAGGAACGCCTTCTTATGTTAAGATAAGGACACCCCTTTACATTGTACTGTCATATTTTGTTTCTGGCTAGGATCAGAGTGCAATATATTTTCTCTAGAACGAAATATGAGAAATTCTTGTAGACTGAGGTTATTAGCATTCTCGGGGCAGATGGATTTCACCCACATTAAAACAGCATTGTTAATAGTTATTCAATCGAAAATTCAATATAAAACATGTTTAAGAATGATTAAGTGTAGATGTTTTCTTATGTTTTATATTTTTTTAAAAATGGGTGATAATCAAAATGTAAAGAAATCTAAAAAAAAAAAATCTGAAAAAAGAGTTCCCTGTCTTTTTGTTGTTGTTTTACATGCAAACGTTTAAAACAAAGCGGCTGACTGCTATTCCATTATAATATACTGATTGAATATTTAAAAATAAAACATATAATAAGTAAACAAACATAACACTTTGTAGTAAATGAATGTTTTAATTGTATATAACATTTATTTAAACTTACAATATAAATCTGAGTCAAGCAAGTTGCGTAGCTGTTTTTCTTAGAGATTTACAATGTTTGTTTTGTTTACAAAATTATCCACAATCTCGTAGTGGTATGTGTTCTTTGTGAATAGATATATTACAAAAATAGTGTTTATGTATGTAAATAAACAACGCGCTACGGCATGACGCCGATCGAGAGCAAGAGTAGAGAATGGCGGCTCAAATGGTTTGGAGATGTGCCGAGGGCCGACAACGACACACAGATCTCTGTAAAACAGGCATTCACCTCGATCAACCCTTTTTATTAATTAGTGCGGATCTCGCCGTTTAATTTCACGATTAACGCAAACGAAACAGGAGCAAAAGATAAATAAAAACCATTTAAAATTGTTTAAAAGTTACGTTAATTGCCAACATATGTTGTGGATTAAATATATCACTTCCACCTCTACTTACTATATCATTTGATAATACTATTTCATAAAAAATAAAATCTTAGTCATTCATTTTTTAATGAATATCAAATATATAATGATAACATTCATGAAATGAAAAATAATATTAAACTTATACAAAACTTTTATAAAAAAGAATTTAATTTTTGTTAAAGATATAATGTGTTATGCAACTCTTTCTAAATGTACTTAAATTAGCTGAAAAATTAAATAATAAAATGACGGTAATTCCTATATTTTTTGATCTCCTTAAAGATTAAGTCATACAATTATTTTGAATATATATAAAAGCGAATCCAAGAAAATTATTTTACAAACTTTTGCTATTTTTCTATTTGCACCATAGCGTCCCCTTTTGTCTTCGAAAATGGCTACTCAATACTGCTACCATTTTCCCTCCCAACCATTTATTTCTTTATCCCCAACCTTTCTATTTTTTTATTCTTCAATTTTCCAAAGTGAAATGGAACTAGGTGATATCTATTTATTATAAATACCACATTACCAACTTTTATCCTCTGACGAGAAGAGTTTTATCTTTGAAAAACCATGGTTTAAAGATTAATATAACTCCTTGCATCTGAACTTTTGATGTAATAAAATGTGTATCAATTTTATGTAATTTTATGTAATTTTATGCAATTTTTTATCTTCATCTTTCCTTCTTTAAAAAATATATATATATTATTTGGTACAGAAAATCAGTACGACATCAGTACCATTGTTTCAAGCTGAAATGTAGTATCAGCATCATCTTTCAATATATATTTCAATAGTCAAGCTTAATGTCATCTAATCTGACATTGTCGTTCTGAATGTGATTTCTAAAAAAATATTGATTATGATAGATAATTCCTTTCTACATGCATTGCATATCCTATGTAATGATATATAACATGTCTATACGTATGTCTCCCTGTGTTTGTGTTTATATGTATTTCTCTATCTCCTCTCTCGCTCCCCTTCTCTCTGTTTAACACGTTCTCTTTTCATCTAAACTAACATCAGGATGTTTGTATATATATATATATATATATATATATATATATATATATATATATATATATATAATTATTTCCACAATCAGACAACGCCGCAGCCCACAACCTATGAAAGAAACAAACCGGAAGTCCTAGACTCGAGTTTCGCCCTCCTTTGGGCTCATCAGTAGAACACATCCGAACTCAGGATTCGAAACCCGAGTCACTTGCATGGTAAGCGAGTACTCTGCCACTGAGCTACCTCGCCACATACAAGAATGTCTATTAATTTACACAGATTAAGCAAACCGCGGCGATGACCGACTGTGGAATTTACCCCTTTCAGCAAGGGGTGTAGTCATCCAACTACTATGAACCCAGGCCGATGATATATATATATATATATATATATATATATATATATATATATATATATATATATATATAATCAAATATAAACTAAAAGTAAACTTTTAATATATAGAACCTATAGTGAAATGGTTTAAGCTCAATATACGAGATAGAGCAATTATAAAGGTAGAAGAAATAAGAGTGATAAACATGTACGGATGTCCAGATTCATTTCAAACTTAGATTGTTCAATGCAAGGTATATTTATTAATAAACTAATGTTTATTGTTCTTTCCTTAAGCCAAGGCTTTTCAAAGATCGAAATCTTATCATCAGAGGAGATATACAGATAGATTTCACTCCATTTTTAATAATATTTTTTCAAATGTTGGAACTTTGGATTTTCCACAGCCAACTTATCTATCTGTATATCTCCTCAGATGATAAGATTTCGATATTTGAAAATCCTTGGCTTAAGAAAAGAACAATAAACATTAGTTTATTAAAGAATATATCTTGCATTGAACAATCTAAGTTTGAAATAAATCTGGACATTCGTACATGTTTGTCACTCTTATTTCTTCTACCTTTATATATATATATATATATATATATATATATATATATATATATATATATATATATGAACAAACATTATTAATGATAGGCTATAAACATCTAGAAGTAAATCCATCCGCTCGTTTACTCCGGCGACGCACATGCACGCCATTAGTTTCTTCTGCTTTTTTTGCATATAATTAAAATAAATAACCAACGTTTTGATGCAGTTCTAGATTCCCGAACTAAGTTTATTGCCGGACAATCTGTAATTTTATTCCGGTATTTATTTCTTAACGTTTTCCCATTTATTTCTTTTATCTTACTTTTCATTCCTGCTCGAATAACAATGGTGTCTGTCTGTGACAAAGAATGGTTGGCGGTCGGAGTGAGAGTTGAGTTTCGGATTCATGGCGACTAGAGTGCCGGCGGCCTTATTTTAATTGCGCGCAGTGTTCTTTTTTTTTGCGCGGGAGACTAAATACATGGGCGTTGCTTCGGCGCTTGGGGCATCGATAAAGTTAAAACTGTGGATAATATTCCCTTGTTTTGTGGGCTTATTGCTTCTTTTGTATCTGTTGTAATTATATTAGTTTTGTTTTTTGGTTGTACACTTATTTTTATAACGATGTTACCCTTTTAATGTTTGTTAGCGAAGAGGACGCAGATGAATTAAAACAAGATACGTCCATTGTTTATTCTAAAGATACGCCCATTCAATCCGCGCGTTTTGCGATGCAAATTATGTTTCAAAATCAAGTGTCACTAAGTGACGGACATTCATTTCATAGGATGCATCGACGCATCTAAAGATACTTTTTTTCAGACGTAAACGTGACGGACTGACGAAAATGCTATTTTGAACTTTAGCGTGACAAATCAACCAACGGACGCAATCTATTATAAAAATGTTTACGAAAATTCTTAGATGCATCGAAACGAAAGAAAAACGAGAAAGAATGATGGAGGAGGATCGATCTATCTTCTTCTTTCGAGTGAATCAGATGATTCTGGTGTTGGCATTAGTTTCTGGAAAGACATCGGGTACGTACGAGTAGGACCACGAGAAGGTTGCCAACATCCCTAAATGAAAGTGGTACTGTGGAACCAACTGAATTCGAACTTGGAACACCCAGGTTTCAGTCCGTGTCGTTATCCACTTAACCACCGTCACCTCCCGATCAATCTATAGTGCATGGTACGAATTAAGTACGTATCTATATATAAAATACGACCATTGTCTGTCTGCCACTATTAGAATACTAGACCTACAAACTTCAAAATTCGTTAAGAAAAGTTATTTGAGGGGCAGCATATGTATTTTTGTTCTTTAAGGAGTTTCCACAGAAAATTTAAACCCCCATGATTTATTTCACAGTCTGTTTTAATGAAATTCAATCCAATTAGATATATTCCCAAAATTAGAGAAACTTGAACTTATCTCCACAAAATTCAAACATTTGTAAACGCATAAAGTTTGTTATGTAAGGTTTATTTTCACAGTTTTCGCTATAGAAGAATACTTTTCTTTGCATTGCGGTATTTTGGACCCTGATGTTTTTTCATTTTAAAGAGGCCCTCGAGGAAGCATCAACCACTGCCACCGAATTCTTTTGACATCTGATTTTAATGAGACGCCAACCATACGTAAAAGAAAGAGAGTAATTGGCGATTCTACAAAGTAAATACTCCACTTCATGAAGGTATACTTCACACAATTACAACTTATCCAAGTCCATAACTTCAGTCGTGTCATCTCTAATTTCACACTCATTTTTATTATAGATTTGACGTATTTACACGTCTGGTCTCTTCCTTAGTCTTATTACACGTTCCAAGTGTGTTCTTATTAATATTTTAAACTCGTCCGGGGACGGATATTACCGCCAATATTGTTTTTATTACTAATGAGTAATCAATTATTGAAGCCTAAAGCCACTCGAAGATAAAGGTTAACGAAATAAATATGTTGTCAGTTGAATGATGAAGAATATTATGAAATGATTTAAGATGATGAATGCAATGAACACTCTTTGATTAGTTATGAGGAAGGTTTATGGCGACTAATTGCTGGCATTGGTTTGAAGACGATCATGTGGTAGTCTAAAGGGAAGCAATCCCGCGTAATCTGTTCCCCAGGAAGTTCTTGGAAAGAAACTTTGTTAATGGAAACTCCATTTGATGTTAGACACGCACAGGAAGAAAGGAATCTTATTAGCAGTTGTGGTAACAAGATGAGTTCTTGCTATGAATGTATTACAAGGATGAACCAGAGATTGGAGCTCAGTCGAGCATCTTCTATAAAAATAACGAGTAGAAAAAGACTAGCAAAGTATATTTTGTGGGAAATGGACTATAGAGAACAGGAAATACTATAGAGAACAGGAAATACTATACTCCACTAGATTGCTGAGTCGATTTTGTACTCTTTCAATGTAAGAAAGTGTTCTCTGATAGGTACCCTCTCAGATGTGGCAGAAGTAATCCATCTTAGGACGGATCCGACTTATACAGGTAGAGGGTGGCGTCATGAGTCAGACACTTTCTGGATCAGTAAAATGATCGAACCATTTTTCCACCATCGAACTAAGCAACAGATTTGATGTAAGTCTTCCATTTCAGATCTTGAGTGAACATCATTCCTTTCTGGGACGATAGAATGCTCCGTATGGTATCTTAAAATATATTACATGGTTCAAGTGTATCCCATTATTATTATGAATCGGGTTGACGAAGGATATTACCCCCGGTTGAATGAGAGCTTATAAAAAAGAGAAATAAATAAAAATAGTAAGACAAATAGTAAGTAACATTTAATGACAAATGAAACACAATTCTACAGAATCATCAACTTTCAAATTTCGGTTCTTTTCACATCTTGCTCTAGGAATAAACTCTGCTAAAAATAAAAGCACTCCTAAGTCCATAACGTGATATTGTAAACAAAAGCTTTAACACATCTTTCACCGAAGCAATATTATTTTGATTGCTTTTTACGTATTTTCGTGTTCAAGAATGTTGCAGGTACTGCACCTCACTTT